>OW240913.1:115695745-115770462 GCA_933207985.1 Pelobates cultripes
TGGAGGAGGACAGACCAAATCTGACTAAACTTCCCCTTTCGATGGCGGGACACCACTATTAAATACCTGGGTGTGAGGCTCACGGCTGACCTATCCAAACTATACCATATGAATTTCACCCCACTGCTGGGAACCATATGGAAGAATCTGATGGAATGGGCCACACCTCACTTTTCCTGGCTTGGCAGGGTTGCCATCGCCAAAATGAACATTCTCCCACGGGTACTTTACTTATTCCAGACACTACCAATCTCACTCCCTACCACCTTCTTCTCAGCAATCCGCACCCTCCTCATTAAATTTATCTAGAAGGGTACTAAACCCAGACTCCAATACACACAACTGACACTCCCCAAAACAGCGGGAGGCCTGGCCGTTCCTGACCTCAAATTGTATTACCAAGCACATGCAACGGGCCCTGGAATGGGCAAAAGAGGGGATTAGCAAACCCTGGAAGGGCATCGAAACACACCACGCAGGCAGGCCCCTTTCAGCCCTTCTGTGGCTGGACCCCACGACTGGTAGACAGTCTACCAACAACCCTTCATCACCGCCACTCTAACCATATGGCACTCACAAGCACAAGCGAGGTCTCTCCTCCTTCCCATCCTCACTATTACCTCTGGTGTACAATCCGGACTTTGAACCGGGGATAAGACCAGGAAACCTCCGATGCGTCCTCCCACAAACTCCCAGACATAACTGCCAATGGGAAAATCTTGCCCCTACGGACGCTCACGGGCACACCCACCCACCTACCCCTTCATGACGACATTTAGATACACCCAAATTAAGAACTACATTACCACCATACCACAACACCCCGACGTGTACAGGGACCTTACGCCATTCGAACAGTTGTGCCAGGACCCAGAGCCCATGCCCCATAGCATTTCCTACCTCTACTCTATGCTACAACGACAACAGGGACACCCCCCACCCCCCTTCATGTCCAAACGGGAGACCGCCGTAGGGGAAACACTCACCGAGACCCAGTGGCACAAGATCTGCGACCTAGTGCATCATTGCGCAATCGCTTGCAAAACTCAGGAAACTGCTTACAAGGTCCTCACGCAATGGTACCTGACACCAGAATGCTTACAGAGAATGCACTTAGACACGGACGGCCTCTGCTGGAGGTGCAAGAGAGGGGTAGGATCCTTCCTCCACATATGGTGGGAATGCCCACTCATAGTACCGTTCTGGGAGAAAATAGCTGCCATAGTGGCCCTGTTCACAGACAATGTCCCACCCTTCCAGCCCGCCCTTTACCTCCTGCACCACACGACAACCCCCACACCATGATACAAATGCTCCCTCACCATCCGAATTCTTAATGTCGCAAAACACCGAATACCTTTGTACTGGAAAAAAGACACAACCCCAACGCTTTCCCTGTGGTTTACTAGAATGGAGGAGTTACGAGTTACAGAGGAGATCTGGTATACAGCCCAAGAATGAGCGCAGACATACTTAGACACATGGACACCCTGGCTGGCATGGGTGGGAACGGAGGCATTTCGGACTGTGTATCTGACCATGGTGGGAGGAACTGACAATCCCCAGGAGGAGACACCAGGAGACTAACAGGACAACCCACACCTGCCCTCAAAGCACAGTACCACAGTACATACCCTACCCCACCCCTCTACCCCCTGTCAGGTCCGGGCGTAGCGTGGGCTCGGGGGACCGCGGGCGGTGCGGAGGTCGGCCCCACGGGGGCGTACTGCGGGGGCTATGACACCTGTCAAGGTGCGGCCGCTTGCAATACCCAAAACGGCCTACGGCCTTGCGGGTGCAGGGTGTGGAAGCGCACCAGTTTCGTGAGCTACAAAGTTTTTTAGTTTAGACGGAAACGCAGGATGCCCCTTAGGTTATCCCCATCAACGCCATATGTAGTTCTGGGCAGAGCCGAATCGTACTAAAGTAGGGGGTCAACACCCCACTATACCGCCATTCAGGATTCTAGACACGAGGTCACAAGTGGTCTGCGTGTCCTGATGGGACCCTACACATTAGGAGGCCCACGTCTCACTACTGCCTTGTGGGCACGGGGGAATAGACGAAAACCTGCAGGAGCTACAAACCTACCCAACGTAGAAATGGTACACACTTTAAACATGAGAGTACTATTCATAACTATGTACTACCGGACCTGCGAGTCCACCATACACACGCCATTTATTCAAAAAGCGACCTGCGAGTCGCCAATACACGTCTTACAGACCGTACCTTACGATGTATAAGCATATACAAATAACCAAAGGGACCTGCGAGTCCACGTTTTTCTTTTCCATGTAAAAAAAAAAAAAGTTCAATAAAAACATTCACAAAAAAAAAAAAAAACTAGAGTGGGAGTTGGCAAAAGCAGAAAAATCAGGACATGATTTCTAAACTGCCACCACTCCCTCATTTTCAAGCCCACTTACACAAATCTTATATAAAAATGTTCAGCTATACCTGCTGCCACTAAACATGTCCATGGCTAAGCCATAGTCCTGATAGTTTTCACAATATGACCATTTGTTTGCAACTCACGCCGTCCATTGACATTCAGTGAAACTCCACTCTAGCCAGCTCAAATTTGAAGGGCAATTTCTAAACTGTGACTGTGCCTTCATTTATAATATTTCAGAGACATACTATGCATCAGACTCAAATACACACAACTGACACTCCCCAAAACAGCGTGAGGCCTGGCCGTTCCTGACCTCAAATTGTATTACCAATCATGCCACATGCAACGGGCCCTGGAATGGGCAAAAGAGGGGATTAGCAAACCCTGGAAGGCCATCGAAACACACCACGCAGGCAGGCCCCTTTCAGCCCTTCTGTGGCTGGACCCCACGACTCATTGAAACTCCACTCTAGCCAGCTCAAATTTGAAGGGCAATTTCTAAACTGTGACTGTGCCTTCATTTATAATATTTCAGAGACATACTATGCTTCAAAATGTAGGTCTGGGTCTTGTGATTCTCACAATATAAAGCTCTTCGCTGTAGGATTTATAGTTTTTAAAACACGACCGTTTGAAGATGGAACATCAAAAATACTCTGACCTGTGCCAGGCTGGAGCAGCAAGTGATGCCATAGACAGGAACTTTTGTACACCTGCTAATGTTTTTATAAATGTATGCTTTAATGTAACTGTGAAGCACTTTGGGCAACAACGTTGCAATTAAATGTGCTATAGAAATAAATAATAAGTTACCAAGCCCACTATCAGTTGTAGACTACTGATGGAGGCAAGAACACTTCACACAATTTCCCCAGAAATTGTAGCTTTTCTAGTTGTGATTTCTATTTGTTAATTCGTCTTTCTGATGAATAGACGAATAGCTGAAATTTGTTCCGAAATTCGGACAAAAGCGAACACCCGCGTCTAGAACTGGGCATGTATGCAAATTTCACTGTGCGAGCTAGTGTGGGCAAATGAAGGCCCTGCGGTACACGTGATCCATGAATACAAAGATGGTGGCGCCTAGGACAAAAAAAAAAAAGCTGTGATTTATATTCGGATATTTAAATGGTACTTGAAGCACCATCACCACTACACTGATGTAGTGGTGATGGTGCTTCAAGTACCTTTTAAATATCTGAATTTAAAGCAGTTGTGATTTTGTTAAAGGGACACTATAGTCACCTGAACAACTTTAACTTAATGAAGCAGTTTTGGTGTATAGAACATGCCCCTGCAGCCTCACTGCTCAATCCTCTGCCATTTAGGAGTTAAATCCCTTTGTTTATGAACCCTAGTCACACCTCCCTGCATTTGACTTGCACAGCCTTCCATAAACACTTCCTGTAAAGAGAGCCCTGTTTAGGCTTTCTTTATTGCAAGTTCTGTTTAATTAATATTTTCTTATCTCCTGCTATGTTAGTAGCTTGCTAGACCCTGCAAGAGCCTCCTGTATGTGATTAAAGTTCAATTTAGAGATTGAGATACAATTATTTAAGGTAAATTACATCTGTTTGAAAGTGAAACCAGTTTTTTTTTTTCATGCAGGCTCTGTCAATCATAGCCAGGGGAGGTGTGGCTAGGGCTGCATAAACAGAAAAAAGTGATTTAACTCCTAAATGACAGTGAATTGAGCAGTGAAATTGCAGGGGAATGATCTATACACTAAAACTGCTTTATTTAGCTAAAGTAATTTAGGTGACTATAGTGTTCCTTAAAGCATTAACGAAAAGTTCTACTAAAGTAAAAAGTTCTTCTAAAGAGCACCATTGCATACCGCTGCTCAAATTATGTGAAAACAACAAAATGGAAAAACCTGCAATGCAGTGTTAACTGAGCAGGAATGTTGCCTCTCTTCTGAGCTCAACTGAGAAAAGAGATATGTAAAACACTCAGCAAAACTCCACTGAGTCGAACTTTGCTGGGAGGCTTGAATTCTGAAGCGTGCTGTTGGTAAATTAACGGATGATCAGAATGCAAAATTCTATTTTTACTGCATTCCTTGTGGGAATTGAGTAAAAGCATCCCAGTAATGTCAGTCTGCCTCTGGCTTTTTATGTTTCCATGTATTGTGTATTGATTTTTATTGCTGCGTTAAAGGCATCTCTGTTTAATTGTGTTTAATTTAGTTATGGGGAAAAAAATCCCAACAAAACAATCTACCAAATTAGTTTAACAACTGGAAAGCATTTTGAGCCATAGAATGGGTTTTTGTTAAGTAAATAGGACTATGCAGTGAAGTTACTATCCAAGCTGTGCCATTAGATTGTTTGCCACACTTTGGAATAAAACCTTCTACCTATTGAGCTACACTGGATGGCTGGTGCAGTGACATGTTTTTAGGCACACGTTTTGGAAATTTAGTTATAACTCCTGGTTAGAATTAAACATTCCTTCATTTTAATGCATTATAAAGCACATGATAATACACTGAAATGCAGAGGGGAAAAAAAGATCTTCTGAATGTCTACCGTTTGCTGTCATTTCCCAGTTTCTGCAAAAATACAGTTGGTTATTTGACCTTTCTTCCCCAGTGCTGATCCACAGATTTTCTCAAAGATGACCAGACCACTAACATTTTAAATAACACAATAGGGCAAACATTTTTTTTTTGCTTTGGAACTGATCCCATGGGACGGGACAATAACAATTATTTAAGTGACAACTTCAAGCTTTTTATTTCAGTGGTTGAATAATTTAGAATAAGACCAGAGTGTCAATGCAAAATAATTTGCTTTAGGACCAAAACAACATTGCATCATTGCAAAAGCTGCAGCACCTTGCTTCCTCAGAGTGGTTTACAACTGCAGTGATATGCCAAAATCATGCCAGTGGGCTGTAGTGGTTATGGTGGTATCATGATGATATGAGCCAATCACCTGCTTCTCCATAGCAAAGCATTGGGAAGCTTAGGCACATGTGCAGCAAATCTCTACACTGCACCAATCAGCATCTCCTCACTGAGATGCATTTTTATTATTCATAAAGAGCCAACACATTCCGCAGTGCTGCAAAATGGGTGGACTAACAGACAAGTTTTTGCAAGAAGATGAGCTGGGTGCACAGTAATGGGGGTGTTGGGGGCCCTGCTCAAACAAGCTTACCTTCTACCGGGTTATTACGCTTGCTTGACACAACAGGTAAGGGTAATAAACTTCCTATATTGCACATTATTTTTAATTAATAATTTCTCATTTCCTGCTTTGTGAATAGCCTTCTAGACCCTGCTTGAGCCTCCTTTTGTGTGATTAATGTTCAATTTACAGAGTAGTACATAAAAACATTTAAACCAAGCTAACATCTGATAGAAAATGAAACAATTTTTTCTCCTGCAGGCTGACACGATATATATATATATATATATATATATATATATATATACACACACACACACACACTAAAACTGCTTCATTAAGCTAAAGTTGTTTTGATGCCTATAGTGTAAATTAAAAACAAATTGGTCAATACCTGCCAGTTGTATCCACATTTATATTGTTGTTTAAACACACAGTGTAGGAGTTTTGTAGCTATATACTTGCTATATGATACACTTATACACCACACACTCTGAGGTCCTGGAGAACAGTGGAATAGGAATTTAAGTTATGAAAAGGTCCCTCCAAAAGAGGAATATGTGGGAGTTTTTAATCATGCCTCCTTATTAATTTCAGCTGACACACACATTCTAAACTCAGTGGCAGGTGTCATAAAGTTGGCCATTTCCTGCAGCCTTTTCATTTACAAATCCTAAAATGATTAGGTGCGACTGCCATGAAATTGTCCAGGTCTTCAGTTTGTGCTTTAACCTGACGCTGTGCGTCACAGTGGTCTAAAGGATGCTGTTAATCACTGCTTAGACATACAGTTCTCGATGTACAGAAGGTTTAACGTCATTCTGGGAGCAAGTTATATTGGCTCCATTAAAAACCAGCGACGTGACTTGGCACATGGATGTTTGAACGGCAAAAATATTTTATTGACAAAGACAACTTAAGCATGCCTAAGAGTATTGTTTCTCTCTCCCTCAGGAAAAGAAAATATCCAAATCTTAATTCTAAGTCTTTATATAATTCATAGAAATTTACAGTTGAAGGGATTGGTTTTATCAAGATGAAAGTCATTCAGCCACAAAATGCTTTTTAATAGAATACTAAATCTCTCTGTGTATTCTTATTGCAAAGTAAATCAGCAATGTGAATAGTGACAGACTAAGGCATTTATTTACTAAATAACGAATTGTAATGGATTGAAAACTGATTAGCAGAATGCAGGTTAAATAGCTAAGCTGTGACTATGTCTGAGATGGAGAATGTTTCCAAATCAGCTATTTTTGCCTAGGTTTTTATATTTTGTTTTAGTTTCACTACAGGTTGGTGGTCAGGGAGTCATTCCCAAAGAGCTGATACTGAACACACAGTACCAAGCTTTATTGCCTTTCAGTTTGTTTATTCCTTAACATCTAGAACTAAAAAAAAAAACAACTGATTTAGGTATATTCTTGATTAAGCAATTGGCTAGTTGTTAAAGAATATACATACTAAAACAATACATGATTATTTTGAACATCTTTATTTCTGGTGAAATACCTCTCGCTCCCACCCTCTTGCCCTCTCTCTTCTCACTCTCTTCCCCCTCTCTCCCCCTTTTCACTCTCTTCCCCCTCTCTCTCCATCTCTCTCTCTCTCTCACTCACTTTCTTCCCCCCTCTCCATCGTCCTCTCCCAGATACTTAATGCCAGAGCATAACACTGCCTCCACAGAGGCTCCTAGGCCCCACTGATAGCAGCATTGACTGTTTGTATGTCTGGCTGTGTGGGTGGCTTTCCTGAGGTTCACTGGGGCCGTACTGGCCAGGTACAGCTCAAGGGCAGGGGCCTTCTCTCCTGTAGTGCATATTTCTGTTTACAAGTGCTGGGAAGAGGTTATCTGATGTCCTCCGGTCTCCCCAACCAGTTTGCGTCTGGCAACCTTGCTTATTCTGAAGGAAAAGAAAAAAAATACAAACGCAAGAAATACAAATGTACCTAACCAACAGAGTGGTAGGAATATACACGAGTACTTAACTTGGTATGAGATGAATGCAGCTTCCCAAGAGGTTACCCCCAAATGAACCTCAAATGCAGATATGTAAATGGACAAAATAGGGATACAGCTGAATGGCTAAAAAATATAAGAATACATAGTACATAGTGAAGTACCGTCACAATAATAAAATATAAACTTCAATGATTGCACTCACAAAATAGTGATGGATAATGCGCCTTTAAGCCCTCAAGGGCTGCAGTGGTATTCACCCTCCACGAATAGGTTGCTCTGTCTTCAAAGAAGTGGGAGTATGCCAGTGAAGTATAAAAATTTTTTTTTTTATTATTATTAAAAGGCACTAATAAGCCTATATCAAAAAATCAATAGTTAAAAGTATACAAATAATACTGCATCTAACGCGTTTCGTCCATACAAATTGGACTTCATCAGAGAGAATTTTTTGCAGTATACACAATATGTCAAATACAAAGCATGCATAATCCCACCCCCAACAGAATCCCTTAAATACAACCAGTCCGTTTGTTGATTGGAGAGTTCCTTTGTAGGCAGTCCCTCTTCAATAAAATCAATATTTTCCAGGTGATCGCCACCTTAAAATTCGCGGCTAAGACCAGCTGGTAATCCGTCCGGTAATGTTCTGCGTTCCAAATCACAACTTCCGGTTGCGTTCCACACATGGATTTCCGGTGGCGAAATAACCACGCACGTCACAACCACTGGCGTTGCGTTCCAAGATCGGGCACATGCGTTCCAAACGACCGGCCCTTTGAATTGCTAAGAAGACTAAAAGGAGCAGTCTTAAAATCATTTAAACATCAAAGTAACAATTCTCATAATACAAATTCAACCACATCAAATTTGAAAAAGGACTTCAATCCTCTGCCACAAAAAAACTAAATATTAATAGAAATCTATTAATAATGAAAAAAGTAAATAATGTGCACAAAACAATAAAGAATAAAAAATAAAATAAAATAAATGAATGAATGAATAAAAAATAAAAAATAGTAAAAAATAATAAAAAATAAATGTATATATAATAAAGTAAAATAAAAATAAAAATAAAAGTGAAAATAAAAATAAAAATAAAAATAAAAATAAAATAAAAATAATAATAATAATAATAAAAATAAAAATAAAAATAAAAATAAAAAAATATAAAAAAATATATATAAAAAAAATATATAAAAAAATGGAAATAAAAATAAAATTAAAATAAAAATAAAAATAAAAATAAAAATAGAAAAATAAATAAAAATTAATAAAAATTGGAAAAATATATATATGTAATTAAATATAAAACAGGCAGAAGATGGAAATCCCCAATGGTGTAGGTTATCAAAACTTTAAACCATAAAGCTAGCCAAGTCCACATCGATGTTTAAACCTTTAGGTGACAAAGTGTCCAAATGGTAGATCCAATAAGTCTCCCGTTGTTCTAATTTCAATTCCCTATTACCTCCTCTCCAGTGAGGGGACACATGTTCTATACCACAGCCCTTGAAATCTCTCCAATTGAAGGCCTGGCACATATTACAGTGGACTGGCACTGAATGAGTAGTCATACCTTTCTTTATATTGTTTATATGTTCCATAAGACGTACTTTCAAGGGTCTCTTAGTCTTTCCCACGTACTGCTTGCCACACGGACACTGTAGTAAATAAACCACAAAGTCCGTGTGGCAACCAATGCTAGACTTCACTGGAAAAGAAATCCCGGTGGTGTAACTTGTAAATTGTAAAGTTAAACCTAAGTTCATCCTTGAACAAGCCCGACACATCTGACATCCTTTGGATCCCTTCATATGGGTGATAACTTTTTTTCCGGGTATATCCTTTCTAGGGTAACTTGGAGCAATTAAATCTTTTAGATTTTGACCCTTCCTATAAATAATAGATGGACAACCAGGTAGAATATTACAAAGGACTGAATCCTGTAATAATATAGGCCAATATTTCTTAAGGCACTTATTGATTTTCCAATGGTCAGTATTGTATTTTGTTATAAATGAATATCTAAAATGATCATTTGAATCATTCTTTGGATGGTTAGTCAATAATTCCCTTCTATCTTTTTTCTTTAGTGTTCTAATTTCCTTTTCAATCATATTACTATCATAACCTTTATTTACCAATTTATTTTTTATATATTTTGCCTGAATTTCAAAATCTCGAACATTGGAGCAGTTCCTACGTACCCTTGTTAACTGGCTTTTAGCAATACCTCTCAGCCAAGGTTGATGGTGACAACTTGACTTATGAACATAACTATTTCCGTCTGTTGTTTTAAAGAAGCATCTAGATCTAATTTTATTCTGCTCACAATACAAATTCAGATCTAAAAAATTTATGGTATCTTTATGCCACTCAGGTGTAAATTTTAAATTAAAGGAATTTAAATTGAGGTATTGTACAAATGATAAATCTTCTTGAGTACCTTTCCAGATAACAATCACGTCATCAATAAATCTCCGCCATAGGACCAGGCTCGCCCGCCAATCATGCCCGCACCACACAAAAAGATCTTCCCATCTTCGCATGTAGATGTTGGCATAACTGGGGGCGAACCTGGTTCCCATGGCGGTCCCTGTTAGTTGTAAATAAAATTTACCCTCATGAAAAAAATAATTATGTTCAAGTATAAATTTTATGGCCATTAAAATAAAATTTTGCAAAGCATCATCTACCTCTGAATCATTTTTAATAAAAAATTGGACTGCTTCGATACCCAATTGGTGATGGATCACAGTGTACAATGATGTTACATCCAATGTTGCCCAACTGTAATCATCTTTCCAATCGATATCCTCAAATTCATGTAGAATTGCTGTGGTATCTTTAATATATGAAGGGGCACTTTGGGCATATTTCTGAAGTCTTGAATCAATAAAGGCTGAGAGATTTGATGTAATGGAGTTAATGCCACTAATGATCGGGCGTCCAGGTGGAAAAAATAAATTCTTATGGAGTTTTGGTAAAAAATAAAAAATGGGAATGACAGGAAAAGTACTATACAAAAATTGAAAATTTTTTTGAGATATTATTTTATTCTCCAAGGCTCCCAACAATAAACTTTTTAATAGGGAATTAAACATTTGTGTTGGATCTCTTGGAAGTTCCACATATGTCTCTATTTGACCTAGGATATTGAGGGATTCTTGATGGTAATATTCTGTAGATAGAATGACAATCCCCCCCCCTTTGTCGGCCTCCCTTATAACTATATCTTCCCTTTCCATTAAATTTTTTAGACACATGGATTCCTCCTTTGTCATATTATAATTCTTTTGTTGATTGCTCCTAATCTTTCTGAAATCTTGACAAACCATATTTTCAAAAGTTTCAAGATGAGAACCTTTGCTTTGGACAGGATAAAATTTAGACTTTGGCTTAAAATTCGTAAAGCCATTGTCTACACCCAAATGCACCCTAGAATCGACAGGGGGATTAGATGAACACACATTATAATTGGTTCCCAAATTCATAGGGGTATTAATCACTGACGATGGACAAGAATTCTTTGCGAAATGGCGTTTAACTGTTAATGTTCTTATAAATTTTTTTAAAACTATAAATAAAGTGAACTCATCCGCTGTTCGTGCAGGGGCAAATTTAAGACCACGTTTTAGTATCTCCCAGATACTTAATGCCAGAGCATAACACTGCCTCCACAGAGGCTCCTAGGCCCCACTGATAGCAGCATTGACTGTTTGTATGTCTGGCTGTGTGGGTGGCTTTCCTGAGGTTCACTGGGGCCGTACTGGCCAGGTACAGCTCAAGGGCAGGGGCCTTCTCTCCTGTAGTGCATATTTCTGTTTACAAGTGCTGGGAAGAGGTTATCTGATGTCCTCCGGTCTCCCCAACCAGTTTGCGTCTGGCAACCTTGCTTATTCTGCAGAGGAAGCACGTGTGCCAAACGTTGCTGACCCAAGCTGTAATGCATATCTGACCCTGCAAATGTGTATGAATGGGGTTTTACAAAGTCAGACCATTTTAACATTTAGGGTATATGCTGTTTAAGCTGCAGGCAATTTATTATTGAAGTCCCATATAAAGCTAAATAAACCACTAGTTTCCATAACTAGATTTGATGAACGAAGTACATAACTGGGGTTATTTATAAAGAGCTATTCTGGGACAAAGTTCTAAAAGTGAACCAATTACCATGGAAACCCATGGGATGAGCCTCCTGATTCGTTAACATCCAGGGAGTTTGTTCTGTGTAAATAATCCCCAGTGTATCACAAGAGATCAGTGTTAGAGAGGTTTTGAGCATTTACGTATATCCCCCGAAATCATCAAAAACCAGCTAGAAAAACAGCCCAGAATCTAGTTTCCAAAATATTAGTGTTTCGAATATATTTTTTTAGTTTCCAAAAACGCAAAGTGAAATTTGTAGCTCTGCAGTTTGTTTACTGAGTTTCTAGAGACTTGGTTTCTATGAACAGTTTTGCACTGCTGCCTGTTTCTAATCGTTGATGACATACTTTCTATAGTATGTATTAAAACTGTTAAAATTATACAGTGGTAGAGATATAAAATACCTACAGGGTTATTCACTAAAGTGAGAATTCAAAGTGAATTTTAAATTTAAAGCCAGAGTATCTGACCTGAAACCATAGCTGATATTTTCCAGTTTGGATTTTTTGACCTTAAATTGTAGATTATGCTAACGTAGTGTACCTATAATCTTAATTTTAATAATGACAGGAGGTGAATATTTTGCATAACTTTCTTTACTTTATGCCTCCAGCAGCACAAGTCAATCAGAAAAAAACTTTAAACCAATCAGTAACAGGCATCACATCCATATATAAAGCCCTGACAGACACATGACTTCCTCTGTCTTTGATGCGAAAAACAGTCTATTATAACATCAAGGAATTCAAATAACAGTCCTGAGTAACATGTAGCACATAACTTGAAACAAAACTTGAAACCTTCCAGCTTTATCTTGTCGAATCCATCTACGATGATTACGCTGAAAAGAACAGAAATACGTGAAAAGTGATGGAAACCAACTGTTGTCCACATTAAATCCAGTACTATACGTATCTATATTTATATTAAGTTAATATATGGAAACATTAAACAACCATAGTATACTTAATAATCAACACGGATCTAACACATGTCAACCAGATAAGCATCCCATAAATATACTGAAATACCAAAACCTTATAATTACACTAAGAAAATGACAAACCAGAATATTAAAATTTTCCAGAGTATAGGGAGGGAAACAGGGAGGGAAAATATTCGCCTCCTGTCATTATTAAAATTAAGATTATAGGTACACTACATTAGCATAATCTACAATTTTATCACAGGACAGGAGGCTTCATATTTTGGATTTTTAAAGCTGTGGTATGAGCAAGAAGGATGCGTGTGTGGTTGGCGAAAATAAATATACGGAAGTAGTCTATCCGTTTCCAATTCGTTGCTGTAAAATATAGAGGCCCCCACCCCGTGAAGGCCTGAAAAGCAGCCCTGCCTCGTACCGAATGAGTACCCAAAACATGTCTCCACACCCGATAACAACCAATGAACCCATCTAGACAGAGTGTTCATGGTAACTGGCTTGTATGGTTGGTATAAGACCAGCAGATGTCCTGAAAGTGACAATCTAAGTGTTGTCGTGATCTCCATGTAACGAAGTACCGCTTTAACTGCACAAAGACTTGGAAACCGCCGGGAACAGGGTAAGATTTAGTTCGAGACACCGTAGAAATCATTCCTTCCGGTGATATAGAAAACACCGTCTACATCGAACTCCAGTACATCTGGTACCCGACGAAAAGACCTAAAAGTAACGTGACTATGGCTGACGGAGGGATAGGTCCGTGTTATCTGACTAGTTCCAAAAGAACCAAATCAAAGGCCCACAACAGTGATACTTTGACGCATGGTTCTGGACAGTTTGATACCCTGCAGAAAGCGGCATATCAAAGGCTCCTGATCGACCGGAGTGTCGTGAATCGTACTATGAGTCGTCAAAATCGCGGAACGTATCCTGTTAATGGAACGGTCTGATCGTTCCGAACGGCCCGTAGCGAAAAGGTATGATAAAGATTCAGCATCGAGGAGATAGGGGTAATAAAGGGATCGCAGTCCCTTCCCATACACCAGCGACTCCAGGTGTTCCATGCGGATAAGTTATTTCGGGGAATACCTGGTGTCCATGAGTCCCATAATAGGTCTCTAGTTGGTTGTGATAGTCCCTTGAGTCTCCCCTGAAAGACACCAATCCACCAACTCCAGACGCTCCTGCATTATCAATGGATGATATTCTCCTTTTGGATAATCCCGAAGGCAAGTTAAAACTGAAGGAGCAGAGGATGATCCCGATTAAGGACAACCATTATGGGTGCCACTCTTGACTCCTTTACCGCGTTAATGAGTACTATCGAAGTCTTCGCTATTCTGATCCCAATTTCATAGGTGTGTCCGGATCTCAGGCAGTGAGCTTTCAGCCGCTGTCTGGCCCTGTAGTGAAGCGGTCCTTGGAAATAGTCAAAGGGTTATGGTACCTTTCCGCTGTACACGTCGAATTTCCTTACGAAGCGTCGCTATCAATGATGTGGGAAGGTGTAATTCGCCCAAGGTGGAATCTATTCCGAAGTAGAGGAACTGAATTACTCGGAACTGGGATCGAACCAACTCCTCTCTGTTCACTATGAATCCCAACAATTCCTTAAACTGTAAACATAAATCTGTCTATGTAAACGTAGTCAGGAATTGGATTTGCAAAAGGTCAGTAAGTTGTCTAGGTATGCAACAGCGGATACCCTTTGCTCTTCAGTGCACCGTGACCGGCTTCAGAAACTTCATGAGGCACCATATGAACCAGTAGGTAAGTGCCCTTAAAATCCAACCTTGCAAACCCCTTTCGAGGAGTAGGTCCCCTAAGAGATGGATACCTTCCTTCTTGAGGTGTCGGTACGCCCCAAAACCATTGGGTTGGCGTAGGTTGATGACTGGGCGATAGTCTCCTCTCTTCTTCCTTACTACCAAACCGTTGCTGAGATAAAAGGTTCTCCAAACACTAGTCCTCCCGCCTGAGGTCCTCGCTCTTTCGTCCCTAACTTCAATAGTTTGAAATCCATCTTTAATCGGGCTGCTTTGCGTCGTTCTGTGCACCTGTCTGCCTTGCGTTCCCCAACCTACATATTGCCCTTTGCACCCATTCCTTCACATCATGAGCTTCTAGAGGTGAGTCTTGGGTGGGGTCAGGTCCGCAAAGTATAGAATTTTTTCCCGGGGCTGATCATATCCAGTATTTTATTCTAACTTGTTTTGAGTCCTTCGCCTGATCGGGACATAAATATCACCATAGTGATACCGAACTCCATGGTGAGGACTATCTTGTTCGGTAATAGAGGGCGTGGGCATGCCACCCTGAGCTTGTCTCGGACTTCTTTTCCCATAGGCCTCCTGAGCCTGAAGTGGGCAAAGTGTGCCTGGTGCTCCGGTAAACCCCATTCGCATGACTCTGAGTGTCGGATGGTGTGTGAGTCAAAACAAGAGTGTCCAGTGTGCCAAAGAAAAACCTTTCTTGCTAGGCTGGTCTTGTCACTTTACCTCTTCAGATGGAGACTCTTCTGCTCCCCATTCTTTCATGATCTCCAGAGAAGGGGGAGGGATGAAGTCCTCGTCCCCTGATGATGGAGCCTGAGATGATTAATGGACAGGACGTTCTGAGAGACAGCTCCGCTAAATCGGGGTGTTCCCTTTCCCCTTTGAAGGAAACACCCTTCCAATGGTGTTTAGATGATAAGGTGTCCGACCTAATGTCGGTATCTCTAGCTTCCATTGGTGTTGGTGCTGTTGCACCCGCCCTGTCGGATGGGTTGTTAGCCAGCATATTGGCGAGGACTTCTTCCCCCGAAGTTGCCATGGCGGCCTTAATACTCGCCTGAAAATCGGTCAGGGATATTGATGGACGTCCGACATGTTGGTTCACACCCTTTCAGTCTGTGGGAGATAGGATCGTACAACAGTACACTTATTGCCACTCAGTGGGCCTCCGCGTATAACTGGGGTCACCGAGAATTTCGATCAATCAGTACCACTTTCGCAGGATCTGGAGAGTGGTCTGAGAATGAGGACACCCTCAGTAAGACCGGGATGAGCGGTCTGCAATGTTGGGACGTAGCCCGAGTATGGGAGAAGTGAAAGCTTCAATATGTATAATCTAAAGGGGTCATCCTTATATGGCCTAGAATTGTGGAGTTTTGGCAGCACTGTGAGTTCTCCTTCTTGGTTAAGGGAAGGGCGTATGGATCCCCCAGTTGAAGCATAGAGGTGCCGGAATACATGCATCTAGGGCGCCCTGGTCTGTGCATACAATGACAGAGCGTACTCTGAAGGTAGAAGCCCTAGAAAGGGTGTGGGGGTCACCCCGTCCAGGAGGGGGGTCACCCCTTTGTACGTATGCCACTAGCACCGGAGTAAGACTCGCTTGGGGGTCACCCAGCGTAGGGGGGTCACCCCTGTATGTATGTCTCTTATGGCGTGTTGGGACACTCTTTCGGTCTCTGGGGTACCGAACAGGTGTCAGGTACGGTAGTACACTTATTGCCACTTAGTGGGCCTCCACGTACGACTGGGGGTCACCCAGAATTGTTTCAATCAGTACCATTTAGAGATTTCCTGGGAGTGGTCTGAGGAGGGGGTCACCCTCAATAAAACCGGGATAAGCGGTCCGTAATGTCGGGACGTAGCCCGTGTGGAGGTATGGTAGCCTCCAAATTATCCAAGGGGTCACCCTTATGGTATATAGTACTGTGGAGAATTGGCAGCACTTGGCTCTGTCGATATACATGTATCTAGTGTGTCCCGGTCTGTGCATACAGTAACAGTAACAGATCATACTCCGTGGATATGAGCCCGTCCTAGCGCTTCCTTCCCCCCAGTATATGTATGTCACTAGTACCGGAATAAGATTCACTTAGGGTTCACCCAGCGTAGGGGGTTTACCCCAGTATATGTATGTCACTAGGACAGGAACCAGATTCGCTTGGGGGTCACCCAGCGTAAGGGGAGGGGGTCACCCCTGTACCACAATGTCATTTTGGAGAGGTGTCTGCCACGCTTGGGGGTCACCCAGCGTAAGGGGGGGTCACCCCTTTTAATCACTCAGTTATGTGCCTCCACTACGGAGTCCTGGGAGGTGTATCCCTGTGGGGAAGGAGTGTATCCAGTGGTTGTGGGGTCCAGTGGGAGTAGGGAGCTGAGTAAGTTATCAGCTCTATTTAATTTCCCTGCCAGCAGATAGAGTAATGCATCCACTATATGCCCACAGCAGGGAACAGTCCACTCATCCTCCAAACGTATAATAAAACTTATTCAACATGACAATTGTATAGAACAGAATAGAGCAAACTGCCAGCAGACATGAGTACTGCATCCACTATATGCACACAGCAGGGATCAGTCCTACATATTCAGTCCCCCCGACACCCCCAACCCCCAGAGACCTGCCCTGAAGTCCCAGCACCAGTGTATAAAAAAAGCATGCTCGCAGTAAAACGCCGCGATAAGTGCGAGACCAGTGTAAAGCATAGGAAAGAAAAGGTGCCAGCAACAGAAAACCAAACAGGCTAATAAAGCAGAAAATACAGGGTTAATTCGGGGGAAGGGTACCAGGGGGAGAATATCACACTATACAAGTCCAAATGGAAGGCAAGTGCAAAAAATGAAAACCGCTTAGGCCAAAATTGCAGGACAAGCTAATAAAGTTTAACTAAAGTGGCCATAGCCATATTAATAAAAACAGTTGGAGCAAACTGAAAGTTAAGTAATAAAGTTTAATTAAAGCGACCATTGCAATATCCAGAAAACCAGTTTGGATTAAAACTGAATGTCTATCATAAAGTGTCTAACTAAAGGGGCCAAAGCAATATTAATAAAAAACAGTTTGGAGCAAACAATGTTAAAGGATCACTCTAGGCACCCAGACCACTTCAGCTTAATGAAGTGGTCTAGGTGCCAGGTTCCTCTAGGATTAACCCATTTTTTTTTTTTATAAACATAGCAGTTTCTCTGAAATGGGTTAATCCATCCTCCAAATCCTCTAGCGGCTCTCTCATTGACAGCCGCTAGAGGCGCTTGCGTGATATTCACTGTGAAAATCACAGTGAGAACACGCAAGCGTCCATAGGAAAGCATTATGAATGCTTTCCTATGAGACCGGCTGAATTTGAAATTCACTTTGATTTCTCACTTTAGGGGTAGAATGTTCTTATATATAGAATGGTACAGCTAGACTGATGATTTCTCTTGCTAACATGTAATATCTTCACTTTTATCAAAAATATGTAAATTGTTGGTTTTAGGCCCCCGTGTAAGAGTACATTTACAATACAAGTGACTTCACTGTTTTTTGAAGGTTATACAGTTAATTATATCAGAAGAGAATGTTACTACATATTTAGTTGTTGAGTTTGGGAATACACTTTAACACAGTAACAGGAATACACTTTTTAAAGGGACACTATAGTCACCAGAACCACTACAGCAAGCCACGAGTTTGCCATGCTTACTAAAGCAGAGTAGGTGCCTACTCTGCCAAATTTACCCGGCTGAGGAGAAGAGGTCCCTGGCCGGCTGGGGAGAAGAGGTCCTGCTCCTCACTGCTCCCTTGTGCGCACCCTCTGTAGTGGTGCCGGAATGTGACGTTATTCCGGCATAACTAAATTGCGCGTCTGGTGGAGCAGGAAGTCTGAGCTCCCGAGTGAAGATCAGGGAGAGGTCCCACACCAGCTCCCAAAGGTAGGGAGCAATAAATAAAATGATGTGAGTGTGTGTGCAAGAATGTGTCTGTCAGTGTGTCTCTGTCAGAGAGTGTCTGTCTGTCCGTCAGAGAGTGTCTGTCTGTCAGTGTGTGTGTTGGTCAGTGTTGTGATGGCCGCGGCTGGACAGTGGAGGACCTGGAAGTGCACGGAGGCACGCAACGCCACGTCACATTCTGACGTGACGTCAATGTGCTCCACCTTCACAGATTTTCAAGGAGTAGCAGGAGGATCCGTTTGGCACAGGATACGGATGGCGCCATTTGTGTATACCAGAGGCTGGATTCAGGAGTCGCATACTGGCATCGGCAGTGTTAGTGGAGTCTGCTTGTTGGCTAATATTTATTTTATTTTTTTTTAAACAAGGGCTTGGTTTTAGTGTAGAGGGGAGGACTGGGGTTTTGTACAGAGGGGGCTGGGGTTTAGAACGGGGTTAGTAGAGGGGGTTGCTGTTTTTTTTGTTTTGTTTGTTTTTTTATAAAACAAACCCACATTTCTATGAAAATGTAAGGTTTGGTTTTTTTTTTTGGTTTTTTTTGCGCCTCACATAAACTTAAACCTTGTTTATGTGGCCCGTGCTAGCCTTTGAGTTTGACATGCTTGAACTACAGCTTATTGTATTTGTTCTAGTGAGTATAATCATTCCCTTCAGGCTTTTTTGCAGTAAACACTGTTTTTTCTTTCCTCAGAGAAAAGGCAGTGTTTACATTACAGCCTAGTGAAAGCTTCACTGTCCACTCTTAGATGGCTGCTATAGATGCTTCCTGGGGCATATGCAGCACTTGCATGTAGTGTCTCCACCATCCTCATAGAGATGCATTAATTCAATACATCTCTATGAGAAGATGCTGATTGACCAGGACTGTATTGGCTTGTGCTGGCTCTGCCCCCGATCTGCCTACTTGGCAGTCTCAGCCCATCCAATGCTTTCCTAAAGGGAAAGCATTGTGATTGGCTGAGAGAATCACTTCTGATGATGTCATCCAAGAAGGCAGATCAGGGGCAAAGCCAGCAGTAGCAGACTGGAGTACAGGTGAGATTTTACTATATTTAGGGGCAGAGGGGCTAGATGGTTGTTTTAACACTATAAGTCAGGAATACAGGTTTGTGTTCATGACCCTATAGTGTTCCTTTAATGAAAGCGTTAACAAGTTATCCAACCCACATATCCATAACTCAAAATGTTTATGAGAAATCCTTTCAGTATCTGAGACATCACAAAATACTTTTGTTTTTATTCTTCTTCATTGAATGAGTTAATCTAGATTTGCTTCAAGCTGCTAATGGCAGGGTGCCAGCAAAAGGTGTTTATTCTTTTAAGTTATGTGTCACTGATTGCAGGATGCTACCAGTGACCTTGGTACAGGGAAGTGAAGATAACCCTCCAATATGAATTCCAAAATGCTTACTACATATGAGGAATTTTGAGAATTCTTTGAGCCAAATTATTTTTTTATGCCAGAGGCATGGCCAGTTTTAACAATCTCCTTCTTTCTTGGTCTCGGAGAGCCTTGTTTCTTAGTGACTTTCATTGTTCCATTCTCTTATACCTCCTTAATGCCTTACCAATCACATCCACTACAGCTCCTCTCTGTAACGTCTTCACTACAGCTCCCCTCTGTCACTCCTCCACTACAGCTCCCCTCTGTCACTCCTCCACTACAGCTCCCCTCTGTCACTCCTCCACGACAGCTCCCCTCTGTCACTCCTCCACTACAGCTCCCCTCTGTCACTCCTCCACGACAGCTCCCCTCTGTCACTCCTCCACGACAGCTCTCCTCTACCACCTTCAGTTCCTTGATGTAGGTCCCCAATATCTCAATCCTGTTTTTGTAATGCTGGCCCTTGTCTCCTTATACCCTTGTATTTCGAGACAGGCCTTTACTTCCCTGGAATCCGACTCGTCTACCGGTGAGGCCAGACCTTGGTGCTGGGTTATGACATTATACACCCAGACAGGAGCACTGTATTATTGTAAAATGAGGAACTTGAAGGTATAGAGGTTATTATTATAGTGTGCTTATTGTAAACGTACAACCTTCTTTGGTGGAAATATTCCACTTGACATCTTTTGCTTAGTTTAACTACTGCACCTCATGTAAGGGACCCTGCATACCAATGATGCTCGCATGTGATTTCCAGTGGGCTGTTTGAAAGGACTCATACATCAACTACAAACATGTTTTGTGGACAATCCTATGGAACACCTTTAATTTGTTTGGCTAAAAGTCTATCTCCACTCCTTCAATAAATCTTTGAAAACGTACTTGTTTAGGGAGCATATCAATTAAATTGTAAACAGCTTTCCCTCCCCGCACCCTGATTCCTCTCCTGCAACTGTCAACAAAACAAAAACAAGCTTTCAATGAATATTATCATAGCAACCTACTTTTCTACCCTATCCTTACCTTTTGTGTCACTACACCCCAAACCCTCTAGCATGTAAGCTCATTGAGCAGGGCCCTCAATCCCTCTGTTCCTGTCTGTCCAACTCGTCTGGTTACAAATACATATCTGTTAGTCCACCCATTGTACAGTGCTACGAAACTAGTTGGAGCTTTATAAATAATAATAATAACCTGTGCTACTTTTGGCAGGTAAGAGGTTGTGGATATGGCGCCAGAGTGCTTTGGCCCTTGCCCATGCTAAGCAGTCGAACCGCTTGCAGCTGACAGCTGACTTGGTGTCTGTCAAGGCTTACCCGCAGCTTGCCGGAGACCCGGAATCTAATAGACGGAGCTTCCTTTAGCCCCCTTGAGCTAATTATTGCAATGCAGGCCTGGCTCATTGGCTGAGCACATCAGCTAGACACCCTCAGTCAATGAGCTATGCCCTGCACCTCCCTCTCTCGTAGCTCCATGCAGAGACATTACAGCTCTCCTCTAGGCTTTGACAGGCAATAAAATCCAACTGTTTGACTACTGATCCTTGGAGGGTGCCAAAGCATAACCACTACAATGTGCTGTAGTAATAATAGTGCTTGGTTTGTTCCTTTAAGACCAGCCACTGGTGAAAAGGATAAAAGAGAAACCTGGGGCTCACGGTACCTTGCGGGGTTTCGGCTATATCCCACTGACAATGCCTAACAAGGTTGAAACAATCATCTGGGGTTGGTGTATCTCTTGTAAAGAGAGAGCTGGCCTGCATTGTGGTTCTGGATCACCATTTTGGGTGGCACCAGTCAGATCTGCCAACGGCTCTGCTTTTTTTTGTAATGGCACATGGTGAGCTAAAACTAGCTTGAGATCTGAGCAGGGACCCACCGAAGGACAGGCTATTTGAGCTGTTGTCTGTTCTCAGTACTCTCTTGCAAGAGTAAATGAGGCACATAAATGAGTACAGAGGGAATAAGCATGTAAAATGTAAAGGGAAGTATAGTTATACCATATAGGCCTTTTCTTTTTATACTTCTATTTAAGATTCATTGTGAGTCGCCTTATCTCCTGGCAGTCTGCATAGTGTCTGTTCTAATGCAATCTTCTTTATCAGAGGCATTACATTAATTCTGTGCTGATTGGGTTAGTTTCTTTCTTTCAGTAGCTATAGTGATTAGACCTGTTTTAATCTGATACTTGTAAATGGAGTTTGCGGTTATCGGTAAATTTCATAGCCTTCCATCAGATGAACACTTATAGTGCCATTACGAAACATTCTGATCAAGTGTTTTATATTTCACTGCTTCTTCCATCCTTGGCTGAGGAGGTGGCAGAATGTTGTTTTAAGGATAGTTAAAAATTGTAATGTAAACAGCTATAGTTTTCCCATCATGTACCTGTATTAGTTCATGTATAGCTTGTTCCATAAACTTATTTTTTTTACCATTTTGAATTGTTTGTGTTATTAGTTCTATGTTGTATGTATTACAGTCATTCAGAAGTAAAGTCATCCTTTTGGATCCGTTTTGCTAATGGGTTTTCAGACTTGTTTATTCGGGTTGTTCACATATCGTACATTAATACGACAGCACTCATTTTATGGCAAATTTGAAACAATTGGCATTCTCCTCGGCCATGTCTACTTTTGTACCTTTTTTAGTCTGTTCAGTTACTTTCGTCATCATCTACAAATCATTTCAGATTTTATTCCATAAAGTGTTTTTGGAACACAAATGAATATTCAGTATAAATTGTTTTAGTGTAAGAAATTCAGTGGCAGGCAGAGACGATTGTTAAAAACTAGGGATCGACCGATATTTTTGTTTTTGTTTTTTAGAGCCGATACTGATAATCTGTGAACTTTCAGGCCCATAAATTACAGATAACGATATTTTGTACATTTACCGTTTTGATAAAACAAACTAGTTCTACACAAATTTACTGTTAACTAAACATGTTTATTGTTTATTTATTTGTAAAGGTAAGTGCACAAAATATACATGGCAGTCTGAATTTTTCATGTTTTCAAGAATATATGTGTGTGTGTGTAGTGGATGCAGTGAGAGTATTTAATTATTGAATGCAGTTTGTGTGTTTGTGTAGTGTGTATATAATGAAGGCAGAGTGTGATGTGTAGTTTGTGTAGTGTGTATATAATGAAGGCAGAGTGTGATGTGTAGTTTGTGTAGTGTGTATAAAATGAATGCAGAGTGTGTGTTTGTGTAATGTGTATAAAATGAATGCAGTTTGTGTAGTGTGTATGTATAGTGAATGCAGTGTGTGTGTTTGTGTAGTGTGTGTATATAGTGAATGCAGTGTTTGTGTAGTGTGTATATAGTGAATGCAGTGTTTGTGTAGTGTGTATATAGTGAATGCAGTGTTTGTGTAGTGTGTGTATAGTGAATGCAGTGTTTGTGTAGTGTGTGTATAGTGAATGCAGTGTTTGTGTAGTGTGTGTATAGTGAATACAGTGTGTTTGTGTAGTTTGTGTATAATGAATGCAGTGTGTGTTTGTGTAGTGTGTAGTGAATGCAGTGTGTGTTTGTGTAGTGTGTAGTGAATGCAGTGTGTGTTTGTGTAGTGTGTAGTGAATGCAGTGTGTGTTTGTGTAGGGTGTGCATAGTGAATGCAATGTGTGTTTGTGTAGGGTGTGTATAATGAATGCAGTGTGTTTTTGTGTAGTGTGTGTATAGTGAATGCAGTGTGTGGTGTAGTGTGTGTATATAGTTAATGCAGTGTGTGTTTGTGTAGGGTGTGCATAGTGAATGCAATGTGTGTTTGTGTAGGGTGTGCATAGTGAATGCAATGTGTGTTTGTGTAGGGTGTGTATAACGAATGCAGTGTGTTTTTGTGTAGTGTGTGTATAGTGAATGCAGTGTGTGTTGGTGTAGTGCGTGTATAGTGAATGCAGTGTGGTTGTGTAGTGAATGCAATGTGTGTTTGTGTAGTGTGTGTATATAATTAATGCAATGTGTGTTTGTGTAGGGTGTGCATAGTGAATGCAGTGTGTGTTTGTGTAGGGTGTGCATAGTGAATGGAGTGTGTGTGTGTTTGTGTAGGTATGTAATGTGTGTAAAATGAGAGGGTGTCCGGTGGCATGGACTCTGCAGAGGGGGACCAGCAACACTCTTACTTCCCTTCCCAGCATCTCACCGCCTAACTCTCGCGGTCTGCGTGGAGCGTTGCCATGGTAACCCGTGGCAACACTCTGACATCCCCGGGGCTTGCGAGATTTAGACAGGAGAGCTGAAGGGCGCACCACCAGGACATGCCCTGATGGCGGCCCTGGTCTGCATTATCGGCAATATCTGTATCTTTATAGGCCGATACCGATATTGCTGAAAATTCTAAATATCGGTCGATAATATCGGCAAGACCGATAATCGGTCGATCCCTATTAAAAACACTATTTTAGTTTAAAAAAAAAAAATAAAAAAAATCAACTATAAAATAAAAACCCACTTTCTAAATGTATTACAGAATAGTTTGCAATTTTTTTTTTTTTTTTTCAATAAATCCTGAGCTTTGGTACAATTTTTGTTCAGTCATCTCTTACAAAACTTACAATTTTACAAAACATTCTAATTGGTGTAACATGGATCGTTAGGAATTATTAGGTCTTTGTCCCCTCACTTACCTACCTCACGCTCCTATGCCGCGTCTCTCACTCACTCAAAGAGGACGCCGTGTCGGAACACAAACCCCCAGACAGCACGGTCTTTTTTTTTTTTAATCAATTCTTTATTTTTGCATTGACAGACATTGAAGGTGAGAGCATTTTTGGCTTACGCAGAAGCCCATCTTTCAAATATGCTTTAGTCATGTTACAGAAAGAAAATCTGGGTTGTTAGTATACATAATATACATTTTAGACATGTTGCATGTGGGTTGCGCAAAGGCTGTTGTCATTTAGCTTTCGCCTGTCAAAGGTTTTTATTTATTCGTTGTATGCACAAAGAAAAACATATATACAAGAAAAAACGATCAAGTGAAAGTAGGCGTTAAATCCTAAAACTGCACGAGTGAGTAGCTGTCTGTGAATGGGTGCTCATTTGTCTTATGATTTTTCATCATATTGTTCCCAAAGGGCCCATACCTTTTGAAATGTGGTGGTAGTGTTCCGAACGGTAGCTGTCATCTTGTCCATTAAGTAATTATCTCTGATTTTGGAAATTACTAGAGATAGTGGGGGTGTCTCTGGTTTTATCCAGTATTGTGCCAGTGCCCTGCGAGCTGCTAGATTGAGCATATTCAGAAGTTTTTGGTCGTGTTTGTCTAGTCCGTTTGTCGGTCGTGATAATAGACATGCCCAGGGGTCCAGTGTTATTTGTCAGTGTAGGATTTTAGTGTGCATGGCCACTATTTTTTCCCCAAACTCTTTTACTTTGGTGCACTGCCACCACATGTGGATGTATGTGCCTTTTTCTCCACATAGTCGCCAACAGGTATCGGTGGGGCAGAGTTGCATGTGTTGTTGCTTGACTGGTGTTGTATACCACCGAAGCATTATTTTATATGATTGTTCCTGTAGGGTCGTGCATATAGACACTTTTGTGTTCGCCTCCCATATGTCTTGCCACTCCGTCCCCTCTAGTGTTTCACCCAGATCCGCTTCCCATTTGTCTGTGTATGTCTGCGGGCCCCACGTGCCTGATTCTAGGCATATGTGGTTGTAGAGCAGAGAGATTAGTTTCGCTGGCATGCTTTCTTTTAGGCAGATTTGCTCAAAGAAGGTAAGAGGCTTGGCATTTGCCATTTTGACCTCATTGGTTTGCGCAAAGTCCCGTAATTGTATATATCGGAAGAAGTCGCGGGTTTGTAATGGGGCTAAGGTTTGTAAGTGTTGGTATGTTACTAGTTGGTTATCTACGTATAGGTGGATATAGCGTTGTAGGTTCGTGGCTTCGATGCCTTTAAAATCTCGTGCCCTTAGGCCCGGTGGGAATGCTCTGTTACGTAGTACTGGGGTCATTGGGGACGGGAGGTGTGTGAGTTTGAATTTCTGCGCGATTTGGTCCCATAAGCTAATGGAGTTTAGGATGGCCGGGCAGTCCGTCCGTAAGATTGTTCTGTGATGTCTCGGTGTCCATATGAGGAATTGCGGGAGGTCTGCTCCTGTCATGAGGGATTCTATGTCAACCCAAAGGCGTTGATTTTTGGGGCAGTGCCAGTGAGCTATTTGGGCAACTTGGACTGCGGTATAGTAATGGTGGAGGTGGGGCATACCCAGGCCTCCTCTCCCCCTGGGGTTATACAGTATTTTTTGGGCTATTCTTGGCCGCTTTGACAGCACGGTCTTTAATCACCCACACTGACCGCTTGTGTTCATGCACACAGCATCTCTGTTCGCACGAATGCCACTTACCAGAAACAGAAGGAAGAACCTCTGTTCATGCGAACGCTACTCTCCTATACTGCAGACAGAACTCGAAGTCGGCTCCCGAACACAGCACAAACAGAAGTTCTGTTCGTGAGAACGCTGCTGCTTCCACGTGCGACCACACAGAAGGAAGAACTTCAAGGTAATCAAAGGGGGGGCGTGCGTGCTGACACAGAGCCTTTTAAATGTACAGGAGGTGGAGACCAGGGTGGAACCTCAATTAACAGGATCACCCACTTTCCCTATTTAAGTCACACACACCCTTCACTGTTCGCTCAGTTGTACTGTGCTCCTAAATGTGTAAAGACTATCAGATCCTGTTGCATCCTGATCCTGTTCCTGATTTTTACCCTTGCCTGAATCATCGCTTCTGAACCTGTGCTGCCTTTCCTGACCTTTGGCTTCCCCGACTATTTTCTTTGTCCAATCCTTTGGTACTGCAAACTTGGTTCTTTGCCTTAAGCATCTATCTGCATATTGGGCTCCGTCCGCTAAACTGTGTTCCCGACATTAATATGTCTTGAACTTGCTTGGAATATTCTAGATTAGTACTGTTAAACTTGAATAGAGACTGGTCTTGAACACATCAATGCTATACTTTGAGTAATACTAGATATATGTAAGGAATGGGATGGAACGAGACAAGGCTGGGCTGGACCAGAATCTGTCTAGGAACTAAGTAAACGAACTGCTACATAGAGCAAACACCCCATAAAAGAGTATGCCTGTCATCAGTAAGTAATTGTTGCCCTCTGACACACCTTGTGTAGGTGGTAGTGCACGAATGCAACCTACAGCTTGATCAGAGATAAGTTAAATAATAAAGCATTACAATTAAAGCTTACGTTCTCTTTAAACAAGGACTTAAACCTTCCTTCAAATGCTTTTTTTTTTCCTGTTTCGTTTTTTTTTTTTATTTGTTCAAGTTAAATATTTCCCGGTCTGCCTGAATAATACTGGCTAGGTGGCAATCACAACTGTTTCTGTACACAATGAAAGTGTCTGATATCTGGGTCAAGAAGATAAATTTGATCCCACAGTCAAAAAAGAATGTGTCTTTTGGACCAGCATTGCAACATCATCTATTGATGTAATTTGGAACAAGTCCTGGACAGCAGCCATTTAGCAACCAGCAGCCGATTTTGTTTTTACTTTAGACACTAGTCTTACTTGAACTAAATAAATCAATGAATCACGAGTGTTTTGTTTTGTTACGCATGTTTTAAACATATGGTGATATAGGTTCATAACATCTGTTTTAAAACCAAATGGAATTATATCTTTTTATTTTATATCACATGGAATGTCTTATTTGCAGCGCTAACAAACCGTAATTGTAATTCTTTCTCTGTAGAGAAAAATAGAATACGTAGTCTGTCTCAATTAATATACCAACTTGCCTATAATCATTTACCCTTGTGCTCTTATTGGAACCTCTAGAATTGTATCCCAAAGTAATTTAAAATCCTTTTATTTTGGCTTTTAGCCTTCCTTTCTTTCTAAGTAGCTTCCAGAATTAAATTGTGCGAGAAATCATTTTAAAAGACTCTTCTTGTTCCTACCATGCTCTATGTCTAAGTTGTACATTCACATCCTGCAGCCATAATAATATATTTTTCTCAGATGTGTCTGTCCTCCATGTCATCTCCAGATATTTGCACTAGTCAATCAAATATTAGAAATACTGGTACATTTAATTTTATTATTCACATTATTTTTGGCATTTAAAGTGATACTGACTCTTTTTTTTTTTATGGTTTTAATTTCCTTATGCCCCACTGTATCTTAATGATTATAGTCCCCTGCTTGTTTACTTCTCTGTGGGACTGATTTTATCAGTGGATTGTGGGTAAATTTGATTGGCCACTGTCAAGTTTTGTGAACCCGACTGCTACTGCTATACATAATGAAAAGTAGTCCCTATATTTCTTTATGTATTTATTGAAAAGTAGAATGCTCAGCAAACAAATAATAATAATAAAAAGTTCAGAAACAGTAAGCAATATAGAAGCATATTAGTTAAAGTTTATTCTTCGTGACAGAACCGATTTAAAGCCGTCTTTAGCTTCCATATTATTTTAAAGCGGCACTGTCATGGCCGAATCCAGTTTTTTTAAAAAAAAACCCTACTCCACTCCAATAATTATTATTATTATTATGATATTTATGTAGCGCCATCAAATTCCGCAGCGCTTTACAATGGGTGGACGAACAGACATGTAGTTGTAACCAGACAAGTTGGACATACAGGAACAGAGGGGTTAAGGGCCTGTCACGGCTGCGAGTGTGGTCCAACACGCAGAAACTATGTAAACATTTACATAAAAAAGGAAAGGAAATAAAAGGACAGAGCGTAAACCGGACCTTAGAATGGCCGGACTAATACGCTAGAGATAGAGAATGGTCAAAGGGAAAGCTGAGGTCAAGGAAGACAGAAATACTCAGATACCGTTTAAACAAGCCAAGTCAGGGGAACCAGAATTCGGAATAACCAGGGAAAAGCCAAGATCCCGATACCAGGAAGGAATATTCACAAAGATAAACGCACTCTAGGGAACCAGGAACCGAAAACCACGACAGGCCAAGGTATTGGGGTGAATTGGGGATTTAAATATCCCTCTCTGGGCTCTGATAGGTCAGAGGGTGACCTCTGACCCCAGAACGTGCGCGTGCGTTGACGTCGTGAAGTCACGCGCACATTCGTATAATTTTTGGGGGTGGAGCCATGGATGGACGCGACCTCGTTGTCGGCGCCATCTTGGATTTCCCCGAGCGGCGTGGAGGAGCGGTTCCCGGCTCGCTGCTGAGCAGGTAAGCTCAGTGAGTTGGTGCGATCATGCTGGTCGGGCACGGACGCACATGCTGGAGAGCCGGGGGCCGTGACAGTACCCCCTACTCGAACACCGCTCACCGGGCGGGAAGGAGTCGGCTTGCGAGGAAAACGGTTGTGAAACGACCGGACAAGACGGGGAGCATGAACCCGGTCCGCAAGAACCCAACTACGTTCCTCCGGGCCATATCCTTTCCAGTCAACCAGATAAGACAGAACAAGTTTGTCCTGAGGTTTCCCAACGGGTGCCTGAGTTTGATCTGCTATTATGGCACCAAAGAGTGGAGAAGATATTTCAGTAACTGTAGTAGCAATAAGACATTCTGGAGGTACGATCGGGGATACCTCTTGTTCAGGGGCTTCATCTGTCTCAAACTGTCTAGAGAGTGCATCTGCCTTGGTATTCTTTGTCCCTGGCCTGTATGTAATTATAAAATTAAACCGGGAGAGGAATAATGACCTAGCCTGTCGGGAGGACAATCTCTTAGCATCCCCAATATAAGCCAAATTCTTATGATCGGTAAAAATTTAAAAGTGGCTCTTTGGAACCTTCCAAGAGGTGCCTCCATTCCTTAAAAGCGAGAACAATGGCCATTAATTCCCTATTCCCGATGTCATAATTTCTCTCTGCTGGAGTTAATTTTCGAGAGAAAATGCCACAGGGATGTAAAGGCGCATCAGTACTCTCTCTTTGAGACAGAATGGCTCCTACTCCTGTCTGACGCAAAAATAAAAGGTTTGGTCGTATCAGGGTGCGTCAGGACAGGTGCTGAAGCAAATAAAGATTTTAATCTTTCAAATGCCTCCTTTGCTTCTTTGGACCATAAATTAAAATTTGCTCCTTTCTTGGTTAGGTTGGTAATAAGAGCGATTACTGATGAGAAATTCTTAATGAACTTATGGTAATAATTTACAAAACCTATAAAGCGTTGTGTAGCTTTAAGGCCTTTGGGTAATGGCCATTGCAAGACTGCTTCCAGTTTGTGTGGGTCCATTTTGAAACCAGAAGGGGATATAACATAGCCAAGAAACTGTATCTCAGTCTGGTCACCTGGCATTTTTCCATTTTTACAGTATAAGCCATTTTTTTAACAGGGTTTTTAGTATGATTCTCACATGTTCGTGATGAGTTTCTAGGTCTGGGGAATAGATGAGAATATATACACTAGTACGAATATGTGAAGATATTCTCTAAGTACATCGTTAATCAAGTCCTCAAATACCACTGGGGCGTTGCATAGGCCAAACGGCATAACCAGGTATTCATAAGGTCCCATTCACCTATTAAACGCGGTCATCCACTCATGCCCTTCCTTAATTCTGACTAGGTTGTATGCGCTCCTCAGATCGAGTTTTGTGAATACTCGGGCACTCCTCAACCTATCAAATGGCTCAGAAATAAGGGGAATGGGATAGGCGTTTTTAATCGTAATTTTATTTAGACCCCTATAATCAATACAAGGGCTTGGTCTCCTTCTTTTTTAGAAACGAAGAAGAACCCAGCCCCAGCAGGTGAAGAGGATCTTCTTATGTGACCCTTTCTGAGAGCATCCTTAATGTATTCTTCTAAACAAAGGGTTTCTTGAGGAGAAAGTCTATAAACTCCTCCTTTAGGGGGCATAGTGCCAGGTAACAAATTAATGGCACAGTCGTAGGGCCTATGTGGAGGTAATACCCCCGACTGAACCTTGTTAAATACTTCTTTTAAGTCCAAATACTGCGGTGGGATTTCTGTGGTTAAGGGAGGTGCTATAGGTACATTGATGGTACCGATTTGTTTAGGCACCTGTTTTAAGCAATGACCTCTGCAACTCTTTCCCCAACTCACAATCTCTCCTTTAACCCGATCTAGACATGGATTGTGTTTCTGGAGCCAAGGAAAACCGAGTATTATTGGACTTGTAGGGGAAGATATACAGGGAGTGCAGAATTATTAGGCAAATGAGTATTTTGACCACATCATCCTCTTTATGCATGTTGTCTTACTCCAAGCTGTATAGGCTCGAAAGCCTACTACCAATTAAGCATATTAGGTGATGTGCATCTCTGTAATGAGAAGGGTTGTGGTCTAATGACATCAACACCCTATATCAGGTGTGCATAATTATTAGGCAACTTCCTTTCCTTTGGCAAAATGGGTCAAAAGAAGGACTTGACAGGCTCAGAAAAGTCAAAAATAGTGAGATATCTTGCAGAGGGATGCAGCACTCTTAAAATTGCAAAGCTTCTGAAGCGTGATCATCGAACAATCAAGCGTTTCATTCAAAATAGTCAACAGGGTCGCAAGAAGCGTGTGGAAAAACCAAGGCGCAAAATAACTGCCCATGAACTGAGAAAAGTCAAGCGTGCAGCTGCCACGATGCCACTTGCCACCAGTTTGGCCATATTTCAGAGCTGCAACATCACTGGAGTGCCCAAAAGCACAAGGTGTGCAATACTCAGAGACATGGCCAAGGTAAGAAAGGCTGAAAGACGACCACCACTGAACAAGACACACAAGCTGAAACGTCAAGACTGGGCCAAGAAATATCTCAAGGCTGATTTTTCTAAGGTTTTATGGACTGATGAAATGAGAGTGAGTCTTGATGGGCCAGATGGATGGGCCCGTGGCTGGATTGGTAAAGGGCAGAGAGCTCCAGTCCGACTCAGACGCCAGCAAGGTGGAGGTGGAGTACTGGTTTGGGCTGGTATCATCAAAGATGAGCTTGTGGGGCCTTTTCGGGTTGAGGATGGAGTCAAGCTCAACTCCCAGTCCTACTGCCAGTTCCTGGAAGACACCTTCTTCAAGCAGTGGTACAGGAAGAAGTCTGCATCCTTCAAGAAAAACATGATTTTCATGCAGGACAATGCTCCATCACACGCGTCCAAGTACTCCACAGCGCGGCTGGCAAGAAAGGGTATAAAAGAAGAAAATCTAATGACATGGCCTCCTTGTTCACCTGATCTGAACCCCATTGAGAACCTGTGGTCCATCATCAAATGTGAGATTTACAAGGAGGGAAAACAGTACACCTCTCTGAACAGTGTCTGGGAGGCGGTGGTTGCTGCTGCACGCAATGTTGATGGTGAACAGATCAAAACACTGACAGAATCCATGGATGGCAGGCTTTTGAGTGTCCTTGCAAAGAAAGGTGGCTATACTGGTCACTGATTTGTTTTTGTTTTGTTTTTGAATGTCAGAAATATATATTTGTGAATGTTGAGATGTTATATTGGTTTCACTGGTAATAATAAATAATTGAAATGGGTATATATTTGTTTTTTGTTAAGTTGCCTAATAATTATGCACAGTAATAGTCACCTGCACACACAGATATCCCCCTAACATAGCTAAAACTAAAAACTACTTCCAAAAATATTCAGCTTTGATATTAATGAGTTTTTTTGGGTTCATTGAGAACATGGTTGTTGTTCAATAATAAAATTAATCCTCAAAAATACAACTTGCCTAATAATTCTGCACTCCCTGTAATTTAAAAAAACATTTCTTCAGAATGTAAGAAACCTACTGAGACAGTGATTGGTATAGTTTCGTGTGTGATGAGAGGTTGAGTAAGAGGTCTCCCATCGATAGCCTCTATTGCTATGGGTCTGTCTTTCTGCCTTAAAGGCAGAAGATGTTTGGTAGAAAATTCCTTATCAAGGAAATTGTCCGCTGCCCCAGAGTCAATCATGGCCTCACACTGAACAGTAGTTTTCTTACAACACAGAGTGATTGTTATAAGAAAGCGGTTCTTAGTCAATTTAGGGGACATATACATCACACCTAAGGTCTGTCCCCGAACGTGCCTTAGATGTGCAAGTTTTCCGGCCGAACCGGACATGAAAACCTTTGATGTCCCCTTTTGCCACAATACAAACACAACCCCTCGTTGCGTCTGTGTTGTCTCTCTGCCTCAGTGAGTTTAGCAATGCCCAGTTGCATGGGTTCAGGTTCTGGAGGTGGAGCATGGCTAATTACCACTGGGTTAGAGAAACAAGGGGCTATGGTTAAGTTAGAACGTCTAGTACGCTGTTTGTTTTTCTCTCTCTCTGAGCCTGTTATCAATGTCTATCATGTATGCAATAAAGTCATTAAGGTTAACTGGAAGATCTCTGGCTGCGGTCTCGTCTTGTATATTTTCCGCTAAACCTTTGAAAAAAGCAGCCACTAAACCGCTATTGGTCCAGTCAACCTCAGACACCAATGTCCTGAACTCTATGGCATAATCAGCTACAGAGCGGTTGCCTTGTTTTATTCTCATTAGGGCTCTGGCAGCGTTCCTTTCTCTCCCTTTTGGCTCAAAAGTAGTTTTTAAAGCTGTTAGGAATACATTGTAATCACGGGCAACTGGATTTCCACTCTCCCATAAGGGATTAGCCAAGGTTAAAGCTTTACCCGTTAATTGGTTCATTAGCCAATTTTCGATCTATCTGTAGAGAATGAACCAGGGAAGGCTTCGAAGTGATATTCAATTTGGTTTAGAAAACCTCTAAATTCCTTAGAATCCCCTCCAAAACGAGGGGGAGGTGAAAGGGTTATGGACGGTGGTTTGTGTGCCACAGGTGCTACCACAGGCGGTACCGGAGGTGCCTCCAGATAGGCAGTTCTCTGGAGCAAGGTCTGGAATGCTTGGGCAAATTGATCTAACCTGTGGTCCATATCCTCCACCCTACTCTCACAGGCAATCATATGTTTGCATAGTTCCGCAGGATCCTTGGCCCTGTCGTAATTTCACGGCTGCTAGTGTGGTCCAACACGCAGAAACTATGTAAACATATACATAAAAAAGGAAAGTAAATAAAAGGACAGAGCGTAAACCGGACCTTAGCATGGCCGGACTAATATGCTAGAGATAGAGAATGGTCAAAGGGAAAGCCGAAGTCAAGGAAGCCAGAAATACCAAGATCCGGATACCAGGAAGGAATATTCACAAAGATAAACGCACTCTAGGGAACCAGGAACAAGAAACCACGACAGGGCAAGGTACTGTGGTGAATTAGGGATTTAAATATCCCTCTCTAGGCTCTGATTGGTCAGAGGGTGACCTCTGACCCCAGAACGTGCGCGTGCGTTGACGTCATGCGCACATTTGTATAATTTTGGGGGGTGGAGCCATGGATGGACGCGACCTCATGGTCGGCACCATCTTGGATTTCCCCGAGCGGCGTGGAGGAGCAGTTCCCGGCTCGCCGCTGAGCAGGTAAGCTCATTGAGTTGGTGCGGTCGTGCCGGTCGGGCATGGCCCTGCTCAATGAGCTTACATGCTAGTGGGAGTGGGGTAAAATGACACAAAAAGGTAAGGATAGTATTAGACTAGTGACAGTTGCAGAAAAGGAATCAGTCAGGAACTATTAACAGTTTAATTGATACGTTTTTATGAAGAAGTGTGTTTTTAACGATTTTTTTGAAGGAGTGGAGACTGGGTGAGCATCTAACGGAGGAGGGAAGCGAGTTCCACAGGAACGGTGCAGCCCTCGATAAAGCTTGAAGGCGAGCATCAGAGGTGGGAGTATGGACAGAAGATAGACGTAAGTCTTCAGCAGATCGTAAGGGCCTAGACGGGACATACTTGTGTATAAGGGAGGATAGATAGGTGGGAGCAGCATTATGTAGCGATTTGAAAGCAAGAACCAGAATTTTAAATTGAGCTCTATATTTTATAGGAAGCCAATGTAGGGACTGACAGAAGGGTGGGGCATGGGAGGTGCGGGCGGACAGGAAGATTGAGCCTCGCTGCCGCATTCATTATGGACTGTAACGGCGCAAGTTGGGAGCACGTAAGACCACTGAGAAGCAGATTACAGTAGTCAAGGCGAGAAAGGACAGTGGAATGGACCAACACCTTAGTCGCATCTGGCGTTAAGTAGGGGTGGATGCGCGCAATGTTTTTGAGATGGAAATTACAGGATTTGGCGATAGATTGAACATGAGGCTTGAAGGAGAGGTCGGAGTCAAAGAGAACACCTAGGCAGCAAGCCTGCGTGGTGGAGCTGATGGTAGCACCGTTGACTTGGAGGGAGACAGTCACAGGAGTAACAACACTTGAGGGAGGAAAGACCAGAATTTCAGTTTTGGTCAAGTTTAGTTTAAGGAAGTGGGCAGCCATCCAGTTAGAAATAGCAGAGAGGCAGTCAGATACACTTGTCAAGAGGGACGAGGAGAGATCAGGAGAGGACAGGTAGATTTGCGTGTCATCTGTATAGAAATGATATTGAAAGCCAAAGGAACTAATGAGTTTACCAAGGGAGGCAGTATAGATGGAGAACAGTAGGGGACCAAGGACTGAACCTTGGGGGACACCAACAGAGAGGAGTTGGGGAGAAGAAGCAGAGCCATAGAAAAAAAACACTGAAAGAGCGCTGGGAGAGGTAGGAGGAGCACCACGAAAGAGCAATATCTTGTAGACCGATATTGTGGAGGATGAGAAGAAGCTGTTGATGATCAACAGTGTCAAAAGCTGCAGACAGGTCAAGGAGAATTAGGATAGAGTAGTGACCACGAGATTTTGCAGAGAGTAGATCATTGGAAACTTTGGTCAGTGCCGTTTCCAGAGTGCTTAGCGCGGAAACCAGACTATACCGGGTCTAGCAGAGAGTTGGACTCAAGGAAGTCTGTCAATCTCGCATACACAATTCGTTCAAGGATCTTGGATGCAAAAGGCAGTAGCGAGATAGGACGATAGTTGGATGGGGAGTTAGGTTCAAGATTGGGCTTCTCTAGAATTGGGGTTACAGTTGCATGTTTGAAGGGCGATGGAAATATACCAGAGGAGAGAGAGAGATTGAGAATTTTAGTGAGAGGTGGAGAAAGAGAAGAAGACCGAGTACGGATGAGATGCGAGGGAATTGGATCTTGGGAGCACTACATTGAATTGTCTCCCTAGTCACCCCAAATGCCCTTATTATACTATTTTTACTATTACTAATATTACCTATTTTTTAATCTTTTAGTGCCCGGACCTAGGTCCTGGGCGGTGCCATCTTTGTGTGGGCAGATAAAGTCCCTGTGGGACACATCATCTGCTCACACTTGATAGTGCATGCCCAGTTAAACACTTGGGCATTCGCTACGGGAATTTCGTCTATTTGTCAGAAAGACGAAGGAATGAATAGAAATTTCAGATAAACAAACACCGAAAGATTGGTGTTCGTTTGTTCATTCGATCAGTTTATTACAAGGAGGGAGCTAATGGTGCGATGTTCCATCGTTGTAAAATGTAAAAATAGAAGCGGAAGGTTGCAGTGCTCCCTGACACTTCCCAAGCCCCTCTCATGTCCTCCCTCACTCTATGGGGGTCAATATGAACCCCATATTAGCATAAGGGAGATTGAAATCTCCCAAATGCCCCTACACGCTATGCGGTGCCCACCTTCCAACAAGTGGCCCCATGGTGGGGCATCTATACTAGCATTTGGTACAAAGTGTCCCTCCCAGCCCTCACCCGTGTGCCGCGAGTGGGGGCTATGCAAATAAACAGGGGATATAGGGTCATGATTGCCGCTCATGGGTGGGGGCCAGGGCTAATGACAATAGATGTCCGTACCCCATTTTACGTTAGGGCCCCCACCCACTGCTCATGGGTGGGAAGGACAATAGGTCCCCTCCATTGTCATTTAGGGCTCCCGCCCGTTGCCCATGAGTGAAGGCCGAGGAGGGACAATAGGTCTCCCCCGTTGTCTTTTAGGGCCCCGACCCGCTGCTCATGGAGGAGGGTGGGAGGACGACACTAGGTCCCCTCCCCCATTGTCATTTAGGGCCCCAACCCGCCGCTAATGGGTGGGGCCGGGGGGGAGAGGGCAATAGGTCCCGTCCCATTGTCATTTAATGCCCCCACCTGCCACTCATGGGTGGGGGGGCGGGGGGCCCCTCTGTCCCCATTTAGTTGAATAGCCCCCACTCGGGGCTCGGGTGTGTTAATAGATGCCCTACCATGGGGCCATATATTGTGGGGTGGGGGTGGCGGTGAGGTTATTTTAATTTTATTTTACAACAGTGAGCAACCACTGGACTGGCTGTTCACTGTTTAGTAGACATGCCCCTACTTGCAGCATAGCTAGTAGGGGCAGATTAATCACTAATACTAAGTAATCTTTACTTGGTATTCGTGAAGTTGACTGAAAGTCCAATTTAGGTTTTTCTGCCTTTTGGTAGATAGCTCCCTGATGCCGTGGGAATTAGGGAGCTATCTACTAAGCGGCTGCAAGATGCAGCCATGGCACGAATCGCTTCGAAATTTCATTCATTCAAATGAAATTTCGAACCGACCTAAAAGTACTGAATGCCGTCTTAACATGAATGAACAAACAATTCTCATTCTGTTAGGACGAAGTTCGGTAGTTTCGCCGGCGTTCTGTCTAAATGACATGACGTTCGGCAATAGTGAAAGTAGGCATCGCGAGATCACGGAGGAAAGTTAAGGATTATGGGAAAATTTCGCTGACCACAGGAAATGGAACAGACTTTGCTCCTCCGCTGGTGAAGCGTAGGAAAAATACATAAGACAAAGTAGTCCTGAGAGAGGGAGAGAAGAGGAAGCGATTAAAGAAAGGTAAGTTTGGCATTACAGTGCCGCTCTAAGCATTTTGATAAACCTTGCTGCTCATTGTAAGCAGTTTGCACAGCTGAGTACCGGTAAATTTACGATGGGACTTTTTTTGAATACGTTGTTGGGAATATAGGATTTAAAGCATAATGCTGGATGGATCGATATACATGATTCAAAAATACATTGAACTAAACCTTTAAACCCTGACTGGAAACTTCAGGAATTGTGATTTGGTTTTAAACCATTAGTGCTATTGCAGATATTTAGAGAATTTTGTCTTTATAACTACAACCAGATGTTCCACACACCACTGTGGAGTTTTTCAAATGGATTAAAGGTGAATGTGTGCCCCTTTTTTAAATCCATGGTAGTATTTCATGCCCTTTGAAACCCTGCCTATTTTGTGGTGTGGTCTATTTTTTTAGAGTAAATTAGAGGAAACATTTGATCACTAGATTGTTCTGGAATATGGAAATATAAGAACCAATACAGAAACCAGTCTAAACTCTTTTAGTAGATTATATAACACTATGTTTACTGCAAGCAAATCTCTGAAACAGATGAGAGGTTCAGGCTGTTTAAAAGTTAAGGAGACGTCTAGATTTTACCAACCAGCTATTTTTTTACAACACAGACAGAAATGCAACACGATGTGTTTAACTAATGAAGTGAAAATACGTGGATCGCTTTTGAGTAACTGCTTGTATTTGTCTGTGCTATGGCTCTGGGGCCAATGTATGGTAATAATGGAAATATTTAAGTTACTTTTGCACACCTTCCTTCATGATAGTCTAGCATGATATTTAGTGGGATCCTGTGAAGATCTTTTTGTAGCAGGGGCTTTCCTTCGTGTATAGTGGGGGTGATATTTTTGCTCTTATACCCATTTTTTAATTTAATCACCTAATTATATAACTATTTTGGTTCACTGGCGGCATTCTTCAAAATAAAACAGTTTTTTTGGAATGCTTTATCACTGATTTATAATGTACCATGAGTCGTTTTTTTTTCCACCAGTCTGCTTTCTAAAAATAATAGAGGTTGAAATAAAATAAACCCTAAATGAAATAGAAAGAAATGTAAACAATCCTTTCTTCAAAATATGTTCATGCATGCCCAGTATGTGAAGTCTTTCAGTTTAGACGAATTAGAATAACTGTCAGATTATTATATTTTAAAATCTTGAATCAAATGAATAGTTGGGAAAATAACAGTTTGCAATTCCTGAACAGATAGCAAAAAACATCACTCATTCATTTTTGCAGAGTTGTTTAATCGGATATTTTTTGCTTTGAGACGTAAAAAGAACGTTCTTCCTTCACAATGTAGTCAGCTGTTTATCTGATGCCACCCAATGAAAGACACTTTGTGATGCTGTACATTTAACTTCGTTATATTAACATGCAAAATAAATGTTCTGTTTAACTTTATCTGATTTTGCGAACTGGCCAAGAAAAATTACACATGAGAAAAAAGAAACCTTTCAGCTAGATCTTAAATAGAATATATCATGCTTGATTTCCTTTTTATTTTTTCTATCTTATTTGTTTGTTATTCACAGATAAAATATACATATATTTTTTTTATCACTAGATCATGTTTTGACGTTGTTTTTGTCCGGTTATGGTTTGGACTACTCTTTATAATTAGTTGACTTCCACAAATTAAGGGTAATCAAATTGTTTTTTTCCTGTATTCTCACAGTCTCCTTTCTTTATTTATGTCTTTTCTACGCTCAATCTCCCTTTCTCTTGCTTTTTCCAGTGTTATCTACAAAATTTTAATTTCTGGAGGAAATAGTACTGTATATAATCTCACACACCCTTTACTTATTAAATTGTGGTAACGATTATATATTTATTATTGTATACTATAGACTAGTGGTTCCCAACCCAGTCCTCAAGTACCCCCTAACAGTCCAGGATTTGGGGATTACCCAGTTGTGTCTAAGGTGTTTTTATAGGAAGGAAAAAAACAACATTTTAGACACAACAGGGTAATCCCTAAATCCTGGACTGATTGGGGTACTTGAGGACTGGGTTGGAATCCCGTGCTATATAGATCCTTGACTTGGTTCATTTGATGCATCCCACCCTACTTACTTTACAACATATTTGAATTGTTTATAATTTTGTTTCAAAATATTGTATTGTTGTCTAAAATGTTTTTTTTTTTTAATTTCAATAAATAATTTGAAGTAAAAAAAAAAAATCTGCTGTTTTTGTTCCACATATTCCAATGTTTCCAAGTCTCATATAGTACAGAGCCTCATTTGTTTTTGTTTTTTTTTAATAGGAGAATTTCTGCTTGCTAGGGCTGAATATTAAATTGTGAGTGGAAATTTGAGCACTCTAATATGCCTACTTCAGTTCACATACTGTTTTCTGTTCTTTTTATATTTTAACATAGTTCCTCTCTTCTTTGTCTTTAAGACATATCGAGGATCATCCAGTTGGACTTGGATCTGAAGTTTAAAACCAACATCAGGGAATTGTTTGAGGAGTTTGACAACTTTCTCCAGAACTCCGTTATTGGAATAGCAAATGAAATGCAACCCGTCTACAGGTAATGAACTTTTATTTAAAAAAAAAAAAAAAAAAAGAGTGGTGCATTTTAAAGTCCACATGTTTATTGATGGTGTAATTATGAATTTTAACAAGATACTTTAAGCACCATGACCACATTGGTTTGAAACGTTGCACATACTAGCTTCAACCCAAGAAATCCTGCCTAGAATTAGGGAAGATGATTTTGATGAGTCTGATCTACTTCTGACTTTTTTTTTTTTTTTATATTATTTTTTTTTTAAAAAAAATATATTTTTAATGGTTACCTGGATTTTGCAGTTGTATGAAGGATAATCATGAACTTCACGTAAAGTGATTCTTTTGAGAAGTCCTTTTGGCCCCTTCATATATTGCTTTAAAAATGTAACTTAAGATCTGCAACTTTCCTTTGTTTCTATTGTCACCGTGGATATTCAGCATCACCATAGACTTCCTACTTTTTTCCTGTATAATAAAATGCTGGACATACCGCAGATTTTTTTTTTTTTTTTAATTCTTTATTTTGTTGTGCTTAGCATTTTCAAACAATTATGTGCTGCCATTTCAGTGGTAACAGGCTATGGTATTATATGTTTAGAGAGGCAGTTACATGGCATAGAGGTAAGAAGCACATTTTCCAATAAGGAATAACAGGAAAATTTAACAGTTAGGTTAGTCACAGTGAGGTTGGTCTAGCGTTGTTTTGTGTCCGGCTACGTAGTCTGTGTGATTCGTTGCAATCTACTGTGGGACTAGTTGGACGTGGTAGGGTATGTATGCTGGGAAGGCGTGGTGGCTTAAAGACACTATGGTGGCTTGTATCAGCGGTGTGTCTGGATGGTCGTATGCTCTCGGGGGGGGGCATCTTGAGTGTTCAGGCTTCCGTGCTCGTATCTGTCATGAGTGTAGTAATCCAGGTGCGTAGGCATTGTGTTTGTGTCTGGTGTAGCTGGGCCTTGGGCTGTGCCGTCATTGGGGATGTCTTGCTCTGCCTCTACATTGAGGTTGGGTACCCCTAACCATGGGGGTGGCGGGGGGGGGGGCGAGGGTTGTGTGTTTGTGGGGCCTAAGTGCTCGTTTGGGCGTCTTCAGTGCTGTCCAGTCCTTGTGATAGTCTAGGTCATAGGGCCCGGTGTCCGGGTGGTTCACGGGCCTGGGGACCTGAGTGTCTGTGGGTTAGTCAGATCAGGAGAGAGAAAAACAATAGATCATGGTAAAAGGCATAATAAACATGAAACATTAAATTAACTTCTGTGGAATTCTCCCTCGTTGGGGTGAGGGCGGTGTGGGTTAGCAGTCCAACTTGGTCAGAGCTTTGGTTAGTGTTCTCAGAACCAGTAGGTTAGTGTTCACGGAACCTGAGACCCCAGTCCACTTGTTCCCGGGGCGTGAGGTGAGGCGGTCATGTGTTCTCTGTGCTCTCCGTGTCTGTTCAGAGCTTGGTTCGGCAAGCCGGGGGTTTTCAGGTAGTTGGAGGCTTCCTCAGGCGATGTGAGGACTTGTGTTGTCCCTGCATGGGTAATTTCCATGGTGCCCCCTGCTCCCCAACCGTAGGCTATACCTGCAGCTCGTAACTGTGTGGCAGCCGGGCCGTATGACTTGCGCCACAGCAGTGTGGCTCTAGATAAGTGCTGGTAGAAGGTGAGCTCTGAGTCTTCAAAGGGTAGTGGTGTTTGATCTTTAAGCGCCGCCATGATATGGAGCTTGTCTTGTACTGTTACGCATCTTAGGATAACGTCTAGAGCTGCTGGTGATTTCAGGTGTGTGTAGGTCTGGAGCCGGTAGATTCCATCTATGGCGATTTTCTTTGCAGTTTCAAAAGTATATGGGGAGTATACTGACCAGGAGGCGCCTAACGTAGTGAGGCAGTTCTTCTGCTGTGATTGCGTTTGGGATTCCCCTAATTTTAATATGAGTTCGCATTTGTCGGTCTTCCATGGTTGCCATTTTGAGTGCCATGAGTTTTTGGTGATGTATATTTTGTACCTGTTTTTCCAGTGTTGTTAGGTGTGTTTTAACCTCCACCACATCTTGTTCTGTGGCTGATATCCGGTCTGTAACCGTTTGCACCTCTGTCTTGAGGAGGGCCATGTCAGCCGCCCAGAGCCTGTGTATATCAGCGAGTAGGAGTTTAAGATCACCTTTGGTGGCTGGTGCAGCGTCGTCTGGGGGCTTCAGGCTGCTGTATCAGCGCTGTCTTCGCGGACAACGGGGTCTCTGGTCCACCCTGCTCTGTTTGGGGAGTGTGGTCTGACTCCCGTTCGTCTCCCACGGGCATGGGAGTGGAATGCGGCTGCGCTGGGCGTTGCAGCAGCGTGCCTATATCTCTGCTGTCAACCGCTGTTTTTTTGGGACCTGCTCCCCATTTCCGGTAAGTGAGTCAGTGTTTCAGTAGTTGAGGGGGGTGATGGATGCCCCTCTCTGTCCGTGGCCGGAACAGGAGTTCCCCTAGGCCCCGGATTGCTGGCGTGAGGTAGGCCCTGGATCTCTGGCGTGAGGTAGGCCCCGGTTTTGCGTTTACGCGTGGGGAGCTTGTGCGATTGAAAAAACGGCATCTATCGGTGCCTCTTGCCTTGCTGGTCCCGGCTGTGTGGGTGGTAAGGCTGGATGGGTACCCGTTTCGGGGATTTTGCCCAGATTAGGATGTTTTAGTTGGGAGGTTGTAGAAATGGCGTCTGGTGCCGTGCGATGTCAAGCTCCACCCCTCGCTGGACATAGATTTTAATTGACTAAATTATAAATGCTAAAATGTTACACAATTACAGGATGTCCGACTTCTCTGTAAAATAAGCAAACAAATAAAAACAAACCGCCACTTCTTTAACCCCTTAAGGACCAAACTTCTGGAATAAAAGGGAATCATGACATGTCACACATGTCATGTGTCCTTAAGGGGTTAAAGGGACACCATAGACACCTCGACCACTACATCTCATTGAATAGGTCTAGGTGCAGTGCCTCTGTCCCCTTAACCCTGTGACGTAAAACATTACTGTTTCAGAGAAACCACAATGTTCACATTGCAGAGTTAAGACTGCCTCTAGTGGCTTTTTCCCAAACAGCCACTAGAGGCGCTTTTTGTTTTGTTTTTTTCCCCTTCAGATTAGAGGCAGTGCTTTACAACTGGGATTTCATCACATGGAGGGAAAAAACAGGCAGGCAATCTCCCAAACTTTTCAAGAACCTCTCCCAGTTAACATTTGGCCTTATAAATTGCTTCCTACCCAAGACATCCCCAGTTCTTTGCCTGCCTCCAGCAGAGGAGGGTGTTAGGTTCAGGTTTTCTCCCTAGAAGTATGGTGAGAGGGCTGATGCTCTGGAGGCTCTACTTCTTTTAAATAAACTTTTCAGAGATCGGCCAGGGAGAACACACCAGGCGGCTGTATCTCCCCGGGTTGTATTACTTCCGTCTATACCGAGCCAGGTGCCGGGCAGTCAATGGTGCGCATTTGTGCACTAGCTGGGAAGTCCTGGCGGTGGAACACTCGTACAGGGTTACGTTTATTTCCACCGTGGAATCGCGAAATGCAGGACATAATGGTCGTAATGCGATTTAAAATTCAGGAGCCAATATCTTTATTTTTTCTCTCCGGTGTCAAGGTGTTGGTTTCCAGGACTTAGAGAGGCTGTTTACCCAGCAGCAACTAACTGTTGCCAGGTGCACTCAGAATCTGTTGCAAGTGTGTTCTCACCAACCTCCAACAGTGTTTTCAGCTGGGGCAGAACTTTTCCTGTGCTTAGGTTACTGAGAGATAGGAGAAGAAATACTAGTGTAAATACGGTGAGAAAGATTTAAGTGTTTCTTGCACTAAAGATACCTCTGAATTCATTTTGATCCATTAGGAACTTTTTCTCTCTGTGCTACAACTTAGTTATTCCTTAGCTCTCCTTCTCTCTTTTTATTTTATTTATTTATTCACTATTTTTTCACTTATTACTTAGGATTTTATTTTAGAAGGAATCTAATTAAAAGTTAAATTTTATACCACTCCTATTTGGGTTGCTTTGTATACATAGGGAGCCTTTGTGACTGACCTTTTTAACCCTTAGGCTTCTCTGTATTTGTCCACTCTTTTTTTGTCTTTGCAGTAGCTATTAGGGGTTACCCCCCACTTTCTATAAGCAACCTGACTTTATACCCCTGTTCCTATCTTTTGCTTCTAGATTAAATTTTTGGATCAGGTTTTAATACCAATCTTTAGGACAGGGTGTACAAACTATTTTTATACATAGTTTCTATTAGGATTAACAATACATTGTATGGTGATAATTCCTTGAAGTAGGTTTATTATGACAGATCTCTTAGAACAGGTTGTACATCCGGACTTTACATCAGAAGATGTGGCAAATGTCTTTTCCAACAAACGCTTGGGCAATACACATAATGAACCCAAGGATATTAATCAGGCATTCTTTGCAATACAAAAGCTATATCAAACGCAATTAAGGGGCTTCTGGGAACTAGCCAGTCTGACATTACATTGAACAGAAACTGGTACCCAGAGGCCTCAGACCTGATAATCTATTACCTGACAAAGTCAAGACTGAAGAGCAGATAGCAGAATGGAATTCCATTCTTTTGGAATGTTCGGCCAAAATCATGCAGTTTTTAATTCAATTAGAACAACAAAGTTTAGACAAAACTAATGGAGAATTGGACATTGAAATTAAGAAAATTAGGACCTTTGATAAAGAACCAAGCTTTTTAGCTATGGAGAGTAAGCTTAGTAAGAACTCAGAGAATTTCAAAAGAAACATTAGACAGAAAAAACACTATAAATTGCAAAGGGACTACAGGGATTTCCAGGAAGGAAACATCTTTAAAAATAAGAACAAAAGGAGGTTTAATATTAATAAAGCACATAATAAAGGTTTCTCCTCATCTGATGAGACCGAGTGGTCTGAATCAGAGTCTAGACCTCGATACCAAAAAAGGCAGAACACTCGTTTCACTCAACATACACCCTCAGGGCAGACCAAAGGCATTCTGAGAAATACGGATAGAAACATAACGTTTACAGACCCCCCAGTGGATTCAATTGCCACTACAAACTCTAGACATGAATCCATCGCAGGACCAATTCAATCACCACTGACTTTTTTAGATCAGGATTGGCCACAACCCCAAAGGGAAAGACTAAGAGACAGGAACAGGTGGGGGTACAAGACACAGAAATCCAAATACCAACAGTTGTGAAAACACAGGACAATAAGATAATAAAGCTCTCGAAATTCATGTTAAAACAAAGACATATATCACTCCTTCAAAAAGGCCTTTCTTTCATACCTACACCACCTAGGAATCAATTTGACTGGGCCAAAGATGTGAACCTGTTTGGCCGCAAATTGGCTTTACACGCTTTGCATGAAAAAATTAATCTGAAAAAGCTTAAAGACTTAGGCCTCTCACCAGAGGACAATGCACTCTTCAAACTACTTATGGACTTGCACTCAGAACAAGATACATTAGACTCATTGACCAACTTTAAACCTCCAAGTTGGTTTACTCCCAACTTGAAGGAATTTCTATGCATTGATTTATTTGTACAGATTTGCACAAATGAATTAGAGAATCAAACTCCCTCACTATCTCAAACTTCTAATCTCAAAGCAGAAGAGAGACAGGCTTTACAAGAGTTGAGACTAGCAACAGATGTTGTATTAAAACCATCGGATAAGGGAGGGAACATTGTCCTCATGCAAAGAGACCAATATGTTAACATGTGCATGCAACACCTTATGGATGAAATGGCCTATCAGTTATTGATGGATGACCCTACAAAAAAGTTCCTGGCGGAACAGCAATCCTTAGCACAAAAAGCTCTTACTGATAGCATTATTACCCAAAACGAGTTTAGATTTATTGTCTCCCAGTCCAATATCACCATTGCCACCTTTTACTGTCTCCCGAAAATACACAAGGACCTTCAGAACCCTCCGGTTAGGCCAATCGTATCTGGCAATCACTGCCTAACAGAGAGAGCAAGCCAATTTTTGGATAAGTTGTTACAGCCCTTGGTAACAGGATTAAAATCACATATACGGGACACCAAACAGACATTTCTAGCTTTGGAACACCTTACGGTACCCCCATACACATCCCTGGCGAGTTTGGATGTAGTGGCATTGTACAATAACATTCCACATGATAAGGGTCTAGCAGCAGTAGCCTATTTTTTGGAAAAAGCAAAAACATTTAGCATACAGGAACAAGAGTTCATTTTGCTCCTACTAAAATTCGTACTTACACATAATTACTTTACATTCAATGGGAAATATTTTTTACAACTACGGGGCACTGCCATGGGTTCGTCTTGTGCACCCAGTTACGCTAACCTTTTCTAGGGATGGTGGGAAGAAACAATTGTGTTTACTAGCACCTACGCTATGTACACATCGTCAATCTTCAAATGGTTTTGTTACATTGACGATGTGCTAATATTTTGGTTAGGCTCTTTCTCACTATTTAAGGACTTGGTAGATGCTTTAAATATCCATCAAATAAACCTTAAACTTACTCATGTTATACATGAGAGTCATCTAGTCTTTTTGGATCTCACAATTGCTCTGTCAGAGGATGGACTAATATCCACCTCATTATATAGAAAACCTACTGCTACAAACAGTTTATTACATTGGGACAGCTTCCATCCATTTCATGTAAAGGCCAATATACCATACGGTCAATACCTCAGGGCAAAAAGGAATTGTTCCAACCCTGAAGACTATGAAAAAGAACCAAAAGCCCTCAGACAGAGATTCAAAAGTCTAGGATATCCGAATCGTATTCTTAAAAAAGCCTACCAAAGAACAAAAACTGTAGATAGGTCTGAGAGCCTACACAAACCCCCTAAGACGACTCAATCTACTGTTGGGGTCACTAGACTCATAGGGACCTATGACAAAAATTGGAATAACACCTTACAGGTATTCAATCGTAACTGGCCACTACTCCAATACGATACATGTCTTAAAAACACCATTACTAACAAACCCTCCTTAACGTACCGAAGAGCAAAGAATCTTGCAGACCTGCTAACCCAAAGTCATTTGAAACCACTATCAACCAAGCCAACCTGGCTTCAGACTAAGGGCCTTTTCAGGTGTGGGCATTGTAAGGCCTGTAATTTTATTTTACCATCTAAAAAAGTACGGAATCATACAACCGCAAAAGACATTGAGGTGAATTCCTTTATTAACTGTGGTTCCACCAGTGTTATTTACATCATCACATGTGAGTGCGGATTACAGTACATTGGCAAGACTTATCAACAACTACGTCGACGTATCTTGCAACACACTAATTCAATTTTAAATCCACATATGGATACTCCGATAGCAAGACACGTACGTCTAAATCATGACTCTAGACCCAATGTACTCAAATTCCAAGTAATTCAAAAGGTCTTCCAAAACCACAGGAAAGGTGATATTAATATCGCATTATTGAAAGCTGAATCTCGCTGGATTTACTTGTTCCCAACGTTATACCCCAAAGGACTGAATGAGGAATTTAATTTTACTCCATTCATTCATTCATAAATAGATCCTTGATGGTGCAGTCACCTACATCAATTGATGTTGGAATCTAGTCTACAGTTAAGATCTATTTCTTTCTCCTCTCTCTTTACATGTGGAACATCATACCATTTTTAAGAATCCATATTTTGTTGCTTTATTTACAATTTTACTTTTATGCTCTCTACTATGATGGAGCAATGAGAAATATAATTGACTTGTTTGTTCCTAGTTATATATTCTCCTTTATATAAGGACCTATCTCTTTAAGCCTGGTCTCAGTATTTATATAAGTTACCACTGGAAATCCCTACATAAGAATTAATGTTACTGTATACCGTTTTCTTACATTTTGACTATTGCTTATGCAATGGTCTAATTGTCTCCACACTTGTTATACCTTTAATATTAAATTGATACTTTTTGCCACAAGTCTGTCAGTTACGGATGTACTTTCCTATATATTCCACTTCATTCATTCACTTTTTTTTTTTTTTTTTTTAAATTCTTTATTTTTATTGTGCTTTGAAAGAAAACATGCAGGCTCGTGGTGCCCCAACAGCAGTCCTCGAGCTTATATTCAGATTTAACAGTTGGTGCATTAAGATTAACGGCACATTTTATATACGTTAGAGTAATGCTGAGTAAATATGTAGATTAGACATTGCGAGTGGCATTAGCAAAAGATGTATTTACAAGAGAGAACTAGACAGGGCTGACATAGGTTAATAACATGCTGAGTCAAACATCTTCATAGCAGGCTGATGTGTCTACCTATATATACAGGTATTATGCTTACTAATTGCTGGAGCTCTCTTTGCTATTAAGGCTGTTTAGTGGACCCGAGGGTTGAACATGGTTGAACGCCAAGTTAAATTAAAATGCTGGTTCCCAGCGTTAATAGGAGAGTGGGCCTGGGGGTCAGTGAGCGGCAGTGGGGCTGGCTTTGCATGCAGTGTGTATTTACGGCTATGAAGTGGATGTATAGCAGAACGGTGAAAACAATATATGCAACATATATAAATCAGGGAACACTTTTTTTGTTCACCATGAATGAAGTCCCCTGCCATCTGCGATTAGAGATAACCACGGTGAAGGTAGAGTCAATAAGTGTCCCAGTGTAGTCCGGAGCAGGCCTTTGGTAATCCTTTAGCCAATGCCCGTTCTCAGGGCCCGCAGCCTAGTCATTGGGGTTCGCTTGCTGCGATGGTGTAGCCAGCTGCTCCGAGCAATGATGGAGGTCTTTGCTCTGACGAGGTCCGGGCCCCACTCAGGTGGAGTGGGCCTGCTAGCGTGAGGGAGTCTGTGTGGGGCTATGTTCCGCTGGTGGAGGTGTCGCCTCCGGGGCTTGCCCGGGTGAGGGTCTGCTTCTTGACGGCGTCGGCTGGTGAGTTGCGATGTGGTCTGCCTGGGAACCCGTGGCCATGTCCGGTCCTTAATTGACATAGTGTGCCACTGCTGTCTCTCAGGTAGGGTCAGTTTCGCCAGGCATACGGGTTGCTGGGTTGCCTCCATCAACATTACAGGTCGTATGGGCTTACAGGCTCTTCTGTTCTTGCAGGCTTTGTGTACATGAGGCGGCATGTGCGCGCACTGGGGGTTCACCGGCACCATGATGACAATTTTGTGTGCCTTGGCTTGTTGCTCCCGGATTGCTATCTTCCTCCAGAACTTAGCGAAAAGCTCATCCAGCTTGGCCTCAAGGTCAGGTTTACCCCTTCCTCGAACACACGGAGTGGCAGCCATTTTGCTTGGTCGCGCTGCTTCTCGCTGCTTGCTAGGTTCTAACCTCGGGTCCTGGGCAGGGAGGCTGCCCCTCAGGGCTGGACCGGGATGACCCCCACCGGTCCAGGGGGGGGAGCAGGGCATCAGTGGATCTGTACCTGTGACGCTTGGGCGGGGAGAGCGGCCGTCTCTCCCCGTTCCCGCCATCAGTAGGCCGCTGCTATCCACCTTGGGTTCCCGATCACCCAGCCGCTCGGTACAGGTATCGAACTGATCACCGGGTTACCCCTGACCTAGTCAGTGTACCCTGGATTGCTTAGTTTCTCAATTTTGGCGAGGGTCTGTACAAAAACGGCCTGTAGAGCAGGAGCCCAGCTTCCATGCGTCTGCTCAGCTTGCTGGCTTGGCCCCGCCCCCGTTTCTTTTTTTTTTTAATTCTTTTTTTTTTTGTGCATGATTTAATATAACAAGCTTTCATGCCTTGCCACAATAGCAGTAGCATGTATCGATATAAACAAGAAATAACAGTTGTAGCTTAGGATATAATTGCACATTTATTTATGAAGTTATAAGAAAAGAGAGAACAGAGTGATTGTCAGTGGTGCAACGACACAACACGTGGTGTGAGTTCAAGCCATAACGGCTGACTGTATAGGCAAATTCCCTTGGGACTAAGCGTGGTGTGCTCGTGTGATAGACTAAGAGGCTTGTGGGACTCACTGCTGGCAGGTCGTGTGGATTATATGTGCGTTGGTATGCGGTTATGTGACATGTTGAGCTCGTCCGTGATACGCTTAAGTGTCTCAAGCAGGTCCCGTGTTTCCCCGTGCTTCCTGTGGTGATTGCCTTGTCTTTCAGTGTTGGGGAACCTTCTTGTTACTTCTAAATAATATGTGCTGTTGATTGCGTGATACGTTGTGCATCGTGGCTTATTTGGAGGGTATTCATTGTTACAGGCCTATTAATGCAGGTTGAGCTGTGGATCTAGGAACTTAATCTGATAGGGTGTATGATTAAGAAGATATGCCTAGGATTGCAGAGTGGCTGACTAAGCATGGAAAACATAGGAATAAAAATCAAACAATAAAGGTTTCTGGCGTAGTGCACCAAACATTAGAGTCTCACGAGCGAGGGAGCACTTAGTCCTGAATAAGTTTCACAGTCTTTAGTAGTTAGTGCGGCCAGCGGCCGCTCGTCTCAGTGAAGCAGCCCAGTTTCAGCCGACCCCCACGGCGGGTATGTGCTTGCTGAGGGCTGATGGTGTCTTCAGGAGTGTGGAGCGGCGGAGTGAGCGTGCTTCTCCCGGGTGTCGGGCCTGGTTAAGTGCCAATATCTTTGAGCCGTGGGCCTGGGGTCTCGGAGAGTCCAAGTCCTGCCCGCTGCATGGGCGGCGGAGGGTCCTTGTGCTTGGTCGCCGCTTGCGGTGGAGTAGGTTGTAGGCACCTCGGGGTCGCGACCTTGGAGGTCCTTGGTCTAGGTATGTTGAGCTTGGGTTTGGCAGCTTGTCTGTGGTATTCTGTGCCCATTTGGAGGCCATCCTTTCCCGGGCTAGCGCTCTTTTGGGTGCTCCCTTGAGTTGGTCTCTTAGTGATTTTCGCCCACCTGTCTAGCGTGGCCCAGAATCGGTCAAACAGCTCGTCTATTTGTCGGAGCGTCTGCTCTATGGAGTGCGTTGCAGTGTGTGAGCTGTGTGTGTCCACCATCTTGGGCGCCCAGGGGGTACGAGGCTGCTGGTGGAATATTCCTGACGGGTGCTCCCTGTGGCAGGTGTCAGCCTCCCGATTGTGTAGTGCATGCCAGGGAGGACTGGGATAACCCCCACCGGTCCATGGGGGGGGACAACATTTGTCGATTGTTACCGCCAGTTAGATCCGCAGGAGAGCGGCCGTCTCTCCTCGGCCTGGTCACTGGTAGGCTGCAAAGCCTCGAGTCGGATTTGCCGGTGGAGTAGAGACCCGCAAGAGGCATCCCTGGAACCACCGACGTGTCGGGAACAAGTTTAGCTTTGCTTTGCTGCCCGATCGGTATTTGGCTTTGCATAATTGTCGAGTTTATTGTGCCAGTTGCAGGAGCTCATGCTCCGCCCCCTGGGATCCTGTTTCTACTACAAATAGGCTTATCTAACTTCATTTGTGGCCAGTGCTTAGCAATGTTAGCTTTTGTTTATTTTTTTGTTATTCTATTACTATGAGTCTAGCCTCATTATATCATGGTGAAATCTCGACCATCCAGTGGTGTTTATCTTTATCTGCAAATATTGCTACTATCTTCTCTTTGTGTTTATAAAATGAGATACTGACATATTTTCTGCAACTGGGAAATATCTAACATTTACTTTGATTTATATCAGCATTGCTTAAAGGGACACTATAGTCACCTAAACAACCTTAGCTTAATGAAGCAGTTTTAGTGTATAGAACATGCCCCTGCAGCCTCACTGCTCAATCCTCTGCCATTTAGGAGTTAAATCCCTTTGTTTATGAACCCTAGTCACACCTCCCTGCATGTGAATTGCACAGCCTTCCATAAACACTTCCTGTAAAGAGAGCCCTATTTAGGCTTTCTAAATTGCAAGTTCTGTTTAATTAAGATTTTCTTATCCCCTATGTTAATAGCTTGCTAGACCCTGCAAGAGCCTCCTGTATGTGATTAAAGTTCAATTTAGAGATTGAGATACAATTATTTAAGGTAAATTACATCTGTTTGAAAGTGAAACCAGTTTTATTTTCATACAGGCTCTGTCAATCATAGCCAGGGGAGGTGTGGCTAGGGCTGCATAAACAGAAACAAAGTGATTTAACTCCTAAATGACAGTGAATTGAGCAGTGAAATTGCAGAGGAATGATCTATACACTAAAACTGCTTTATTTAGTTAAAGTAATTTAGGTGACTATAGTGTTCATTTAATCTGTATGTTATGCATTTACATCAATAAAAACTGCATGTCAAAAAAAAGTGGGTGAGAAAGAAAATATAAAATTGGGGCAGTTACGTTAAGAAAAATCAAATGGAATGGGGGTAAAGTACTATTTGACATGGAAAGGAAGAGTGTTAGAGACACAATTAAGATATGAGTGAGCTAGAGGAGAGAGGAAAACACTAGAACTGATTATCAGTCTGTGAAAATTCTGATGGCAACACTGTATATATTAATCTCAAGGTAGACCTGTCACTACCATGTCAGTTTTGAGTATTTCATAATGTTAAATATTTATGAAATACTCATAATGGTTGTATTTTAATTGCATATAAATTACAAAGCAATCAAAAAGTATCATAAGACAAAGTAGGGATTACTTTGTCTTATGGTCAAAGCCCAAGTTGACAATGGTTGACAAAAGGTAGATCTTGCACTGTAAACGTCAATTTACACAGCTGGGGGAAACAGACATAGTTTGTGGAAGCTCCACATACCTCCGTATTGTGCTATTGGGTTTTAGAATATGTCACTGATGTTGCTCCGGAACGATGAAGAGCCAAGAGCTGAAGATATCTGCGCAACAAAAATGTTTTGGAAGATTTAGAGCATGGGTGCCCAAAAGGTAGATCCTTGTAGATGTCGAACTACGAATCCCATGATGCTTTGCATACCTTTAAAATGGTTTTAGAATGACAAAGCATCACGGAAGCTGTAGTTTTAAAAGATCTGGGGATCTATCTTTTGGGCACCTCTGATTTAGAGCTTCATGTTCTCCTCCTGATCACTGTAACACAAGCAGGCATGACACATTTGTGGGTTATTTTGCAAGCTCCAAAGGTGACAGAGCTTCTTTTACATATAGATATATTGTACTGAATTTCAAGTGATTATACATGGTAAAAAAATAAATAAATAAAAAAATGTCATATTTATGGTTTTTAAAGGTGACAATTTCCATATCAGAATCCCAAGTCTGCCAGCAGAGTGTGAGACCGCTGGAGCGATCTGCTAAGCTTAGAAGAATGAGATCATTTTTTTTCTCTGGATTTGTGTGCGGTTTGACTAGGGCAATGTAATATCTCTCAATACTGTTGAGTAGGATTCCCAAAAGTGCTCAAAATTAAATGTTAGTCATATATGACGAAGGCCCCATGGTCTAAACGCACATTTCCAGGGGATAATAATTTTAAACATCAAAAATACAGTTTTCATGTTAAAGCCTGCTCTCCTTTATTGTCATGAAAATGGTACCACAAATCTTGCCAGCAAATATATATATATATATATATATATGCAAAGCAATCCAGAAGCACACGAAATAATTATTTTCTCCAGCAATCTCCTAATAAGCATAACTAGGAGCCATTAACACAATTACTAGTGAATCAAAAAGAATGTAAATGTTGTATACTCTACTGTAGCTTAGGATTTTAAAATAAATAAATAATGCTGTTTATTTTCTGCACTTTACTAATCATGTGACTTGTGTCTGCATTGCTAAAGATGAGGGGGGCCTACACACTACAAAGTATCTCTATAGAGATCTTGCTGGATAATTGTATCCAGGCTTTCATTTACAGCAAGGCACTCAGATGATATTTAAATGGATTTTTTTTATTGTCTTTTTACATTTATTTATTTAATACAATTTTATTTTTGTTGTGCAGCGATAGTCCTAAACATTTAGTCAGGATAATGTACTCATAGACATAGTCGCAAAAACACTTAACATTATCCATCAGAAAAAAAAACCCATACATACTACACACTAGAAAAATACATGATAGATAATACCATGAAAATTCAAAGCAAGTAAAATATAGCATTGCCAGTACAAGTATTGGAGAAACAAGCAATCTATACAAAAGAAAACTGAGCAATACACTATTCAATGGTATACAAGTGTGAAAAGCACTTATCCTGTTAAAAGTAAAGAAAATTCAGTCAACTTAAGAAAGAACGATAAATAGCTGAGACCACCAAGGGACCTCATATCTCGGGAAGGCACGTATTGGTCCAAAAATTACAGTAGTATCATATAAAGGCCTAAGGATGGGCCAAGGAGCCACATTTGGTAAGTATTCAGCCAATTTTCAGATTAGATAGGGGTACCATAGATTCACATAGTCCAAATGGTAGAGCACAGCAGCGGAGTAGAAAGGTGACACCATTCCAACCCCAGGCTTGACGAGGAGCCACCACCGAAACAACACGGATCAGGTAGCACTTGGTGACCAAGTCCTTGACCCCAAGGAGTCTGTGTACGAACCTTTGCAACAGACCTCTGTGTTTCCGTCAAATCCTCTTACTGGCCCTCCACAGTTGTGGGTGATGTAGAAGGGACAGATCCCAAATGGCTCCAAGCATGGGTGGGCACATTTGTAAGGTAACTCTGCCTGAAATATCAGCTATGCCCGGTTTAAGTGTCTGTAACTTCTCACCACTCTGTTTATTTGCTCCAACCAGAAGGTGAGTATCCAGCCCAGCTATGGCCGCTCATTGAGACAAATGAGTCCAGAACTGTGCACAAATGTAGTCGAAATTAGACATGAGATCACTAGGTTGTGATATGATGTATTGTGGCTCACACACATCTGCATGACCATCTTGCAGCGTACCCTGATTCACTTATAGCAGAGTGCCCTCCACTTTGATATTTGTGAGGTTCAGTAGGCTTGTTTGTCCCTGGTGGGGACTGGGATAACCATCACCGGTCCAGGAATGGTTGGACACAGGGCTCTTAGCAGAAGTCAAAGAAAAGATAGAGCACTTGAGTGGTCCAGTAGGCAGTTGGACTGATAGCAGCAGCTTCAGATTTGAAGCAGGTGAATTAGTGGTATCAAAATGTTCCTCAACTCAGGAACAGTAAGGCAATTTAGTGGTCAGTTGCACAGAAATTAGTTTTTTTTCCGATTTTACTACTTGAAAAATGTGAAGCTTCTAGATGTTGCTTCCATTCAGCATGGTGTCCAAGTCCCTCCTCTCATCTTTTTACATTTATAAAGGTACATTTACTCAAAAGTTTGTTTCAATTAATCTGACATCTCTTTTGTGCTAAACAAATATAAAATATAGACTTCGCCTAGGGTTAAAAAATCTGACTTTGACATCAATACACCACATTGTTTCACTTGCATGTGATAAGAGCCGTTACGTGGATTCCTCATAGCTGTTTAAAATAAACTTGTAAACTGTGTATTGTTTGCTTATTTAGCAGAAATTCACAAAGGTTACATGACTGAGAACAGACACAAGAAAACAAGTCAGATTGGAGCTGTTTCCACAATCCCTAGCATCTTCACTTTCCAGTCTTGTTTCAACCTCATCACCATTGTATCTTTGCACATGAATGAGAATATAAAGCAGACCTCCACACAAGGACCTTCTCTGGTCACTGTTTACAACTTGGTCTGCTCTTTGACCTCAATTTCTTGCATCCAAAAGGTATTTTCTACAAGCTACTAGTAACACTCTCCTTTATTTATTTTAGTTGAAAGAAAAATTTGAAGGAACAATCCAAGCACCATAACCACTACAGAGTGCTGTAGTGATTATGATGTCAAGAGTGTCCTTGCGCCCCCCACTATAAGTAGTCAAAAGATTTTTAGAATTATTTGACTTCTTAACTGAGGTCCGACAGGAGTCTCACCTTAGCGTCACAGTTCAGCTGGAAGCTTTCTTTACTGAGCTTAGCCCCACTCTAAGCTTAGCTCAGGACAGTAAATATAAACTCCTAATAGGAGCTTTCTGCTCTCACGTTCAGCTGCAGGGAGACAGCAGCACCGGCGGATTCTGGGGTAAAAAGTCAAAACGCTTTGAATGCATTTGCATATGCAATGGGAAGCTAATCTAGGGCACTTCTTGCACCATCACCACTTCAGTGTGCTGCAGTACAAAAACAACAAACAAAATTGGTGTGGTGTGGTGCAGTGCACCAAATAAATGGCATACATACACTGATTTTGGATCCTCTGGTTAATGCAGGTGTTACAATGATCCCAATATGGAATAAATAGTTTACAGCTTTAATAACTTAAAAAAACATAGAAAATATAACATAGTGTAAAAATGAACAAACCGACAATATAAAAAGAGGATAATATAGCACTCACAAACATTCAGCAGCTCAAAGTGTCCAGAAAGGCAGAAAATACAGAAATAGAGAGGTGATTCTATTTCTGGTATTAAGGGTTGTTTAAATAACTAGAAGTTTAAATAAGGCATATTGTTGAAAACATTCATATGAAACTGGAAACCATTAATGTTGACACAACATAAAAGCAATAAACTACATTATTGCAATTTTTCTTACACTATCCATCAACACTATATATATTACTATTGCCATTAATAAAGCGTCAACCTATTCGCAGCGCCTTACAGTATTATATTATAAATGGGGACATTTTACAATAAATCAGACAATTACAAATTGTTACAGGAACAATAGGCCGATGAGAATTCTGCTCAAACAAGCGTACAATCTAGACATAAGACAGATATATAAGGCATATGATTCATGCACAATGAATCACCCATTAAAACTGTTACCATGTTGTTGTTTTTTTACAATATAAAAAGCCCATGCAAATCAGATAAAACTTAAATTTGTCTGACAATGATTTGCTGCCTCAAATAGCTATCTGATTTCATTTTCATTCTTACTGCCATCATCATGTTATAGATCAACAATGATCTTAATTCCTTAAGATCATTGGCTATTATTATTGACACACAATAGTAATAAAATAACAATGTTATCAGAAAATAAAATATGAACAATTATGGACAAAATGCATATTTTAATAGAGTAAAAACAATGAGTTAAAAAAATTGCATTTATTCATTCATTCAAAGCTCCCTTCCTAACTGCCTAAAGTCATACTTTTTCCTGGTGCAGCGGCATTCACCTACCTTCTTTTGACCAGCCCAAACTTCCTTATTAGTGCAGGACTGTGTGTAATTAAATGCTTCCCATACATTGAGGACGCAGTAAGCATAATATAATATGCTCACTTACTCAAATAACAGTTTCATGAGTATAAAAACATGGATGAATACATCCATTGGTTAAACAGTAAATATAACATTATTAAATAATAAACACTGGATCTTTTATAAATGACATAAAAAAATAAATAAAGTCAAGTTCTAAGTTTGCACATTTTCTCACACAGGAGGCTGCTGGCATGGAGTAATGCTTTATGCAGGGATTAGTTGCTTCATATCTCTGAGCAGAGAGATAAAATGGACTCTCGCCTCCCTTGCAAGCCATAACCATTCCTCTGACCTGAACGACATTAGCTGCTTTACATCTCTTAACAGGAAGACAGGAAAGACCACCTACCCTCTAAAAGTCCTAAAGAAAACACACTTCTGATGCCAAGCTGAATGTGAGGGTCTGTGTGAAAGGAGCCTGGGTTAACAACTAGGGGAAGTATGGTTAATATATAGACTCTGTAGACTCCATTGGCAAGATATATGCACCCCATTCACCTTTTTTAAGCTGAAGTGGATTTGGTACTTAGACAGGCACTGTAACAGAAAACTGTCCTGGTGAAGTAACAGTATTTATCTCCCATGTGAGCTTTTTTGGTGCAGGGAGAGATAATTAAATACATCTCCAAACTGGCTCTCAATTTATATTACATTTAAAAAAAAAAAAAATGTATTAAGGATTTCTTAACTACATACATTTTTTATTTACATCTCTGATTGCTAGGTACACCTTCCTTGAATGGAGCAGAAGAAACCTCCATTTTATGAAGGGCAATACATATTTTCCAAACCTAGCTAAAATATACAATATATTTCTGTACAGGTGCTTCTACTTTTAGTATAGTCAGATATAATCATGTCTGGAAATCCAGGCAATTAATTTGATATAAAAAATTGTATGTTTTCGCTTATACCTAATATCCTCAAACATTTCCCAAAATTTAAGTAATTGAACCTTAAAGGACCACTATAGACACCCAGTCCACTTCAGCTCAACGAAGTGGTCTGGGTGCCAGGTCCATCTAGGATTAACCCTGCCTGCTCTAAACATAGCAGTTTCAGAGAAACTGCTATGTTTACATATGGGTTAATCCAGCCTCTAGTGGCTGTCTTATTGACAGCCGCTAGAGGGGCTTCCGCGCTTCTCACTTTGATTTTCACAGTGAGAAGACGCCAGCGTCCATATGAAAGCATTGAGAATGTTTTCCTATGGACTGGCTGAATGCGCGCGCGTCTCTTGCCGCGCATGTGCATTCAGCCGATGACGGCCAAAGGAGGAGGGGAGTCCCCAGCACCGAGGGAGCCCGGCACTGGAGAAAGGTGAGTGTTTAACCCCCTTCCTCTCCATTCAGCCTGGCGGGAGAGGGACCCTGAGGGTGGGGGCACAAACTAGTTTGTTTTCCTGGCACTATAGTGGTCCTTTAACTGAACTCAAAATGTATATTTTAACACTTGCGCTGTATCTCAACTCTCTTTCTAACAGTTCTGGTCATAGTTGCTACTACGGTTGTAATAAACCTAGAAACGTTGTACCCCTTGTAGCCATCTATAACTTGTCTCAACCTTTTTCGTAAAATGTTTGGTTTTCTTTAAAATGTAAATGAAAGATTTAGCAAATTACATTATAATGCAGTTCAGACAAGGCAAAGTCATGGGTACATTACAAATGAAGAGGAGAAATAGAAACAATGCTTAGTTTCTCCAATTCTCTGTATAACAGCGCAAAGGACGGTGTTATTTAACAATGGCTGACAGGGAACTAAGATGGAGGCGCCCAGCTGCTGGATAAAGAGTTGTGGATTTCTACATTTATTTTTAGCTTCCACAAATCACAAATACATCTTTGTTAAATAAATATAGAGAAAAGAAAACATAATATTAAAAATCAGGGTCTTGATAATTCCCCTTAGTGACTGTAATATAAAACATTATTCGGTAAAAGTAAAAAAATCTGCACCTCCCAAAATTCAACATTTTGATCTCAGGAAAGATCCCTTCTTTCAAAACATGGAATCATCTATTCAATATGTGTGGTTACAGGAAAAGCATCTGTGTTCGTTAAAACACAGTGATCGCACTTCTGCCAGAAACAGATTTAGTAGAAAAAACCTCTTAATAGCATCAATAGGCTACATGTAAACATTAATTGCAAATAATAAACTAAAGCAATAATTTCAGGCAGCACAAGATAACGACAGGGCATCCAGAAAATAAATGAGTTTCATATTGTAAATATATTCATAGTGAGTATCTAAGTAGTGAATAATAATTCTGTCTTATAGAGTAGACCTAGATTCAGTGGATAGTGATCCATTCTTCAATTATCAGCTTACATCAGTGACCCATTCTTCAACTGTTACATAAATGCTAATTCTGCAGAACTCCTTTACGAGACTCATCGGAGTCAAAGGATTCTCAGTTGCAGTGCTAATACGGTAACCAGTTTTTGAGGACAGATGCCTGGGGTCTGATGAATATGTTGTGATGGTTCCAAACAACAAACTCTTACCCTGTGGACATGGCTCCTATTTAGATAAAGCACACTTAACAATTAACAAATTGTTATAAAACAAAAAGAGTTATTGGTGCATGAAACCGCTCTCTAGCAGAAATGGTAGCAACTCATACAGTGTTGTTTAAGGAATGCTTGGTATAAACACACAGCTGCTGTCCTTAGCCAAAAATTTTAGACAGAAAATGGGCAGACAGGATGGACCAATGAGCTTAATGTGCTGTCAACACCGGTTTCTATGTTTAGTAGAGTGGGAAATGAATCCTTATTTACTTTAAGCTGTGGTTTTTCGTCTAAATATTTCAACAGACCCACCTTCATTCACCACTATCGGTTTCATGTGAATGACTAGAATGGTATTTGTGAGTCATAACATCAGTTCCAACATATACCGCATACCCCTTCACTGTCATGACTTTGGTACCCAAAAATCACAGATACAATGCTGCACCCTTAAAATGTGACTGTGTATGAGGAACACTGCAGTATCGTTAATAGCTCTCTCTCTCTTTATTCATGGCAATAACAATGCTCTGATTATTTGGTTTTAATGCATTACATCGCGTAGTAATAGCACGTTAGGCTAAATACAATCTATAAACATGATACAAACCCATTTCATCTCAAGAACCTTATGTCTTTAAATGAACTCACATCTTAAATTACCCCTGGATATCTCTATTTAAATGTTATATTCTATCTGGGACTCAGAAACATTTTATCAGGGAGCGATGATGGTTGAAAATGTGACTGGGGATGATGACTGTGTAATGTGGCGGGGGGCTATGTATGGTCAGAAAGGGAGATAGTACATAGTTAATCTCTCGTTAAAAATAGTTCAATAAATTATATTCCACTGTTATACCGCAGCATTGAATAATAAAAGGAAGTAGTTTAAAGTATCATAGCAGCTGTTTGGTCACTGTTATGTGAGCAATGGCATTCGGATGCCTTCAAATTAATTTACAACATGCCATCACTGTTTGGGAATGGGCTTATACCACAAGACTATGGATTTAATGACTATTTTGATCTAAAAAGCAAAACAAATGACACAATTCGCTCTTGTGGCAAACAGAGTTGAGGAATCGATCGCACCAAGATGTTTATGTGACAGATTACTGTTTAAAGAAATTCTAAGTCTGATGCTCGGTTTGAATGTGCAGACAAGTCAAAACATCATGTATAATTGAGTCACATTACATCGAGGAAGCATATAAATGGTTCTTCCTGTGAACGAAACACAGATAGGCTAATTTAATCAATGTAATGTGTTTGCTGATTGCTCCAGCATTAGAACGATGTTCTAGGATTGCTCTTAATAAGCAACCTTCAAAATACCTCGCCACAATTCTAATTAGCCAGGGGTGTGTCCATAGAATAGACCTAGTGATAACCATTTATATAACTGAAAATTAATTCAGTACAAGACTAAATGTATCTTATTTAAATAGGCAAATTTCTAAACCCCTTTTATTGTAGTCAGCTTCAAGCAATTTTATTGCTGTGAAGCTATGATATACACTAATAGACACCGAAAACAGGCAGCATTTGAGAAAAGAAGGGTTTGGGCCCAAAACAATGATTGTGCCTTCTAAATTGGGACAAGTGGTGTACATGCCTGGATTTAGTGTGTATATGGAAACTTTTTTGCCTTCAAGCAAACCAGCATCCTCATGGATATTTTGTGATGTGTTCTAAGCTAGTGTAGGCTGAAAGACAGGGTGCACAAAGCTAGACCTACAGCTTTTTCAGAACTACACTCCCCATATTGCATTGCTAGATGTTAGGATGGCATCATGGAGTTGCAGTTCTGCAATAGACAGGGATCGACTTGATATTCACTTCTTCCTTAAATATGCAATTTTTGTATCTCACAATTATCAAATAGATATCAGGATACATCTACAGAGTTCAAAATATCACACAAAAGAGGTTACACATAAAAAACTGCTCCAGAGTAAAGCTGGAAGCTTCATATTGGACCATATTCGAAATTTGTTCTAGTGACAGCTTTGTAGATCCTATTGCATATTGCTGTATAAAATAAAGCGTGGCAATGCAGCTATCAGTGTTTTGTGTTTAGTTTTTTCTCATTTGTAATAATTACTAAGGCCAGGGCTCTAAAGGACAAATGACATTTGATTTGATTAGTAGTTGGTTATTAGTAATGAGTGGGAAATTATAATTTTGAAATGGATTATTAACAAATGGATTGTTATTTTTATATGAAATTGTTGTCTATTAAATGCTGCCTGTGAAACAAGGCAGCAAATTTATGGTTTAACTATCATAAAAACGTATATTCAGGGGGGCGGAGCTAAGATGTTGAAGCGACTGGCCACATGTTTATGAAGCTCCGAGCTTTATGCCACAAAAAGCCTATTTATTGCTACCAGCATCGCCACTCATTGGACCCGGAGGTCGGTACCCGCCTGCCCAAACACTATGGGGCACAAATCTAAAAAGCCCAAATCAGACAAGCCGACCATGGGAAGGAATATCGGGGAAATGTGGAAGCAGGCACAGGGCGCATACGGGGCTAAGATTTCTCTGACAAACTCTCCACAGACGGGGAGGATGAAATCTTACCGGCACTCCCAAAGCCAAAACCGGGCTCGACAACACCAGATACAGCTCCGGTAACCACTGCCGTCCTAAAGGAACTCCTGGACGAGCTGAAAACCACGCTCCAGGCAGACATAGCCACGATCCGAGGGGGCCTGCAGGGCCTAACAAGCCGCATCGGAGTGCTAGAAGAAGCATCACACACAAGCTCACAACGCTTGGATACCCTACAACAAGAAGTCAGAGACCTAAAACAGCAAACCCAAGTATATGACCGCCGCCTTGCGGCACAGGAAGATGCCAGACACCTAAATAATCTAAAAATTAGAGGGATCTTGGAGGAAGTGTCGGACGCAGAACTACCGCACCTAATGAGAAGGCTAACGGCTGCTTTACTGCCACAGCGGCAGGCCAAAGCTATGAACCTGGAAGGTCTATTCCGCATCCCCAAACTGGCTAAGGCACCGGTGATGGCCCCACGGGACCTAGTGGTCCAATTCAAGTCCGGAACAGACAAAGCTGCAATCCTCACGGCCCTCAAGGGAGCGTCCACATATCAGATGGAAGGCATAACACTGGCCTTTTACCAGGACCTTTCTAACAGCACGCTGGCATGGCGGAGGTCCCTCAGGCCTCTCACCTCCCTTTTACAGCAGAAGAACGTACGCTACCGTTGGCGCATGTCTCACACGCTAATGGTGACACACGGAGACTGCACACACCTCCTACAGGACTTACAAGAGGCAGCAACACTACTACAAGCCCTGGGTCTACCGCAGGACAGTCTGGCCAGTAAAGACCCCACTACCGCCTCCAAACCTTCACGCACCTGGAACTCAGCGGCGATCACCCCGTTCATCCCACGGGGAGCCGAGACTGGATCATACGTGGCAGCCACATCCTGAGGACAATATCACTTTCAGTCCTATCTAGTTGGGATACGTTTAACTGTTTTAATTTTTCAAAGCTTTGTTTTACAAGTTGCTGGTTCCCATGTAATACAACACACAGCTTACACTCACAACCCCGGATGGCACAATAGGGCAGACATGCTCCAGTGAATTTATAACCCTAACTTAGCTTATCCAAGGATCACAGGGGGGACATCACAAGCAGTTATCCAACGAAACACTATCTGCACCCACATCTTATATAGCTCAAACCAAAGCATGTTGTATTTCTACTATTATACTCGTATTAACCTATTATTAGTCTAGAAAGCACAGCCCCACGTAACAAAGTATGAAAACTTAGCCTAGACCTTGATCGCTAGCCTACTGAATACTTCATTATCATAAAAAAATGTGCAAGGTATATGCAGCCACACTGTTTTCCATTGTTTAATGCTCTGTTTGCACTAGCTATCGTGGCAGTGCAAATCTGCTTGTTAACTCATGCACAACCTAAATAAAGAATTTAAAAAAAACAAACAAAAAAAAACCGTGTATTGATTTGTTCCGGCATTGATTAAAGCTGTAAAACAAAATAATTTAAATAAATACAAATTTCCACACTTATGTGAAAACAACTTTCATTTGAACATGCTCAAATAATGCATGTAAAATAAACCTTAGTCGGTAAAAAGTAAAAAATCCGCTTTCCTGCACCTCCTAAAATTCAACATTTTGATCTCAGAAATGATCACTTCTTTCAAAACAATGAATCGTCTAATCTGGTGAAGTATGTGTGGTTACAGGAAAAGCATCTGTGTTCATTGAAACACAGTGATCGCACTTATGCCAGAAACAAAATTAGTAGAAAAAACATCTCAATAGCATCAATAGGTTTCATGTAAACATTAATTGCAAATAATAAACTAAAGCAATAATTTCAGGCAGCACAACTATATAACTGGACAGGGCAACCAGAAAACAAATGAGTTTCATATTGTACACATATTCATAGTGAGTATCTAACTAGTGAATAATAATTCTGTATTATAGAGTGGACCTAGATTCAGTGGATGGTGATCCATTCTTCAATTATCAGCTTACATCAGTGACCCATTCTTCAACTGATACATAAACGCTAATTCTACAGAACTCCTTCATGAGGCTTATCGGAGTCAAAGGTTTCTCAGTTGCAGTGCTAGTAAAGTAACCAGTTTTTGAAGACAGATGCCTGGGGTCTGATGAATATGTTGTGATGGTTCCAAACAACAAACTCTTACCCTGTGGACATGGCTCATATTTAGATAAAGCACACTGGGCAATGGTTGCACAAAACCTTGAGAAACTAGTCGATCGTATGCTTCCAATAATGTCAGTGGTGTCTACTCCATTTTTTTCTTTTTTCTATTCAAATGAACTAAATGTGTGCAGGTTAGGGTTTTCTCTTCTGGTTATGAAAACATTTACAACTCGGAATGTTGAATGTCCGTTCATGTTGGAGACATTCTAGAATCGAGAGAGAAGGTGTGACGTTGCAAGTTTGGACTTGGCTACCATCAATAAATGGGCATTTATACCAAAGTAAAGACAAAAAGATTTTCTAATTTTTAGCCAAAAAAGCCAAACCGAAAAAACCCCAAACCACTAGCCATCTATTAGCTTGAATTTACTTTCAATACACAACAAATTTGCAACAATTCACGCTTTAGTTAATAACCCTTGCTGTATATAAATCGGATATGTATTGTATATACAACAACTTGACTTGTGTATGCAAAGAAACATCAACCTTTTTGCCATGGAACAAACAACAAACCAAATATTTGATTATTCCTTAAAGATGCTAGTTGAATGTTTCCATGTTTTGACAAACCTAAATATGTCTTACTATATTTAAGAATTTAACATGTATTTTAAACGGGTTTATTTAGTTTTTTTGCATGCCAAATACTTTATTATTATTTTTGGGAATACATCAGGCCGATCTGTAATTGGAATGAGCATAACGTTCACAGGGAGCACCCATTCACATTACTTTTCAGAATAAACATTTTAAGAAATGTTTACACAGTGTCAGTGGAAACCTTGAAAGGATTCAGCTGGATCACAACCCCTCTGTCAATGCCTGGAGAACAATCCATCGTTTGTCCCACAATAACCCTGCATTATGGCACAAAAAGTGTTATGTGTTAAACCATGCATCTCTGTTACATTTGGGTTTTGATGATAGTACTGCAGTTTTGTGCACTAGATAGCTTCTATTTCTGTATTTAATTATGAAGGATCCTTGATGGTGTTTTACTGCAGTGGTAGATGATTTTGCCAAACCAAATGTTTTTGATCTACATTTTCCTTAATACTCAACCAGCCACAGACATGGAAAACATATTTCACAGGCATTTGGGATGCCAAAGTTACCATCAACTGTCTTAAGGTTTTCCAACTTTGTGTAGAACTGGTAAAGTTAAAGCGGAAATGTCACTTTTTTGGAAGTTGCTTGTTCCTTGTTCCCTAAACCTAATGCAGGTGTAGGCAACCTTTGGAACTTCAGATGTTGTGGACTACATCTCCCATAATCAGGGGTGCCCAAAAGGTCGATCCCCAGATGTTGTAGTACTACAGCTCCCTTGATGCTTTGCAGGCCTTTAAAATGCCTATAGAATGGCAAAACATCATGGAAGCTGTAGTTTTAAAATGTCTGTGGATCTACCATTTGGCCACCCCTGCCCATAATGCTCTTACACCCATAATGCTGGCAAAGCATCAGAGATGTAGTCCACAACATCTGGATTGCTGAAGGTTGCCTACCCTTGTTCTAATGAATGCTATGGAAGCATTTTATAGGTGCCTCAGTGCACTGGAAGTAAATAAACGGACTGACCAAACATCTACAGAGAAATTCTATAACACTGCATAAACACATAGATTTTCCTTCCATAATGCTATATGCACACATGTGCCTTTATGTATAGTACTTATATGTAGTATACGTATTTACATGGTTTCCTAGTAAAGAACACACAGTACACATTATGTCTTTATGTTTTTTGCGCTGCAGTTTTCTATAATAAAAAGTGGCATATTTAACTAGTGAATTAATATTTTTACAAATTGCGAGATTTAGGCAAAATCCCTAAATTTGACCACAAACTACAAATTGGTTATTTAACACGGGCAATGTGAGGTCAAATTCACAGATTTTATGTTGAGTTGCAAATACAGCTTAGTGCAGTTTTTGTCTGATAAAAAAACAGCTCTGAGAACATCAGAGTTCCATTCACAGCTAAAATGTATTATTCATTCTGACACATCTGGTGATTAGGTGCAGAGGTCATAAGAATATAAGAAGGAACTGCAACTCAAAAAAGAAAATGCAAAAAAAAAAAAAATTCACACTGGGATTAACTAAATTCTCTAAGGAATTTGAGAATTCTTGAGTGACAATAGTCCATAACACATTCATTAAGTTAGCTGGTATGAGTATTTGAAAGCATTTTGGTACAGTAGAAAGAGAAATAGAGGTTACTGTATGGGACAAGGGCAAAAAGAATTAATAATAAATTTTAGAAATGACAATGGTAATAAATGTACCATTATTTGTATTGGATCTATTGCAAAGTAAAACAATGATTAAAGTACCACTAAGGTCACCCAGAGCATTTAATCTCAATGGTCTTGGTACAGTTGTCCTTTTAGCCTGTAGCCGTTTTGTAGAAACTGCAGTGTCTTTTTCCTCCAAAACTCGGTCCTGCAATCAAATGCTGCTCACAGCAACATTTAATTGGAGAAGTGAGGCATTTGGCCATATCTTGAGTCCAATACTTCTACATCAGAATTCTTTAAAGGTTGATCTGGCGGCTGCAGCGAAGGAATCTCTGCGCAGGAAAGTAAACGAGGTAAGTAATCTTTAACTTTACATTTTAGCAGCATATATAGACACACACACCTATTGACTGTAAGCTCATTTGAGCAGGGTCCTCTTAAACCTATCGTTCCTATAAGTTTTTTTGTAATTGTCCTATTTATAGTTAAATCCCCCTCTCATAATATTGTAAAGCGCTGCGGAATCTGTTGGCGCTATATAAATGGCAATATATATATATATATATATATATATATATATACACACACACACACTCTGTAACATACTCATCCTCACCTTGCGGTCAGCGGGCGTGCATCTGCATGACTAACACTTGCGGCATGTTAATAGACACCGGCCGCTGTGGATCCACGGCTAATTATACCCCCACGTCCGCTCACGTGATTAACGACATCGGCATGCATGTGACGTCACACACGCACCGTGCGCGCTTTTTGGGGTCAAAGAGCTATCCCGGACAATCAGAACGGTAAAGCAGGTATAAAAACCTAGAATTACCTTTCCTCATTGCCCTGTCGTGGTTTCCCTAGCGGTTGTCAGAGAATGCGTTCCTTATTCAAGTTTATTCTGGTTTTTTACTTTGGCTTTGATTTTGACTTTTCTGTATTCTGGTATCCCTGACCTCTGGCTTTCCTTTATCGTTGTGTCCCTTTCTGTGTCCCCTGACCTCGGCTATTATCCTGACTATTCTTTGGTACGTTAGTCCGGCCATTCTAAGGCCCGGTAATACGTTACCTATGAGTCATTTGTGTAACACAATTCTATGTGTTGGATCATACAGTAATCCTGACATTACGACAGGGCCATAGATTTTGTAGAATTGTGTAAGCACATAGCTGCTTGTGAAAGGAAATAAGAGGAGAATGATCACCGCATGGATCAATTTGCCCAGGCCTTCAGTACACTTTTCATCCGAACAGTGCATCTGCAACCTGCGGCTTCTCCTACTGTATCACCTCCACCTAGTGTACCTCCACCTATAGTACACAAGGCAACTACTATCTCCCTATCATCCCCCCCTGCATTTTGATGATAATATTCAAGAATGCCGGGGATTCCTTAACCAAACAGAGTATCATTTTGAGGCCTCACCGGGCTCTTTTCCCACAGATAGAGCTAAAATTGGTTACCTGATGAATCAACTAAAAGGTAAAATTTTAGCTTGGGCCAATCTGTTATGGGAGAGTAATAAGAGTGTGGCACACATTTACCAGGAATTCCTTGTGGAATTTAAACTTACGTTTGAACCATTAGGCAGGGAGGATGATGCACATCAGACAAGGGAAACGGTCAATCTCGGAGTATGCCATAGAATTTCGTGGGCTTATCTCTGTATTTAAGAAGGGACTACCTGAAACTATGCTAGATGAGATTGCCGCCAAAGATCTACCCAAGAAACTTAATGAGTTTATCACATTTGTTATGCAAATTGACAATAGACTAAGAACCAGAGAAGCTATTAGAAACAAGACCAGACGCATGACTAAGAAAAGAAGGCCTATGTCTATACTGCAGTAGAAAAGGACATATGAGAAATAATTTTCCCATTCGTCTGGAAAACTACCGCACCTAAGCACCTTAAGGGGACAGGTCTTAGGTGTAATGGAGACGTCCTCTGAAAAGAATACATTTCTCCTTAAAATTTCCATTATCCTTGACAAAAATAACTTTTCATGCAAAGCCCTGATGGACTCAGGTGCTGCTGGAAATTTCATTGATGTTCAATTTGTTAAGGGTAATTTCCTCTTAAGCCTGGTCCAGCCTGCCAGCCTGGTGGGTGGTCTTCAGGTGGGGGGTAATGTAACATACACATACAAAATTTCAAGCAAAATAACATTAATACATGTATCACAGTGCATAAACTTTGTAGCAGTTTGTACCATCAGCAGTAATGTCAGGATAACATAAACATCGTTTACGTGGGGATAACATAACATGTGTGTGTAACATACCCCTACATGCCCCCTATCATTGAAGGATGTAGCTTAAGTATACCATAGCAATCTGAACATACACTCAGCCATGGTATTTTATTGGCAAAGAGATTTAACTGGTATAACCTGAATTAGCTAATCGCGAGCATTGGTTGGGGTTCATGCTCCTAGCGATTGTTGCACACAATTCCACTACGCATAGTGGTGGGCTTGTACTTCTCTGGTGCCTGCATTTAACTAAAGGACCATGTGCTAACCAGATCCATCACCTGTTACCAGTTGACCACAATGTACCCACTCGCTATCGGCTCTCTTAGTGATAGTGTTAAGGGGAGGGTTAACTTATGCCTCGTTTCCACTGAGCGAATCGGTTCGGGTTTGTACAGTTTGGAAGGTTTAGAATGGTCCAGCCTATTCAGGTGAGCGTTTCCACTGCAAGTCAGATGTTCAGGGGCCATGCAGGGTTTAGAAAACATGCTTTTCCTGTCCTCCAATCAATGGATTGTATAGTAGCTCCGCCCTAACCGTACCGTACCATTTCCTATGGCCTTACATCTGAAGCATGACCCTGAATGGTGCGGTTCGGTTGTACGGGCCACTTTCATAACGGAAACACTCAAAATAGCGTACCGTATGAAACCGATTCGCTCAGTGGAAACAAGGCATTAGTGGGTTTTAGGAAAAGAAGAAGGGAAAAGGTGGAGAAGGGGTTGACCGTGGCCCATAATCAGTTCTGTGGTAGGGTGTGAATGATGAAGGTAGTCCCAGTGCCATACTGTGGGGACCTTACTGATTTGAAGCCTATTGCATCCTATAGAAAAAAAACAAAACAAAAAAACGGCTTTGGAATTTATTTTTATTTTTTTAACTCCTGCTCTGTTAATAGCCATCTAGACACTGCAGGAGCTTCCTGCTTGTGAATAAAATTCAATATACAGAGCAGGAGTTAAAAACTTCTAAAGGAATGTAACATCTGATTGAAAGTGAAACCATTTTGTTTTTTCATGCAGGCTTTGTGAGTCACAGCCAGGGGAGGTGGAGCTAGTGCTGCATGGACAGGACCAAAAGCAATTCAACTCCCAAAAGGCAAAAAATTGAGGGGCATGATCTATACACCAAAACTGCTTCATTAAGCTAAAGTTGTTTTGGTGTCTATAATGTTTCTTTTAATTTTATTTTCACATTTTATAAATACATGTGTGTTAAATACAGGGATAAGTAAACATAGTAAAAATCTTAGTGACAGTTCCCATCTAATGCATCAGTTGTTTTTCCTGGCGTAAAGGAAAAAGGAACTGTCACCATCACAGAAATCATAGCTCTCTTGTAATAATTATGCATGCTACTATATGCTACAGCCAGAACAAACATAGGTATAGTGTGCTAGTTGGAAGGGGAATTGAAAATGGAAGATTTTATGATACTTTATTTGGCCTCTCATTTTTCCTAGAAATTATAACCCTTTAAAACAAACGTGAAACGATTATTTTGTTTCTTTTATAAAATCACATTGCTTATAAATTGGGAAAAAATAATACAATGATTTTAAATAGTGCCTCAATAAAAAAAAAATGTGTATGGCAGAAAAGGCACCACTGTTTTCATTTTTGTGTTCCTTGCACCCATCCAATTTAAACCCCCCGTTTCATCCTAGTCAACCAAGGCACTCAAAACCAAACACTTGGCCTGGGACAACAGATGGAAAAGTGTCACCATGCTCATTATGCTTCTAAAATATCTGTAAGGGGTAAGAACCATTCGGACGTTAAAGATTAGCCTTGACATCAAAGAAAAAGTTCCAGTCCTGCCCCAAGATCATTAAAGGAACACTCCAGACCCAAAAACCATTTCAGCTTGCCCATAATCTGTGTGTAAATATGGAATCCTCTTTTTAATTTTACAAAAAGTGCAAATTTTAAAAGAAATTGCCACTTATATAAATTAACCTTGTTACATCCCCTACCTGTTAATCAGGCAATCTGCTCTGTTCCTTCCTGGTTGTTTAGCTTGGTGAAGCTAAACTCAAGATGCAGGCAATTGCGCAAAGATTTCTCATTGAGAAACCTGTGACTTGACAGCCACAGAAAGCCTGGGCTAGGGAAGAAGGGGATGGTTTGCAAAGGTTGCAGCTTTTGCAAGCTGTTTTTAGATATAATCCCAATGAAAAACACACAATTAAATGCACGTATGTTTTGATTCGTGGTATATGTACTGACAGTGATTTTTATTTATTTATGAATTTGGCAGTGGAGTGTCCTTTAACGGAACACTATAGAGTTAGGAACACAAATAGGTATTCTTAGTGTTATAGTGCCCTAATTTATGTGATTGGGTCTGCTCTGGCAGAGTTTTACTTACAGTTTCTCCCTCACATCGCCAGTTTTCTCGAAGCTCTGCCTCTTTGGCTGAGATCATTAATTATGCCAATCCGATGGTCTTCTGAAACCATCTGCCTAAAATAACAAAGGCTTGCAAACGATTTTAACTTCCATGGTGTCATGAGGGTGCCTGTACATATGTCTGATATTTTTTGCTGTCATACAGTGTTTCTCAGCATACAATACCCAACCATAGACGTGCATTTTGAAGTGTTGACACACAGGTTGGCATTTATTTGGCCTGCACTTGAAGATGATATTAGGATTTGTGATTTCACATTGGCTCTTGATTTCCTGCATGGTATTGGATAAGTGGATCTTGCCACAAAAGAGGACTTAACGGTATCACCTCTTGCAGTATGACGCCAAGCACAGATGTACCCTGCAGCAATTTATTTTTTTTGTCTATAATGACTCCGTCATGAATAATAAAAATATGACATGAGCACTCCTTCAAAACAGCCACTTCTCTGAAAGGTACACTTCCTGAATCTTTTCAACCCTATTAAAGTGTTTACTGGGGTGAGGAGTTCAGCAGATGCAATCATAAAAACATTAATTGCATTTGTAGTATTTCCGGGTATGAGCAACTCATTGGTCCCTGCTGCGCTGGGCGCATTAACGTACCCCCGTTATACACTCAGTCAGGTATTTGGGCGAATGTGCGCAAACCAGACAAGTGGGCCAAAATAACCTAGATGGAAAAATAGCTCCAACTCAGCTAATCGAGTCAACTTCCCAACTTTAGTATTTTGTCTACATGTTGCAATTTGGAAGCCAACATACCATAACCTGCTGTTTAGCACATAAATCCACCACACGTCTCTTCGCAATCATATTCTTCCCTGCCTTGTGTTTTATTTAATGTGCTATACAAAACAGTCTAGCCAAAAGGGATTTCTATTAATGTGAACAGAAGCATCAAATAATGTGCCATGACTGCTCATTTACATAATTACCTAGAATCCATGGTGGCTACAGAGCAGGCTATGATGTTTGTGTGGAGCAGGTTTTTAACCTTTAAGGTTCCTATACGTGGCAATATGTTATCCGCTACACAACACAATATGCAAGTTAATCACAGAAAATGCTCACTATATATTAGAATATTGAAATATTACTGAATGATGTACATTTAGCAGTAGAAATATTTCCATGTATTCATATACAAAATCTAATCAATCTTAAAATATATATTTTTTTAAAGGTGAACAGTTAAACCTCAGGGCGTTTTATTTTTTTTATGGTAAACTAGATTGTAAAACTTGGATTGTGATCCTCATTTACTTCTTGTTTCTTGCGAACATGTTTATCCGTTTTCTGTTATACTCTCTCATAGGAATTGAATAATCCTGTAGAATTTAAATGCCAAAAATAAGTGGTGACTTGAAAAATTAGGCCAAATTCTCAAATGTTGAAAAATTAAATAATTTAGCCGAATTGTTCAGCAAAAAGTCTTTTTGGTGGTTATCCGAACTTGTGAAGGTGACTAACAAGAAGGTTACTGTTGCTACCTTAAAGGCACAGCAAGCACATACGTTCAGAGCCATAGCGTCTAAAAGGCTCTTGGTTTGTGAGCATAAATTTCTCAAATTTTTAGTGTTTATACCAGTTGTGTACGACAGTATTGTACTATCATGTATTTCTCTATTTTTTGTCTTTTCGGCTGTATATGAGAAACGCTCCATATTGTATGGGTAAGCCTTTTCCAGTGCTGCACTATATTCCACTGTGTGTATGTTAAAGGGATTACCATCTAAACCTAGTTTTCACACATGTTGGTAATCTAGCTGAGGGTTATAACAGACAGGTTGGTTATCTGGCTGAGGGTTTTTGCTTGGTATAAAGCAAACAGGTTATCAGACTCCTTGTATGGCAGACATGTTATAAGCTGTGTTAATTTTGGCAGCAAATTTCAAATTAGTTTTAGTTATAGTCTTTTGTCTAAAAATCAATTTTAGTCGTATTTTAGTCATCTGAATTGTTTTAGTCGACTTAATCTCCAGTACATTTTAGTCGACAACTTACATTTAATGAGTTTAGTTCTAGCCTTTATCTATCTCTTTTGCCCCTTCCCCATCCCTTATCTGTCTCTTCGTAACCCCTCAGCCCCAGTCTGTCTCTTTTGCCCCTTCCACAGTCCATCTGGGTATCTCACTCCCCCAAGCCTCAGTCTGTCTCTTTTCCCCTTCCCCAGCCCCTCTGAGTGTCTCTTTCTCTCCATAACCCAATTAGTGGGTCTCTTCCCCTCAGTCCCTATATGTTGTATTGTGTGTCCCCCAGCGCCTCCATGCATCTTATCTCCCCCATATGTATAATTTCCCCAGCCCTCCTATGCTCATTCTCCTCCCAATCCCTCCATGTGTATCATTCTTCCATATAGTTAGTTTTAGTCATAGTCTTTTGACTGAAAAGCCATTTTAGGCATCTGAATTTTTTTAGTCTACTAAAATTGCTAGTCATCAAAATTAACACTGGTTATAAGTCTGAGTGTATGGCATACAGGTTGGGTATTCGGCTGAGTGTATGGCAGACATGCTATGAAATTCAGTGTATGTGGCTCAATGTATGGCAGTAGGTTGGTTTATCTCACTATATGGCAGAAGGTTGGTCATAAGGTTATATAGCTCACTATATGGCAGCAGCCAGGTAATATAGCTCACTATATGGCAGCAGCCAGGTACTTTAGCTCACTATATGGCAGCAGTCAGGTAATATAGCTCACCATATAGCAGCAGGTTGGTTATTAGGTTAAATAGGGCAGTAGGTAGGTTGGTTATATAGCTCACTATATGGTAGCAGTCAGGTTGGTTATATAGCTCACTATATGGTAGCAGTCAGGTTATATATCTCACTATATGGCAGCAGTCAGGTTATATAGCTCACTATATGGCAGCAGGTTGGGTGTATATGGCTCACTATACGGCAGCAGTCAGGTTACATGGATCACTATATGGCAGCAGGTTGGGTGTATATGGATCACTATATGGCAGCAGTCAGGTTACTTGGATCACTATATGGCAGCAGGTTGAGTGTATATGGCTCACTATATGGCAGCAGTCAGCCTCCAGCTGTACACTGAGCTCCTACGCTCGCGCTCTCTCCAGCTGCACTGAGAAGCCCCAGCTGGCCCGCAGCTACAGAAAGGCGGTCACGTGACCCGCTCCCCGGCTCGCGCGCTCAACTTACACCCCCCCCCCCCGGCGGAAGAATAACCGCATCACACCCCGGCAGGCACTATACTACCGTAACAAGTGGGGGGGGGAACCACCTGCACAGCCCCCGCCTGACACACTGCTGCCGGGGTGACCATGGGGGCTGGGGGATTACTGAGCAGCGATGAGGCTGGGCGCTGCGAGCTCATTTATCAACACTTTCTGACAGGAATCGATCGGAGTCTGACACGGCGGACCGGGCCGGCCAATTAGCCGCCTC
>OW240913.1:115772996-115800611 GCA_933207985.1 Pelobates cultripes
TGTGTTTTAAAATTAGCCTCCCCATTGAAGTCAATGGCGTTTCGGGCGGTTCGCCGGTTCGCGAACATTTGCGGAAGTTCGCGTTCGCCGTTCGCGAACCGAAAATTTCAGGTTCGCGACATCACTACTGCTAATGTTTCTCCTGAACTCATTTGTAAAGCAGCTACATGGTCTTCCTCTAACACTTTCATTAAGAGCTACCAAATTGATGTTAGAGCAGGTATATCTGATCAATTTGCTAAATCAGTTCTGTCTGTATCCGATACCTGATTTCTATTTTTTCACCTGTTGTGTTGTTAATACACTTTGCATTCAAAATTTTTGGAGTCTGTGTCTCTTTCCCTCCCTGGTTTATTGCTTGGGTATTACCCAATGTTGTGCTGCCATGGATATGGCCAGGAAAATGGAAAATTTATTCATACTTACCGTAATTTTCTTTTCCTGGTCATATGCCATGGCAGCACAAGGGTCCCACCTGGGGCTATTGCTGGAAAACATGACTGGGGAAGGAGGGGTAGGAGGTGGTACTTATACGGCTTAATAATTATTCCTGTCCAATGGGGATAGGGAGGAGCTACCCAATGTTGTGCTGCCATGGCATATGACCAGGAAAAGAAAATTACGGTAAGTATGAATAAATTTTCCATTATATATTAATATCAAATTACACGTAGACTGATACTAATTAAATACATATATAATTATTGTTATAAATATATTTATATATAATATAAAAAAATTAAATATGTAAATACGTTAAAAAATAAAATTACAAAAAATAATAAAAAAATATATAGATGTGTGTTATTTCGTTCTAACTGTATTGTGATATTAATATATTTATATTTATATCAAAATACATATAGAACGAAATAACATATATATTTTTACCTTCATATATACATAAATATATACGTATATAAAATTTTATATATACCTATATATAAATAAAAATATTTTAAAAAAATTATATATATACATATATATTCACATATGTACGGGTATATATATATATATATATATATATATATATATATATATATATATACACACACATACACATATATTAATTCTACATATATATTTATGTAATATTTTTACATAGTTAGGTATCTTAATTAATTATAATTAGCGGGACCTGCCTGACAACCCATGCCGAAAGTAAAGGGAATTTAATTTGCTAGCACTATATTTAACCCTATAACTTTCCAAGACACCATAAAACCTGTACATGGGGGGTACTGTTCTACTCGGGAGACTTCGCTGAACACAAATATAGTAAAATGTATTACAACAATGATATCGCCAGTAAAAGTGACTTTTTTTGCATTTTTCACGCACAAACAGCACTTACACGGACGATATTATTGCTGCGATCTTTTTACTGTTTTGAAACACAAATATTTGTGTTCAGCGAAGTCTCCCAAGTACAACAATACCTCTCATGTACAGGTTTTATGGTGTTTTCAAAAGTTACAGCGTCAAATATAAGGCTTTGTTTCATTTTTTTCACATTAAAATTCGCCAGATTGGTTACGCTGCCTTTGAGACCCTATGGTAGCCCAAGAATGAAAATTACCCCTATGATGGCATACCATTTGCAATAGTAGACAACCCAAGGTATTGCCTTTTTTGCATTTTTCACACACAAACAAATACTAACACTAACTTTGGCCAGTGTTTGTGACCAAATGGCTACTAAAAAAGACTGGGCATACCCCATTTACAATACCTTGGGTTGTCTACTATTGCAAATGATATGCCATTATGGGTGTAAATTTCTTTCCTGGGCTACTATAAAGTCCCAAAGGCAACTTAACCAATCTGGCGAATTTCAATTTCAAACGTAACGTGCTATATTTGACCCTGTAACTTCCCAAAACGCCATAAAACCTGTACATAGGGGGTACTGTTTTACACGTGAGACTTTGCTGAATACAAATATGTGTATTTTATTGAAGTAAAAGCAAACAGTATTATGACATTGACCGTTAAAATGTCATGTAGAACTAAACAAAAATTAAAAAAAATCTTATTTTCTCCCATTTTGTTCATATTAAATTATGTTTCATAGCTAAATATTTGATATTAAATGAAAGCCCTGTTTCCCCTGAATAAAATGATATATAATAAGGGTGGGTGCATTTAATATGAAAGAGGTGAATTACAGTTGGACAGACGTAGCGCAAATGCCAGGTTTTGTTTACATTTTGTTTTGTTCACAACGTGTACATTTGGCTCTGTCCTTAAGGGGTTAAATGAGCATTAACATACACTAAGCCAAAAGTTCTGTCACAAAATACACAAACATGTATGAAAATCACAGGAGTAACAAGAGATGAGGTACTTAACTTGTCTGAGGGAGCAGCAAGAAAGAGGAGGAGTCAAGGAGCACCACACCCATATGGATAGTACTGGATGCTGATTGGTGCCACTGTTACCAGGCTGTTGTTATGTTTTTTTCTATGATTCTCTCATTCTTCTTTTTCTTGCTGCTGGGTGTATAATAAAGAAAGAGAACGCATAATAGGAGCCTCCGTGTCTTTAATAAAAGTTGTAGTTTAGTAAATAAAAAGCATGTCTAAAGGGCAAAGGAGAACATTAATTTTAGGGGTGTGAGTGGGGGTGTGGCCAGAGGTGGGGGTTTTCAGTATAACCTGTAAAGAAATCTATTTTACAGACAAAGCTTCCTGTGCTGACTTCCACGCCCCCTCCCGTCATCACAGGTGCCGCAGACATTCCAATCACAGATTTCTCATAGAGAAGCCTGGGATTGGACCAATTCACTGGCTCAAAGCACATACTCCAGATCACCAAGGGGAAGGAGTAGGAGGAGGAAAAAAAGAGGACTTCTCCCAGTTTTAGAGTGCAGGGAGGCAGAAGGGATCTCCGACACGGGGGAGAGTGTGAAGATTTTTATGCTTGTTTCCAACGTGCTGTTGACAGACAGAAAATATGCACAGAATTGACATTAGATAGCCTGAAACAGAGTTATGGGTGCAACTAGCCTCCAGCACAAATAAAAATATCTCAGTATGTGCAGTTTTGCTAGGGATATATACTGGCCATTTTATTGCTCCAAACATAGCGGCTTAGGGGTGTCTTGGTACATCACTACAGTTTAATCAGTTGGAAAAGGGGCCGTTTGCATGGCCATGTTCTGTTATCTGGGATTTATATTGTTATTATTGGTGGATTCATTGCCAGGGGTAATTTATGTATGGGGGGATGTTGGTTTTAAATATATTAATATGTGTTGGCAATGACCCAGCCTCATTATTTGTAGGTGGCATTATAAGATCTTATCCGCATTGCTTCTGTCTTTATTGGTATTGATAATACAACAGGTATTGGCCAAGATCCATTTTTGTGTGTAAACATAGTATATGCATTCTTTGTTCCATTGGGGTCATAAAATGCATCTTTGAATGTGTTGCCAAATATCCTTACACAGGCCCTAGCCTAGGGTAGCAAAAATTTTAATAAATACATCACCTGGCTTAACATAGTGGGACGTATGGTACACGAACAAGCAAAAATATAAATGGGATGTGTAAAGGGGAAGGGATAATTTAACCACATCCAAGACTGACACCCAAAATATTTTTTCACCCTGCTGACCCTGATCCTTGGCTCACCGTGAAAGGAAATTGTTTAAAAACAAAATTAACAAAAGCATAACTGGATAGAAGACATATCAATAATTAGATATTCTAAGTATATCAAAGTCAAAGCTTAAGGTAAAACTCCTTTTTATTCAGTGAAAGTCCACAATGAGATGTGGAGACACTCTGGGGTACGTGTTTCTATTACAGAAACTGTTCATTTGGTTTGACAGAATTCTAAATCCGTTTCCATGACATATAGAATGTTTAGGTCAACTGCCATTATTGCCTGAGAAGCACACATTGTATTTAGTGACAGCTTCAATAGTAAGCATATTTATGTTAAAGAAGCTGAAACAAAAAATCCCTCACATTTATTGACAGTCTGCTTATAATTAATGAACAATAAAAGGAAGAATAGGAAAGGTGAGATCTGGAAGCAAAGACCCACGCCGTATTTCACTAAATGGGAGGAGCGTTGTTTGAGGAAGGCACAACAGAAAGAGGAGAAACCAGAATGGAAGGCCGAGCAGACTAAGCAAAAACTCTGGCCCCACCTAAAGAGGTTAGCCACAGCAGTGGGGAAACTTTATGATCAGGGACTATATAGACAACAAGGGAAGTGTCTGTGGATCCCATTCCAGGATGCTGCTAATTCTCTCTCCAGTCTTTACAAAGAAAGTATGGATGTCCATCAACAATGTTTTGGCTTAGGATCTGAAATAGGACATCAAAGGCTCAATAAAGAACTGTTAGCCTGGGTAAATTAATGTCAACCTACTATTTTGAAAGAAGATTTAATAAGAGTTCTACTTAAAAAAAGTACCATCTCCAAGGAGCTCACATGATCCACCACATATGGCTGATGAATCATCCGTAGCAGCATCTCTCCACAGTTTATTAAATGGCAGAATGGCAAGCATGAGTACTCACTCTACCATCCCAGCATTTAGCAGCAGGTTGCAAAAGCGCACCCTGGCACAGTGCTGCGATCTGTTTACAGATTTACCACCCTGTAAACAAAAGAGACTGATTTGATTACATTTCAACAGTTTTTAGGTAATAATGATTGTTTAATAATATGTATGTATTAATATAAATAAATAATTTTAAAGGATAAATCTTATGTTTTGTTGGGTATTTTGTGAGGTAGTAAATGAGAGTGAATTAATTTTTATTTCAAAGTTTGGTATTTTATAATATGGAAATCACATAAGAAAAAAAATAAACAACCTCTCTTTTGGTCCTCATTCTGTGTAACACAATGTGCATCCTATACAAGGGATAACATTTATTCTTTATTAGTCTATTGTCATTGCAAAGCTAGATTTTTTTTTTAAATTGATTGTAACTCCTATCATTCATGACATATCTGATAATTCCTTAGTTGAACCTTTCGAAATGTGAGGTCCTCGATATCACCACCCTGACAGAAGAATATGATAATCTGAAACCCAAATTCCCATTCCTCTGGTGCACAGAAAAAATGAAGTTTCTAGGTACCTGGGTGACGGCTGACCCAATCGATCTCTACCATGCTAACTTCCTGCCTCTAGTACGCAACACCTTTGAAGACCTCAAGCAGGGGTCATACCCACATATATCCTGGTTCGGACGCATTGCAGTTCTAAAGATGAATGTTCTGCCGCAAACATAAATAAATTATGTATGTATTAATATAAATAAATTATGTTAAAGGACAAATCTTATGTTTTGTTGTGTATTTTGTGAAGTGTATTTAGTCCTCATTCTGTTTGATGCAATGTGCATCCTATATAAGGGATAACATTTATACTTTATTAGTCTATTGTCATTGCAAATCTAGATAATTTTTTTTTATATTGACATTGGATTGTACACTTGACGGATCTCCGGTTTTCCACACTCTATGGAACTGGAAGGCACTTAGAGGCCTGAATCCTATTTCCTTTTTAAATTCACCAACACTGTGTGTTTCACCTATTTCATTAATTTTTGTCCTTAAAGAGATTTTTAAATAGAATTCAATAAACATAAGTTTTTAATTTTTACTCTATTCATAACCTATGAGTTATTTTCACTACTGTGAGGATACCTAGGGGGAGTGTTAGAGGAAAGGCAGGTCTCCCTTCACTCTTTCACCCTCTTAGGCAACCTTTCTCCTGAATCCTATCTCCCCTTAACCGAGTCTCCTGATACCTCTGCAACATAACAAAAACCTGGGGGGGGAGAGGGTTACCTTCCCGTGCCTGGGCCTTCATAGACAGAAACTTGTTCATCTCTATTCGCATGCAACACTTCCTGTCAATCTCACAGGCTAAGGCAGGAAAACCAGAGTAAAGGGTAGTGCAAGCACAGCTAATGCTTTATGGGGGACAGTTCCCTGGCATTCCAGAGTGGAACATCAGGGAATAAAGTCAGGACTGTCGAGCCTAAATCAGGACAATTTGGAGTCATGTAATATTTCCTGAAAACAGAATGACCATCTTCACACACCCTTGCCAAGTTTTGGAGAAAATGCAAGGCTGAATTAATAACTATCCCACTGCAGGTTATTTTTTAATGGCAAATAGACTGATCTTCAATGATGCATTGTGGGGCACTTTAGTAGCTCACACATTTAAATTGCTCCACAAAATATAAAAGCAGCTTTTTACTTGCTTTTTTCCAGTGCCAAGTTCCACTCCCTCAGCGCTGTTCAAGGCCGGACTTAGGGTTGTGCGAGATGGACGACCGAATTTAATAAAGCCCCTCGACAAAGACTACATTCTTATACACACACTATACATGGATTGAGGGCAGTAAGGTCGTCCCTGGCACTGCTCAAGTCCCCACCTTCCATGGCCATTGGGGACATGATGCACATGTGCATCCAAGCTTGCATCCAAGCTTCCCCATAGGAAAGGATTGTATCCAATGCTTTCTATGAGCTTCCATGTCATGTGACTGAGTTTTATGCAGTGGGTGCAGCAGAAGCACCTCTAGTGCCTGTCAGGAGGACAGCCACTAAATATTTATTTAACCCTGCAGTGTAAATATTATAGTTTCTAAAAAAGGTTTAAACTGACAGGACCACTGCACCCTGACAATGTTATTGAGAGCAAATATAGCCCATGGAGCAGCACAGCTTAGTGGAATAGGGCCGTGACAGAGCTAGAAGGCGGGCATTCATAGTTAGTGTGTTTGGATTGGCTAGCAATATTGGATGGGCAGGCAGATACATATAGGGCAGCTATTTTATAATTGTCCCATTCTAATGCTTTCTCACAGCCCTTGTTGTTGCCGACCCTGCCTGATTTTGGTTAGGTTTGGAGTTATCCTCCATCTGGTTACAGCAGCTGGATAGGTAAATTGGGGGGTGGAATGGGTTGTTATTATGGATTGAATTATGTGTCTGGCAATTTAAACAAAAATAAAACAAACAAAAAGAAAAGATAAAACAATACAAAAAGATTGGGGGCTGTTGGTGCAGCCCTACCCCATCTTTTTGTATTGTTTTATCTATTTGTTGAAGGATTTGAGGGGTATCCTTCGTTTGGGTTGCAGCCCATTTACATATTGTCTGTTAATTAGCACTGATTTCCTGTTGTATTTTGTGAAACAAAAAGAAAAGCCTTGCTGTTCTGAGCACTAACTCCTCTAACTGCTTTTGGGCGGCTTACCCGCTTCCAACCATATAAAATACAAATTTTTGCACAGATCATTTTTTTTTTTCCTCCAAATAAATGTTTAATTTCTCCTTCAGAACACAAAGATTCTTGTAGGGAGAAATGCAGTCTTGCACACTGCTTGTCCTTCTCCCTGTGAATCCCTGACAGGGAAATGTTATAGCAGCCCTGTGCTAATCATTGCCAACAGGTGAGCAGCTATCTGGGTGATCCAGAACTCCTGGATTGGATAGCTCAAACATAATGGGGTGAGCGACCATTGTCATAAGGGTATGTTTTCGTGAAAGGCCATCAGTATTTCCTTGTTTAGAGCCAGCCCTGTGCACAATTGAGAAATTATAGGGTTGTAAACTAAGGAATCAGCGAGTAACTCTGCTATTGTTTTCTTTATTTTGACTCATCTAAGTGAGTGGTGCATGATCGGTCACCAACTTAAATTTACATAGAAACATAGAATGTGACGGTAGATAAGAACCAGTCGGTCCGGGGGGCGGGGCCTGACCGCCGAGCGGGAAGGACGTGGGGCACCTCGGCTCCGCTAGGAAACTACCACAATCAGGCAGAAATTCCCTTTTTATGCCTGAGATTGGCGACCAGTGGCCACATGAAGGCGAAGAGGACACAAAAAAAAAAATCACTCACGGTTCCAATATCAGCCCCTGTCCTGCCGGCAGAGCGGACTACTGGGCGGATGGGATTGAGGCCTGCCGTGAGGCTCTGGCGGGAGAAACGACCGATCTCCCGTGCTTGGTCCGGCAGGTCATCTCGTGCGCCTACTGAGGGCCCCGTTCCCCCCCCCCGTGAGCCAGGGGGGTTATCCCGGACCCCACCGGAGAGGCAGTGACCGCTTTCGAGCGGCGAAAGGATTAAAGCAGGACCGCATGGCAAAATCCAAAATGGCCGCCGTGCCCATTACAAACCGGAGAAAAAGCTCCCATCCACCTAAGCAGAAGCTACAACTCCCTGTGATACTGGCAGACCAGGGGGGTCTTACCTGGACTCTCACACTGCTCACACAGAGCGGGCACAGCACGCAGGCTCCCTCATGTACCCAAGGCTGATGCTGGCAAAGCATAAAAGCAAACACACCCATGGCCTGCAAGTACCGAAGCAATCTAACAACCAGCGGGAAACACAAGCAACCTGGAGATGGCAGAGACTCCAGCCGCCCCAGCGCTGCTGCAGAAGTAACCAAGCGACTGCTAACCATGCAGACTGAAAATCCTGCAGAGTACTGTATATATTTCAGTTTTGCATTGACTTTTTAATATCATTTATGCTTGTAATACAGTTGAATGTATCACCGCAGGGAAATCATTTACAACGGTCTATGCCTGAATATATGCATTACCCGGCAAGCTTAGTGACTCGCTGCCCCCTGGTGGTTAATTTAAAAAGTGCGGAGAAATTTACACCTAACGATGTTTAATATAACCTGCAACTTACTAATCGTATGTACATACAATTACTACTTAGATAAGCGTATTTGGCACAGATCTTAAAGTTTTATATACACGTTCCAAGCTTAGACCACACCTGTTATATCTATCTAAACAAAAGCGACTTGGCGATGAACTCCTGGCGTATTTGATACGTTTAATCCATGTTATTAAGCATGCCATTAGTTTAAATGCTGTTACTATCTCGTGTATTAACTCTTAGTTGTTTATCAAACTCGTTCTGTTTTCTTTTTTCTTTGTTTCAACGCACTAAGCACAAAGCCATTTGTCCTCGACTCAATTCTATAAAGTGATGTCTTAGCATGACTTCTACTCCTACCTTTCCCTAAACCACGTTATCAATCGGTGGGCAAAGCGGTGGTTCCATCTAGGTGGCTAGGAAGTATACAATGTAAACCTGTCTGTTTTTCCGTTTAAAAAAAAAAAAAAGTGCAATGTTTCTGATGCCATGTAAACATATGTGAATGCCAATCGATCTGCACCAGCTATTGTGGCAGTGCAAATTGTATGTCTTATCCCTGCATGAACAAAATAAAGAATAAAAAAAAAAAAAAAGAACCAGTCGGCCCATTTAGTCCTGCCCAACAAGTAGTACTTGAGAGTTTCCACAGCCCACTTAATAGCTAGACACTCCTTCTCGACTGTTGAATAATTATTTTCTCTGGGTGGAAGTGTCCTGCTCAGGTACAGAACTGGGTGCTCTTCATCTTGACTTTCCTGTGACAGTACTGCTCCAAGTCCTACATCAGATGCATCTGTTTGTAGGATGAATTCCTTGGAAAAAGTGGGTGTAACCAACACAGGGTGAATGCATATAGCTTCCTTGAGACATTGAAAGGCCTGCTCAGCTTCTGGTGACCATTTCACCATGACAGGGGCTCATTTTGCTTTTGTGAGGTCAGTTAAGGGATTCGCTATGGTAGCAAAATTGGAGATAAATCTCCTGTAATAACCAATAAGACCAAGGAATGTTCTAATCTGTTTCCTAGTCACGGATCGAGGCCAATTTTGTATAACTTCAATTTTCGCAAGTTGTGGTTTGACTAACCCTCTTCCAATCGAATAACCTAAATGCTTGGCCTCCTCTAAGCCAATGGTACACTTACTAGGGTTTGCCATCATGCCAGCATTTCGTATGGAATTAATGACAGCTTGCAGTTTTGGTAAGTGAGACTCCCAATCTTCACTGTGTATAACCACATCATCCAAGTAAGCTGCTACATAAGAGGTATGTGGTTTTCGAATTGTGTCCATCATTCTTTCAAAACGTTGCTGGAGCCCCCTGTAAGCCAAAAAGTAATACTTTATATTGAAAAAGTCCATCTGGAGTAGAGAAGGCAGTTATTTCCTTTGCCCGGGCTGTGAGTGGTACGTGCCAATAACCCTTTGTTAAATCCAGTGTGGTGAGGTGCTTCGTTTTCCCAAGTCTTTCTTCAAGTTCATCAACCCTTGGCATAGGATATGCATCAAACTTGGATATTGCATTAAGCTTCCGGTAATCATTGCAGAATCTAATTGTACCATCTGGTTTTGGTACAAGCACAATTGGGCTACACCAATCACTTTGTGACTCTTCAATTACCAAACATCCAACATTTTATTTACTTCGTTTTTGATCGCTTCTCTACGAGCTTCTGGTATACTATATGGCTTAAGATGGACTCTTTTTCCTGGCTCAGTGATATCATCATGCTTTATAACAGCATTCCTCCCTGGAACTGCAGAGAAAACATCTTTATTTAGTCTAATGAAGTCTTTAACCTCCCTCTCTGGGTGGATAGTTACGGTTTCTGAAATATTTACAGTTGGGTCATGATACTTTAGAGGGAGGCGTAATGTTTCTACAGTCACAAGCATTTTGTCTTTCTTTCCATGGCTTAAGTAGATTCACATGGTAGATTTGTACCTCCTTTCGTCTTCCTGGCTGTCTTACTTTATAATTTACATACAATATAAGGTGGAGTATATAAATAAAGATCCTTCCAACTGTAATGTTAAACCGGATAATGATCTTTAACCCTTCCCTAAAAATAAGCACAAATAGGGAAAAAGAATAGTGCAATATTGCCAATGTGCAGTTAATAATAATAATAATAAGTAGGTAATGGTACACTCGCAAACATAGAGCCACTGGATAAGCTCAATGATTGAAGCACTGTGGGTACTTTAGGGACCCACTTCCTTCTTTATATGATGTAAGAGATTCCAATGGCAGGAGCTTACTCTCAGATGTAAATCAATAAAGTGCTTTATTAAATAAAGTGCACAAAAAAATCCATAAAATAAGTAGAAAAATTAAATAAAAAACCTTACAGTCTGAAGGTAGATACCAAATGGTCACATGTGACGTTACCTCTTTATACAGCATTATTCCACATGATAAAGGAATAATGGCAGTAAAATATTTTTTAGAACAATCACATTTTAAAGACGAACAGATACATTTTATTTTAGAGGGAATTTTATTAATTTTAACCAATAACTATTTTTGGTTCGATAATCATTTTTATCTTCAAATCTGCGGTACGGCAATGGGCACCAAGTTACGCAAACCTTTTTATGGCGTTTTAGGAAGAATCCTTTGTTCGCCAGGGGAACCAATGGGGGGCAAATTTGGTGTCCTATTGCCGATTTATAGACGATATATTTTTTATTTGGACGGGCACAACAGAAGAACTGGAGAATTTTATTGTATTTTTAAATGCCAATGATTTTGGAATAAATCTAACTAGCTGCAACAGTACGAAACAAATAGAGTTTTTAGACATACAAATTGATATCCAAGAATCAAAAATGGTCACGAAAAATTATTTTAAACCCCTGGATGCAAACAGTTATATTGAAAAAACTAGCTGTCACCATGATCTGTGGCTAAATAATGCACCCCGAAGCCAATTTTTAAGGATGAGACGGAATTGTACACGGGATTCGGACTATTTGCAACAATCCAATTATATTAAAGAACAATTTATAGAGAAGGGGTATAGTGAACAAAATTTAGAGAAGGAAATGGAGGAAATTAGACAGTTACCAAGAAAATCACTTTTGAAATATAAACAAAAACAAAAAATTTAAATGGATCAAAATGATGATGTTTCCTTCATTTGTAACTACAATGGCCGAAATAGGCAGATACGGAAAATAATAAATAAACATTGGCATTTATTGAGAAAAGATGCAATTTTAAACCAAATTTTACCTATATACCCCAAGATAATATATAGGGGAGCAAGAAATTTTAAAAGTATTTTAGTTGAGTCACCTATCCCCTAAAAAACAAAATAACCACATTTTAGAATTAAAGGGGTTTTATGGTTGCGGATCTTGTCTTCCTTGTAAAATAACTAAAAATAAAAAAAGACATTTACAAGATATAGAAACGATTATCCAAAAACCTTATATTATAAGGGATCATCTTACTTGTCACTCAAAAGGAATAATATAAATACTGAAGTGCCCATGTAATCTTCTATACATTGGTAGAACAATCAGACCTCTAAAAGTGAGAATAGCAGAACACATTAGAAATATACAAAATGGTTTAGAGACTCACAATGTATCATTACATTTTAAACAGGTACACAACCAAAACCCTGAAAATTTGTTCTTTTGTGCTATAAAAGAAGTAAAAAGAGATTGGAGAGGGGGAAATTACATTAAAACTTTGGGAAAAGAAGAAATGGGTTTTATTTACAAATTTAAAACGTTGTCACCGTATGGACTTAATATAGACTTTGAAGTATGTCATTTTTAAATAATTTAATTCTAAATATATTTTATATATATTTATACAATAATAGTTATTAATTTTTAAATTTTAAATTTATATTTTACAAATTTAACCAATAGCAGTTATTAATGTATATTTAATATATATATATATTTTTTGGCCAACCTAATTTATATATTTTTATTATATTTATTAATTTTTTTGATTTTCTCCCAAACTTTCTTCTTTTTTACAAGTTTATTAACTAGCATTAATATTGTGTATTTATTTGATGTGTTCTTATGGAATATCCTTTTGTAAAATTTACTTTTTTGATATTCTTATATATGTGGGGAAAATAGAGGAAGATATATTTTATCATATTTATTCCTTTTTATCTTTGATTTTATATGTCCTCTATAAATTTTGAGGAAGAGACTAATGTCAGAAATTTTATTGCAAGCTATTATATGTAGGAACTAATTAAAATATAGAGGCTGCACATGTGAATTAATTATGCTGATTATTCCCTGACCGAGGTGTTGTATTTTGTTTTGCACACAAGTCACGTGACGGCCACGATGTACGAGGCGCGTCACGTGTCTTTTTGTGTTACTCTAGTGGAACGCAAATGCCGAATACCGGAAGAGGAAATGAAGGCAAAGAAAATGACGCCGTGGAACGCATCCAGTGATGTATGCGTTCCACAAGTGGAACGCAAACCGGAAGAGGAAGTAAAAATAGATTCCGAACCACGAGGATGCAGAAAAAAACGCCAAAAGGGAAGGCATTTAAACAGACTATTGAGAAACTACAACCAGCAACTGAGGAAGCCTCGTTTTGAGGCGAAACGCATTTTGCAAAGTAGTATAAGGACTACCTTTAGACTGTAAGGTTTTTTATTTAATTTTTCTACTTATTTTATGGATTTTTTTGTGCACTTTATTTAATAAAGCACTTTATTGATTTACATCTGAGAGTAAGTTCCTGCCATTGGAATCTCTTACATCATATAAAGAAGGAAATGGGTCCCTAAAGTACCCACAGTGCTTCAATCATTGAGCCTATCCAGTGGCTCTATGTTTGTGAGTGTACCATTACCTACTTATTATTATTATTAACTGGACATTGGCAATATTGCACTATTCTTTTTCCCTATTTGTGCTTATTTTTAGTGAAGGGTTAAAGATCATTATCCGGTTTAACATTACAGTTGGAAGGATCTCTATTTATATACTCCACCTTATATTGTATGTATATCTTTGTGTCTTTGCGGGGATAAAGGGAATACCCACATAAGGTGCTGTGAGTATTATTGACGTTTTGGTTTCACTCATTGGGATATTGATCACTATTCTTACTTTATAATTTACTTTCCCCACACCTTCTATGACTTCATATGGTCCATGCCATGTTGCTAGGAATTTCTTCTCAACCGTAGGAACCAAAACTAGCACTCTATCTCCTGGTTTAAACGTAGCTATTCTGCTGATGTTGTTGGGCATTTTCCATGTGTTCTCTAACAATGGGCATAATGGCTGCCATTCTTTCCTGCATCTGAGTTACATGTTCTATGACACTTCTGTGTGGTGTAGACTCACGTTCCCAAGTATCTTTAGCTATATCCACCAACCCTCTAGAGTGTCTACCATACAAGAGTTCAAAAGGTGAAAACCCAGTAGAGGCTTGAGGGACTTCCCTAATTGCAAACATTAAATAAGGTAAATAACGCAATCCCAGTTTTTCCCATCTTAATCAATGGCCTTTATTTCTCATGGTAGCTCTGTTTGGAATGGAAATAAACTGTACAAAAAAGATGGTTTGCATCTTTCTCAGAAGGGAACAAATGTTCTTAGTGAGCAGTTCAGAGGTTTTGCTAGGATGTATTTAAACTACAGGGGTGGGGGGGGGGGAAAGGGTGATAAAACATCAATCCAATTGCAGAAGGTGCTTGTAGCAAGTGTGTTAAAAAATGATAAGCTTAGAGTCATGTCTACAAATGCTCGCAGTTTAGGGAATAAGATCCATGAACTTGTGGCAATAATGGCAACTGATAATGTAGATTTAGTCACTGTTACTGAGACATGGTATAATGAGAAAAATGACTGGTACATAGCAACACCAGGGTACTCTTTATGCATCTTGGACGTAAAAACCCAAGGGCAGAGTATAGAATATTTGATAGAGTCCTAACCTCAACATCTGAGGAAAGGGATTTAGGGGTGATTATTTCTGATGACTTAAAGGTAGGCAGACAATGTAATAGAGCAGCAGGAAATGCTAGCAGAATGCTTGGTTGTATAGGGAGAGGTATTAGCAGTAGAAAGAGGGAAGTGCTCATGCCATTGTACAGAACACTGGTGAGACCTCACTTGGAGTATTGTACGCAGTACTGGAGACCGTATCTTCAGAAGGATATTGATACTTTAGAGAGAGTTCAGAGAAGGGCTACTAAACTGGTTCATGGATTGCAGGATAAAACCTATCAGGAAAGGTTAAAGGATCTTAATATGTATAGCTTGGAGGAAAGACGAGACGGGGGGATATGATAGAAATATTTAAATACATAAAGGGAATCAACACAGTAAAGGAGGAGACCATATTTAAAAGAAGAAAAAACTACCACAACAAGAGGACATAGTCTTAAATTAGAGGGACAAAGGTTTAAAAATCATATCAGGAAGTATTACTTTACTGAGAGGGTAGTGGATGCATGGAATAGCCTTCCAGCTGAAGTGGTAGAGGTTAACACAGTAAAGGAGTTTAAGCATGCGTGGGATAGGCATAAGGCTATCCTAACTATAAGATAAGGCTAGGGACTAATGAAAGTATTTACAAAATTGGGCAGACTAGATGGGCCGAATGGTTCTTATCAGCCGTCACATTCTATGTTTCTATGTATATAGCCTTTAGGGTTTTATTGAATCTCTCCACCCAACCATCTGTTTGTGGGTTATATAGTGAGGTTTACAGCTGCATTATATGAAGGAAATTGTATAATTCTTTTGTGACTCGGGACATAAATGAAGTTCCATGATCTGTCAATATTTCCTTGGGAATCCCAACCCTATTGAACATCAATATAAGTTCCTTAGCAATAGCTTTTGCTGAAGTTGTATGCATAGGTATTGCCTCAGGGTAATGAGTAGCATAGTCTACTTTTACGAATATGTACTGGTGTCCTCTAGCAGATTTTATAAGAGGGCCCACAAAGTCCATACCAATGCGTTCAAATGGAATCTTTATAATGGGCAAAGGTACTAAGGGACTAAGATATGTTGTAAGAGGGGCAGTTAATTGGCAATCAGGACAGGATGAACAATAACATGTAATTGACACCATTACACCTGGCCAATAAAATCTCCTGAGAATTGTCTCTCTTGTCTTATCAACCCCTAGGTGTTCCCCAAGAATATGGCTATGTGCAAGATTGCAATACTGTGTCTCGCGATGCCTGAGGTACTAATAGTTGTTTAATGGCATCTACTTTTTCAACTCTGTACATTAAATCATTTTCCACTTCACAATATGCATAGGAAGGAGTTTTGTTGGGATCAACAGTGATCCTCATAAGGATATGGTTTCTAGCCTCAGATAAAGTGGGATCCTCCCACTGTGCAGCTCTTAAATTACCCAGGTTAACCTCTAGGTCAGTCAGTTCTAGAACATAAAAGAAATGAGATAAAGTGGCGCAAATAAGAGAAAGAATCGCTAGTGCTGCTAAAAAAAAAAAAAAAGTGCAATGTCACTCTTAACAATTAAAACTGTGATTTAAAACAAACAAAGTGATTAGCGCTACATATCTGTAGTTTACCTTTAGAACAAGGGTTCTTTAGTGAATATTATGGTAGAGTTTCTATTTCCTGTGTCATAATAAATATAAAATAAATACACAGAGTGTAACCTGTATTTAACATATATTGATAAGTAGAAATAATCAGCAAACTCACACTTTTAAGAGCCTATTAGAAGTTGGATCAGGACTTATGGTGCATATCATCTCATTGGAGAGATATTAGATGAATTTGCAGCAGTCACACTCACAGGAACTCAATGTCGCTTTAAAACAGGAACTCCAGAGTCCAACGTGGATATTTAAAAGTATTTAACACTAAATTATAAAATAGCAAGTTGAAGAACAACGCGTTTCGACCTATAAAAGGTCTTCCTCAGGTGAAGATATATCATAAGATAAACATACATTCAGCATAGCATAGCCGTCCACTGCAATGCCAGCAGGGGGAGTGCCTGTAATGACAGTTTAGAATAAAATAACAGTTTAGAATAAAATATATACATAGATCATATATATATATATTTATATATATATATATATATATATATATATATATATATATATATATATATATATATATATACACATACATAGTCTACGTGTATTTTAATATTAATATATATATAAATATCAAAATACACGTACAATGATATTGATTAAATATATAATTTTCATTAAATATATATTTATATAAAATAAAAAAAAATGCAAATACGTTAAAAAATTTAATTAAAAAAAATTAAAAAATATATATATATCTATATATGTATGTATGTGTGTATATACACACACACGCACACATATATAAAAAATAATTTAAAAAATTATATTATATATATATATATATATATATATAATAAATCTACGTATATATTTATGTAATAAAATGTCATAATTAGGTCATTTTATTAATTACAATTAGCGGGACCTGTCTGACAACCCAGGCCAAAAGTCCAGGGAATTTAATTTGCTAGCACTATATTTAACCCTGTAACTTTACAAGACACCATAAAACCTATACATGGAGGGTACTGTTTTACTTGGAAGACTTCGCTGAACACAAATATTAGTGTTTCAAAACAGTAAAATGTATTAAAACGATGATATTGTCAGTAAAAATGAAATTTTTTGCATTTTTTACACTTACACGGACAATATAATTGTTGTGATAAGTTTTACTGTTTTGAAACACTAATATTTGTGTTCAGCAAAGTCTCCCGAGTATAAAAGTACTCCTCATGTACAGGTTTTATGGTGTTTTCAAAAGTTACAGAGTCAAATATAAGGCTTGCGTTTCGTTTTTTTCACATTGAAATTCGCCAGGTTGGTTATGTTGCCTTTGAGACTGTATGGTAGCCCAGGAATGAAATTACCCCCATGATGGCATACCATTTGCAAAAGTAGACAACCCAAGGTATTGCAAATGGGGTATGTCCAGTCTTTATTAGTAACCACTTAGTCACAAACACTGGCCAAAATTGGCGTTTAAATTAGTTTTAGGCATTTTTCACACACAAATATTAACGTTAACTTTGGCCAGTGTTTGTGACTATAGTATGTGTATATATGCTATATCTTTTTTATAGTATAGTATTTCTACTAATGTATCTTACTAATACACACACACACATATATATATATATATATATATATATATTCGCTTACTATTTTTCAGTTGGTTTTATATGAACTATGGGCGAAAATGCCCTTTTCAAAAATGCCATCTCCTCCCTCCGTCTGGAGAAACAACAGACCGAGCTTCCGAAAAGGGTCATGGGAAGTGATGATCACGTGCAATACTGGAAGTGACGTGACGGATCAATAGAAGTAACAAAGAAAATGAAAGAATGGACATGTTGGGGTGGGTGAGGAACTCTGTCCGAAACTGGATATGCTGCAATATTGGGGATGGCAAGCCATATCCGGTCCGGACCATATTTGGAAGTGGGAGGGAATGTTAAGCCCTTTCTACACATGTGATATGATTTTAAAATTAGTTATAAGATGTATAAAAGAATGTATGTTTATCTTATGACATATCTCCACCTGAGGAAGACCTTTTTTAGGTCGAAATGCTTTGCGCTTCAACTTGCTATTTTATAATAGTGTTAAATAAATACTTACTTTTAAATATCCACTTTGGACTCTGGTGTTCCTGTTTTAAAGCGACATTGAGTTCCTGAGTTCTTGTGAGTGTGACTGCTGAAAATTCATCTAATATCTCTCCAATGAGATGACATGCACCATAAGTTCTAGAACATGTTCAGGGCTATTAGATGGACCTGTATCACTCTGTTCAGTGTTATTTACAAATAGGGTTTCCATAGGGGTTGAATGCTTGTTTTTAGCAGCAATTTCTGTGTCCACGTTATCCCCCAATAAATCGGAAAATGGAAAGTCACTAATAGCACCCTCTATGGGTACTGATTTATCCGGCTCAGTGCCCGTCCATAAATGCAAAAAATGGGGAAGATCCCAGACAAATATCATTTCATGCACTAATTGCTTTACCAGACTAACTGTATGATTTACAGTGCCACTTTGCATCTCAATAATTAGCTCAGCAGTAGGGTACTGATGTATGTCACCATGTGTACAGGCAATTTCTAGATTCTGGGAGTCATTTATTTGAATATTTCTTAACAGACCTTGGTCTAGAAGCGTAACCATATTCCCAGAGTCTAGTAAAGCATTTATGTCTCTTCCCTCTACCCTTACAGTACACCAGGGATGGCTCTTCAGACAATCATTTTTGGTGACTACATATACTGAGCGAGAGAAGAGAGTAATCATCCCTCTTATCACCAACATTACACTGCAACAACATTCTCAGGACAGTCCTTTGCAATATGTCCATATTGTTTGCATTGAAAACACTTAATGTTATAATTAGGCATCATTTTGTGTAGAATCTTCCAGCCTAACAAAACTATTGCCCTTTGCTGGATTGTACAAACACATCTGCTCCTCCCAAGACCCCCTTTTCCCTGGAATAGTCTTACCCCATTTACTGGGACTCTGGATCTTCGGGGCCCTAGGTCTCTCCTGGCTGGAGAGTTGCAGAAACTCTCCTGCAGATACATACCGTTCCACTAAAGCAACTAGTTCAGCCGCTTTAGGATCACTCTGGCTGACACAACGCCGTAGGGAAACAGGCAATCCTCTCAGGAACTGATGCATTACAAGCTGTTCCACGATGTGACTGGGTGAATTAACCTCTGGCTGCAACCATTTCCCGGCAAGATGTATCAAGTCAGACATTTGTGACTGCACAGCTTTGTCTTGGCTATAATTCCAGGAGTGAAATCTCTGGGCACGAACTGCTGTTGTGACTCCCAAGCGGGCCAAGATTTCTGCTTTCAGTTTCTTGTAGTCACAAGCTTGTGCAGGCTCCAAAACATAATATGCCTTTTGGGGTTCTCCACTCAGAAATGGAGCGAGGAGGCTTGCCCATTCAGACTCAGGCCAACCTCCTCTTTCAGCTGTCCTTTCAAAAGCCATCAGGTAAGCTTCCACATCATCTGTGTCCACCATCTTTTGCAAATAATTACTCACTCTCAGAGCCTTAGAACTATGTGGCATTCCCACAGTATACCTGGCCAGCCTCTCAGATAGCTTCTGGATCTCATGCTGCATGACACGAGTGGCATTTTGCTGCTCCTTTTTGTGTGCAAACACCAGTTGCTGCAGGACTGTAATATTTTCTTGCTGGGTGGCTGTAGCTTGTTGCTGTGTGGCTGCTGCCTGCAGTAAAGCCTTAACATCCTCCATTTTGTTGGTATTGGTTCCTTTTACAGACTGTCAGTGTGATGCCCGCATTCTCCACCATACGTGACCTGGGACCATACAATCACACAGTCTTAAAGGACCACTATAGTGCCAGGAAAACATACTCGTTTTCCTGGCACTATAGTGCCCTGAGGGTGCCCCCACCCTCAGGGTCCCCCTCCCGCCCAGCTCTGGAAGGGGGAAAGGGGTTTAAACTTACCTTTTTCCAGCGCTGGGCGGAGAGCTCTCCTCCTCCTCTCCGCCTCCGTTACGCCCCGCCGGCTGAATGCGCACGCGCGGCAAGAGCTGCGCGCGCATTCAGCCGGTCTCATAGGAAAGCATTTACAATGCTTTCCTATGGACGCTGGCGTGCTCTCACTGTGAAAATCACAGTGAGAAGCACGCAAGCGCCTCTAGTGGCTGTCAATGAGACAGCCACTAGAGGATTAGGGGGAAGGCTTAATCCATTCATAATTATAGCAGTTTCTCTGAAACTGCTATAATTATGAAAAAATGGGTTAACCCTAGAAGGACCTGGCACCCAGACCACTTCATTAAGCTGAAGTGGTCTGGGTGCCTAGAGTGGTCCTTTAATGATAGGAACACCACACAAATCAAATTTCTTGTAAATGCAGTCTTTTATCTTTATTAAGAGGTCTGGCAATTTAAACAAAAAAAAAGAAACAAACAAAAAGAAAAGCCTTGCTCTTCTGAGCACTAACTCACAGTTTTTCCTCTAACTGCTGTTGGACGGCTTACCCGCTTCCAACCATACAAAATACACATTTTTGCACAGACCTTTTTTTTTCCAAATAAATGTTTCCTTTCTCCTTCAAAACACACAAACTCTTGTAGGGAGAAATGCAGTCTCGCACACTGCTTGTCCTTCTCCCTGTGAATACCTGCCAGGGACATTTTATAGCAGTCCTGTGCTAATCATTGCCAACAGGTGAGCAGCTATCTGGATGATCGAGAACTCCTAGATTGGATTGCTCACCTGCTGTGCTGTATGTAAACTGTGGCCCTTCCTTCACTCCAAATTCTCCACCCCAGGAACAAATATTACATTGCAAAATTGCTCTGACTAAAACAGGCAGACCTTCTTCCTGGGGCTATTAATTTACATATTCCAATATTTTTGGAGAAATATACACTCAACCCATAACAATGCCAACATATTGGTGTCTGTGCATTATTGGGTATCTATGGAGGGTTTTATTCTTAATGCCTAAGGGTACGACTATGCACTTGTCATGAACTAGGAGAACTTTAGTGGTCCTTTTAAATCTCATGTATGCCACTGTAATACAATTAAGTGTACTCAGCAAAATCTCTTAAGTATAAGTAGTACTGTGTAAACTTTATTTTATTTTTAAATAATTATTTGTGTCAATTGCATTATATATTATTTTTGCAGTCCCTTTGCATATTTAAATAAACATTTACTTACCTTTCTACCAATGCCAACAGCAGTCCCCTCACAGCAGTCTGCTCCGCCCCTTTTGACATCATTAAGTCTGATGACATTAATCCCAATCCATGGCTTCTGATAGCGCATTCTAAGACACATAATCGGTCAATCAAATGTTACTCAGAGAGAGATAGAAGATACGAATGCAATCCAGTATGTTTAGACTTGTGATAGCTGAAATATTTTTGCTTTAACACCTTGGGTTATGTATGCATTGTATAAAAAAAAGAGGGTAATTTCAAGACATATCAAAAACTACTGTGGTCAGCTCCAGCATTTGTCAACCTTTCTTTTTTCTGTGGAAAGTATAAGGGCTCTGTGATGTTATTCATCTATTATCAATACAGTACAAATAAACCTAGTTTTTGGCTCTACATTACATCAGTGTACCCATCTACCTGTTTATTAAATGCTTGGCTATAGTTAAAAAAAAAATCCATTATAAACCTATTATGTCTCCTCTCTCTAATTTATATTGAATAAGGTGTACTGTCGGTCAGAACAGGTTTGGTGCCACCTAGAGATGCACCCAGGTAGCACATGCATAAAGTTTTTTCCAAACATTTTAAAGGAAATCACGGTATCACATTACATATACAGTAAATACATGGGGCATGCAGACTGGAACACAATTGGGGAAATAGACACACACAGACACATCAGCAAATTAAGTTCTGAAAGTTATGACAATAGCTCAATTCCTGATTTACCAAATGAGTTATGTTTGAAATAAATTGGCAATTTGTTTTTCAGCATGACACAATTTGTAGTTTACTAAATAAATTTTAAAAAAATGTCTAAAGGGCAAAGGGGAACATTAATTTTAGGGGTGTAAGTGGGGGTGTGGCCAGAGGTGGGGGTTTTCAGACAAATTCTTGGTCACTCAGTAATAACAAATGAATAACTAACTAATAATAAGTTATGCTACAAGAACAATTTGTCTTATTTACACAGACTGACTTTTAAACATATTTATTGTATTTCAAAAGGGCTACTCTAACCCTTTGGAGGGGGGACCTATTCTGTTTAAAGTGTCCCCCTGGACAAATAGGGAAAGGGGAGCATGACAGCTGCCCAGGATGGTGGGCTGGAGTCAAGGCGCAACAATGTTGCAAATGTTGGAGGAGATAAAATATGAGACTAGGGGAGGGGACTTACCTGTCAGTAGGAGTTGTTCAAAGACCCTGACTGAATTTCTGCAGTTGCTGGACTGTGGTGGCAGTTACCTGGGCCTACAAGAGAATTACACCTTCAGTTAGTGAGTCCCTGCGGTCAGGCTACAGACAAGACGTTCCAACATGGCCACCCGATCCCTGGAGGACTTGGTGCAGATGATGAAGGCTTACCAGGAGTCCCATGGCTTGCAGGACCAAGTGCTGGCTGGTGTGCAGCAGGCTGCAGGAGCACGTAAAAAAACAGTGGGAAGCAGATGAGGCATTGCTGAGCGGACAGAGGGCCAGACGATCAAGGCCTTCGTTGCGTTTGTCCACAAGGACATGGATATGGGTCAGCACTCATGTGTTATTGGGCACTATGAATTAGTTCCCACCCCCAATTTGCAGTATAACCTGCAAAGAAATATATTTTACAGACAAAGTTTCCTGTGCTGACTTCCACGCCCCCTACCCCCCTCTGGTCATCACAGGTGCCGCAGACATTCCAATCACAGATTTCTCATAGTGAAACCTGTGATTGGACCAATTCACTGGTTCAAGGCACATGCTCCAGTCCAGCAAGGGAAATGAGTGGGAAATGGAAGAAAAGAGGACTTCTCCCAGTTTTAGAGTGCAGGCAGACAGAAGGGATCACCGACAGGGAGGAGAGTGTGAAGATTGTTATGCTTGTTTCCAACGTGCTGTGCGTGCTGCTGGCAGACAGAAAATATGCACAGATTTGACATTAGGAAGCCTGGAACAGAGTTATGGGCTGCCTAAGTCACGTGTGCAACTAGCCTCCATCACAAATAAAAATATCTCAGTATTTGCAGTTTTTCTATGGATATATACTGCCCATTTTATTGCTCTGAACATGAGAGCTTAGGGGTGTCTCGGTACATCCCTACAGTTTAATCAGTTGGAAATGGGGCCGTTTGCACGGCCATGTAATGTTATCTGGTATTTATATTGTTATATATTGTTATTATTGCTGGGTTCATTGCCAGGGGTAATTTATGGGGGGACGTTGGTTTTAAATATATTAGTATTTGTTGCCAACAACCCAGCCTCATTATTTGTAGGTGGCATTATAAGATCTTATCAGCATTGCTTCTGTCTTTATTGGTATTGATAATACAACAGGTATTGGCCAAGATCCATTTTTGTGTGTAAACATTGTATATTCATTCTTTGTTCCATTGGGGTCATAAAATGCATCTTTGAATGTGTTGCCAAATATCCTTACACAGGCCCTAGCCTAGGGTAGCAAAAATTTTAATAAATACATCACCTGGCTTAACATAGTGGGACGTATGGTACACGAACAAGCAAGAATATAAATGGGATGTGTAAAGGGGAAGGGATAATTTAACCACATCCAAGACTGACACCCAAAAGTTTTTATCACCCAGCTGACCCTGATCCTTGGCTCACCATGAAAGGAAATTGTTTAAAAACAAAATTAACAAAAACATAACTGGATAGAAGACATATCAATAATTAGATATTCTAAGTATATCAAAGTCAAAGCTTAAGGTAAAACTCCTTTTTATTTAGTGAAAGTCCACAATGAGATGTGGAGACACTCTGGGGTACGTGTTTCTATTACAGAAACTGTTCATTTGGTTTGACAGAATTCTAAATCCGTTTCCATGACATATAGAATGTTTAGGTCAACTGCCATTATTACCTGAGAAGCACACATTGTATTTAGTGACAGCTTCAATAGTAAGCATATTTATGTTAAAGAAGCTGAAACAAAAAATCCCTCACATTTATTGACAGTCTGCTTATAAATAATGAACAATAAAAGGAAGAATAGGAAAGGTGAGATCTGGAAGCAAAGACCCACGCCGTATTTCACTAAATGGGAGGAGCGTTGTTTGAGGAAGGCACAACAGAAAGAGGAGAAACCAGAATGGAAGGCTGAGCAGAGTAAGCAAAAACTCTGGCCCCACCTAAAGAGGTTAGCCACAGCAGCGGGGAAACTTTATGAACAGGGACTTTATAGACAACAAGGGATGTGTCTGTGGATCCCATTCCAGGATGCTGCTAATTCTCTCTCCAGTCTTTACAAAGAAAGTATGGATGTCCATCAACAATGCTTTGGCTTAGGATCTGAAATAGGACATCAAAGGCTCAATAAAGAACTGTTAGCCTGGGTAAATCAACGTCAACCTACTATTTTGAAAGAAGATTTAATAAGAGTTCTACTTGAAAAAGTACCATCTCCAAGGAGCTCACATGATCCAACACATATGGCTGATGAATCATCCGTAGCAGCATCTCTCCACGGTTTATTAAATGGCAGAATGGCAAGCACGAGTACTCACTCTACCATCCCAGCATCTAGCAGCAGGTTGCGAAAGCGCACCCTGGCACAGTGCTGCGATCTGTTTACAGATTCACCACCCTGTAAACGAAAGAGGCTGATTTGATTACATTTCAACTGTTTTTAGATGATAATAATGATTGTTTTAAAAGATGTATGTATTAATATAAATAATGTTAAAGGATAAATCTTATGTTTTGTTGTGTATTTTGTTAAGTAGTAAATGAGTGTGAATTAATTTTTATTTCAAAGTTTAGTTTTTTATAATAGGGAAATCACATAAGAAAAAACAATATAAAACTCTCCTTTGGTCCTCATTCTGTGTAACGCAATGTGCATCCTATACAATGGATAACATTTATACTTTATTAGTCTATTGTCATTGCAAGCTAAATATTTTTATTGAATTGATTGTAACTCTTATCATTCATGATGGTTCGCCGAACGGTTCGCCACGGACTCATCATTGAGTAAACTTTGATCCTGTACCTCACAGTCAGCAGACACATTCCAGCCAATCAGCAGCAGACCCTCCCTCCCAAACCCTCCCACCTCCTGGACAGCATCCATTTTACATTCACTGTGAAGCTGCATTCTTAGTGAGCTGTCCAGGAGGTGGGAGGGTCTGGGAGGGAGGGTCTGCTGCTGATTGGCTGGAATGTGTCTGCTGACTGTGAGGTACAGGGTCAAAGTTTACTCAATGATGATCACGGCGAACCGTTCGGGACATCACTATTCATGACATATCTGATAATTCCTTAAGTTGAACCTTTTGAAATGTGAGGTCCTCGATATCACAACCCCAACAGAGGAATATGATAATCTCAAACCCAAATTCCTTTGGTGCACAGAAAAAAAATCAAGTATCTAGGTACCTGGGAGACGGCTGACCCAATCGATCTCTACCATGCTAACTTTCTGCCTCTTGTACGCAACATCTTAGAAGACCTCCAGCGGTGGTCATACCCGCATCTATTCTGGTTTAAATGCATTGCAGTTCTAAAGATGAATGTTCTGCCACATACATAAATAAATTATGTATGTATTAATATAAATAAATGATGTTAAAGGATAAATCTTATGTTTTGTTGTGTATTTTGTGAAGTAGTAAATGAATTCATTTTTATTTCAAAGTTTGATATTTTATAATAGGGAAATCACATAAGAAAAAAATTAAAATTAAAAACCTCTCTTTAGGTCCTCACAATGTGCATCCTATACAAGAGATAACATTTATACTTTATTAGTCTATTGTCATTGCAAAGCTGGATATTTTTTGTTGAATTGATTGTAATGCCTATCATTCATGACATATCTGATAATTCCTTAAGTTGAGCCTTTTCAAATGTGAGGTCCTCGATATCACCACCCCGACAGAGGAATATGATAATCTGAAACCCAAATTCCCATTCCACTGGTGCACAGAAAAAATGAAGTATCTAGGTACCTGGGTGACGGCTATAAAATAACAACCCACTTGAGTAAAATATTAGTATAGCAGATTATCCATTAGAGAGATAAAAAACGGGTCCCAATAGATTTATCTAGACAATATGCCCCCAAAGTTGTTTGAAGTAAATCTCACGAGACAAAAGACTAGATGTACAAAAATAGATTATGCTAAAAGACTCCGTTAAGAATCTGCCACAATAATTTTTGATTAACGAATATTCCAAATATAAGGATTAGTAAGACGAACTAAAAAGGATTTTAGTTGGTGTGCCCCAACAAGTTCCATTCACCCTTTCTCTTAGTAACAGGGGGATTTTTAATACGGGTGACCCACCAACCTCCATTCATTTTTACCAAGGAGTTATCGCCATCAGCAACTAATCTAGTAAATCAAAAAGTGCTCAAATCATCAGCGACATAAAGGGCTCTTTTGATTCACATTTATTTCAGTTATGACTTAAACACAGTAAATGGGAATTAGGGGGCTATCTACTAAACAGCTGCAAGACGCATACGCTGCACGGATTAGAATTTCATTCTTCCAAACTAAATATTGTGACCGAATTTCATCTGAACACGAATGGACAAACTGTACACATTCTGTACGGATGAAATTCGGTCAATTTGCTAGCGTCCAAGTCTAAATGGCAGGCCGTTCAGGTTCAGTCATGGCGTATGCAGGCATCGCATGAACATGAAGGAAAGAGGTGTATTGTGGGAAAACTTTTTGACACAGGAAATGGAACTGACTTAAGCTCCTCTCTTGGTCAAAGAAAGTCAAGCGTAGGAAAAAATACATAACACAAAGTAGTCCCAACTTTATCCTATGTTTTAAATAAAACTAGATCAGAAAGGAACAGATTCTGAGAGAGGAAGACAAGAGGAAACAATAGTGGAAAGGTGAAGTTCGGCGTGACAGTGTAGCCAGGGCCGGCGCTACCTGTTAGACGGACTAGGCAGCCACCTAGGGCGCCCCTGTAGAGAGCCTCAGGCGGCTGCAGCTTTGCCAGCCCGGGCGCAGCATGAGGAGAGGGGCTGACAGGAGGAAAGCGCTCAGCGCTCACTCCTGTCACACCCTCACTGTAGTGTGGCCGAGCTCTGTATGGTCCGCGGGTACAGGAAACAAAAGCTCCCTGTACCTGCGGACCATACAGAGCTCGGCCACGCTACAACAGTGGTGGAAGGGGGGGTAGGGGGGAGAAGGAAATTGGAGAGGGGGGG
>OW240913.1:115800711-115892901 GCA_933207985.1 Pelobates cultripes
GATAGAGGGGTGGATAGTTCCACTTGTCCATCTGGAGTAAAGGTGATGGATGCCTGCAGGCGTGAAAGAACATCAGCTCCTAACAGGTTAATGGGGCATGTGGAAGATACCACAAAGCGAGCAAGCAAGTTGTGGCAGTTACCAACCCGCAGAGGGGTGGACAGGGGACTTTGCCTTGGAAGGCCGTCCACCCCAACACAGGAGACATCAATATTGGAAAGAAATGAGATATCGGGCAGGTCTTGTTCTCTCAGAACACTTCGGGCTGCACCTGTGTCAACTAGGAAAGTGGTGGGCTGGCTCTCAATGGGTAAAATTACAGTAGCTAGAGGCCCCCCTTGTTCCCCTGAAGACACTGCCATGGCAGGGGCATTAAGCATCAGCGGGTTTGCTCTCCTCAGTATGGGCTGTGTTACTGACTCAAACCCCTTTTGTATGTCATTAGCCATAGCTTTTTGCAGTCTGAACATGTCTATCATTATAAATAATGGTTAATAGTAAGTTAAGTAAAGTTCCTATATGTCTTTGGATAAAACATTAACTATTGCGTTACTATCATTTATATCAATTAGACTATAACAATTATACCACCCTGTAACTAAAATGAATAACCAGTAGTGGCTGGGTTAATAAACATGTCACAAACCCTTCTAATGCTAAACCATCATTTAAAGTAAAGGATGTTACTGTAAACATAAGATCTGTAACTAGCAAGATTCGATTAAGTAAAGATACAATGTTTAAAATAACTTGCATTGTTTAGCTATTTCCCTTGTTGCAAGATGAAGCTGGATAATCAGCTGTTATGCTCTTATATTCGTGTCCAACAGATCTCATTTGTAGGTCACACCACAGTTGCAAATTACATTTTAGCAACCTTCTTTTTTTTTTTTTTTTTTATATCACGGACAAATTGTTGATACAGGGAAACAAATGGCATGATTGTTCCAGTAATTATCTAAATGGGACGAGCATAATAGGGGTAGGCCTCATGATGGAGGCAGCCATGACAGGGGCGGGGAAGGAAATGACAGCAAGGGAGGAAGTGAGATGACGTCCATGATAGATGTGGGAAAGGAAGACAGGAGGTGTGGGCATGGTAAGGGCGGAAGTGACGTCACCTTCAACAATACACTATATTATAACTATTAAAATAAGTCAGAGAAGCAACATTCCGTTCTGCAAAATGAAATACTAAACTATGAACAGACCTGGCAGGTTAAATAAGACAGTTGAGAACATTATGCATTTAACAGCCCATACAGCTGTTTCTAGAAACATGTACTTTAAAATAACTTTAAAATAATAAAATGATGCAAAATAAACTCGCGGAGTTCAACCAAATTCCCTTATCTTCCTCAAACCATTAATCACTTTCCTCCTCTTATACTGACTTAACAACATCGCATATTCCCTCTACACCTTCCTAAATCCCGTATTCAACACTGAATGCAATCTTGTGAGCTCGTCACTCCCACAATCCTCAGTACCTTATACTCTTATCAGTAGCTTCTGAATAACTCTACAGAACACCGAAGAGACAGACCTAAATCGCAAGCATGTCACCACCCCCCCCCGCGTCTCACAGAAGCGAGGGGAGGGGGGGGTGTTTTAGCAGAGGGGGATTTGAGTGGAACAAGAGAGAGACTGCCTGCCAGCACGAATTTAACCATGTCAACGCTGTACAGTAACAAGACAGAAGGACAATTACATTACAAAGCAAAGAGACACAAAAACACAACATTTCATTTATACCCCCACCCTCTACCAGGGTAATGGCTAACACAAAATACAAAACCCCCACAGCGTTTTAAGATTGGGGTGGGATGGTGACCATGGTCAGCTACATTTCGGTCATTACTGACAGGATGATGGAAGTGGTCACCTCCTGGACAGAGCACTGCTGGGATAACATCCCAGTAACACAATTATTATGATATACATACAATCTTAAACCTTTGTGATCAATATCTTCCTCAACCTATCCCTTTTGCTGAATAGCTCTTGCTACTCGGTACCAGGCTTCTGCTGTACAAACCAAATCTTGGTCCGACAGCTTCCCTTTCTTCTGTCAGTAACTTACGCCAGCTCTCTGGCTACAATCTGCCGCACAGAGGTACGGTAATTCCACATACTTTAGCAATCTTACTCACTTTCTTAACCTTCTCTGTCTTCCACTAGATCACATGCTAACCAACCCTTACTGGGTTTATCTAACTTCTGTCCCATCCTCCCTATACAAGGCGTCCCAGATATAGAGAGAGAAAGGAACAGAACGTCTACCGTGCTCGACTGCTACTTTAAGAGCAAGCTCTTCAAGTACGTCTTCCCAAAACGTAGACTAGTCACTGATTCCGCCTACCCGTGGTAGCCGCGGATTGGAGCGTGGCGAGAAGTGTGTGACCAATCACTTCTCTCAACAAAGAGAAAGAGAACTAGGAGGGGAAAGTGTAAGTAGTACAGTGAGTAAGATAAAAGTAAACACAGGAATCTGTGTGACAGACAATTAAGACAATAACATTTCAGTGTAAATACAGTGCATGCATCACAGTTCAAATAAGTTCAACAGTTTTATCCCTTGCCTTTACTCGTGTGGCCAAAAGCCACCTCCCTCAACCTCGTAGTGTCCCTGTTGCGGACCCACCCGCAAGTCTCACTACCAGCAGCCACAGGAAACAGCAACAGCTTCCAACCCGAATCCTGTATAGCCTAAAGAATTGGAATCTTACCTGCCTCAGCGCTCGAGACTGGAATTTTACCAAGAAGCTAAGCGGTCAAAATGACACTCTGGGGAACCCCCAGGAAGCAATGAGTCTACATCATCCTCCACAGATTCCCCCTACTCTTTTTCCTTACAGCCACAGCCACGTGGCTCCTAAAAGAGTTAAACAGGCAATAGAGGACCCCCAGGAAAACTTCCACAGGTCCACCCCCCTTTTTCCTTACTACCACAGGCATGTGGTACCTAAAAGGAGTTAAACAGGCACTTACACTCCCCGGGTACTAAGTTAAACACATACCAATACAAACACACCCAGGCAACAGATAGTCAACATGCAGGTAAACTAGGTATCATTAACAATACAAAGACTCTGGGCAAGTTATTACCTGACTTTGATGTCCTCTCGGCAGCAGTCACAGACACTGGGCAGGTCAATCACAGGGGTAGGAACATACCGGCTAGGTGCTGCAGCAATCTCTACCGTGTACTCAGAGGTGATCAGGCTCTTTTCCTTCCCCCAGGATTCACCCCCCCAGCATCTTCTTGGACAGCTGCCCAGGCAGGACATAGCCCAGAGCCCCACGTTGGGCGCCAATTTGTAGTAGATAATTTACTGCAAACCAATTAGTTTGAATGACTATCTGTTCCTGTCCAAATTAAAGATAATAAAGTTGCGTGCACGCAGAAGTAAATTCACACTGAGACACAAGGTTCAGGGTAATGAAAGAACTTCAGAGAAGTTTAATGGCTTCTGCCAGAAAATGGGTGCGCAGACCCTTTTAAAGGCATTATTACATCATTGAAGAAAATCAAGATATAGACAAATAGACATTGTTAATTGGCTTAGGTGCTAAGATGTTAGTAAAATGCCCTCCCCATTCTTAGGTCACTATCTACGTCATGCTTTTCTCCCCCAGGTTTTAGCGCCATTTTGCTAACATGAGGAGCTTACTCGACGGGAGGGGCCTTTTGGCAGCTATCCATTTAGAGCGTAACTGGCACTTGTTAGTTTCTCAAGGCTAGGTTTCAAGGCTTTTAGTAAATACACATTTTATCAAAGCTATTTCTTGCTGACATGCAAATTCTATGTTCTATAGACAAAGCTTTCTTGTAAAACTATGGGGGCCTCTTAGAGGTATAGCAAGAGGATTTAAAGGGGTCTTACAGATTTATAGAGGCCTAATAATTCTACAACAATATCACAACCCCAACAGAGGAATATGATAATCTGAAACCCAAATTCCTTTGGTGCACAGAAAAAAAATCAAGTATCTAGGTACCTGGGAGACGGCTGACCCAATCGATCTCTACCATGCTAACTTTCTGCCTCTTGTACGCAACATCTTAGAAGACCTCCAGCGGTGGTCATACCCGCATCTATTCTGGTTTGGATGCATTGCAGTTCTAAAGATGAATGTTCTGCCACATACATAAATAAATTATGTATGTATTAATATAAATAAATGATGTTAAAGGATAAATCTTATGTTTTGTTGTGTATTTTGTGAAGTAGTAAATGAATTCATTTTTATTTCAAAGTTTGATATTTTATAATAGGGAAATCACATAAGAAAAAAATTTAAATTAAAAACCTCTCTTTAGGTCCTCACAATGTGCATCCTATACAAGAGATAACATTTATACTGTATTAGTCTATTGTCATTGCAAAGCTGGATATTTTTTGTTGAATTGATTGTAATGCCTATCATTCATGACATATCTGATAATTCCTTAAGTTGAGCCTTTTCAAATGTGAGGTCCTCGATATCACCACCCCGACAGAGGAATATGATAATCTGAAACCCAAATTCCCATTCCACTGGTGCACAGAAAAAATGAAGTATCTAGGTACCTGGGTGACGGCTATAAAATAACAACCCACTTGAGTAAAATATTAGTATAGCAGATTATCCATTAGAGAGATAAAAAAACGGGTCCCAATAGATTTATCTAGACAATATGCCCCCAAAGTTGTTTGAAGTAAATCTCACGAGACAAAAGACTAGATGTACAAAAATAGATTATGCTAAAAGACTCCTTTAAGAATCTGCCACAATAATTTTTGATTAACGAATATTCCAAATATAAGGATTAGTAAGACGAACTAAAAAGGTTTTTAGTTGGTGTGCCCCAACAAGTTCCATTCACCCTTTCTCTTAGTAACAGGGGGATTTTTAATACGGGTGACCCTCCAACCTCCATTCATTTTTACCAAGGAGTTATTGCCATCAGCAACTAATCTAGTAAATCAAAAAGTGCTCAAATCATCAGCGACATAAAGGGCTCTTTTGATTCACATTTATTTCAGTTATGACTTAAACACAGTAAATGGGAATTAGGGGGCTATCTACTAAACAGCTGCAAGACGCATACGCTGCACGGATTAGAATTTCATTCTTCCAAACTAAATATTGTGACCGAATTTCATCTGAACACGAATGGACAAACTGTACACATTCTGTACGGATGAAATTCGGTCAATTTGCTAGCGTCCAAGTCTAAATGGCAGGCCGTTCAGGTTCAGTCATGGCGTATGCAGGCATCGCATGAACATGAAGGAAAGAGGTGTATTGTGGGAAAACTTTTTGACACAGGAAATGGAACTGACTTAAGCTCCTCTCTTGGTCAAAGAAAGTCAAGCGTAGGAAAAAATACATAACACAAAGTAGTCCCAACTTTATCCTATGTTTTAAATAAAACTAGATCAGAAAGGAACAGATTCTGAGAGAGGAAGACAAGAGGAAACAATAGTGGAAAGGTGAAGTTCGGCGTGACAGTGTAGCCAGGGCCGGCGCTACCTGTTAGACGGACTAGGCAGCCACCTAGGGCGCCCCTGTAGAGAGCCTCAGGCGGCTGCAGCTTTGCCAGCCCGGGCGCAGCATGAGGAGAGGGGCTGACAGGAGGAAAGCGCTCAGCGCTCACTCCTGTCACACCCTCACTGTAGTGTGGCCGAGCTCTGTATGGTCCGCGGGTACAGGAAACAAAAGCTCCCTGTACCTGCGGACCATACAGAGCTCGGCCACGCTACAACAGTGGTGGAAGGGGGGGTAGGGGGGAGAAGGAAATTGGAGAGGGGGGAGAAGGAAATTGGAGGGGGGAGGGGGAGAAGGAAATTGACGGGGAGAGGGAAGTTGACATCCATCATACACACACAATGCACCCCTTGCACACAGAAAAACACACAATGCATTACACACACAGACACACATACACAAGCAATGCATCACACACACAGACACACATACATAAGCAATGCATCCCTTACACACACAGAAACACACAATGCATTCATTACACACACTCAATGCGTCCCTTACAGACGCACACACTGCATCCCATACATACACAAACAAACCTTGCAGCCCTTACACATACAAACACAGATTCACACAATGCATTCCTTACACACATCAGAACATCCCCTACACACTCCACCCCCTGTGAACAAACTCATTGGTGGAACATGAAGGTGGACCCTGGGACCCAGACCTTGAGCTGTGTAAGGGGCCCCCAAAAATGGAGCTGCTTCCCGTTCTCCTAGAACATTGATTTTTGGGACCACAGTTACAAACAGCCTCCAGAGAGCCTGTTCTACACCAGACCACTGGAGCCAGTCTGCAGCCAGAGTCCATCATCATCCTCATCTGGTTTTAAGTAGGCAATCTAGTATATTATTCGTGGCACTAACCTCTGATTTACAAGGGACACTATTGTCCCCAAACCACTGCAGCTTAATGAAGTGGTTCTGGTATCTATAGCCTAAGGCGGCAAAAATCCTTGCACCGGCCCTCCAACTATGGTAAAACCGATGCAATGTGCAATAAGAGTTAAATGGCTTTATCTCTTAAAGAAAGGGCCCTTTACATCTGTAGCAGAACCCCTTTTTGGCTGTCCCATTCCTTTCATTTATTGTTGGCACTGCAAAGATTTTCCTGTGCCTGGGGTACACAAAATTCCATGTAACTAGATGTGGCCATACTTTGTTCGGTATGAGAATACCAGCTTACATGTGAACGACTAAATTCACCATACGAAAAAAGTACCGAATGAACCAGACCTCCCTGATGTGAAGAATGGATATAATTTACCTCCCTGATTGCTTTTCATATTCCCTTGTACGCACGAACACGCCGCTGTAATCCCTGGGTGATCGCCATTTCGGCAGCCGAACACATGGCGGCAGCCATTTTAAATCCGCGAACAGCGGTGTTTGGTCGTTGAGTGTCTGGAACTCAAAACGCACACTCGACTAGCCGAACACCGCTAAGACCTCCAGGGCTTCAGAATACACGGATGGAAACCCACAAACGGCCCGGCGTTCGGTAGGATGAATCCCACGAACTAGGGGATTCATCCGGTTACCAAATGCACTATGGATGGTATAGCAGTTCGGGGCTTTCGGGGCACGAATGGAGACCGACCGCAGGGCCAGATTTCATGGAACTATTTTTGGCTACTTTACCCTTGCGGTCGGTCAAAACTTTACCTTCCCATAACTCCCGAACCCCTGCTCTGATCTGGGTGATTTTTGGATATGATCAGGGCTACCAGGGTGTACCATATTTAAGGGTATATTCCACCTATTTGGGGTACATCTGAAAAGTGGGGAAAAGTATGCCTTGTATAATTGTGTTAAGTGCTAATCTAAGGGGAGGAGATGTGTGGGAGGTAACATCTATGGGATTGGATACTGTACTAATTGTGGTGAATCCCTCCCTTGCATGGGAGAATCTCATAAAAGCAGGAATTTTGCCATTAAAAGTTAGTTCTACTCCTGATACTGTGTGTTGTCCACTGATTGGGAAAGGTGATGGGATATTATTGGATTGTATTGCTGATTGTGCTGGATATTCTCTTGGATTTACTACTTGCTCCTGCATCCTCTTAATATATTGGTGGAGTTTAGCTGTGGGAAATCAGCTCTCCGCTACAACATCTAAATACCTCTGACATTACAAAAATAAATGTTAGAGAAGTCATTATAAAAACCATTTAGCTATATATACATATAGGTGTGTGTGTGTATCTCTCTCTCTATCTTTACAATCTAGTGTATTGTCACACAAATCCTTGCACCGCCCCTGTCTGAGTGTGAATTTTTCTAAATGCAAATTAACTCGCTAGGTTTACAGTCAGTCACATATAAAACACATGCCTGACCTGCTAGGAGGGGGAAGTTGACTTATCTATAGTAACAGGAGGTGAGCCAAATTTCCGGATTTGCCAGGTTTTAGGGTAGGGCATTTTATAGTGTGGATGACAGATAGTGACCTGCTTCTTTGTAGGTATAGACACCATGCCTGGGTTTCAACACGTTTACTTACATTTATTTACATGAGTTACATAAACACAGACATTCCAAGACACAAAGGAAAGGAGCCTTTGCTGACAGGTAGAATTTGGCTAATATCAGCATGAACCCAGCAGGACAACAACTCACACTTATCAGCCGCACCTTGTAAAACCAACAGCCCAACTACAGGAAGCTCCCAGAACAGAACACAGCCCAACAGTGCGCCATCTGGCCTGCAGGGTGCGCTGTGCTGCATACACCTGGCCTGCACGCTGCACCGTGTTTCCCACACCTGGCCTGCAGGGCGCGCTGTGCTGCACACTCCACGTGAACTCCATGTCCAGATGCAGATGGATGTGGCCCCGAATGTCACTGCCAGTGAGGGGCCAGGGCTCTGGAACTTGGAATATGTGATCACCTGCTTCGCTGATGAGAAAGTCTGCGTGTCCTTCGGGCTCTGGATCCTGTCCTGCCTATTCTGGTTCACCTCCATCTCCCTGTGAGTCAACTTTCTGTCCGCTTTCCTTTTTTTCCTTAAAGTAGCCCAATGTGATTAGTAAACTGACTTTTTTTTTTTTAAATCGTTGTTCTGCCAGTTTTCCTGGAATACTGTACGTGTGCAGAGTTGATCATGGGGGAAAAAGTGTGGTGATATGTAATTTCTTGTGAATGCTATTCGGATGGGTACAGGGCTGGGGGTCCTATTGTATCCCTCCCACTCATAGACTTATGTAAAGGGAAGAGGCACTGACGTGCTGGGTGACAGGGCTAAGTGCTGGCTTTGGGAGTTCTGGTTTTCTGTCCTGAAAGCATTGATTGGGCTTCATGGTTTACTGGTACTGCAGGGGTTAAGTCTGGATGTGAGCAGGAGGGGTGGATGAGGATTATATCCTGCTAGAGTCTTACCTGGCTGGCCCTCATTAAGCAAACAATGCTGATATAGTGTGTGCTCCACAAGCCTTGAGTACATAAAGCAATACTGTATTTTGGGCTGTATTTGTCAAAGCACTTGGGTGCTATTCTGGGACAAAGTGCTACATATGAAAAAATCACCATGGAAACCAAGATACTTTCTCTAAACATTTGTACATTGCAACAGAATGGCTCATATTTGCCTTGATAAATCTTAAATAACCCCCCATACGCTGGATACAAAAATAACACTGTCTGGATATGAGAAGCAATTTTGGGGGGCGTAAAGGTGCCACTGCACTTTTTCTAAACTAACATAAGAGGAGACACTTAAGCTTTTCAGCAAGCTAAAGTGCTTTTGGTATCTGGAGTGTCCCTTTAGTGCAGGGGTGCCCAAAAGATAGATCCCCAGATGTTTTAAACCTACAGCTTCCATTATGCGTTTTTATTCCAAAGGCATTCCAAAGACCTGCAAAGCATCATGGGAGTTGTACTTCTGTAGCATCTTTGGATCTACCTTTCGGGAACCCCTGCTTTAGTGGTTTGCTTACTAACCGGTGAATTGAAAAATTATAAAATGGCAATAGGTCAAACTGTGACTAAAGCTGAAATGGAGATTTTATTTTTCCAAATCAGAAAGTTTTGCCTACATTGTGCAATTTGATTTGCCCCTGAGGGATTTACACTCTAATCTAAACCATGCATTATGAAGGCAACAACAGGGAGTTGGAAAAATATCTAAGTGGGAAAACCTTTAAGTTCCCTGCGTTTCCCAGTATAGTGAATAAACCCCTCTATGTTCAATCTATATGTAAAGTGATTTTGCTCTTGGACAGTAATGTATTAGTATATTAACTTAGCATAAAAAATGACATGGGTAATCGCTGTCTGTAAATAATAATGTTCAGGCTTTCACATTGTCTTTCAGGCATTTCTATTTGAGGTGCAAAAGAAAATCCACTCATCATGTATCTGTGTTCTGGCACGTCTATAGCTTTTTCGGATGCATGTGTAATACAATTGGAGCTCTCTTGTCTAAGCAGCTAACCATCCAGGTATGTTTCTTATTGCGTGCGTGTCTTTTTTGATAAGTCATATGTTTTTACCAGCACACACTAACATTCACTTTACTAAATTGTAAAGGTTGGTTGGTGACTATAAAATGTGTAAATGTTTTATTACCTGCTAATTGTGCAGCACTGCAAGAATGTCATTCTCTCTTGAAAAAGAATTTTAATGAGGATTCTAGAATTGGTTAACATTTCATTGTTTCGTGGAACGAAGACAGCGTCTATAGAGCTGGCGGATACATTTTATAAATATATATGCCACCTGCATACTTAGTCTTAACTGAATTCCTTTTTCCAGGGCTTGGGCCTTGGGTCAAATCTGACATTCTAGTGCAGATTTGTATCGCCTTCTCCCTGATAAGCCGGTTGTTTTGGTGACTTCTTTAGCCATTGGAGCCATTATGACATCATCACGTTTGGATTTATCAGAAGGCCCAAAAGGCAACTCCCTACAGGTGCCTGTCTGCCTTCGGCAACAATTTAATTTTTTTTCAAAAGCTGGTAAATTATGGATACTGTCACCCCTCCTCAATTTCTAACGTCAAGGGTTTAGTCACTGAAAGCAGATATCACGTATCTTCCCGTTGTTTGGCTATGCACTAATATAACACAAAGCCAAAAGTAATTGAATTTTTTACTATGAAATTAGGACTGTAAATGAAACACGGATACTTAATTGCCATTTTTATACATTTTATTGATTTGTCTTCCAGGTGATCACTGGGAGTTATATGGCAGCAGCAGATGTTGTGCATTTTATGTTAACTCTCTTCCCTGTCTGCCATTTTAAACACAGATCCAGATCTGGTATGTAGCTATGTTTAATGGCTCCTCTGTATTTTATGATTGATTTATAAGATTAGCAACACCAAGGTCCACAATGGGGTTAAAAATATTTTAGGGTTGTTGTTATGTTAGCCAGGTCTCAGTGGGTTTATTTGCATGTGAATGTAAAATGTAATGAATACTGTATTAAGATTATATAAGACTCCAGTCTCTAGAGAATGAATTACCCAGTAGCTGCTGTTAGCCTGCCTGAGTTTGCACTACAGATTCAGGGAGCAATGAGTTACTTGAAGGGGAACCTATAGCCCTGAAAACAACAATCATCATTTTGGGACAATCCATAGGTTCCCTTCTATCGATGTGATCACTGTCCACCCCCTTTGCTCTCGAAATTGATGTTAAATATAGTTAACTTGTCTCATTTCCAACCCTTAGACACCTTCACTGCAGCTTCAAGCTCCTCCTCCATAGATGTCAGCAGCCCTGCTGATGCCACACGCCATCTCGTCCAATCCAATGCTTCTCCAGGAGTAGCATTGAGGATGAGAATGCATGCACAGCAAAATGCTGCAGTCATCCAATAAAATGCAGAAGCACCTCTAGTGGCTGTCAGGAAGATATGTACAGATGACTTGCACAGTATCTCTAATAAGTTTCTATGAGAGCTCTCACGCATGTGCTGTTGCATTCACTCTCCCCCACCCCCAAAAATTAATAAAAAATATAAGACTTGTAGTGAATGATGAGCTGTAGTTTATTGAATATGCACAGCACTTGCATTGAAAACAATAGGTTGATCGGGAGATTTTAGTCACTTACTGTATCCTGCAGAAGCTGTATACTTGAAGCAAATGCAATGTGATTATCTTTCATTGTAAAGTTTTGGGGTTTATTTTTTTTTTTGTTTTAGTGCTTTGTCTCCCTAAGTGGGGAATTTCGTTTTGGTCTTACCCTAGATGTTGGGCTTGAAGTGACAGGTTAACTTTAATGGCCATTGCAGTGTTTCTAAGACCTCTGTTATTTAAATGTGCATTGCTGTTTGGGATAGTACACAGGTAGGTTTTTTGTTTTGAACCTATATTAACCATCATTGCATATATTAATTGTCCAAAACAGGACAGTTATCCACCATGTTTGTTTTTAGAATTCTTCCATTGTAGACTCTTGTGTAATTTGCACACAATTAAAAAGACGTTTATTTATCTTGACATAAATGTTTGTATTTACTAAGCTTTAAAGATAAAACAATACGCTTATGTAGATAAAGACATGTATCCTACAATTTAAAATATATATTTTTTACAGATCAGAGGAATTCCAGAAAAAGGAAAAGGCACAAAGTCATACTATCTGCTCTCTCAATTTATTTATTTGTCGGCGTTGGGTGTTACTCTTTTAGCCCAAACAGATATATTTATGGTGAAGTATCTCACACTAATCAAAGGCGTTTGCTTGGGACAGTTTTACAGGTAATTTAAAATAATTAATTTAGCAAAATATTCTAACCTTTTTTTATACATCACGAAGAGCTATTGATAATTAGGCACTTAATTGCAACTAAGGACAACTGTCACCTGAAAAGTATTTTTAATGTAATAATCCTTTTATTTAGTTTTTAATGTTTTGGTTTTTTTAATGAAATTTATGTAAAAATTAAGAAAAACCCATCCCTACCTGTAGTATATGATGACAGGATCCACAGCCATGTACATGCACCTAGGGTCAGTGAGTGTTTAAACTTTTATTCTTTTAAATGACAGCAGTTGCTTTAAAGGGGAGTATCGTTTTTAACATTATGTTTTTGCACAATTATATCATACATCATGAAAATTGGATCCACTTCCTGCCTAAATTTTTAAGATTGCGGGCTACTTGCAGGAGTTAGAATTTGGCACGGTGAATGTCACAAAGCTGATAAACAGGTTTTTTTTCACTTGCTGCCACCTGATCACTCATCAGTAGGAGAGTGAGCACTCACAGCATCAGAGTACACCCAGCCAATCAGCTCTGACTGTCACACTGAAGAACGTTAACAAAATATTATGATCTGAGAAGTGATGCAAAATAGTGTAAGTGTATTCACAAATGGAATGTACTTCTTAGTTCCAAAGTGCTTCCTCATCACATATGGGATTCATTCCTCATTATTATTATTTTTTTTTAAATTAATTCTTCACACCATTTATTAATATATTACAATTTTACACAATTGATTTATTTAACGTGTCAGTGCTCCCTTCTCTTCTTCTCACTATTCCATGTAAAGTACATTCATCCCCCCCCCTCCCCTGTTATAAATTGGCAAGAAAACAACCTTCACTGTGTCAGGAACAATGCAGTTAGAAGCAAGGTGTGTACAAAGTATTATATATGCCTGCACTGTATTAGATGTTTATATCCAATACCCTGTATTCTATCTCTTTCAGGAGAGTACAGACATTGTAGGATTCACACTTGGAATAATTGCTGTAATTGTGTCATGGACAGTACGGGTACCTGTCATCACAAAAGTAGTGAGTATTTAACAATAAAACTTGGTAGTCTATAACAAACACTGAATATGTAGTGCCTCGGGGAATTTTTGTGTTAACTTTAAAATAGCTATCTTATTTTAAGTAGATTTCTGCATTTCACTAGGGTTTTTGTTTGCTTTTTTGTTTGTTTCCTTTTCCAGATGTTGATATGAAAATGTTTTGTTAGGTGAACACTGACTTTGATGAAAGAAGAGCTCTTTAATTGGGGAATAAAAAAATTATTTAAGAGAAAAAAATAAATAAACGGGAAAAAAAACTTAACTCAGTGACTGAAATAGCTTCTTGTAAATAGTGAACTCAACTGATGTTCAGTAACTATCCTGCTTGGTACCAGAGTGCCCTGAAAAGTGAGCAATCGTACATCTGGTAAGAGTTGTCCTTGAAACAGATAATCAATGAGTTAACAGTAAATTGCAGTTACTTAATGCAATTTCACTCAAGGCAATTCTAGAGTCATTGACTCATGTTCAGGTTTTTCCAGACATCTCTAATGACATTTTGTTCAGAACATGTCTGCTTCAGGCAAATTTGTAAAATTATTAAAACGTTCTCTGAATAACTTTTGAAGCTGGAAAAACATCTCAACTTTTAACAACCCTTACTCCACATTAAATATTTTTTTTTTTCCTCTGACTTTAACAGAAGTTCTTGTGTCACCTTTTAAAGTTCTATATGTGAAGATATCACTAAGAATATATTTTGTAGAAATAAAATGCCTATTTGAGAAAATGATCAAAAATCATAAAGTCATTAAAGGGTTACCACAAGCATCATAACCTCTACAGCCTACTGTAGTGTTTAAGATGCCAGTAGTACCCTAGCTTGGTAATGGGACAAACGGTTTGTTTGCCGGTTACCTTCTTACGTGGGTCCCAGTGGGGCTACGAGACTTCCTGCTGCAGACCTGCAGAAGTAGGTAGCTGATCTAGTCGCCATTCATTGACTGAGAGCATCAGCCAATAAATGGAAACTTTGCAAAACAAAATTGACATTAGCGAGGCCGTAACTTCTGTTGCTGGAGGTGGAGTAACACCTCCAGGAGCCATGGGGTTAAACTCAATCTATGCAGCATTTTACAGTGAAACGCTGCACATACAGACTCCAGGCATGGAGTCAAAATTCTAATGTAATTGTGGTCATGGTGTTTGGAGTAGCCATTTAAAGAGTTGACAGATGTAATTTAGAAAGTCTGATAGCTGAAATTTTCCATTAATTTTATTGAATGTCGTTAGAGAATGTAGGTTATCATTGGCTCACACAAACCATGGAAGATATAACTACACTAGTACTAATATATATAATTTCCTGCTCTAGGGGCCACAGGTAAGATAGGATACACCTGTGCTCCATGTCTCACAAGAACCCTTGTTGTATCACATGCTAAAAATCACTAATGTGTAGCAAATTATACAGAATTTCTCAGTTGGTATCTTCTTTGTCCTCGATCCCTTTCTCTTTATTTTGTAGAATAACTATGGTAATTTTATTTCCAGTGCAGAGGTATGGTGTTTTCTGTTGTGCAGATCTGGGCGGTCTTCTTCTCCGCGATGGCCAGCATTATGTACACGGCAGCAATTATGTCTCACAACCGCCATCCAGAATATTTTCTAAGAGCAGCACCTTGGTTCCTTATCTTCATAGGTTCAGCCGCCCTGGATATTGCTGTATCCTTTTTTTTTAAATTTATTTTATATCTGTGACAGTCCAGCTTTTATATCACCGTACAGTGAGGTTAGGTCAGGGTTAGCTAACCGGTAACTGAACTACAATTCAGCAAGGTTCAGTAGCAAGACACTGGACTTTTACTTCTATCACTCTTGGCCAGCTTGACTTCAGCTAGCTTCTGGTTGAGGTTCCAAAGAGATGAGGGTAAACAATATGCTAGAACCTGCAATCATTTTTGCATTTTCTATGGAGAGACCATTGTCCTGACTCCATGCAGTCTCAGTCAGTTGGCTCCTCATCATCTGAACACTGTAACTTTAGATTAGATTAATCTGAAGACAAGTTTGAGTCACATATATTCAACTAGGAACTATGGTGCATTGACTGGGGAATTGCAAGTTTTATCCTAAATTATAGAGTTTGGAGAATAACAGAGTTGTAGAATTATTTTCCAACTTGGTAATTTTGGCCTAAAATTTGCAATTCCCATTGTCAGCACAGCATAGTTAATTTTGGCAAATAAAAAATATATTTTTCTATAAAATATCAGTGTTTGTGTATAAAGTCCTTTTATTTTGCCTTTGGGATTGAACCTGGAAATCTTATTTCATAATTCCTTCTAAATAGCAGTTTAAGTGTGCTAAGATTATTGTAAAGTAAGTATGGCTGGCTGCGAGTGATGATCTTATTACTGCCATTCTTTCATTTAGCTTGGTATAGTGTTTTTTTATGGATTAAGGCAGCAGAGGACTAATTGAACAATGCAAACAGAGATTCTAAAAAGGATGAATCCCTTAAGGACTCAACTTCAGAAATAAAAACCCAACATGTTTTCGTCATGTGTCCTTGAGGAGTTAATATAGATATATCATGTACCATTGCTGTCTCTGCTTAGAACACTAATTCTCATTAAAATACTAATTTTAAAAAATCCCTGGAAATGTTCTCCAATCCAACTAGTTTTCCGGCTCTGCTGTTTGTTGTAAAATTTGCACTTCTCTTTCCAATGTACCTCTTCCTGTCACTCCATGTAGATTGTGCTTTGGTAAAAACAAAGCTGCTTCCGCTGGTTTGTTCTTTTGAAAGGATGCGTTGGGATGAATGCTGTGCCATATGGTAGTTCATATACCGTATATACTCGAGTATAAGTTGACCTGCATATAAGTCGAGACCCCTAATTTTACCCCCAAAAATTGGGAAAACTTATTGACTCGAGTATAAGACTAGGGTGGGAAATGCAGCAGCTTCTGGTAAATTTCTAAATAAAATTAGATCCCAAAAGAATTATATTAATTGAATATTTATTTACTGTGTGTGTGTGTGTGTGTATGAATGCAGTGTGTGTATGAGTGCAGTGTGCGTATGTGATGCAGAGCCTTGGTGGTGGGGGGGGGCATTTTTTTTCTCTCTCTCATATATATATATATATATATATATATATATATATATATATCTATATATATTTTTTATTATTATTATTTAATTTTTTGGTGTGCACTGTGCAGGAGGGGGGCTGGCAGAGAGCTGTAACTTACCTTTCCTGCAGCTCCTGTCAGTTCCCTTCTCCTCCACTGTAAGTCTTGCGGCCGCGCGGAGCGTTCCCCGCGGCTCTCGTAAGATTTACAGTGGAGCTGACCAGAACGGAGGAGAGAGAAGGGAGCTGACAGGAGCTGCAGGAAAGGTAAGTTACAGCTCTCTGCCAGCCCCCAGCAGGACCGCCGGGCTTGTAATGAGCATGGCGGTCTTGGTCTGTATTATGGCAATGTAAATTGCCATAATACAGACATTAACTCAAGTATAAAAAATGTGCTGAAAAACTCGACTTATACTCGAGTATATAAGGTAATCATTTTAAAAATTTCAGCATTGTGTAAGGCCCATGCATTCCCTGTCCCCACCCACCTACCCAATATTTTTCCTAAAGTTCTGTTAAGTGTGTGTGTGTGTGTTTTTTTTTTTTTTTCTTTCCCAATGTTCGAGCACTGAAAAGATTAAGAAAGGCACTACACACTGTTCTCACTGATCAAACAAAGTTAAGTTATATAAAGTTAGGACTGAGCAAATATAATCTGGAAGGAAACCCTTCTTGTCACAAAATGTGATAACTAGAAAGTTTGATTTTGATCTATTTTATTAGATGACGTATATTTCTTTTATGTTATAAATCCTTTAAACATCCTTAACAATGCTCTGACAGCTCACAATTCTGTCCTGCATGATGAAAAACAGATTTATGTATCAGATGGGGTTTGTAGTGGAAGCAACAGGTGAAGATGATAACTGTGAGCTGCTGGCAAAAGACAATAAAGAGGAGAAAGATAGAGGTATCAGTCACACACCCGAAGATGATGAAGAGGTTGGTAGTGAATGTGTGACGGCTGTCTCAGAACTAACAGGGTTATACACATTGACACATATACACAGATCTACACACATCTACACACATAGAAATGCATCAAGATATACAAACACGTCTACACGTGCCCACACAATCCAAACAATCTATGTGTGTGTGTGTTTGTATAGACACAACAATTTTTATCTTAGTCAAACAGTCAGCTTTTGTTTCCGGAAGGGGGTGAGATTGGGGACACTTGAGAATTCTGTGCCAAAAAGTGCTCATTACTAACCCTGGCCAGAATTTGGCCTTGGATTTGTATGTATCCAACTAGTGGCTCGAGCCCCTGTCAGCTGCCCCATAGCAAAGCATAGCTGTGTGATGAGAGGATACAAGTCAAATGCCAAGAAGTTATGTGACAATCTGTAATATGACACCACCTAGTGTACACATGCAGAAATGCCATGGTTGTGAAGTACAAGGCACAAATTAGAGAAATTAATTTGAAGAGATTTGCAACAGAAATTAAAAATGTTAATTTTTACCGTCATCCCTTCATTCTAATCAAACGTATCTGAACATGTGTGTTTGTCAGATGTGGCTTAATATGACATATCCAAGTCCAATGAACCCTTCTTTGTAGGATTGAGAGTAATCATATTTGAATCTTACCAAACCTACTGCATCCTTGTACAGTGTAACCAATAACTGTACAACCACCTTGTCTTTTAATTGCTAGATGACTTGGGAATTATTTTTTTTTCTCTTTCTCCAAATTTTAAGTGAAATTATTTTCCCTTTTTATTTCTAGAGGGATGTGTGTACACCCATATGACATTTAAAGGACGACTCTGTGCAGCAGCACACTTTTTAAATGAAACCCGTAGCTTACTGGGTGTTATTACTAGGTGCTTGCGTATTGTCTTGGTAGCAGGGTATCTGCTGATTTGATTTTATTCTGATAAGGAGTGTTACTAAAGTGTTTTATGTAAATCAATAGACTCACACAATTTTCCAAAGGAATTTTTGTATCCTGCTGAAGCCCAAATTCATTTAATGCTCTCGAATGAAAGGCTGCCTTAAAAAGGGATTGGGTTTCCATTACTTTGGATTATGGTCGCTGCTACCACCTCTCTCTCTTAAGTTTACCAGACCGATACATAGGTCCTCTTTTATCCCATAGGTCTAATTTTAGCTTAATATGCACTGTCTGCAGATGCTAAACTTCCTTACTTTAGATAGGGGTATTTTAAATTGCTCTCTTGAAAAGTTAACAAATGTTGCCCGTTTAAAGTTTAAGTTGTTTCAATTCATTTTTTAGAATTCTAACTGGACTCCATTAAAAATAGTTCCAAATCGAAGCCATAGCAACAGAGCATCATTTGATCGTTGTGTGAGCCTGAGCATTGAGCCAGTGCAACAGGTAAGATGGAGAACAGATGTACAGTAATTGTGTAAGAATGTCGTTTATAGCATAGTGAGTTTTATGGCTCCGTCTGTCTTTGTTTTCTGTGGGACTGGCATGTATATCATCTATCAAATCTACCTATTATAGCTAGCTATCTCTGCCAGCTTGCCAGTCACATGCTTAATGCACACTTATGCACTATAGAGAACTATGCTTACAGTGACAAAAGCTGCAGTATAGATACATTGCTAGGTGGCAAAATTACCAGCAGCTTCAGCCCAAGGGTAAATTTTATGGACCATTCTCTTTCACTCTCAACATATGAGCAAAAAAATCCTACTATTTGTAATATTAAAAAAAAAATGGGATTTTTTTTCTTCAAATCTTCACTGGAGCCCCTCCGGAAACCAGCCCTATACTAAGTCCAACTCTAAATCTTAACGTGCTCTGTAAGTCAAATTGTGACACCAACTGTTTGATTGAATTCCGAGGATTAAATAAACCTATATTTATAAACTCCACATCTACTGTATTAATCTGTCACCACACTATATTAAAACACTAGACCTTCAGAAGTTATCACCGTATAATTAATGCCAAAACTAGTTCTGTCCAAATAATATAATTGGAGGTAGTGTAGTATAAGCGCCTGTTCTGCCTGTTACCCCTCTGTACTTGCTCTAAGGAGTCTGCTGTTTACCAACAAGAGTAGAGGCTGCTGGACTCTAGGAACAATATACAGTATTCAGTTTAATGAGCCTGATCTATTCATGGCCTCACCCCCTCATACTGAACACAGTGATCTGTGCATGGCCCCGCCCCCTCATACTGAACACAGTGATCTGTGCATGGCCCCGCCCCCTCATACTGAACACAGTGATCTGTGCATGGCCCCACCCCCTCAGACTGAACACAGTGATCTGTGCATGGCCCCGCCCCCTCAGACTGAACACAGTGATCTGTGCATGGCCCTGCCCCCTCAGACTGAACACAGTGATCTGTGCATGGCCCCGCCCCCTCAGACTGAACACAGTGATCTGTGCATGGCCCCACCCCCTCAGACTGAACACAGTGATCTGTGCATGGCCCCGCCTCCTCAGACTGAACACAGTGATCTGTGCATGGCCCCGCCCCCTCAGACTGAACACAGTGATCTGTGCATGGCCCCGCCTACTCAGACTGAACACAGTGATCTGTGCATGGCCCCGCCCCCTCAGACTGAACACAGTGATCTGTGCATGGCCCCGCCCCCTCAGACTGAACACAGTGATCTGTGCATGGCCCCGCCTCCTCAGACTGAACACAGTGATCTGTGCATGGCCCCGCCCCCTCAGACTGAACACAGTGATCTGTGCATGGCCCCGCCTCCTCAGACTGAACACAGTGATCTGTGCATGGCCTCACCCCCTCATACTGAACACAGTGATCTGTGCATGGCCCTTCCTCCTCAGACTGAACACAGTGATCTGTACATGGCCCCGCCCCTTCAGACTGAACACAGTGATCTGTACATGGCCCCGCCCCTTCAGAGTGAACACAGTGATCTGTGCATGGCCCCACCCCCTCAGACTGAACACAGTGATCTGTGCATGGCCCCGCCTCCTCGGACTGAACACAGTGATCTGTGCATGGCCCCACCCCCTCAGACTGAACCATGATCTGTGCATGGCCCGCCTCCTCAGACTGAACAGAGTGATCTGTGCATGGCCCCACCCCTTCAGACTGAACACCGTGATCTGTGCATGGCCCCACCCCCTTAGACTGGACACAGCGATCTGCAGGAAGAAGAGGGGGGGGGAGATTGTGGCCAGCTCATTAATGACAAGTTCACAAGCTCCCCCACACTGCTAGAAAATTTATTTTTCTCCAGTGTATATACACACACACCCTGTTACCCACACTGTGCACACATTACTACACACACTGCTACACTTAATCTTCTACACATATTGTTACTTGCACACAATGCTGCCCACTCTGTATACATTCACACTAGTACACACACATATACTGTTACACACATTACTATAATTTTCTGCTACACATTGACACAGATATACATGCACTCAGACATACACACACGTCTACATGTGCCACACAATCCAAACTATCTGTGTGTGTGTGTGTGTGTGTGTGTGTGTGTATAGACCCAACAATTTTTATCTTAGTCAAACAGTCGACTTTTGTTTCCAGAAGCGGCTGGAAGGAGGTGAGATTGGGGGACACTTGAGAATTCTGTGCCAAAAAAGTGCTCATTACTAACCCTGGCCAGAATTTGGCCTTGGATTTGTATGTATCCAACTAGTGGCTCGAGCCCCTGTCAGCTGCCCCATAGCAAAGCATAGCTGTGTGATGAGAGGATACAAGTCAAATGCCAAGAAGTTATGTGACAATCTGTAATATGACACCACCTAGTGTACACATGCAGAAATGCCATGGTTGTGAAGTACAAGACACAAATTAGAGAAATTAATTTGAAGAGATTTGCAGCAGAAATTAAAAATGTTTACGTTTATTCACTAATCACTAAATCGTGGTGAATTGAAAGCTTGTGGTTGATTTCTCCAGAACCCTAAGCGGGTATTATTTTCCCATAAACACAAACCATTGTTATGCATCTTTTAATATAACTTGAGTTAGTGCTAGTAAAAGTACTAAAGGAATGTAGGGGTTAATGTTTAATTGTAGTGCACAGGTTAATGTTTAGAATAGGGTTTAAGGTGAGAACGTTATTGTAAGAGTAACACATACATGTCCCACACTGCCCATGATTAGTGGGCGTAACCATGCCTTGCAGCACTCCCACTATTCCTGGACAAGCCAGCGCATGTATATCCTGGTCAGTGCCTGAGATTATGGCCCCGCACAGCACAGATGTGATTCCTGTTCATTGTGGGAAGTAATTCCATGAATGATATTACCATCCATACTGTATAGCATTTAAAAATATCTGTCCCTTTAACCCCTTAAGGACACGACATGTGTGACATGTCATGATTCCCTTTTATTCTAGAAGTTTGGTCCTTAAGGGGTTAAAGAATGGACATCCCATGTAATGTGCACTTTTTTTTACGCACAGTCTTTGCTATTTATGCAATGTATTGATTATCTCTCGGATATAAATAGTGATATATGCGAATTGAACTAATGCACTGTGCATGATCCAATCATCGATTTTCCTTTATATCAGGAAGTATCTGCTAGAGAGTGGGTGCTGTTAATAGTAAGGGGTAAGATATACCCCAAGCGCTACAGAATCTGTTGGCGCTATATAAATGGCAATAATAATAATAAAATACCCCGGGGGATATCATAAGACACACCAGCACATATACCTCTTCCAGGCTTGACAATCTATATAGTAATAAAAACTTTAAAGTAGGATTATTTCTTTGCCATTGTGTTTTCTAATTAGGGTAAATTTTACTCTCTGCCAGTCCTTCCAACATAGCTCACTTTTAATAAGCTGTTGAAGTGATGACCATTCTGGTGAAAAATCCCAATTTTGTGGGGGGGTGGGGGGAGGGGGGAAGGTGGGGGAAATCTGTTAAATCTCAGGGCTGTTGCTTTTTTTAACATTTATATTACTAGAATTTCATTTTAACTTCTAGTGCAGCTTATTAGCAGACCTTTCTGACTTCCATAGGAAAAGTTTTACTATTAAAGAAAGTATGTGTATACTACACAAAAAGATTGCCCAAAGTGTTTGTTAAATAAAACAAAAAATGGTTTAATGTGCATTGTAATGGGCAGACAGCAATATGTCATAAGCCTGTGACAAATTATTAGAAAAGGTAAGAAGAACCTTGCTTATCCTGTGAATATATATATCTTTATCTAGATAAAAAAAGCTAAACCTGGAATCATTTATGGTTATGAATCCCTTCCTGGCAGTTGTATTATAAAATTTATATAGTTTGTGATAAGCCCTAGTTGCTCCTCCTTAAATTGTCTTATTGTTATAGCCTTCTCTAATGTTCAGGTAGGGGTTGGTGCAGTGAGGTTACCTGGAGATGGACAGACCAGTGCTGTGAGCCTTTTCAAACAGGAGACACTCTATTACCCAGACATACCTGTGTTTACTCCAGCTCATGCCACCCATACCAAGTGGTCTTCTCCCAGTTCCTCTGATGAGTCCTCTATTAACACTGAACTTGAGGTACGTGCTTTTTTCTCCCAATATACATTAAAGCATCAGCTCTTTCTAGTCGCCTCTTACATCAAAGAGTTTGTAATTACATTTTAGTGATGGACAGGAAGGATCTTAATGGATTTAAGTATACAGGCGTCTTGGAGGCAAAACTATAGATTTTTAAAAACTGCTTGTTTTGTTTGCTTTGAGCCACCACAACTCAGAAAAAGAATGTGCTATTCTGTTCATAAGGGTAGGCTGTTTGCTTATAATATTCCTGTTCTAGATGCAATCAGTTTTGCACTTGGGTATCCATGACATCACAAATGTCAAACTGCAGGTTATCATATGAGCTGATGATATTGCCTTTAACACTTTCCTTGCCATGTTGAGCACATTCCATGGCAGTAAAAGAGTTATAATGCTTATTGCACTGGGTGCTGCTGCAGAAGAAAAACAAAACCGGTCCACATGTAGCAGCTATTGCTTTATGTGCAATTACACCCAGAACTTCTGTCTTCTAACTGTTCTTAGAACACAACTCCCAGAATGCTGTCAGTGCAAATATACACTATATGGACTAAAGCATTGAGACACACCTCTTAATTAGTGAATAAAAAGTTACATGGTTACATAGCTGAAAAGAGACTTGCGTCCATAAAGTTCAGCCTTCCTCACATTTGTTTTTTGCCGTTGATCCAAAAGAAGGCAAAAAAACACAGTTTGAAGCACAATTTTGCAACAAGCTAGGAAAAAAATTCCTTCTTGACCCCAGAATGGCAGTCAGATTTATCCTTGGATCAAGCAGTTATTACCCTACATTGAAAGATTATATCCTTGAATATTCTGTTTTTGCAAGTATGCATCTAGTAGCTGTTTGAACATCTGTATGGACTCTGATAAAAGCACTTCTTCAGGCAGAGAATTCCACATCCTGATTGTTCTTACAGTAAAAAAACCTTTCCTTTGCCTTAGGCGAAATCTTCTTTCTTCCAGTCTAAACGCATGGCCTCGTGTCCTATGTAAAGTCCGGTTTGTGAATAGATTTCCACACAATGGTTTGTATTGGCCCCGAATATATTTGTTTAATGTTATCATATCCCCTCTCAGGCGATGTTTTTCTAAACTAAATAGGTTTAAATTTGTTAACCTTTCTTCATAGCTGATATGTTCCATTCCTTTTATTAATTTTGTAGCCCGCCTCTGCACTTTTTCTAGTGCCATAATATCCTTCTTTAGAACAGGTGCCCAAAATTGCACAGCATATTCAATATGTGGTTTTACCAGTGATTTATAAAGAGGCAAAATGATATTCTCGTCCCGAGAATTAATGCCCTTTTTCATGCATGACAATACCTTACTGGCCTTGGCCACTGCTGATTGACACTGCACATTGTTGCATAGTTTGTTGTCTATAACAATTCCCAAGTCCTTTTCGTGTGTTGTTATCCCTAATTCGCTTCCATTAAGGGTATACGTTGCTTGTGTATTCTTTACGCCGAAGTGCATAACTTTGCATTTTTCAACATTAAATTTCATCTGCCATTTGAGTGCCCAGTCCCCCAGTCTATCTAAATCCCTCTGCAGTAAAGTAATATCTTGCTCACATTGTATTATTTTACAAAGTTTTGTGTCATCTGCAAACACTGAAACATGACTTTCAATGCTGTCTTCAAGATCATTTATAAACATGTTAAATAGAAGGGGTCCCAGAACAGACCCCTGAGGGACACCACTTGCCACCTCTGTCCAGCTTGAAAATTTACCATTAATGACAACTCTTTGTACTCTGTTTTTAAGCCAATGTTCTACCCAAGAACAAGCATTTTCATCTAGACCAATTTCCTTGAGTTTGAACACTAATCTGTCAGTTTGTGAATTTTATCCCTGCTAGAGATTCCACTGACAACTGTAAGTGGTATTATTGGAAATTGTAAGTGTTTAGGAACAGCAGAAACTCGGCCACAAAGCAGAAGACCATATAAGGTCGCAGAGTATGGTGCGTAAAAGTAGCCAATGTTTTGCTGATTCCATAGCTGAGGAGTTCCAAACTTCCACTGCCATTAATATCAGCACAAAAACTCTGCGGCGGGAGCTTTATGGAATAGGTTTCCATCGCCTAGCAGCTGCATGCAAACCTCACATCACCAAGTACAGTGCAAAGCAGTGGAGAAGTGGAAACGTGTTCTGTGGAGGGACAAATCACACGTCTATGTTTGGCAGTCTGATTGGCGAGTCTGGGTTTGGCAGATGCCAGGAGAATATTAGCTTCCTGACAGCATTGTGTTAATTGTAAGTTTGGTGGAGGAGGGATAATGTTTTTTTTCAGGGGTTTGGCTAGGCTCCTTACTTACAGTGAAAGGCATTTTGGGCAGTGCTATGCCTTCAACTTTGTGGAACATGACTGTGCCTCAGTGTGCAAAGCAATGTCCATACAGACATGGTTGAAGGAGTTTGGTGTGGAATAACTTGGTTAGCTCGTACAGAGCCCTGACCCCATCAAACACCTTTGGGATGAACTGGAACAGACATTGCTAGCCTGGCTTTCTCTAACATCCAGCATCAGTGCCTGACATCACAAATGCTCTACTGGATGAAAGGGCAAAATTCCCACAGAAACACTCCAAAATCTTGTGGAAAGTCTTCCCAGAAGAGTGGAAGCTTTGTAGCTGTAAACGGTGTGGAACAAACTAAATACAGAGACATTAATATGCAATGTCTTAAAAAAATCCCTGTTGGTGTAATGGTCAGGTGTCCCAATAATTTTGCCCATTTAGTGTATGTCTGACGGAATGTAGTTGGACACAGAGCACGTTAATGAATGTTGACCAGACATGAACAACACAATACGAAAAACACAAAATAAGGAAAGAATAAACAAATCTTTAATAGGAATCTTCCAGTTTCCACTCTATACATGCAATGAGCTGTCAGTCTGCTGGAGTAAGGAGAAACTCCCAAATAAAAAAAACCCTGAACAAGATACAAACATTATTCCATAATCAAACTGATACATAAACAGACTGATGTACATACAGCTTGACATGTTTAAAGGACCACTATAGGCACACAGACCACTTCAGCTTAATGAAGTGGTCTGGGTGCCAGGTCCATCTAGGTTTAACCCTTTCTGCTGTAAACATAGCAGTTTCAGAGAAACTGCTATGTTTACACTACGGTTAATCCAGCCTCTAGTGGCTGTCTCATTGACAGCCGCTAGAGGCGCTTCCACGCTTCTCACTGTGATTTTCACAGTGAGAAGACGCTAGCGTCCATAGGAAAGCATTGTGAATGCTTTCCTATGGATTGGCTGAGTGCGCGCGCGGCTCTAGGCAACATAAGTGAGTATTGCTTTGAAGTTCTAAACATATTAAAGTTTGTGTTTACCTGTCCTATAGTAGCAGTTCAATAGGGGTGTCTTAACTACTAGTGGACAGGTAGACCTCAGCATAAATAACATTAAAAATCAACATGTCCCACGCCCTAGTACTTTAAATTGCAATAACTTCCTTGTCCTGCAAGCAGAACAGAGGGTAGTTCTCTTTCAGGATAAATGATGGGGGACGTCCTTTTATGTTTTCAGATGCACACTGCACATTATGGGCATACTGGCGGTACCAGGAAGCAGTATCTGTTTAAAGTTTTTCTTCTTTTCCTCGGTTCTGAGGGACTGACAGTTCATTATTTATATGAATGTTATTTTTTTATTACATATTTTGTTGAGATGTATTTCTCCCCCTGCTTCCCTCATCCCTCGTGCCCTCCACCCTGCAGTTTCTATGGAAATGCAGTGTATTACATTGCAGCACTAAGTGCAAAAGGGACACTACACCCAGACCACTTCAATTAGCTGAAGTGGTCTGGGTGCCCACGGTGTCCCTTTAAGCATGTTCAAATCAGGTAATTTTGGTATAGTGGACCTTTGTCAATTTTTTTCGATTTTAAATTTCGAATTTAAACACAATGAAATCTTTAGTCTGGCACGAGACAGAATCCATGCTGCAACTAGAACTGCCTACTTTGAAGTCGTCAAGCCTGATCATTTTTAACCAATTAGTATTTCTCATAGAGAAAAATTGCATGCTACACTGCTTATGTGACCGTTCAGAATTGCAGCTTAACTCACCATTCATTTAGAACATGCAGATATGACACCTGCAATGTCCTAAAACAGCACACACACATAATCACAGGCCTATACACACACATCCCCCCCTTCCCTTATCACCTCTCATTTGTTTCTGCCTAATAGCAGGGTATCCTTTTCAAGTGGAACACTCATCTGCTCCCTATGGCTGATTCCCTTATACCTAGAATGTATACAAGTGTTCCTATTTAGGACCCTTTAATTGGTAATGGTAGCTCTATGCCTTAAGGATAAATAAAGGTTTTACATATTTTTTGGCTTTTAGGCTACTAATCTAATTTAAGTTGTACTTATTCCTAGACATCCAATTCCATTTGGAGTGAATATCTTGGACATTGTTCATTTTCTATTTCTAGTAATTAGGATTATACCCTGCTTAACTAGTACAACTAGATGACCTCTTTTTTGACTAGGAGATATGGGCATAGGTCTCCCCTAGCTTATGTTTTTAGCTAGCAGAAGATTTTCTGACCTATCCCATGGGTAATATCTTTATTTAGTTAACTAAATACACACATGAAATCACAGACCTATATACACACGTGTAATCACAGACCTATAAACACACACACGTAGTCACAGACCTATACACACACGTAATCACAGACCTATATACACACATGTAAACACAGACCTATACACTAATGTAATCACAGACCTCGCTGGTTAACTGTAGTAAACCAAGCAGACTTTCAGAGACTTTTGGATTATGGACATTTTCTAGGTCTTCAGGGGGAAACCAGGGGCCCCGCAGGGAAGGAGGTACAGGCACAGAGGAGATCTGATTAAGGGTTTTGCAGCTCCCTCGTTCGTGTTTACTTGCACTCTTTCTCTAGCAGTCCAGACTGCGTTGATAATATCATTCTGCTTGACTGAGCGAGTCAGGTGAACGTAACTGGGGAGATTCAGGAGTTTAGTTAATGACTTATAACTATCACTTCTTCCTGGGAAACACAGCAAGTGCCTCTAGTGGCTGTCAATGAGACTTGCAGTTTATTGATAAGCCTTCTATGTGCAACAGTGTCAAAAGCCTTACTGAAATCTAGGTAAGCAATGTCTGCTGCACCACCCTGATCTATTATTTTAGTTACCCAATCAAAAAAATCAATAAGATTAGTTTGGCATGATCTCCATGAAGTAAACTCATGTTGTCTCATATCTTGAAATCCATGTGTTTTTAGATGTTCAACAATCCTATCCTTTAACATGGTTTCCATTACTTTCCCCACTACTGAAGTTGCCCGACTCCTCTCTACTACCTATCTTGTGAATGGGCACAACATTTGCTAACTTCCAATCTTCTGGGACTACTCCTGTTAACAATGATTGGTTAAATAAATCTGTTAATGGTTTTGCTAGTGCACCACTAAGCTCTTTTAATAACTTTGGGTGTATTCCATCAGGTCCCATTGACTTATTTGTCTTTACTTTTGACAGTTGAAATACATCTTCCTTTGTAAACTCACATGTAACAATTGACTCATTTGTCCTTTTTGCTAATTGAGGCCCATTTCCTTAATTTTCATCTCTAAATACTGAACAAAAATATTCATTGGGTCAGTCAGCTAGACCTTTATCCTTTTCTACATGCCTTCCTTCTTTTGTTTTTAATCTAACTAATCCTTGTTTTACTTTCCTTTTCTCATTTATGTATCTAAAAAATGTTTTGTCCCTTTTTATTACTGACTGTGCTATTTTCTCTTCTATGTGTGATGTCTTTGGAAGCTCTTATAACTTGTTTAGCCTTTTTCTGACTAATCTTATAAATCTGTCTATCTTCCTCACTCTGGGTTGTTTTGTTTTTTTTAGAATTACTAAATGCTAACTTTTAGTTTTTTACTATTTTGACCACATCTGCGGAGTACCACTGTGGTTTCTTACATTTTTTGCTTTTACTGACAAGCCTAATGCAATTTTCTGTTGCCTTCAGCAGTGCAACTTTTAAATAATACCTTTTCTCTTGGACTCCATTTAAATTGCTCCACTCTGATAATGACTCCTTTACACATTTTTAAGTCTAAAACTTTTGTTTTTGTGTGGTGTGACTCAGTCACTGTTCTTATATTAAACCACACTGACTGGATCCTAAACTTTCACCTACAGTAATATCTGATACCAAATCTCCATTTGTTAACACTAAATCTAGTATGGCCTCTTTACGAGTTGGCTCCTCAATGACTTGTTTTAGAGACAATCCCAGTAGGGAGTTTAGAATATGTGTGCTCCTGGCACAAGCAGCTATTTTGATTTTCCAATTCACATCAGGAAGATTAAAGTCATCATGATGATAACTTCCCCCTTCATTGTCATTTTAGACATTTCCTTAACTAGTAGATTATCTAACTCTTCTATTTGTCCTGGGGGCCTATATATCACACCTACACGAGTTACTGTGTGATTACCAAATTCTAATGTAACCCAAACAGACTGTATGTTCGCCTCACTAACTTTTATTAGGCTAGGTTTTATGCTATCCTTCACATACAGGGCCACCCCTCCCCTTTCTTGCCTTCCCTGTCTTTTCTATATAAAGAGTACCCTGGTATTGCTATGTCCTAGTCATTTTACTCATTATACCATGTCTCAGTAACAGCGACTAAATCTACATTATCAGTTGCCATTATTGCCACAAGTTCATGGATCTTATTCCCTAAACTGCGAGCATTTGTAGACATGACTCTAAGCTTATCATTTTTTAACACACTTGCTACAGGCACCTTCTGTCCTGGTTTTGGGGGGCAATTGGATTGAGGTTTTATCACCCTTTTGCTCCCCCCTCCTAGTTTAAATACATCCTAGCAAAACCTCTTAACTGCTCACTGAGAACATGAAACCATCTTTTTTGTACAGTTTATTTCAATTCCAAACATGGCTACCATGAGAAATAAAGCCAAATCCTTGATTCTGACACCATTCACCAAGCCCCAAGTTAAAGTCCCTAAAAAAGCATCCGCCTGTCATTCTGAGTGTTATGCACAGGCAGAACTTTAGAGTATGACAGTGTGGAAGCAAGCTGCCGTATATAATTGGCAAAAACACTAAAAACGTCCTTTTCCTCTGAAACCTCATTGCAAGCCAAGTCATTTGTCCCTAGATGGACAAGTACATCCAATTCCCCTTCCTCGCTTAACAATATTACAAATACGCCGCCTGCCTCTGTGAGCACTAGCTCCGGGAAGATATCTCACAAGACCACCATTGTCCATCTCCACACCTCTTATGATAGAATCCCCCAACAACAACTGCTCTGTATTAGGCCTCACCATAGTCTCCAAGCCTGTCTCCATAATACCACTACATAATTACTGGCTTACACACACAAAAATCACATTCATACACATACATTTAGTAATTAAGAGGCATACCCAGCTTCCTTACAATGCTCCGGGAGACATGGAGTCATAGGCGTGTGCGCCGGGTGTGCCTAGGCACACCCTAATCCCCGCGGCACGAGCTATGTGCCTCCCTCCATGGGCTGGTGAGGAAGATCAAAGCTCTTGCCAGCAGCTCCGCCAGGTTCCTCTCACGCGGTCGGAGCATTGCTGCGGTTACCGCGGCAACGCTCAGATCTCGCGAGAGTGAACCACCAGGGAAGGCAGGAGCACGGTCCCTCCTCCCTACATAAGGTAAGAAGGGAGGGGGGATATTAACTAAATGGCCCCCACACATTACACACAAACATACAGTACACACACACTAACAGCACCCTCCCACTAACAACACCCTCACACATACACACACTAACAGCACCCTTGCGCACACACACACAGCACACACTAACAGCACCCTTACACACACAACACCCTCATCCACACACACACTGACAGCACCCTTACACATACACAGCGCCTTCACACAAACAGCAATGTGTGGGTGTGTGTGTGTGTATGTATGTATATATATATATATACATACACACACACACACACACACACACACACACACACACACCCACACACTGCTGTTTGTGTGAAGGTGCTGTCAGTGTGTGTGTGGATGAGGGTGGTGTGTGTGTGTGTATGTATGTGTGTGTATATATATCTATATATATCTATATAGATATAGATATATATATATATATATATATATATATATCTCTACACACACACGCGCGCACGTGGGTGTGTGTGTTTCTGCTTTAGGGTGCACACCCTTATACAATAGGCTGCGCACGCCCATGCATGGAGTTGATCTTCTATCTGGTGACCAGTGGTTGCTGCTGTGATGAGATCACTGTGCTTTTCCTGCACAGGTCCCTTGCACGCCCAGTAGGGATGCTGATGAAATCCTATCCAGTGGCGTACCTACCATGGTTGCAGGGGTCGAACTGCGACCGTGCCGTCACTCCAGGGGGCCCAACCGCAGCTGTGACCCCTGCAACCGTAGGCAGCCTGCAAACCTGCAGGGTAGTGCACTGTTACGGGTTACAGGCAGGAGGGGAAAGCTGTGCTGTTCCAATCTGCCACTGTGTGTAGCGCGGCCAAGCAGTCTGACAGGAAGTGCTCATAAAAACGCATGGGGAGGTGGACCCAGGACAATTTTTGCACCAGTGATTTCTAGTTACGCCTCGGGTCATATCCCAGCTGCCAGCTCACTGCAGTGTACACAAGGGAGTTGTGCAGAAAGAGCACGGTAAGTAATGGGCTCCCATACCGCCCGGCAGCCTAGACGGCAACTGAGATGCACACAAAAGGTTTAGGGCCGTGGGTTGGACATGCCTGATTTAAACCGAAGCACAAGAGAAAGAGAATGTCGTACGAAATGCCTCAGATAATCGCTTTTTCCTTGTCTTCCATTATGATCAGTATTTATAATGGATGGAATCTTTATTCATTTGTAGGGGGAGACTTACACAAATTGTATTAATATAAAAGTGTGCAAGTTCCAATAGTGGATGGTTTAATCAATAATGTTCTATAGGTTTCCATGGTGATTGGTTCACTTTTAGATTACTGCACTACTTATCTAAAAGTAAAACTTTTATGAATCCATATCTTTTATCTAAACAAATACATTAGGCTCTCATGGCAGAACATTCAGGCAGAACAAATATAATAATAAGTAGTTCTAGAAATGACTTCCATTTCATGCCAGTATGACAATTACATAAGCAGACAGCTGTTTTCATTTCATTGTACATGATAAAAAATCTGCATTTGTAATACTCTCATAAGCCACTAGAGGGAACTATTGGTTAATATACCATCCATCTACATATGTTTCTCATAATCTATACACCAAAAAACACTTGAGCTAAATTTGGTTTGGTGCTTAGAGTGTCCCTTTAAAATACATTCTAGTAATGTGACTTTGACAATTCTGTGTCCCGTATGGATTTTTCCCTTTTATTGCCCACTAGAGACTAGTAGATGAATGAGGAAATGGAGCAGCTGCTTCCATGGTAATGACAACTATAGTTAAATATGTCATTGTTTTAAATAAATGTTTATTGATTATGGGTTATTTCAGAAATTCTTGTTTTTTATTTTTTATTATACGTCAACTACCACTACAATTAAATTGATAAAATTACTGCAAGATATAATGTATGGGATCGGACGCACTGTTAGGCATCATGTATACTGATACAAATACTGAAAATTTGCACTTGGCATTGCATACCGAGAGTAACAGAAATATCATGATGCATGCTTACGTGTGATGTGTAGATAAAGCTACTTGTTAGAGCAGTACTCGGTTCTCGGACTGAAAATTACACTACAATACTTATTTTACACTCTGTGTTGTTCTTATTAGACAATCATAGCTTGAAAACTGATCAGTGACTGACAATCCAATTCCCTACAAAATTGTCCTATTTTTCACAATACAGAGACTACCTTCCAAAGCAGGGTTGGCCAATGGTAGATGCCATTTGTTGGAGAATTACACCTACTATGATTCTTTGCTAAACCTAAATCTTTAAAGCATCATGGAAGCTGTAGTATGGGGAACTGTTTTTGGTCACCCTTAAGGGAACACTATAGCGTTAGGAATATACATATATATTACGAACACTTTAGTGCCTCTGCTGCAATGGTTAATAAAAGGTAGTTTTACTTTTCCTCCCTCACTGCACCTGTGTCCTATGTGAAACTCTGCCTTTTTGGCTGAGATAATCGAGATATATGATCTCAGCCAATCCAAGACTAGTACAATGCGAGACAAAACGCCATGCTGCTTAAATCAGTTGGTCTCTGTGGGACCATCTAATAGAAATTGTGTATTGCAGGATACCTCAACATCAAGGCATCATTGGCTGGAAGCAATCATGATCGCTTCCAGCTCTCAAATGTGCCACGGACGTACAGGGTCAGTCAGCGGTCGTTAACGACTGTTTTTTGTCTCACGTACCCTGTACGTCTGCGGTCACTAAGGGATTAATATTAATTAATTAATATGGAATATTATCTCAATGCTGTATTTTTTTGCATACTAAAATCTTTAGAGGTTTTGCATACAAAGATAACTGTGTTGCAGAATTCTGCAACAAAAGCCTGCTTCTTTAGTCACTTGCTTCATGTCAGAAAGACTTCCTATCAAATGAATGCACACAGTCTCAGCCCCAAAAGCAGTGTGTGAGCTGCTTTTAATTCACAACCTGTTTGCAGTCAGATAAACTATAAACATATAGTGATATCTTTATTATATGTCATCTCCTTCTAATGCAGGTTGTTTTGTTCTTCAGATCATTCAGTATTGTCCATGACTGAGCTGTGTGCATGTCTAAAGATAAGGAAGTATTTTTCTGGAGTGAGGGGGAGTGGCTAAAAAGGCAGGCTTAAGCTGCAGCATTCTGCAAAACGTTTATTTATTTTATGCAAAAAATATAACGATTTGAGCATGCAAAAAATACAGCATATTCCTGAGGCCAAAACCTACTAAATGAATTGAAGTGGTATTGGTGCCCAAAGGTGGGGCTGGACATTGTGAATTCTTGTGTTTTTTCTTTTCTTTTGATGAATGGAATAGGAAGGGAGGTTGATCATGATCATTCCCATTCTGTGGCGGAACTACTGCGGTCGCAGGGGTTGCAGCTGCGACCGGGCCCGTCATTCCAGGGGCCCCTGTGACCGAGGTGCCCGCTAGCATTTTGGTGCGACCCCAACCACGCCGTAAAACCGCTGGGGCCGCATTGAAGGAGCCCACCCGATGGCAATGGATTTCCTGGGGCCCGGTCAGCGCGGCGGCGCTTTAAGAACGCAGTGATGATGTCAGAGCTGGGAGGAAGCTGTCACTTCCTCCCAGTAAACAGAGCGCCGGAGATGAGGGAGTCAGAGTGGGAGCTCTGACTCCCATTAGCATGAAGCAGCCACTGGACCCCAGGTAAGTCACTACATTTTTTTTTTAACAGTTTGTGTGTGTGAGATAGAGAATGTCTGTATCAGTATATCTGTGTGTGTGTGTGTGTCTGGATGTATGTTTGTCTGTCTGTGTCTCTGTGTATGTATGTGTGTCTGTATGTATGTATGGGTCTCTGTGTATGTGTGTGTGTGTGTGTTTGTATGTGTGTCTGCATGTGTATCTGTTTGTCTGCATGTATGGGGCAGGGCCGTATGGGGTGGGGGGTGCAAATATGGCGGTGGCCCCAGGGCAATTTTTGCACCATGGCTTCTAGTTACGCCTCTGTTCCCGTTGCTATTTTTAAGAGGCAACAGTTGTCCACTAGGACTCTGCAGTAACATTAGTTTATATTCCTGTCCCACAGTCTAAGGGAGGACTGGAACAGTGAGTGTCATTTAGTTAAATCTCCATATTGTATTAACCCCATCCAAATTTTCTACATTCTTGTATAAGAGTCAGAAAAACTCAGTAGGTCACATCAGGTTAGTGGGTGCTTGGACAACTCTAATGCAGTTATTCTGCTTTAGCACAGTCCTGTTTTTATCCACTGTTGGGCTTACACCCCTCTCCCCCATGTAATTTTAACATTTTAAGAGGCACTCGAGGCACAATAGCATGCACAGCTTGTTGTTGTCGCTATGGTTTGAGGATGCAGCGTCTCCATTTTTTTGTCAAAACATTTTCCAAGTAGTTTGTAAAAAAAAATTTAAAAAATGGTTTCTTTGGGATCCAAAGCACAAACCTGATTAGTAGAACATAATTTTTTTATCTTGTTTCAAATTTTTGTTTTGTTGTTTTGTTGTGAATTGTGTAAGCTTAATATATGCTACATATACAATACAATATAAAATATGGCGATAGGGCAGGATCTTTACATGTGATATGCTCTAATATTGTCAGGACGTACCAGTGGGCCAACACGCAGAATTAAGTAAAACACGTAACAAATACAAACAGTAACAACGTATCACCGGGCCTTAGAATGGCCGGAATTAACGTAATAGAATAAACGGTAACGAGACGAAGTCAGGAATACAGAAAGGAACAAATACGGAAAGAACAAAGCCAAAGGGTCAGGGATACCAGAAATACGGGAAGTCAAGCCAAGCCAAGATCAAAAAACAAATAACAAAATCAGGAACGCACTCTCGGATAACCAACAGGGTGGCAACCACAACAGGGCACTGAACAACTGCAGGTTTGGGTTTAAATAACCCAGTTAATCCTGCTATTGGCTGATTTGGTTCCCATGACCCCAGAAGGTGCGTGCATGGCGAAAACATGACACCGCACGCACGTTCACGTCACTAGTGGCTACAGTAGTCACGTCCAGGAAGGGTCCGATGGGTCAGAGTCCCGGACCTCCGTGCTGGACCCCCAACAGATACAGGCTTTGTGTTATCTCTTTTGGGCTTCAGGGGAGTGGTGGAGCTTTGCTCCCCTGGCTTCCATTGGATCCCTTGGACATTCTGAAAGTCTTTGATCACTCTGGCTATATTGGGGAGGGGGCCTAAAGCTGATGTTAACCAACTGAGTGCCTGTGAGCTGATCAGTACAATGCTTTGATCTACATTATGTGCTGTTCTGGCACACAAATGTTTAACCTCCAATCGGTTGAGTTCAATTGGTTGAGTTGTGCGAGTTGGTAATGCGTGGGTATGCTACCCTCCTTATGGCTTTCGAGGTTTAGAAGGCGCTGGTGGACTCTGACACTTGTCAGCCATCAGGTACTTGTGGTCTGGAGGTGAGTTAAACCGCCTGTCCCCTCTCCACAGCTCTCTTGCAGCTTTTGCCCCTCTACACAACAGCTTCCGCCAAAATTCACTGAAGTGAACCTCTAGTCGTTTCTCAAAGGTCTCCAGAGGGCTTGTTGCTCATCTTGTCCTCGGTGTCGGAGCAGAGCATGAGTTTCAGGGGTTGCGCTGTTCCTTGTTTCGCATAGAAGTCAAGCTTGTATGTTTGTGCCGTGATATACCCCACCGGCAAGGGGGGAAAACGGGTGTCCCGACCACCTCGTTTTTTTTCAGCTGGCCAGCTAGCAGGGAGAGCGGCCGCCTCTCCCACGCTCACAGCCGCTGGTAGGCTGCAATGTGTTGTCGAGTATAGCTCGCTATGCAGAGCACGAAAACCTTACAGGTTGCGGCTCCAGGTAATCCTGATACATTCCAGCACTAAAAATCAACTTTTGGTCGGAAAAGGCAGCTTAATTGTGGTTCTCACTTGGAGCTCACGCTTAGTGTAACGAGTCAGCTCAGTGGCTAGGCCCTGCTCCCCCCCGTGTATTTTTATAATTTATGTAATAAAAAGAGTATACTTTTAATTACACTTGGATCCTGACACACTTCCTGGAAAATTGTTGCTGCACCAGTACATCCACAGGCGGGGATCATACTGCCCAAGCGGTATGACCCCCGCTGATCAGAAGCTCAAAAAAAAGTGCGTTTCTATATTTTCTTCACTAAGCATAAGTACCTACTACACTATATTGTGTCTCTTTTACATGCTCTTTTACATGCAGTGAGCACCATCTGGTTCAGAAGACACTACTACTAAATTGTTAAAATTATATACAATTAATTTTTTTTTTTATTTTTTTTCCCCCCATGAAGTGTTCCTCCTAAAAGAGTATGCAATTACCCAAATAATGTGATCAAATGTAAAAGTGCTGAAATAATTGAGTTGAGATGTCTTCAAAATATAACATGTCTTCAAACATTTATTTGTTGACCATGGTTTCATATTATTTTCTGTTTGCTTTTCTGATTCTGTGTTTGCTTTATAAAACCAAATAAAAACTGGATATTTCACTTGAACATGTCTTAAATCAATAATTGATTATAATTATGTGTCACTTCACAGAGAATAAAATATTGACAGCTTTGGTGAACCAGATTGAACCAACGTGCATGCCACCAAAAATCTCCACTTAAAGGATCACTATAGGGTCAGGAACACAAACATGTATCCCTGACCCTATAGTGTTAAAACCACCATCTAGCCCCCTGGGCCCCTCATGCCTCCATAAATATAGCAAAATCTTACTGTATTCAAGCCAGAAGCTGTAGATCTGCATGCTGTTTGCCTCAGAAAAACATCAGTCTGCTGACATCATCAGACGTGGTAGCCTGATCCAATCACAGTGCTTCCCCATAGGATTGGCTGAGACTGACAAAGAGGTAGATCAGGGGCAAAGCCAGCATGATTCAAACACAGCCCTGGCCAATCAGCATCTCCTCATAGAGATTAATTGTATCAATGTATCTCTATGAGGAAAGTTCAGTCTCTGCATGCAGAGGGAAGAGATACTGAATGTTTGGATGCATTTTAGGCAGCCATGACCCAGGAAGGATCTCTAACAGCCATCTGAGGAATGGCCAGTGAAGTTATCACTAGGCTGTAATGTAAACAAAGCATTTTCTCTGAAAAGACAGTGTTTACAGCAAAAATCCTGAAGGTAATGATTCTACTTACCAGAACAAATTCAATAAGCTGTAGTTGTTCTGGTGACTATAGTGTCCCTTAAAGTCCCATGCTTGATAATGTATACCTATTTCCATAGTAATACCATGAGACTTTTGTTACACAGAATGGAGCTATTGCACACATCTCGCATGCCACAAATAGCTTGCGGTGGCCTGATTTTGCAACCTATTTTTTTATTTTTTATAGCAATTTTATAGAATTATTTGATTTTTATCCAACTTTTTGTTTTTGATCTTACTGTTCATATAAATATTTGAACAAGTAGTGTCCTGTAGGACCATGTACTATAACGTTACCGACATTTGCCAGTGGTGATGCCCTCAGGAAATCTATGCTGGCTGGTTACGTGAGAATACACCTTTTAATTTTCTGGTTGGGTTGAGAGCTGGCATACGTTGGATCCCTTGGACATTTTGCAAGTCTTTGATCACTCCGGCTATATTGTGGAGGGGGCCTGAAGCTGCTGTTAACCACCTGAGTGCCTGTGAGTTGACCAGTACAATGCTTTGATCTACATTATGTGCTGTTCTGGCACACAAATGGTTAACCTCCAACACGCCATTGAAACATGTATTATAATACAGTAGTATGTATAGCTTCACTTGAGTATGCTTTGCCTCTTAGTACATTTGTTAAGTATATGTAGTATCAGAGTCAATCTGTTTAATTAATCTTTGGATTTTCTAATTGCAGCAAATCAGATTTAAGATATTTAGATGCCAGGAGCAATCACTTTTCAGTTTAACCATGTGCCACAGCACAAGGGAAATTAAGCTCTACAGAATATTAAAACTACATATCCAAAGTTAAATTCAGAGCCTATATTCTGCTCTGTGTATGGAGCATTACATTTATGTGAAAATAATATCCAGAATTGCCTCTAGAGGCTAGAATCAGATACCCTACAAATTACTGCATTGATTGTTCTAAAGTAAATATATCAACCGATTTCTCCTAGGACCTAATTAGTGAAAGCTTCCTTCTGTGTAACTGTATAGCTGCTTAAATCGCAAATAGTGATCCATGGTTACACAGTTTATATATGCTTTACTACCTCATTCATGACAATTACTATTTCTGTAAAGGGTTGCCATGCCTTTACTGGATTATGTGATATCTACATTATTGGGCCTTGATTTTCATACTGTTTGAAGTATGCAGTAAATGATGATTAGTAAACTTGCGTTAAAAAGGATTTATCCATTTTAGCCTCTGATGTAGAAGATTTGTGGTAAATAATACACGCAAGGAAGGGGCATGGCGCTTATAATGTGGATACACTCACATTAGTTATATGAATATATATATGAAATCACATACTGGTTGCTTTCTTAATCAACACGTTAGTCGCATTACTTGTGTTCCTCTACTTGAGTTTGATTTACCGTTAAAGGGTGTATAGATCATGCCCCTGCAGCATCACTGCTAAATTCTATGCCATTTAGAATTTAAATCACTTTATGCAGCCATAGTAACACCTCCATGCATGTGACATACACTGCCTTCCTTAACACTTCCTGTAACTTTCATCTAATGTTTGCACTTCCTTTATTGCAAAGTCTGTTAAATTTAGAATTTCTTATCACTTGCAGGAGCCTCCTGCATGTACTTAAAGTTCAATTTACAGAGCAGGGGATGAAAATATTTAAAGTAAGTTGCATCTGATTGAAAATTAAACCATTTTGTTTTCATGCTGGCTTTGTGAGTCACAGCTACCGGTGATGTGGCTAGGGCTGCATAAACAGAAACAAAAGTGATTTAACTCATAAATGGCAGATAATGTCGAAGTGAGACTGCAGAGGCATGATCTATGCACAAAAACTGATTAAGTTACAGTTGTTTGGTGACTATAGTGTCCCTTTAATACATATCTGCAGTGGAAAACCAACACACAGCCAAGTCCTCAGTTACCATTATTTCATGCTGTTGATTTAGTGAGACTATTAATTTGCACGGTGTGTCTGCTAACATTCTCTACATACAATTTGTCCATTCACAAGCCAGTGAAGTGTCATATACTTTGCAGGCTGTCTTATGAATGCCCCTCTTTGGCATGCTCCAATGGAAAATATTCGAAGATCATTTCAACATTTGTTCAGGACACTTTATAACCACAAACTTTATGGCTTCAGTTTCTATTAACGAGTTTAGGGCTGAGGGTATTATGAGCATTATAGAAGATTGTCGTGATATCCTACATACATATGTAATTATAAGGGTGTTATTTATAACTCTGTGGATGACCTTCCCAGTGGCATCTTCTATCTTTAAACTTCAATTTAATATATCTATTTTTTTAAATCAGTTTATTGATTTTTCAGAATATGTAATGATGAATCAGAGATTAATATAAAGAGACACGCAGGTCCCGAACATTGCAATAGCGTTCAATCATAGAATAACAGTGTCATATTAGTAAACAATGTTTTTAAGTTACATCAATTACAACCAAGTAAGTGAGTTTCCCTTGCAGAAATACCTGAGTATATGCGCCACTATTTCTATGACAATACCCCTAAGTGTACCAGGGGTGAATAGGTAATAGTAAAACTAGCGAAAGATTATGATACCGTATGGAAGATTAATATTGTGAGTCTCTATCGCTCTATTTGGTTGTGCACACCAACTATGTTGCAAAAGTGAAGGTAGGAGCCGCACTCAATTCCAGCAGCTACCCGGTGCTCCGGAGCAGGACCAGCAATCCCACAACGACAAGGCAATGAAAGAAATTCCCCAGGCACTCAAGGTGTTAAAGCCGCAGGCAGTTTTAATGAAACAAAAAAAGAACAGCAACGTTTTAACCTACAAGGCTTGACAAAGACCTCATAGTAGGTAGAAACGTTGCTGTTCTTTTTTGTTTAATTAAAACTGCCTGCGGCTTTAACACCTTGAGTGCCTGGAGAATTTCTTTCAGTGCATACCAACTATGTCACTACATCCCACATATACATGTGTGGTCTTCAGTTGTCCCTTCCCATTAATGACGAGGAGAGATGTATATCGAGTAGAGGTGTCTCTGAGAAACAGAGTGAAGAGTCAACATGATTAGAGGAGAAAAAAGGGGGGGGCATAGAGGGGTGGGGGAATAATGGACGTATAAGCATACTGTAATAGGTTCCAATTTTGGTCTCCATTTGCAAGTATTTTTTGTGTGCATTAACTTGGTGTAATATTTATTTTATGTTTTGTGCTTTCTAAATTATATATACTCTAGTATAAGCCGAGTTTTTCGGCACATTTTTTGTGCTGAAAAAGCCCCACTCGGCTTATACTCGAGTCAAGGTCTGTATTATGGCAACTTACTTGTTGGGGGCCGGAGCAAGCTCTTACGTACCTTTGTAGCAGCTCCGGTCAGCTCTGTTCAGCTCTGTTCAGCTCACAGTGTAAGTCTCGCGACACCTGCGGCCGTCAGACTTACACTGTGAGCTGAACGGGGGAGCTGAACAGTGCTGACCGGAGCCGCTACATAGGTAAGTAAGAGCTTGCTCTGCCCCCTTCCCCCCCCCTGCACAGCCCATGCCCATAAATTATTTTATTTACTATATAAACTGTACATCTTTGATACACAGAGTGGGGAGGTGAGTTGAGCTCTCAATTTGTTTAGTAATAGGGCATAATATGTTGCTCTTTGGTTTTGGAATATATCCTAATTTGAACCACCAGGGATTCACATAGCCCGCCTCCCTGTCCAGGTAACAAGCAGGGAGGGGGGCTAAAAATAAAATTAAACAATTCAATAAAAAAAATAATAAAAATATTAAAATAATAAAAATATTTAAATAATAAAAATATTAAAATAATAAAAATATTTAAATAATAAAAATGCCCTCCCCCCACCCAGTTTACACACACTACACAAACGCACACACACACTCTGCATCATATACACACACACTCTGCATTCATTATACACACACACTGCATTCATACAAACACACACTGCATTCATACAAACACACACTGCATTATATACTCACACTGCATACATTCACACACACACTCTGCATTATATACACACACACACACACACACACACACACACACACACTGCATTCATTATATACATACACTACACAAACACACACACACTGCATTCATTATATACATACACTGTAAATAACTATTCAATTAATATAATTTTGGGGGGATATAATTTTATTTATAAATTTACCGGTAGCTGCTGCATTTCCCACCCTAGGCTTATACTCGAGTCAATAAGTTTTCCCAGTTTTTTGTGGTAAAATTAGGGGCCTCAAATTATATTTGGGTCGACTTATACTCGAGTACATGTGGTAATAGTATAACATGGAAGCAAATGATCTCTAAATTTTCACCTTTCTTGCAGTGGGATTTTGAAGATTTGAACCAAGATTGGAGCAAGGACATTGATGTTCCAGATATAAACCCCAATGACAGTTCAATCCTGAGCGTTGGCACTGAAACCTCAAGTCGCACTCAGACATAGGTCTGCCTTCAGAGAGAAGAATGCTGGTTGTCTATCTAGATGCACCATAACTGTGAAAGCAGCACTGTTCCATTTCTGTTGAGATGCCGACTTATTATCCTCATGGCTACTGAAAATTTCAAGAGAGACCCTAACCGTTTAAAATGATTTCAGAAAAAGGTCTTGCACCTCTCAACTTATCTTCTTGTCTTCCATTGATGTCCACCAACATTAGATGAATTGTTTGCTGAGTTATTAAAAGGTTGCATCAATGCAGCAGCACAGATTATTATTAAAACTGTGATGATCTTAAGCAAACTATTTTAAAATATATTAATGTGAAGTATTTTTGTTTGTTTTTTGAAAATAACTTTCAGTTGGTTGACTAAAATAAGGGAATAAAGAACATTTCTGTAAGTGTTGATATGTAAAATAATGACTTTTTTGTATTTTGTTTCTAGCACAATTTACCTCCAAGCTTTTGGTATACAAAGACCTATGTTTAATAAACAAAACAAAAAAATTCCCTGATTGCTGAACGAATAGGATAGCTCTGTCCACTCACAGTAGAAAAGATATTCTTATGTTTGTACAAAACAAGCAGCCCATTCCATAGCAACCTTTTTTCTTCTGTCCTGTACAGCAGAAGGATTGGATACTGTTTTAGCAGGCTGTACTTTTATTTTATGCTCGCCAAAACACTTTTTGAACAGGTCCGGCCAGTAGGGTTCAGCCTCTGTCCTCCTATGTGTCTCTGACGGTGCTCCTTTTAGTTCTGATCTAAGCTCTCTCTTCTTGAGAGGCAGTGGTTTATATCAGGTTGTCAATTTTTCAAAAATCCCCATTTGCCAGTGCAACACATGCCTTCAGCATTCTATCTGCCTCTATCCCAGCTGCTTAGTTTTTGGGTTTATTTTTTTGTTTTTCCTGTCTCTTGTAAGTATATCATTAGTATAGATTTCTGATTAGTCTAAGTGTGGGAGTTACTGTTATTCCAGTTACTACTACACTATGTATGGTATTGCATTTTAATAAAAAGGTCACATTTAGGAGATTATTATTATTATTATTAAACATCTAGGTAAGCATTATATATCTTGTGTTGGTGTTATAGAAAAGACTACTCACGATGGCTTTATTGGCTATATGAAGTCACCTGTTTGCTACAGTCTATTTACTTGACTCTGGTAACTGTCAAAGCAGGTGAAAGGTGGTCAGCTGCCCCAGGACTAAAGCTAAGGTTCCTTAGGGCAACATTTGACATGGAAAGTGATGCAGTAATATGATTAACAACATTTTGTAGAAGAAATGTGTTTAAAGTGCTACATTTTTCCCATGGTCAGTGTGTTTCATGACAATAATCTTTGTTATACAAAAGTTGCAAAGATGCTCAAACTGTATTGATTGGTGTATGTAATTTGAGGAAAAGCTAATACTTAAAGGAACACTCCAAGCACTAAACCCACTACTGCACGCTGTGGCCCTATCCCCCCATTGTAAGTGGTCAAACTTACCTTCTTACGTAGGGTCCACTGAGTACCGCTGCCATCTTCCACTTTAAGTACAAAGAGCCATAAGCTCTCTGACTGAGCGAATCTCAGTGGTACAGAGCTTAGCTCACTGGCTGAGATCAATCAAATGATGCGGTCAGCCAATAATGCGGTCATCCCTATGCTGCAGGGCTTAGCTCAGAAGAGTTAATAGAAGCTTGTAAGCCAGAGTTTTGGGTCCTCCTGTAGATCTTGTGGAAGTGGGGAGCAGCAGCCTTTGGACTTCAGGTAAAAAGTCTAATCTAAAGACTCAGTTGCATTCTCCAATACAACTGAAATGTGCTTAATAACACATAGTTTTCTCTCTTTCTAAACTTTGTTTACATTTCTAACAATTGTCTTCACTTTAGGAAATTGTTTTAGCTTGTTTTACTTAACTTATGAACATTCTCATGGATGAATTAATTACTGGGTAGGTGACAACCGCCAGAGAACTAGACATTTTTATTTACAAATTCTAGCTCATATGCTTCCCTATGAGACAAATAGAAGATAAATTGCTGGTGTTAAACTAAAATCTGGAGAGTGAGACAATAGATAAGTTTCAGCTCACAATGGAAGGAAATTCTTAGCCTGTATTGCTGTTTCCCATTAAGATAAGATAATGAAGAGATTCATTTATTTTCTCACAATAAGAAGCTACACTCAGAACATTCACTGTGTAATGCTTTAAGTGGACTTTAATCAAAAGTTCAAAGTCAATACCTCTTTGTAAGACTGCTTAAAAAGAGAATTTAATATATAAGGAAACAATGTTCAAAAGAGGTCCAATTTCTTTAAAATGCTAAGTAAAATTATCTTTTTTTTTTTTTCTCCTTCAAAGAAATATTTTGTAACAATTAACTATAGTGTTCCTCAATAAATGAGGGATCTTATTACCCAACCTGAAATGGGTCCAAAGGCAAACTTGAGCTAAAATGTAAGCTGTTGCAATATAGAAATCTGCAAGTCCACGATAATAAATATATATATAAAACAAGAGGTGTAGGTGCTCGCTATATTATAGTAAAGGCTGCGGTATACAATACAAACACAAAAAAATGGAAAAATGCTGAGGTATCCACAAAAAACAACTCATATGGCACAACAGATAGAAACAATATTAGATCACGGAGATTACAAAGTAGAGAAATCTACAAACCAAATTATCCCCAAACAAGAACACAATATAGACATAGATCACCAACGAAATTCACAGAAAGACACAATCAAACACGAGTAAATTATGAGGACACTAGACCACCAAGGAGACTCATTGAAACTAAAAGAAATACTAATTTTCAACACCCAATAGAAAAAAAGGAAGAACAAAATAAATATCGTTATCACAAACAAAGCATGGATGAATCACCTTTAATAGTAAGACCCAAAACACATAGGTTTACATATATACCAGATTCTCCCAAATTCAAACCTAAAGACAGAAAAACTCATGGGAAAGAGTTAATACTAAAACAGATCGGAGCCATGAGGAGGTGAGGTCTAATTCACCAATACACGATCTTAAAACCAACCAGTATGCTCTATCCTTTTGTGAGCCATTCGATGAGACCTCTTTTTTGGAAATTGCCACAAACAGAGAAAAACATACGAATCGCCTAAATATTACACCCATAAAAAGCCGTAAACGAGACCTAGAGGAACAAGATCAGGTAGAATGGAACAAAAAAGGAAGAGTAGAGAGATTTTAAGTAAAGAACCGATAGAAACCTAAACAAATATTTTTAACCTATCTAACCGACCTCTGAATAACATCCAGGTTAATGTACTCAAAAAGGGCCTCAAATTTGCTCCTACTAGACACTATGATTCTTTTTTAACATATATTGACGTTAATAAGTTCGTGAGGAACACCACATTAAAACGATTTTTTTTACGTAAGAAAGAATCTACCAACACCCTAGGTACCAATAAAGAAAATGATAACATAACCAACTATCAAAGGAGTTCGTTAAAGAACAGATCAACCTTCTACCCGGCTCATTTCAAGTCCTGTGCCTTAGACATTTTGGGGAAAAAAAGGTCTGCAGAGACTTGAAAACTTTGAATGACAGGGCAGGTGATAAATCTAATATTAGTAAAAGAGAGAGACAAGTACTGAAAGATCTATATAATGATCCCTCTATAGTAATTATAGTTTTTACATTCAAAACACAGGTACAGCTATGGGCACCAGGTTTGCACCCAGTTATGCCAACCTCTACATGACCGATTGGGAGGATCGTGCGGCCTGGAGGGGGCATGACTGGGTGGAAAAGCCTGGTGTCCTATGTCCGCTATATTGATGATCTCTTGTTTGTGTGGAAAGGTCCTATCTCCTCCTCACAAGACTTTATATCTTTTCTAAATAATAATCAAGGCATAGTCAACAGTAAATGATAGTGCCACGATGGTAACCTATTTAGATTTAGACATATACATTACAGATAGAAAAATACACACAAAAACACATTTTAAAGACGTGCATGTAAATAACTATATCAACACCAATAGTTGTCACAATAAAGCATGGTTGGAGAGCATACCAAAAAGTCAAATGAAGGAACTGCTCCGAAACTCCAATTTTTAAAAAACAGGCACAAGAGTTAAAAAATAGATTCATCCAGAAATTTTATAAAACTACTAATGTAGAAAACACTATTAAACATACTCTATCTCTAAATAGAAAAGATCTAATACAGAAAACAAAAATAGAACGTAAACAAGATTTTACATTACCTATTGTGATAGATTTTAATAACAAGAATAAACAACTTAGAAGCATTTTTAATAAACATTGGCACCTTTTAAAAGAAGACGACATATTAGGCAAGCTCATACCAGACAAACCAAAAATAATATTTAGAGGAGCACCCAACCTAAAGATGCATGTTACAAAAAATTACACGAGGGTTATTCCTAATAAACTTGACAATTTTCTAACAAATAAAAAAGTTTTTTTTAAATGTAATTGTTGTTTGGCATACAAAAAGACGAAACCTACGTCTAAAGTAACTACTGCTTTTAAATCTAATAATACAGGTAAATCCTATGATATTAAAGACATCATCACATGTAACAGCAAAAATGTTATTTATTTATTGGAATGTCCGTGTGGGCTCCAATACATTGGCAGAACTATAAGACCATTGAAAGTGAGAATAGCCGAACATTGTAGGAACATAGAAAAAGGTTATGTTAATCACTCTGTTTCATCACATTTTTATATACATGGAAAAAATCCTAAACAACTCACTTTCACGGGTATTGCCATTGTAAAAAATCATTGGAGAGGAGGAGACATCATAAAACAGATCGGAAAGCCAGAGATGAAATGGGTGTACCATCTAGATACTCTACACCCCAAAGGTCTCAATGTGGATTTTGATTTATTCAATTTTTTTTATAATTTGACGTATGCTTTATACACTATCTTAATTTTTTATTATTTTTTATTATGAGAATTTTGTAGCATACATAATATATATATTTTTTTTAAATTCTTTATTTTTAGTTCGACACCAAGTACCACTGACCAGCAAAAGGCGGCCCTCGCAGGGGTCCATATGCAACATACATTACAGTGAGTTATACAATGAAGAGTAAAAGGTTTGTCGGATGGTCTGGTGATCATGGACCGTTTGGTGCCTGTTTTCAGTTTTAGGTCCGTTCAGGACCTTTTATCAAACGTGAACAAAAACTAGTACTTTACAGTGTATGTAACATTGAGACATCATAAAAACCATTAGTCTTTCACAATCCTAAGTTCCGTCTAGCCGTTGCGTCCTGGTTTGGGTCTTCATCAACTGCGTCTCCCGGCGGTCATGGCAGTCGGCTGTCCTAAGTTTTGGAGTCTCGTATATTCAGTGGTTTGAAAAGTTGGGGAGGAGGGGGGGGGGAGCCACCAAGCGGTGCTATGGGGACGGAGCAGGAGGGGGAAAGGAAATGGTTGGTGTATCTCGGGGTGCACGGCGGGAGGAGGTCCGCCAAACCGCTGCGAACCTTTTCCAGGCTATATAACATTTTCGTTAGTGTACACTTCCCAGGGAAGCCAGATGTTTTTGAATTTTTTTTCCGTATTTCTGATTTGTGCTGTGAGTTTGTCCATCAAATAGGAGTCTTTAATTTTAACTATCACGTCGTTGTCTGTGGGGACTGTGGGTTTAAGCCACATCTGCGCGAGGGCTCGTCTCGCTGCCAGTGTGAGTTTATTTAAAAGTTGTTGCTCCTTCCTAGGAAGGCCGTCCGTTGGTCGGGACAGTAGCATCGCCCAGGGATCTAGGTCTAAATGTCGCGTGAGAACCTCTTTCACTAATGTTTGGACCCTTTTCCAGTATTTGGTCACTGCAGGGCACTCCCACCACATGTGAACAAAGGTGCCTTTGCCTCCGCAGCCTTTCCAGCATGTGTCTGTCGTGGTTTTTCCCATATTATGGAGTTGTACGGGTGTTGTGTACCACCTCATGAGCATTTTATAGGATTGTTCTTGGTGTAGTACACAAATTGACGTCTTGGCCGTCGCTTCCCAGATATCCACCCAGTCCTCCCCTTTTATAGCCCCCCCTAGGTCCTCCTCCCACTGGTGTATATATCTAGGGTCTGCGGTTCCCTTTTCTGGGGAACTCAACTGCGCATATATGGCCGTGATCAGCCCCTTTTGTGTGGTTTCTGCGTTGCACATTTGTTCGAAAAATGTCATAGGGGTCTGTGCTGCTTTTTTAATATCTGGGTTTTTGGCAAAGTATCTCAACTGTACATATCTGAATACGTCTTTGGTTGTCAGGGGGGCCATGGCTTTTAGGGTGTCAAAGGTTTTGAAGGAATCACCGTCATACATATGTCCGTATCTTTGCATTCCTGTGTCTCCTATCCCCCTAAAATCTCGTGCGGTCAGCCCGGGTTCAAATGCTTTGTTCCGTAAGTATGGAGTCAATGGCGAGGGTGTGTGTTTTAGTGCGTATTTGGTGGCTGTTAGATCCCAGATCCTTATGGAATTAAGGATCGCCGGACAAGAGGTGCGTAGGGGGGGTCTGTCGTGTTTGGGTACCCAGATCCAAAATTGTGGGAGGTCCGTACACATAAGTTTTGTCTCTAGATCTACCCACCTGTGCGTGCCCTCCGGAGTGTGCCATGCTATTATTTGGGCTAGTTGCGCCGCCAGGTAGTATTGATATAGGAGTGGGAGTCCCAGTCCACCCTTCACTTTCGGTCGGTACATTACTTGTCTAGCAATCCTATGTCTTTTCTGCGCCCAAATGAAGTTATCTATGTGTTTCTGGATCATCTGCAGGTCTTGTTTAGTGACTTTGGTGGGTAGGGCCTGGAACAAGAACAATAGTCGTGGGAGTAGTGTCATTTTAATTGCGTGTTGTCTGCCAATCCACGATATGGGCTTTTCGTGCCATTTTTCCAAGTCACGACAAAGCGCCTGAATTGTAGGCGGGTAATTGGCACTATATAGTTTCGCCGGATCTGAGGTGAGTTTAACGCCGAGTTATTTAATTTCGGATCTCGTAAGTTTGAAGGGATAGGCGTTTTTAATGTCGTTAACGCTGTCTGCATCCATTTCTATTGGCATGGCCACCGATTTTTCTAAATTTATTTGATAGCCTGTGATGCGTCCGTATTCCTCTAGGAGGGTCATAAGTCGGGGCAAGGATTCTCTTGGATTGGTGATCGTGACCAGGACATCATCCGCGTATGCGGAGACTTTAAATTCTTCGTCCCTCGCCTTGACCCCGGTTATGTGCTCGTCCTCCCGTATCCTCTGCAAGAGAGGCTCCAACGAGAGGACGAACAGCAGAGGGGAGAGGGGGCAGCCCTGTCTCATGCCGTTGGCGGGCGTAAATGGGGTCGGGGTTGCTCCCTGTACGTTGGTCTGGGCCCTCGGGTCAGTGTATAGGGCTTTTATACCTTTAACAAAGTTTTCTGGCATGTGTAGGCGTTCTAGTAGCGCAAAAAGGTAGCACCATTGCACCCTATCGAACGCCTTCTCCGCGTCCAAGGAAAGGATCAGAGAAGGCGTCCGGGTCCGAGTCGCCCACCATATGAGATCAGTGCCTCTCCTTGTATTTTCGTATAGTTGCCTAGCCGGTACAAAGCCGACCTGGTCTGGGTGTACCATTTTACCTAGGAGGGGGTTTAATCTTGTTGCCAGTATTTTTGCAAAGATTTTTACATCAAAATTTATTAGGGAGATGGGCCTGTAATTTGCTGCTTCGGTTGAATCCCGCCCTGGTTTGGGTATAAGTGCGATGTCAGCTGTGAGCATGTCCGGGTTTGGATGTCCACCGTCCATCCATTCATTGTACATCTTCGTCAGTCTCGGAGTTATCACTTCTCTAAATGTTTTATAATAGGAGCCGTCGAAGCCGTCCGGCCCCGGGGCTTTATTTCCCTTAAGGGCCGTGATCGCCCTGTCTACCTCCTCCTCCTCGATGGGCACCCCCAAGGCGGTTAGGGCCTCCGGGTTCGGTCCCGTCATATTCGTCCTGGTTACGTAGTTAGTGACGTCATGTGTGTATTCCCTATTTTTACTACTTAGTTCTGGGGAGTGGTTGTATATGTGTGATAGGAACTCCGTGAAGATCTGATTGATCTCCGTAGGATTGTGGGTTATCCGACCTTGTTTATCTCGGATCGCCGAGATAGTTTGGAAGTGAGGCTTGGGGTTTAGTGCCCTGGCTAGTAGGGTGTCCATCTTGTTGGAGCGTTCGTAGTAGAGGCGTTTTTTCCGAACTAGATCCCGACCGAGATCCTCAACTGCTGTTGTCCTAATTCTGTGACGGAGGTCTCTAAGGTCCCGGAGGCCCTGTGTCGTGGGATTACGTTTATGGTAGGCTTCTGCCTTCCTCAGCTCCTTTTGGAGCTCGAAGAGAGTTTCGGCCCTTTGCTTTTTTACGGCGGGTTGCAAGTTTAATGAGGATACCCCTCATGACCGCTTTGTGAGCGGCCCATATCGTGGATTGGGTTAAGTCCGGGTTGTCATTGTCGTCGAAATAGGTCGTGATTTCGTCTATTAAGAGCTTCTCCGTGTCTGGGTCCTTTATTAATGTGCCGTTTAATCGCCATTTCCATGGGGGTTTGGGGCCTGGTAGTCTGAGAGTGAGTTCAACGTCGGCGTGATCCGACCAAGTGATAAGGTTGATACGCGCAGAGTGAACCCATGGGATCCCTGTTTGGTTGACTAGGAACATGTCTATACGGGAGTATGTGGAGTGCGCTGCCGAGAAGAACGTGTAGTCCTTCACTCCTGGATTGCATAGCCTCCAGGGGTCAATTAAGTTTGTATTTTGTATAAATTTGATCAAGAGTTTGTCTTGGCCCCTTGTGGTCTGCGTCTTATGGCTACTAGTCGGGGCGCTGCGGTCGACTGTGTGGCAGGGTGTTGCGTTGAGGTCTCCCCCTAGTATTATGATTCCATACGGTAAGGTGTGGATTAAATTATGGAGCGTTTCCCAGAATTCCGGGTCTGGCTGGTTAAGTGCGTATGTATTGATCAGGTGGTACGTGGTGGCATGTATGGTCCGTGAGGACAACGTACCTTCCCATAGTGTCCGTGTGCATCATCTGGGCCACGAAAGGGCATTTTTTATGTAGAAGTATTTCTACTCCGTTTTTTTTGGCCAGTGCCCTGGAGGAGTATGCCCTGGTATATAGATGGTCTGTTAGTTGGATCCGGGCTGACCGCAGGAGGTGCGTTTCCTGTACAAATGCTATGTCAGTTTTTTGCCTTTTAATTTCCCTCATCAGTAAACGTCTTTTGGTCGGGGTGTTTAAGCCATTTACGTTCAGGGAGGTGATTTTTAAGGTCGCCATAGTGTGTGGTTTTGTGGAGTCCCTCCTAACCCCCTGCGCCCCTTGTCTTAGACCGTCCCGCCGTGCGCCCCGTTAAGGCCTTGTGGGTTTGCGGCCCTTGCTGGCCCTTGGGTGGGGGCTGGGAAGGGGGAGAATGGGGAGGGGCGGTGGGAGACGGGGAGGGGGGGGTGAGGTAGCGGGGGAAGCTACTTTGTTTTGGGAAGTAGTGGGGAAGAAAACTGTCCCGGTCTTATCCAGGTGTGCCGGGTATCCCGGGGGGTGGCCACCCGCTCCGCGGCGAAGTGTGTAGGCACGGAGGGGGCAGTCATCCGCCAAGCACCCTGGAGTCTGTCCGCTAGGGTCGGTCATTTCTCACCCGAAAGTCCAGTCTCTGCGAGGTCTGTGGGTCTGTTCGTCAGAGTGTGTCACGTCTCATACATATTTACAAAACAACATTAATTATATCAAACATCCCAGCTTGAATGAAGGCACAGGAAAACCACAATATAATACAATACAGTGCACTATAGTACAGTACCCCTTCCCTCTGTCCCTTTTGGTTGTGTTAGCGTAGGCTATCTGCTGCTGACTATCTCTACTACACCGGTGTTGTGCAGGTGTTTTTTTTTTTTTCTCTCCTTCCGTGTTCCTCCCCCTCCTGCTTACTACCCTGTAGACCCGGGGTTCCCTTGCAACCCTTCTTCCCAGGTATGGGTGGGATTTTTTACCCTAGCGCTGTTGATGGCTGCCTAGTCGTAGCCCTTAATCCGTTTCAGTGTCTGGAGGTGGCGCAGGGGTACCTGGGATGTGCAGGGGGGGGCCTAAGTCCCTATGTGCGGTGTCCTTTAAGAAATGGGGCGAGTGTCCCCGTGCTGTACTCTGCATCCCGCGTTTCTATTGCTCAATAAGCCGCCCCCCCTGTCCTCCCCCCGTGTGCGTGATAATGTGCAATAAGAAGTATAAACTTGCGTCTCCGGGCGTAATCGTGGTAGGCTCCCCCGTCTTTAGCAAGTCCATAAGGTGTGCCCCTAAGGACACCAGGTCTGTCGCTCTTTCTGGCTGGTTATTGGTTGTTCTCCTGCCGTTTAACAAAGTCCATTTGAGTCTATAGGCTTGGCTTTTGTAGGGTCTTGTCTTTAGCTTCGGGTTGTCTTTGGTGTCGATTTTGCTAGGGCAGATATCTAGGGTGACTTGATCCTCTGTGGAGATGTCAGTTGGTGATGCTCCTTTGTTCCCAGCTCGTGTAGCTGTTGTGTTTGTCCATGTGAGATGCCATGCGCAAATAGCCTCCCCCATGGGGCTCTTTGCCTTGAGTCGGTGAGCATTTTCCGGCCTGTTTGCCTCAGTGGTTCTGTGATCTTTTCCTTTATATGGTTAGAGTGGAGTTCTTCTTAGACGTCATATGCTGCGTTTTCTGCATATGTTAGGGCGAGGGATAGGGCTGTGCTTTGTCGTGATTACTATTTTTGTATCGGCATTGTTTGTTTGTTTTTTTTATTTTATTTTTTTATTTTAATTAGTTATTTTGTTTTTTGTTTGTCTTTCTGGGTTTTCTTGCTTTTTATTTTGTCCTTCCCTTCCCGACAGTTTTAAGGTAAGTTTGTCTGTGAATGGTGCTGTCAGGGTTTTGGTCTCCTGTGCCTCCAGAGCTGTGGGTTTCTTTGAGTGGGATGTCTTCTGCTGGCTATGCGTCTCTTTTCGTTGTTGTGTCTTGGAGCAAGGGTTTGTTTTACTGTCTATGAGGCGCGTTACCTTCGATCGCTGCCCCTTCTCTAGGTATGATACCTAACGCTTGGGTGCCCCGTTGAGGGAGGTGGAAGTCCGCCGTGACCTCAACTCCTATCTCGTGGAGGAAGGCTCTGGGGTCCGCCGTGGGTAGTAGCACCGCAGGTCTTGGTCCGTTGAATACCAGCATTTTAAAGGGGTGGCCCCATGCAAAGTTAAGGCCTTTTGCTCTGATTAGGTCTGCAATGGGCTTCCATTCTCTGCGTCTGGCAAGCGTGGCTGGCGCTATGTCTTGGAATAGGTGTAATGTAGCGCCATCTATAGCATAGGTGTGGTGTCTGGCACTTTTAAGTATAGCCTCCTTGGTGGAGAAAAAATGCCACCGCATAATTACGTCTCTCGGTGGCCCGTTGGGGGGTCCACGGGCTCTCAGCGCCCTGTGTGCCCTGTCGACCACCCACAAGTTTTCCGGTATAGCTGGCAGTTATTCTTTAAATAGAGCAGTTAGCACCGTCTGTAGGTCTGTATCTTTAATCTTTTCAGGCAAACCCTTAATTCTCATATTGTTTCTGCGTGACCTGTTGGATGCATCTTCGATTTCTGCCTCTAGCTCTGCCACTTTTGCCATGAGGGTGTTGGTGGCTGAGGCTGCTTCATTATGGGCCGTCACCACGTGATCCATTCTCCATTCAAGTGCCTCTGTGCGCTGCCCTACTGTTTGTATCTCTGCCTTGACTTCGCGGGCTGATCTCTCTATCTCCCCTGCAAGGTAGTGTTTAACTTCTGCCAGTGAGTGCAGTATATCAGAGGTGGTAGCCTGCTGTGACAGGGCTGACCAGTCACTCTGTGGGCTCGGGCAGTTCGCGCTCTCCTGACCGCCGCCATCTTTAGGTGCCTGCGGCCTAGGTGTGGTGAGGAGGTCGGCGACAGAAGGGGTGTTCTCCCGCGGCTTCTTACCGTTTTTTTTATACTGTGCCATCTCCGGTTCTCCCCCTCTCTCTCGCCGGGTGATTTGCAGAGGCTGTGGTCGGATGTGTGCTTCTGGCTGTGCGTTGCGGACCGTTCCGGGTGCAGAGCTCTCTGCCTAAGCGGCCATCTCGTTCGGCGGTCGAGCCACGCCCCCATAATATATATTTTTATTTATATTCATATATTACCATATTTTATCTTATTCATTTTATTTATTTACTTTTTCCGTTGAGCCACAATAAGTATACGTCTCTATTCCCCGCTCTTTTTACCAGTTTCCCCCATCTATGTTTATGTTGTTCTTAGTGCTCTGTTAATGCTAATGCACTTTCTATACTATGATATAAATTCACTACAGATCATTATTACAATTTTTGTTTTAGGTTTGTATTTATATCTGTTTTTATTTATGATGCTCTTCTTATAATATTATACTGTTTTCATGTATATAAATTATCCCCCCCTTTTTTACTTATTTGCTTATTTGCCAGCTTGCCAATATATATACCTCTTTTATATATATATATATATATACACATATATTCATTTGTGTAACGCCTCTTTTTGCCATGTTTTCTTTTACTAATATATACTATATTTGTTTCCTTATATATAAATATATAATACTTACAGGTTCACAATATTTATATATCAATTTATCTTGACCATATTTGTTTTATTATTAATATATTTGTATTTATCTATTTTAATGATTATATTTTTATGGCTTGCCATTATGTTGTATTCGGCAAAGTATTTACTTAATAGTTTCACAAGTCATATATACCTTTTACTTCATATATATATTTCTACATATGAACGATATTTGGAACGCACGCACGCCATTTTTAATGTTACGTGCGTTCCACACATATATCCCATGAGGTCATCCGGCCACTGGAAACCTAATCGCGCTGCGTCACTTCCTGGTGTGACACGTGTGTTCCACAGTGGCACACAAGTCTGTTTATATATACATGACCTCTGACCGACTGCATCACTTCCGGTGTGGCTCGCAAAACCGGAAATAGGATGAATCAGGAAGTAATTATGAATCAAGCCTACCCTATATATTCAGAATATGAAGAGGATATCCCCCACACTTTTGAAAAAGCCCTTTGGACGGGCAAACGCGTCAAGTGGGACTGATTCTTTTATCTTGTTTTTCTTTATTGTTAATATACCCTTTCTAATAAATAGCTACTTTTTTATAGTACTATTTATTTATTTTTAATTTTTTGGCTTGATTCCTGTTACCATCTACATCCTTAGGTGGGGATTATACCACTCATGCTGATTTAACTAGAGCAAGTCTTGCTCTAAAGAATGTAAGTACATTTCTTCTTGAAGTTTTCTTTTGTTCTTCTACCTCCTATATATATCAGGAGGACCATCGACACTTAAAACACCATACATCCTTAGATGGGGATTGTACAGTCCATGTGCTATACAGCAGAGCTCCAATTAGCTCTAGCATATGTGAGTGGTTTTCTTATAGCAATTACTTATCTTGTTTTGATTGTACCATATTGTATTGCACTATTATTTGTCTTTCTCCTTTTTTTCCCTGAGGTTTACTACATTTCCTCGAAGGTTTATGTATGTAGAAATTTTAAGGCGCAGTATACGCTACACTCTATTTTGATAATATATATATATTATAATTATATATTATCTAATTTATATTCCTTATATTTTTATATATGATATTTTGTACTATTTTGTAATACTAAAAAAAATATTTTAAAACTCTATCCAAAAATATTAAATAATTTGGAAAGATTATCTAGTAATATTAAAATAAGGCTACATGTCATGATTGATCCATCTATAGTCCACAAAACAACTTTTGCTTAATGAAGCAGTTTTGGGTATAGATCATTCCTCTGAAGTTTCACTGCTTAATTATCTGCCACTTAGGGGTTAAATCACTTTGTTTATGTTTATGCAGCCCTAGCCACACCTCCCCTGACTGTGACTGACACATCTTGCATGAAAACAAAATGGTTTTATTTTCAATCAGAAGTAACTTACTTTAAATGTTTTTATCCTGTTCTGTAAATTGAACTTTAATTACATACAGAGGGATCCTGTAGGGTCTAGCAAGCTATCAACAGAGCAGGAGATAAAACATTTCTAAATTAAACAGAATGTGCAATAAAGGAAGTGTAAACATTAGTTGACTCTTTACAGGGAGTGTTTAGGAAGGCTGTATAAGTCACATTCAGGGAGGCGTGTCTAGAACTGCATAAACAAAGTTATTTAACTCCCAAATGGCAGAGAATTGAGCAGTGAGACTACAGGGGCATGATTTATACACCAAGACTGCATCATTAAGCTAAAGTTGTTTTGCTAAATATAGTGTCCCTTTAACCTATAAAGCAGTAAAGATATAAATTATATCCTCTATTCTTAAAGGTCTATGGGTATTTTACTACTATAACACGCACCTTCCATTTGTGCCTTTCTGTTTGTTTGTAGTGTTGAAGTTTGAATGCTTAAGCATTTTTGTGTAGTGTTGGCGAGATGTTACACATAACACATACACACTAACACACGTGTACATATATAGACACACTGACAGACAAACAAAGACACACATGCAGATACAAAGACACAGGTGCACACTAGTGATGTCCCGAACAGTTCGCTGGCGAATAGTTCCTGATGAACATCGCTTGTTCGCGTTCGCCACGGATGGCGAACATATGCGCTGTTCGGTCCGCCCCTATTCGTCATCATTGAGTAAGCTTTGACCCTGTACCTCACAGTCAGCAGACACATTACAGCCAATCAGCAGCAGACCCTCCCTCCCAGACCCTCCCCCCTCCTGGACAGCATCCATTTTACATTCATTGTGAAGCTGCATTCTTAGTGAGAGGAGGGACAGTGTAGCTGCTGCTGATTTGATAGGGAAATTGATAGCTAGGCTAGTGTATTCAGTGTCCACTACAGTCCTGAAGGACTCATCTGATCTCTGCTGTAAGGACAGCATCCCAAAAAGCCCTTTTGGCTAGAACATCAGTCTGCTTTTTTTTTTCTGTGTAATGTAATTGCAGTTGCCTGTCTGCCAGCCTGTGTGTCAGGCTCACAGCATATACTGTGCCCACTTGCCCAGTGCCACCACTCACTCACTGGTGTCAAAATAGCTTGCATTTAAAAAAACAAAAAACCTTTTTGACTGTAATATAATAGCAGTCAGTTTCCTTCACTAGTGTGCGTTTCAGGGCCTGCCCAGTGCCACCACTCACTCACTCGTGTCCCAATAGCTTGGATTTTAAAAAAAACAAAACTTTTTGGACTGTAATATAATAGCAGTCAGTTTCCTTCACAAGTGTGCGTTTCAGGGCCTGCCCAGTGTCACCACTCACTCACTGGTGTCCCAATAGCTTGCATTTAAAAAAAACAAAACTTTTTTGACTGTAATATAATAGCAGTCAGTTTCCTTCACAAGTGTGCGTTTCAGGGCCTGCCCAGTGCCACCACTCACTTACTGGTGTCCCAATAGCTTGCATTTAAAAATAACAAAACTTTTTGGACTGTAATATAATAGCAGTCAGTTTCCTTCACAAGTGTTCGTTTCAGGGCCTGCCCAGTGTCACCACTCACTTACTGGTGTCCCAATAGCTTGCATTTAAAAAAAACAAAACTTTTTTGACTGTAATATAATAGCAGTCAGTTTCCTTCACGAGTGTGTGTTTCAGGGCCTGCCCAGTGCCACCACTCACTTACTGGTGTCCCAATAGCTTGCATTTAAAAAAAACAAAACTTTTTGGACTGTAATATAATAGCAGTCAGTTTCCTTCACGAGTGTGCGTTTCAAGGCCTGCCCAGTGTCACCACTCACTCACTGGTGTCCCAATAGCTTGCATTTAAAAAAACAAAACTTTTTGACTGTAATATAATAGCAGTCAGTTTCCTTCACGAGTGTGCATTTCAGGGCCTGCCCAGTGCCACCACTCACTCACTGGTGTCACAATAGCTTGCATTAAAAAAAATAATAATTTTTTGTACTGTACTATAATAGCAGTCAGTTTCCTTCACGAGTGTGCATTTCAGGGCCTGCCCAGTGTCACCACTCACTCACTGGTGTCCCAATAGCTTGCATTTAAAAAAAACAAAAACTTTTTGGACTGTAATATAATAGCAATCAGTTTCCTTCACGAGTGTGCATTTCAGGGCCTGCCCAGTGCCACCACTCACTCACTGGTGTCACAATAGCTTGCATTTAAAAAAAACAAAAACTTTTTGGACTGTAATATAATGGCAGTCAGTTTCCTTCACGCGTGTGCGTTTCAGGGCCTGCCAGGGCACAGTGTCACACCAGTGCAACTCATATCTGGTGTAACAGTAGTGTACATTTTAAAAAAAAATACAATTTTGACTGTAATAGATTGAATAGCAGTTAGTTGTCTGCAAGCGTGTGTGTCAGGCCTACAGCATCTACTCTGTCAACTTCTGCCACTGCACAGTGCCACTCATATCTGTTGTCACAGTAGCTTGCACGCATAGTACCACTAATCGAAAAAAAATGACAGGCAGAGGCAGGCCACCCCGCAGGGGCCGTCGTCAGGGCCGGATTAACATAGGGGCTGATGGAGCTGCAGCTCCAGGCCCAGGCCCATGGTATAGGCCCATTGATTTAAAAAAAAATTATTTTTTTTTCACACACTACTCTTAGGGATTCCACCTGGCTTTTATTTTATTGGTACAGCCAGTATTTGAGGCTGCCTGGCTGGTGCCAATATTGCAGTGATACTGGCAATATAAATGCTGGTATTTTTCTCAGTATAAATGTAGATTACTCTGCAATACCAGCACTGGCCAGTAGGGGTCGCTGTATGTGGAGACAGGCAGGGATAGGAAGTTCTGCAGGGGTGCAGCTACAGAGAGTCCAGAGAGCAACTCCCACCCTGCACAGACAGCTTACGGCTCAGGGAAGTAAGGGATGGGGGAAAGGCTGCAAAGAGACATACACTGAGACACTAAGGGACATTGGGAGACATTATGACACAGACACATGGGGACACAGTGTCCCCATGTCTCCCAGCCATGTGTCCCTGGTGTCTCAGTGCCCCCTAGTCTCCCAGTGACCCCTAGTCTCCCAGTGCCCCCAGTCTGCCAGTGTCTCACTGTCCCCATGTCTCCTAGTGCCTCCATCTCTCTCAGTGACTCAAGTGTCACAATGTCCCCAAGCTAGTGTCCCTAGTGTCTGTGGCCCTGGTGTTTCAGTGTCCCCATGTCTCCCAGTGCCCCATGTCTCAATGTCCCCATGTCCCCCAGCCAGTGTCTCTAGTATCTTTGTCCCTGGTGTCTGTGTCCCCATGTCTTCAAGTGTCCCCTATTGTCCCACTGTCCCCATGTGTCCCAGCCAGAGTCCCCTAGTCTCCCAGTGTCACTGGTGTCTCCATGTCCTTAGGTCTCCCCGTGTCCCCAGGTCTCCCCATCTTCCTAGTGTCCTAGTGACATGGGGACCCTGGGATACATGGGGACATAGGGAGACATGGGGCATTGAGACACTGATACATAGGATCACTGGGAGACCTGGGGACACGACACTAGGGGACACTGGGAGACATGGGGCACTGAGACACTGATACATAGGAACACTGAGACCTGGAGTAATCGACACATGGGGGCACTGAGTCACGAGGGCACTGGGAGACATGGGGGCACTGGGAGGAATCCATCTATACAGCAGATTTAAACTAAGTATTTTTTTGGTGATTTTACAGCATTTTCTCTTATGCTACTCCTTGTGATTTACAAAATGTGATATCACTTTTTGCTGTAAGCACGGTCTTTTCAGAGAAAATGCTGTGTTTACATTACATCCTAGTGATAACTTCACTGGTCACTCCTTAGATGACTGTTAGAGATCCTTCCTGGGTCATGGCTGCCTAAAATGCATACAAACATTCAGTGTCTCCTCCCTCTGCATGCAGACACTGAACTTTCCTCATAGAGATTCATTAATTAAATTCAGCTATATAAGGAGATGCTGATTGGCCAGGGCTGTGTTTGAATCATGCTGGCTCTGACCCTGATCTGCCTCTTTGTCAGTCTCAGCCAATCCTATGGGGAAGCACTGTGATTGGATCAGGCCACCACTTCTAATGATGTCCGCAGACGGATTGTTTTTATGAGTCTAACAGCATGCAGAGTTACAGCTTCAGGCGTGAATATAGTAGGAGTTTGCTATATTTATGGAGGCATGATGGTGGTGTTAACACTATAGGGTCATGAATTCATGTTTGTGTTCCTGACCCTATAGTGATCCTTTAAGGTAATGCTGACTTTGGTCTCTCTAACACTGTGGCATGTTCCCTTTCTTCTATACTCACTACATACAACTTTTCTCTGTCCCAGAACATATACCAGGAGCTTCTGCCTGCTAGTAAGAAGGTAAGGAGACAAGTGGACCAGCGAGTGCTAGGGGACAGTCCTTAGAAAGCGTTGAGTGAGCGCATCATTAGATGCATGTATGCCAAGCTCAGGGTGCTGTCTGCATAGTATGCCCTTAGTTGGCCAGCTGCATGATTGGCAGGAAGCCTGACATGCATTCATGCCAGGCTGGCCTTCTAATTCTTTGAGCAGACATGTCCTCTTTTTGGGCATGTTTGCCCCTTTTGGCAGGTTACGTGATTTGTGTCAGTGGCACACCCTTTTACCATGCCCATTGACTTCCTGCTTGACTGGACACTGCTGTTAGGGGTTATGGATTTACTTGAAAGATGAAAACATACATTAGAGAGAGATTAGCCTAGGGTATGTGTTTTCTTTAAGCTGCTGTTTTCTTTCTCTCCAGCCCCATCTCCATCAGATACATGATGCTTGGGAGTGTTTTACTGTTTTTGGTCGATATGATTCTGTAATTAGGCCCTTCATAATTGTCAGCACCAGGCCCACTGGGCTCTTAATCTGGCCCTGGCCGTCGTGGTGGTGGTGCTGTGATTCCCTTTGGCCCTAGAATAATGCCCAGTGTTCAGAGGCCACGTACCCTGAACTCGAAAAGTTCTGAGGACATAGTTGACTGGCTAACACAGGAACCTTGACGCACCATCCTCCTCCAGCTTAGCTTCGGGCACCTCTCAAGTTACCACTCGCCCGCCTGCTGCCACCACCAACACTAGCACCACAGCAGCTTCACTTGGTATGTCAGAGGAGTTATTTACACATCAGTTGGAAGAAATGATTGATGCGCAACCATTATTGCCAGAGGATGTAGATAACAGGGATATGTCTCAGTCAGGCAACATTACACACATGGACGTACGGTGTGATGATGATGATGTTGTACCCGCTGCTGCTTCCTTTGCTGAGTTGTCAGATACAAGTGAAGCGGTTGATGATGATGATGCATCCGTGGATGTCACGTGGGTGCCCGCTAGAAGAGAAGAAGAACAGGGGGAAAGTTCAGATGGGGAGACAGAGAGGAGGAGGAGGAGACGAGTTGGAAGCAGGGGGAGGTCGTCGCAAGGAGCTAGTGGCACAGTCAGACAGCATGCATCGGCACCCGGGGTCAGCCAGACAGCACGCCAATCAACGCATGCTGTTGCCACCACCAGAATGCCGTCATTGCAGAGCTCAGCAGTGTGGCATTTTTTTTTGTGTGTCTGCCTCTGACAACAGCGATGCCATTTGCAACCTGTGCCAAAAGAAACTGAGTCGTGGGAAGTCCAACACCCACCTAGGTACAACTGCTTTGCGAAGGCACATGATCGCACATCACAAACGCCTATGGGATCAACACATGAGTACAAGCAGCACACAAACTCAAAGCCGTCATCCTCCTCCTGGTCCAGCATCTTCAGCCACGTTAACCACTGCTGTCCTCCTTGCCCCCTCTCAACCATCCGCCCCTCCGTCTCGCGCCTTGAGCAGTTCCTGCTCATCTGCCCACAGTCAGGTGTCTGTCAAGGACTTGTTTGAGTGTAAGAAGCCAATATCACAAAGTCACCCCCTTGCCCGGCATCTGACAGCTGGCTTGACTGAACTCTTAGCCCGCCAGCTTTTACCATACAAGCTGGTGGAGTCTGAGGCGTTCAAAAAATTTGTAGCTATTGGGACACCGCAGTGGAAGGTACCCGGCCGAAATTTCTTTGCACAAAAGGCAATCCCCAACCTGTACTCGATTGTGCAAAAGGAAGTAATGGCATGTCTGGCACACAGTGTTGGGGCAAGGATCCATCTGACCACTAATACCTGGTCTGCAAAGCATGGTCAGGGCAGGTATATCACCTACACTGCGCATTGGGTAAACCTGCTGACAGCTGCCAAGCATGGAATGCGTGGCTTTGCAGAGGAGTTGGTGACACCGCCACGACTTGCAGGCAGGCCTGCTGCCACCTCCTCTACTCCTCCTACTCCATCCTCTTCCATAACCTCCTCGGCTGAGTCCTCTTCTGCTGCTGCGTCTTGCTCCACATCAATGGCACCCCCCCAGCTCCCCAGGTACTATTCCACATCCAGGATACGGCAGTGTCACACCGTCTTGGGGTTGACTTGCCTGAAAGCAGAGAGTCACACCGGACCAGCACTCCTGTCCGCCCTGAACGCACAGGTGGATCAGTGGCTGACTCCGCACCAACTGGAGATCGGCAAAGTGGTTTGTGACAACGGAAGAAATTTGTTGGCGGCATTGCATTTGGGCAAGTTGACACATGTGCCGTGCATGGCACATGTGTGTAATCTGATCGTACAACGCTTTGTGCATAAGTACCCAGGCTTACAGGACGTCCTGAAGCAGGCCAGGAAGGTGTGTGGCCATTTCAGGCGTTCCTACACGGCCATGGCGCACTTTTCAGATATCCAGCAGCGAAAAAACATGCCAGTGAGGCGCTTGATTTGCGACAGCCCGACACGTTGGAATTCAACACTCCTAATGTTCGACCGCCTGCTCCAACAAGAAAAAGCCGTTAACGAGTATTTGTATGACCAGGGTGCTAGGACAGCCTCTGCGGAGCTGGGAATTTTTTTGCCACGTTACTGGACACTCATGCGCAATGCCTGTGGGCTCATGCGTCCTTTTGAGGAGGTGACAAACCTAGTCAGTCGCACCGAAGGCACCATCAGCGACATCATACCATTTGTTTTCTTCCTGGAGCGTGCCCTGCGAAGAGTGCTGGATCAGGCCGTAGATGAGCATGAAGAGGAAGAGGAAGAGTTGTGGTCACGATCACCACCAGAAACAGCCTTATCAGCATCGCTTGCTGGACCTGCAGCAACGCTGGAAGAGGATTGTGAGGAAGAGGAGTCAGAGGAGGAATGTGGCTTTGAGGAGGAGTAGGAAGAAAAACCACAAACAGGCATCCCAGGTGCTTGTTGTCACCTATCTGGTACCCGTGGTGTTGTACGTGGCTGGGGGGAAGAACATACCTTCAGTGAGATCACTGAGGACGAGGAACAGGAAATGAGTAGCTCGGCATCCAACCTTGTGCAAATGGGATCTTTCATGCTGTCGTGCCTGTTGAGGGACCCTCGTATAAAAAGGCTGAAGGAGAACGACCTGTACTGGTTGTCCACGCTACTAGACCCCCGGTATAAGCAGAAAGTGCCTGAAATGTTACCGAATTACGGCAAGTCGGAAAGGATGCAGCAGTTCCAAAATCAATTAAAAAGTATGCTTTACACAGCGTATAAGGGTGATGTCACAGCACAACGGGAATCTAACAGGGGAAGAGGTGAAAGTAATCCTCCTCCTCCCACGACCACGCCGGCAAGGACAGGACGCTTTACAGACGTGTTGTTGATGGAGGACATGCGAGCTTTTTAAGTCCTACGCATCGCCACAGCCCTTCGGGGTCCACCCTCAGAGAACGACTCGACCGACAGGTAGCAGACTACCTCGCCTTAACTGCAGATATTGACACTCTGAGGAGCGATGAACCCCTTGACTACTGGGTGTGCAGGCTTGACCTGTGGCCTGAGCTATCCCAATTTGCGATAGAACTTCTGGCCTGCCCCGCTTCAAGTGTCCTGTCAGAAAGGACCTTCAGTGCAGCAGGAGGTATTGTCACTGAGAAGAGAAGTCACCTAGGTCAAAAAAGTCTAGATTACCTCACCTTTATTAAGATGAATGAGGGATGGATCCCAAAGGGACTGACAGTGGGCGATACATTCGACTACAAAAGGCCTCATGAGGGGGACGTAATAGGGTGTCGCGGCTGCCGTCCCGCCGCGTGATATTTAAATCCCTAGCTCACCCCAGTACCTTGCCCTGTCATGGTTTCCTGTTCCTGGTTTCCTGAGAGTGCTTTATCATTGTGAATCTGATTTCCTGGTATCTTGCCTTTTCCCTGGTTATTCTGAATTCTGGTTTCCCTGACTTGGCTTGTGTAAACGGTATTGTGTATTTTCTGGCTTCCTTGACCTCGGCTTTCCCTTTGACCATTCTCTGTCTCTAGCGTATTAGACCGGCCATCTTAAGGTCCGGTTTACGCTCTGTCCTTTTATTTTCCTTTTCTTGCCTATATATATGTTTACATAGTTTCTGCGTGCTGGACCACACTAGTAGTCATGACATTGGGATTAAACTGATAAGAATAGTACTATTTAACACACCACTCCTATCTGGTGGCACATTAGATTGCACGCGCAGTGCCCCAAATTTGAAGAAGGAGGACCGACCAAGCATCTTTTTCCATCTCCCGGTTCCTAAAATCGATGCCATATACATGTCCCCTGATAGGGGACGTAACAGGGATTAAACTGCTAAGAATAGTACTACTTAACACACCACTCGTATCTGGTGGCACATTAGATTGCACGCGCAGTGCCCCAAATTTGAAGAAGGAGGACCGACCAAGCATCTTTTTCCATCTCCCGGTTCCTAAAATCGATGCCATATACACGTCCCCTGATGGGGGACGTAACAGGGGTAAACTGATAGGAATAGTACTACTTAACACACCTTATAATAACGCAGAGAGAGGCAATGCAGAGAGATAGTCTGAAGAAGAGGAGTCAGAGGAGGAAGGTGGCTTTGAGGAGGTGGAAGACCAAACACAGCAGGCGTCCCAGGGGGCTTGTTGTCACCTTTTGGGGACCCTTGGTGTTGTACATGGCTGGACGGAGGAAGAGACCTTCAATGACATCAGTGAGGACAAGGAACGGGACATGGCTAGCTTGGTATCCAACCTTGTGCAAATGGGGAGTTTGCAGTTGTGCAAATGGACTGTTTGCGGTTGTTTGCGGTGCGTTAAACGGGGAGTTTGGTCTGTCACTGTGAAGCGGGCGTAACCCTTACACTACCTGATCGATACAACATCATACCTGATGTTTTAAAGCACGTTATTCCAAACAATTTAGGAATGTTAGGTGATTTATGCCCTTTATGGATTAAAACCAGACTCTGCATCAACTATGTAATTTTCCATGGGAGTTTTGCCATGGATCCCCCTCCGGCATGCCACAGTCCAGGTGTTAGTCCCCTTGAAACAACTTTTCCATCACTATTGTGGCCAGAAAGAGTCCCTGTGGGTTTTAAAATTCGCCTGCCTATTGAAGTCTATGGCGGTTCGCCCGGTTCGCCTGTTCGTGAACATTTGCGGAAGTCCGCGTTCGCCGTTCGCGAACCGAAAATTTTATGTTCGCGACATCACTAGTGCGCACACATACAAATACACAAAATAAAGATACACAGTGATATGCTGCTACTAGACTATGTTAGTATGGAGAAAGTGACTGTCTTTTACTTGAACCCAGTGCTCACATGACATTGTTACACGCTGTTAAACGCACGTAGCGTACGACCAGGGCCCTGAAGATACATGACTATCGGGTGGTCCTAAGTGCGTGGACTTTCCAATGGACATGAGATTTGTCATTCTATTTAAATGAACTTACAATTCTGAGTTTTGTGAATAAACATATAAGTCTCCAAATTCTACATGCTAAGTTTCTAATAAAGTTGCTTTGCATTAATTTTAAATAAAGGAATTCACACTTTAGTGTAGTAACCATGTAGGCAACACCGCTTCTACATGGTTAAAACAATGAACTTTTATGACATCAAAATTTGGTCATTGTATTCAGTTCATAATTTAATCCAGAGAATGAAATTCTTATCCGGGCCACAGCTGCATCTTGCACAAGGATTAGAGAGCTATCTACTAAAAAGCAAAATTGCCAAAATTGAACTTTCAGCCAGTTTTACTAATACTATATACAATTACTAAGTGTTCATAAATAAAGGAGGTTAAATTCTCACTTCAGCCTCTGCTCGCTATGCTGCAAGTATGGGCATGTCTACTAAACAGTGATCAGCCAGTGACCCAAAAAAAATAAACACCCCCAAATCAAATATATGGGAACCTGACATGGTGAGGCACCTATTATAATAATTAACGGGGGTGAGACATAGTGTCCCCCTCCAGCTCCCACCCATGCCCCGCAAGTGGGGACTATTAAACTAAGTGGGCCTAGTATCCCAACCATTAGAGGCAGGTGGGGGCCCTAAATGATAATGGGGGGAGCCTACTGTCCCCTTAGCCCCCATCCATTGACTGCAGGTGGGGACCCCAAGTAATAAAAGGGGGGAACCTATTGTTCCCCCTCAGCCCCTACCTATTGCCGGTGGGTGGGGGTCCCAAGTAATAAAGGGGAGGGGGATCCTATTGTTTCCCCCAAGCCCCCACTCATTGCTGGTGGGTGGGGTTCTAAGTGAAAAGGGGGGGGAACATATTGTTCACTGGCCCTGTTAACACAGCAATTCACGTTGAATATGAATAATTCTGTTGTCAGCTTTCATTCATAGTATTACGCAGGGAACCCAGCATTCCTTCACAAAAGACTTCATCTCTTTTGTGCTGGAATTTCACAATGCTAGCTGGTGGGGGCAGATGACCTTCATCTGGCAACACTAAGATTGCAATGTCTAGGACCTGGTAAGAAATAAAGCAAGAAATAAAGCGGTAAAAAAAGTGAAATGGGGAACCCTGGGGGCATTTAGAGGTGACTAGTGGGCCAATCAAATGTAGTGGAGTCAGGAGGGGGGTTTATAAGAAAAAAAGATGCTGCCATGGCATAGCTGCTTTAAGTTTTCTTTAAAAAGATTTTGTATAACAAAGCAACATTCAGATATGAGTCTATTAAGAACAATAGATTATCATCAGTAATGACTAAAGATCAGCTAATGCCCTAAATGGACCTATTTCTGAATGTGTTGCTATGGTACATTTTCTTTGCACAACACAATAACCCAATGTTTGACCAGATAAATTCACATCTAATAGCATGTGTCTCTGCAGCTGTAAATCCTTATAGGCTTCACTTTTATAATTACTAGGCATTGTCTTTATTGAAGTCAATGGGACTGTGTATGTGATAGAGAATTGGTACTTTTTAACTGAAAATTAAAACAAAGGAAATGAATGATAAACTGCCTAAAGAAATGGATTGGGAATGAGAAAATACTAAAGTGAAAGGGATGGAGGGTGGTATGCCACCTTTATTTCCATTTTTATGATTTACGAAAGTGGAATAGCAATAAAGGACATGCTTCAGACAATCAGAATTATTAATTGTACATTACAATGTCTTTTGGGCAGAGCTGGATTAGGATTTCCCAGGGCTCTAGGCAGGATGCCAGATTGCCCCCACTTCCCCTTTCTTTGGTGGTGTTCTATGTGTGTGTGAGTGTGCGGGGGCAGAGTGTTGTGTATAAGAATGTGTATTGGCGGAAGGAGGCTGAGAGCTCTATGTGGGGAGAAAATGAGTTTGCCTTTATATATGATGACTGGATTTTGTGAGTGGAGGGGAGCCTGAGTGTGTATGATTTTTGTGTGTGTGGTGTCTGAGTGTGTGTATAGTAGCCATAATGTCTCTATATGTAGGAAGCGTGTATAGGGTGTGTGAATATGTGGGGTTGGATAGGGGATCCATTTCATTATTTTTTCTTCATTCTTATTTGTTTGCATAAATTGTTAATAGTAAGTAAGACCTAAATTTTCTCAGCTTCATGCTTCGCCACAACCCCACTCACAAGCCTAAAATAAAAGTGGCCCTGTTTGTCCTTTTTGAAATGTTGACAGGTATGTTTCTAGGACACACTTCTGTCTATTCAGAACTGTCATAATAACAGAGTATTTCCTGAGCCTTTGTAAGGTTTGGTGGTATGGTTTTGTCATTGAGGATGTATTCCCGTGTTTGTGCCTTTTTAAAAAGAGCCATTTAGTGAGTGAATTGAGCCGTATGGACTATAATGTCTTCAGGGAAGTCTATTGGCTCTGGTAACATAGCACATTGAATATGATAGATTAATTCTGCTGCAGCTATCATTCATAGATAGTATTACCCAGAAAGCATAGCATTCCTTCACAAAATACTTTATTTCTTTTGGGCTGATGTGTTCTGGAATTCATCTGGGCTAACAGAAACTCCACAGGCATCTTCAGGCCCTCCAGCTTCTTTTAGACTACAGATGGTTGTTTAGTAAGCTACTCTTTAGAAGAGTGGTATTTGGCTCCAATTGAGACCTAGGAATTCTCCATGGAGAGTCCTATCTTGGATAAGCCCCTACTCCTTGGAAAAGATTTCTAATTTCCATGTGAAACAGGAACTTAATTTCTCTTAAAATAGTCATAATATCTTTAATATAGAGATGTTTCCATGTCTGAGCCCACATCAATAAGTAGCGTCGCAGTCTCAATAAAATTGGTTTGTTGTGGAGCAATGATTAACATTGCATAGGCATTGTGGGCTCCATCTTAGGTGATAAGTGGTAGTCTTTCATAAAACAAATTGCTCAACATTTAAAAGAATAATCTTTCACATTTTCCTGCTCTTTTGCCTCATATCTACTGTGGGAGCTGTTTGGCTTCAAAAGATAAGGCAACATTTTGTGGCTGGATTGATAAAAATATTAAACTGAGTCGCATGAATAAGAAGCTCTAGTAACCTGTAGCCAGTGCCACCACCTTTTGTGGGATTTTTTTGTTTTTATTTATTTTATTTTTTATTTATTATTATTTTAGTTCTATATTTTAGCAGACACTCTAAGCATGAACCATAAGTACGACAGCTTGTTGATGTACCCTAATCCCCTTTCTTCTATAGTATACCCTACACTCAAAGCTCGGCCACCTGCTGCAATCAAGATAATTCACAGGTTTCATTCCTAGATTTCCTGTTTAAATCTGTCCAATCCTGGACAGCAAAGATTTTGCAAGTGATGCACTAAGCCACCCAAAACAGACCATCAGTTACATAAAAAATTTGAATGAATGAAATTAGTGAAACAATTTATGAATTACATTGAAAAAGAAAAACAAACAAAAACCAGCAGGACATTTATAAGACACAGGATTCTGGAGGATATATCACAGCTGATTGAGGAAGCTCATGGAATGAGTGAAAAGCGTTTTGGCTATTTGGACTTTTACATTGGACTTTTTTACTCTTTTTTCATTTTATAATACTAAACACTATATGTATTTTTTAATTTGCCACCATTAAATTTATATTTTATTCCAATAAGTCCTTTGAGCCTCACAGAATCTTCATTGAGGGAAGTGTCTGCCCCAGAAAATTGGCACACTGCTAATTACCCCTAGAGCCGGGATCAGAAGGCTGTAGAAAAGGTGAGCACAATACTTACTATAAGGATTCTTCACCTGTTATTATACAATATTACACATGGGTCGCTTTTTCCCTTCTGTAACCCTATTTGAAGGTAACTTCACTGAGCAAGTGGTGTATTGCTGCCCTAAGAGCAACAAGGTTCATTTAACGGAGCCAATATTACACAGGCTCCGAACCATGTGAGTGGTTCTATTTATCTATTTATCACCAATCATGAATTTAAAAGACCATCTGCACTATATATGTTTTCTTGTTTCTTTACATGTACCTTCCAAACTTGTTGCAACACTCAATTAATGGGGTAAGTCCACCCCTTTACAGTTTTCGAATTATATAGCGCTCCACCACCTGGTATATATTGTATACCAGATATTATCTTCTTTGAAAAATAATCTAATTCTGGTCAGTAGTGTTTGCATTAGTAAGGGGTCTGTTTCTACTGATCTAGAGTATTTGCTATTGTTTATACATTTTCCATACAATACTGTTTTCACACATAACAGACATTGATATACTACTCCCATATATACCCAAAGAGGGCTTAAAGCAGGTCTGTCACTTTCAGGGATCTTTGCATATTTCTTCAAAGAAAGACCCCTGAAGGTGATATCTGCACAGTGTCTACAGGATGCAGGGATTGCTAAGTTTGTTTACCTGATGCATGTCCCTCATGACAGCTGCCACCTTCTTCCTGATGACTGACTTTAGCTGCCCGGAGTTGTGTCAGTGCTGTACTTTCATTCATGCACAAGAGGTTCAACATTAAGGTTTATGGAGGATCCACCAAGACCGTGGGAGCCTCCACAGATCACATCTCATGATGAGCGAGATGATGCCAGAATCCCACAACAATCACTTGCAATGGCTACAGGGATTGGACAAATTATAACAACGGAGTTCTGCTTTTTGTCAACTTTTGGGAACCTCAGGCTTGTCCATAAGACATAGTAGTCCCTTTTTTGTCTTTTGGTGTCTTTGGAATGCATTGGAATTTCTCTGAAATGTCAACACAGTCAGCATGAATATTTCATAAAGATTGTATAAGAGTCACTTTAATGAATATCAACAACTGTGTATCATAGTTACATAGTTGTATAGGGTGAAAATGTGTCTGTAGCGGAGGCCTGGTATTCCCCAAGTTAACTCCACTAGAGATCCCAGTGAGGCTCAGGAACAAGTAGTAAAAATACCATGAAGTAATAATTCCAGCAAGCAAGGTAATCCACGAATATCCCCATACAGATCCCAATGACTGGACGACACACAGCATCAGGAGCAGAACTGAACTTTTAATCACTTCACCTTCTTTTAAAGCATTCTCCCATGCAAGGGAGGGATTTACAATAATTATTACAGTAGCCAATCATACATGAGTTGCCGCCCACACATTCCCTCCCCTTAGCCTGACTCATAATCTCATTATGCAGGACACAAATTCCCTGGGTTTATGGATGTACCCCTAAACATAGGGGTACCCCTTTAACCCCTTAAGGACCAAACTTCTGGAATAAAAGGGAATCATGGCATGTCACACATGTCATGTGTCCTTAAGGGGTTAAATATTATATCCCCTAGTAGCCCTGATCTGGGTGAGGGACATATCCAAAAATCACCCAGATCAGACCAGGGGTTCGGGAGATTTGTGGAAGTAGTATAAAAGACCGACCGCACTGCAGGTAACAGCCGAAACTGGTTCCATGCATTTTGGCCCTGCGGTCGGTCACAGAAAAAGGGAATAAACTGCACGAATGACTTGGGCTATGGAGACTGGAGAGGATTCAAATGAAATCCCTTGTTCGTGTGTTTCTGTCTACCGAACGAGTAGCCGTTCGGTAGTTTCTTCACAAATTTACGGGCAGTGTGGAGGTCTCAGCGGTTTTTGCCTAGCCGAGTGTCAGATTTGGGTTCCAGACACTCGAGGGCAAAACACCGTTGTTCGGGAGTTTTAAAATGGCCGCCGCCACGTGTTCGTTTCCCGAATGGCGGCCACCCAGAGGACAAAACACACATTACAAATCACCAATTACCCGTTTGCAACATTGTTGCGAACAGTAATTGGAGGCACACTTCTTCCTGGGGTGGTCTGATTGTTCGGTAGTTTCATTCGCATAAGAACTGGAGTGATTTTACCGAACAATCAGTCGAATGCTACATACACTTCACATATTACAAGTTAAAATTCAACCGAATACATAGAAATAAATGCACTTTTTAGGACAGCCCAATGCCATCCGCTACACTGCTCCCTCTTGCCCACAAGCCGGCATACACAGTCTGATCCCACACGGATCGGCTTGGGGATGTCCTGGGTGCTCACGGATCATTTTTCCAAGTCTGTTTGTCTAGACAACCCGTCAGCGTTTCCGTTTTGTTTGCCAGGGCGATACTGAATATTAAAGTCAAAGGGCTGCAGCGCCAAATTCCAGCGCAGCAGCCTGGCATTGTCCCCAGCCACCCGGTTCAGCCATACTAACGGGTTGTGATCCATGAGCAAAGAAAAGGGCTGTCCATACAAGTACGGCTGCAACTTCTTTAGGGCCCACACCACAGCCAGGCATTCCTTCTCGATGGCGGCGTAGCTTACGTCTCTGGGTAACAACTTGTGACTGATGTAAGCCACGGGATGTTCTCCGCCATCGGCCCCGACTTGGCTCAGCACTGCCCCCAATCCAAACATAGAAGCATCTGTGTGAACAAGAAAACGTTTAGTTGGATTCGGAGCTGCCAAGACAGGGGCATTGCTAAGAGCATTTTTCAGATGTTGGAATGCCTGCTCACACTCCGGGGTCCAGGTTACTTGGCGGGGAAGGTTCTTACGGGTCAGGTCAGTAATGGGTTTGGGCAGGGCGCTATAATTGGGGACAAACCGGCCTCCCTAATCCTGTCTAGAACCGCTCCTATATGGGCCAAGTGCGCCTGCCAGGTATTGCTAAAGATGGCAGTATCGTCTAGGTATGCACAGGTGTAGTCCTGGAACCCATCGAGGAGTCGGTCCACCATCCGCTGGAAGGTAGCCGGAGCGTTTTTCATCCCAAACGGCATGGCTTTAAAGTGGTACAGGCCGAATGGGTGACACAGGCTGACTTAGGGATGGCGTCTGGAGCCAATACCCCTTACACAGATCAATAGTAGTGAGGTATTGGCCTCTGGCCATCCGGTCTAGCAGCTCATCTATCCTAGGCATAGGATAAGCATCTGATACGGTATTTTCGTTCAACCTCCGGTAGTCCACGCAGAAGCGGGTCGTACCGTCCTGCTTTGGTACGAGGACTACTGGAGAAGCCCAGGGGCTGTCTGAGGGCTCAATCACCCCCAGTTGGAGCATCTCATCGATCTCCTTGCGCATATTCTCCCGTACCGCTTCAGGGATGCGGTATGGTGTCTGGCGCATGGGAAGTTGCCCAGGGGTTTCCACCCGGTGAGTGGCCAGAGGAGTGTATCCAGGCACATGAGAGAAGGTGTCTTGCTTCTCTCTCAACAGCTGTTGTACCTCGGTACGCTCCTGTAGCTCAGACGATCTCCCAGCACAACTTCTCCTAAATCCCCCGACAGCCTACCGTCTTCCAGCAGATCTAGGAGGGGAAGGCTGTCAAACTCTTCGGAGTTGGGTGCACAAATAGCTGTCACCTCCTCTGAGCGTTCCTGGTAGGGCTTCATCATGTTCACATGGAGCATGCGTCACCCTCCAGTTCCGGTGCAGGGGCCAATTATATAAGTGGTGTCACATCTCTGTTCCACCATTTTATAAGGTTCTTGCCAGGCGGCCTGTAGCTTATCATGTCGGACAGGTTTTAAAATTAAAACTTTCTGCCCAACCTGGAAGCTACGGTCCCTGGCGCCCCGATCATACAAGGTGCGTTGGTGCGTCTGAGCCGCCTGAAGGTTTTCCTTTACTGTCTTAGGGCCTCCAGCCGGTCTCCCTCCCAATGTTCTCTAATAAGGTCTAGGGGCCCTCTTACTCTCCTCCCAAATAACAGCTCAAATGGGGAAAACCTGGTGGACTCCTGCGGCACCTCCCGGTAAGCAAAGAGGAGGTGAGGCAGAAATCGCTCCCAGTCCCTGTGGGTCTCGGCGAAGGTTTGGAGCATTTGTTTTAATGTACCATTGAACAGTTCACAGAGTCCATTGGTCTGGGGATGGTATGGGGCACTAATGATCGGTTTAACGTCACAAAATCTCCAGAGTTGCTGAGTGACCTCTGCGGTAAATTGAGTACCCTGATCCGAGATGATCTCCCTTGGTAACCCCATCCGGGAGAAAATCTGCATCAGGGCCTCGGCCACGGTTTCGGTGTGTATATTTGTCATGGCCACCACCTCTGGATATCGGGTGGCGTAATCCACAACAGTTAAAATATATTTCTTGCCCGAAGGGCTAGGTTTCTGAAGGGGGCCTATGATATCTACCGCTATTCTGTGAAATAGTTTTATTCTACCGCTATTCTGTGAAATTATAGGTAGCGGATGCAACTTCGCCTTCCGCCGGTCTCCCCTCTTCCCTACCCTCTGGCACGTATCGCAGGTACAACAATATTTATGTACCTCCTGGCTAACTCCTGGCCAAAATAAACTTTGGGTCAGTCGTTATCGGGTACGACTGATCCCCAAATGCCCAGATAGCGGAATATCGTGAGCTATCGGGAGCAATTCGGCTCGGTACCTCTGTGGTACGACTAACTGCCTTAAAACAGTCGGGTCTGACCCAGCTACCTGCTTATCTGACTCCCTGTATAACAGCTGTCCCTCCCATACAAATCTTTCCCCCTCCGCCAGGGGAGGGCTGGCAGCCTCAGGCCTGGGGGGGCAAATCCAGTCAAGTGGCCCATTGCACCCCCGAATCAGCTCACCATCCATGCCCACCTTTTCCTGTTTTTATAACGGATATTGATGTTGTGCTAATCAGTAGCTCTTTGCCATACCCACTTCTTTGCGGCTCAGACTTTCAATGTTGCTAGAGCGCAGGCTGAGAATCTCTGAGCCTGTGCTCTGACTCACTAACTGAGCACCGGAGCCACAAGGGGGAGCCTGCTGAATACAGTCACACACCGACTGCTGAATACAGTTACACACCGACTGCTGAATACATACACACGGCGACTGCTGAATACACGCATACAGACTGATGAATAGACACACACACACAGACTGCTGACTACACACACAGACAGACTGCTGAGTACACATAGAGAGTGCTGAATACATACACACAGTCCGCTGAATACAAACACACACAAACATACACACAGACGGCTGAATACATACACAGTTCGCTGAACACACACACAGACTGCTGAATACACACACTGCAGTGAGGGGTGCAGTGTATGTGTTTGTGTGTAAGGGTGCGGTGTGTGTGTGTGGTGCTGTGTGTGTGGAGCGCTATGTGAATGTGGGGTGCTGTGTGTGTGTGTGTGTGTGTGTGTGTGGAGTGCTATGTGAGTGTGGTGCTGCATGCATGTGGAGTGCTATATGTGTGTTGGGTGCTGTGTGTGTGTTTGAGGTGTGCAGATAGCAAATATTTGGTTTTTTTTTTAATTCTACTATACATTAAATAAAATCTTTATGTCCCCCCACCCTTCTTCTTACCTTTGGTGAAAGAGACTGGGACACAGACAGCCGTGGTGGTCCAGTTGTGAATTCTGTACAGCCTGCAGCTTGTCTGGCTGCAGGCTGTCTCCTGTCCTCCTGCGCGCAGAATGCTGTGTGGAGCATTGCCATGGTAATGTGCGGCACCGCTCCACACAGCCTGCTTGCGGGAGGAGCGATCTGCCTTACAGGTCAGCCTCTCTTGCAGCCCTGGTTCCTAGCTACCTCTCTCCCCGATCGAAGGGAGATCTCCCTCACCGGCCCAAGGGGGCCCACGGCCAGAAAACAGGGCCACCTTTCCATTGGCCGGCAGGGGAGATCAAAGGATCTCCCCTGTCAGCTGGGCATGCTGGGCAGCGCGGTAGGGGCCACGGGCAACTGCCCAGCATGCCCATGCGGAAAGAAGGGTGTCCCTGACAGACACACACTCACTTCCAGACACACACACACTCACTGACAGATACACACACACTCACTGATAGACAGATACACACACACACACTCACTGATAGACAGACACACACACACTTCAAGACACACACTCACTTACTGACAGACAGACACACACACACACTCACTTCCAGACACACACACACTCACTGACACACACACTCACTTCCAGACACACACTCACTGACACCCACACTCACTTCCAGACACACACTCACTGACACCCACACTCACTTCCGGACACACACACACACACACTTCCAGACACACACACTTACTGACAGACACACACACTTACTGACAGACACACACACACACACACACTTACTTTCAGACACACACACACAAATTAATTTTATTTCTTGTTGCTCCTACCTTCAGAAGTCCTCTGGGGCCTCTCCCCGGGGTCCAGTGTTTTCGATGATCTTCCTGCTCCTTCGTGCAGTTTAGTGATGCGGGGCCGGAATTACGTCATATTCCGGCTCCCGGCATCACCAGAGAGGGCGCGCGAGGGAGCAGGAAGATCATCAGCAGAGGCAGTGCTCCCTTGCCGCCGCCTGCCTCCTTCCACACTCCATTCCGGTATAGTGAGGCAGAGTAGGCACCTGCCATATGGGACAAGCAGGTGCCTACTCTGCCTTGCTACCGGGCGCCCTAGGTGGCCAGTTGGCAACCTGCTGGGCTCCCTGTGACAGGCCATCGGCCTGCTCCGCGCGGAACCCCCCTCCTCTTGGCGCCCAGGCCTTGCAGCGGCCGTTTTTCAAACGATGTAAGGCGGCCTGGAGGGCAATTGCCTCCCTGACCCCTGGCCCAGCCCGCCCCTGCCCTCCGCCCCAGGTTGGTCAGAGGTGACTTTATCTCTATATACCTGTAGGGTAGGGTCAGTGATCACCTCTGCCACAAATTCGTTAGGAGGAGCCCAGGGTACACAGTCTAAAGAAGGGGAAGGCTCTCTTACCTGAACCTCCGGCAGTGTGTTGTAATCCTTGGTGCGGGCCTGTTGCCTGGTGACCACTTGATGTGCTTCCTCCGTGGTTGGGGTTTGGGGCTCAAAAGCAGAAGTGAGCCTTCCCAAATCATTTCCCAGTACCACCTCTGCGGGTAACTGGGGCATCAACCCCACCTCCACATTTCCTGACCCCGCTCCCCAATGCAAATGTACGTTTGCGGTATTCAGCTGGTAGACGGCTCCCCCTGACGGCTACCGTACTCTTGGTTTTGGCCTTCTCAGACACCAAGTGGCTTTTTACCAGGGTTATGATGGCCCCTGCACCGCTTTTCCTTCCAGATATACAGTTTGCCTGTGGTGTTAGCGATTATCTGCATTGGCTTGTAGCGGGTTGGCTTCATGTAGTATCTCCCACTGTTCTATTGTAGTGACGGGGACTGCGGAGCCATAGGCGGTGGGTGTCTCCTCCTGGTAGTAGTGTGCGGCTGCTCTCGGTGGTGGTGGTGGCCCTGGCTTTATCCAGGTAGATCGGTCTCGCAGCTGAGGGCACTCCCTCTTGTAGTGTCCCCACCTCTGGCACTGATGACACTGCACTGAGCTAGGCTGACGAAATCGTGGTTGTGCCGCAGGTGGTGGTGGTGGTAGATGTTGTGGTGGTACTGTGGGGTAGTTTGTCCCCCCAAGGGGTTTTACTGTGATCTTTGGGGCTACTGGTTTTTGTTCCCTGCGAGCATCCAGGTAGTCGTCTGCTTTCCTAGCAGACTCTGTGAGGGATGTAGGATTACGGTCCCTTACCCATTCTTGGACATCTGTTGATACCCCCTCATAAAATTGTTCCATCAGCAACATTTGTATTACGTCCTCCATGGACCGTGCTTTGCTAGCTTTTACCCATCCGAGGGCCGCCCGCTGTAGTCTACAAGCCCACTCAGCATGCGAGTCTTTCTCGGCTTTCTTTAATTCCCTGAACCGCCTTCGGTATGCCTCTGGTGTTATGGCATACCGGGCCAGTATAATTTCTTTTACTCTACTGTAGTCCCGGATTTCCTCGTCTGGTACAGTACGATACGCTTCTGCTGCTCTCCCAGTTTAATGCCCAGCCAAAATGGGAACCCAATCTTCTGCACTGATCCTATGCAAGGCACACAGTCTTTCAAAATCCTGAAGGAATGCATCTATGTCTTCCTCTGCCTCTACATACATTTTGAATGCTTGATAAGGTATTTTTGGCTTACCTTCTTGTGGCACATTTACTGCAGAGCTGTGTTCTGGGGCTGCTGTTGTCCATTTCCTTAGGATGAATTCCTGGACCTCTGTCATAGTCTTTGAAATAATCACTGCTGGAGGGTGTTCCCCATAAAAAGACAGCCTAAATTGTAGCTGCCTCTGGAACTCCATCTGTTCTTGTGTTTCTCCCGAATCCCCCTGTTCGGGAACCGAATCGCCATCCACTCGGTACTCTGCCATGAGTTCAGTAATGAGTACCGCTTTCTTCTTGTTGCTGGCTTGTATACCCCTTGCCTCCAGGAGGTCCTTTAGCGTGGAGCGTTTTAGCGTGGCAAAATCAATCTCCATCCGTACTCCATTTATGCTTGTTCCTCTGTGAGTCTGGATCCCAGCGCTGCCAACCAATGTAGCGGAGATGCAATATTCCCCAGGTTATCTCCGCTTATAATCCAAGTGAGGCTCAGGAACAAGTAAATTGTAAATCCACAGGCAAGGTTTCCAGCAGGCAAAATAACACAGCAGTATCCCAGCAGCAATCCCAATAACTGGACGACACACAGTTTCAGGAGCAGAACTAAAGCTTTATTGAGACAGTGGCCTTTTAAAACCTGCTCCCATGCAAGGGAGGGATTTTCATTCATTAGTACAGTAGCCAATCCTGTTCTGGTAACCTCCCACACCTCTCCTCCCCTCAGCCTGCATCATAATCCCCTTATCCAGTACAGCAATTCCCCCCGTTTCTGGATGTACCCCTAAACTTAGGGGTACCACTTTAAATCATACATCCCCTGGTAGCCCTGATCTGGGTGAACAACATATCCAAAAATCACCCAGATCAGACCAGGGGTTCGGGAAATTTATGGAGGGAATAAAATGACCGACCGCACTGGGTGAAACAGCCGAATGCGGTTCCATGTGAATGGGCCCTGCGGTCGGTCCTGGAGTCAGGGAATAAATGGCACGAAAACCTCTAGCTATAGAGGCTAGGGAGGGTTCGCCTGAATCCCCTCGTTCGGTTCTTTCTATCTACCGAACGAGGGGCCGTTCGGTAGTTAGGAACCGAACAGACCGGGCTTGTGGAGGTTTCAGCGGTGTTCGCCTAGTCGAGTGTCCGATTTGAGTTCCAGACACTCGACGGCAAAACACTGCTGTTCAGGAGTTTTAAAATGGCCGCCGCCACGTGTTCGTTTTTCGAATGGCGGCCACCCCGGAGAACAAAGGACGGCTACTTAACTTGTCAATTACCCCTTCGCAACAATGTTGCAATGGGTAATTGAGGACACACTTCACACCGGGGAGGTCTGACTGTTCGGTAGTTTCATTCGAACAAACTAAGGGAATGAAACTACCTAACATTCAGACGAATACAATACATTAAATACATAGAACTTTGCTGTTTTCACACGAATGCATTAAAATACATGAAATTCTCAGGACAGCCAAGTGCCATCCGCTACATACACTTACAGACAAACACACACACATACACTTACAGACACACACTCACAGACAAACACTCACACATACAAGTACAGACACACACACTCACAGAGAAACACATACACACACACTCACACATACACTTACAGATACTCACACATACACTTGCAGACACACACACACACTTACAGACACACACACACATACACACATATACTTACAGACACACACACACACACACACATACACTTACAGACACACACACACATACACTTACAGACACACACAAATTATTATTAAATGTCCACCCAGCCTCCCTACCTGGAGAACTGGTGTGGATCTGTCCCTCGGGTCCAGTGGGGCATCACTTTAGTGGGCGGCAGAGTTCAAATCCGAGGGGGCGAGGGAGCTCTAACCTCTCTGCTCCTTCGCGGGCTGTCTTCTGATGCCGGGAGCTAGAATATGATGTCATATTCCGGCTCCCGTGGCATCAGAAAAAATCGTGCGAGGGAGCAGAGAGGTTAGAGCTCCCTGCCGCGGCTGATCTTACCACTGCCGCACACAATACCGGGGTCCATAAGGTGGCCTGGCAGGAGGGAGCACTTCCCTCCTGCCGGTCACTGAAATCTTGCGCCCGCATAGCCACTTGCGCCCGCCCGCCCCAAAAGGATAAATCCTCAAAAAAAGAGGATTTAGCCGCTGAAATCCCTACCACCCACCTGGAATCCTGAAACGCCCACTAGTGGGCGGTAGGGACCAGGTTGACGACCCATGGTTTAGGGTATAAGTTGATTTTGCGTTTTTTACCCCGAAGTGCAGAACTTTGCATCAATCTATGTTAAATTTCATCTCCCATTGGTGCTCAGTCAAACCAAACTATCCAAATCCCTCTGCAGCAAAATAATATTCTGCTCACATTGGATTGCAGAGTTTTGTGTGATTTGCAAACACTGAAATGTGACTTTCAATGCCTATTTCAAAATCATTTATAAATATGATAAATAAAAGTGGTCGCAAAATAGAACCCTGAGGGATCCCATTTACTACTTTTCTCCAGCTTGAAAATGTACCATTAATGGCAACTATCTGTATTCTATCTTTAAGCCAATGTTCTACACCAGAAAAATAATTTTCATCTACACCAATTTCTTTTAGTTTGAACACTAACCTATTGTGTTGAACCATGTGGAACTATATTGAATGCCTTGGCAAAATCCAAGTAGATCACATTCACTGCAACACTCTGATGTATACTTATACTTACTACTTTGTGGAATGCAATTAAGTCAGTTTGACATGACCTATGTTTCATAAAACCATGCTGAGTTTTGCTAATAACAATGTTCTCAATGAATTCCTAAATATTATCCCTTAATAACTCTACAAATATTTTCTCACTCACAGAAATTAAGCTCACAGGTCTATAATTCCCAGCAAAGATTTTGAACCTTTTTTGAATATAGGATCCATATCTACCTTCCTCCAATCCTCCGGTACAATGCACCTTTCTAATATATGAATATATTGCAATTATACTCAGTGTTTTTTTCAATAAATAGTTTATGCCAATCAATATGTTGTAAACCTGCCCTGATCTTATTAAAATTATATGTTTTAGTATACCCCATGTGCATTTGCTTTGTGATCACTATTTCCCAAGTGCTCCCTTACTTTGAATGTTTGTCAGGAGATCATCGTTTGTTTTAACCAGATCCAGACAAGCTTCCTTTCTACATTGAACAAAATTAGAATATCAACACTTTTGTTTTTGCCCCCATTTTTCATGAACTCAGAGATCTAAGACTTTTTTCTATGTACACAAAAGGCCTATTTCTCTCAAATATTGTTCACAAATCTGTCTAAATCTGTGTTAATGAGCACTTCTCCTTTACCGAGATAATCCATCCACCTCACAGGTGTGGCATATCAAGATGATTATTAGACAGCATGATTATTGCACAGGTGTTACTTAAGCTGGCCACAATAAAAGGCCACTCTAAATCGTGCAGTTTTACTGTATTGGGGTATGCAGGGGGTTGGGGGGGTATGAAAACCAGTCAGTATCTGGTTCGACCACCTTTTGCCTCATGCAGTGCAACACATCTCCTTTGCATAGAGTTGATCAGGTTGTTGATTGTAGCCTGTGCATTGTTGGTCCACTCCTCTTCAATGGCTGTGTGAAGTTGCTGTCGCATACGCCAATCCAGAGCATCCCTAACATGCTCAATGGGTGACATGTCCGGTGAGTATGCTGGCCATGTAAGAACTGGAATATATTCAGCTTTCAGATTATGTACACATCCTTGTAACATGGGGCCGTGCGTTATCATGCTGCAACATGAGGTGATGGTCGTGGATGAATGGCACAACAATGGGCCTCAGGATCTCGTCGCGGTATCTCTGTGCATTCAAAATGCCATGAATAAAATGCACCTGTGTTTGTTGTCCATAACATACCGCCACTATGGGACACTCAATCCACAATGTTGACATCAACAAACCGCTTACCCACACAACGCCATAACGCTGTATGCCATCTGCCCTGTACAGTGAAAACCGGGATTCATCCGTGAAGAGAACACCTCTCCAAAGTGCATTTGTCCACCAAAGTCATGTCATAGTCCTCACCGCGACATATAGGCAGCCTGACGTGGTCGTTCCAGGAGTGCCCAACAGGGGATTTGAACTGGGGAACTTTGCTGTCCTGGTCCTGCTTCCTACTTCTGTTCTGTTCTTCCTGGCTTGTCTGCAGCAGTGGAGGCTGGTCCGTGACAATAGCTGTGCTTCACCTGACCCTGATCAGTTATCAGCAGGGTATATAAACTCAGCCTCGCCCTGTGAACTGGGTCAAGTCTTTGATCCTGTTGTGTGTTCTGTACCAGTGTTCCTGTCTATTGTTACTCGGCTTCATATTGACCCCGGCTTCTGACATCGTTTACTCTGACCTCTGGCATCCCTTGACTTAGGCTACTCCTCGTTGTTCCTGTCCTCTGGCATCCTTTGACCGTGGCTATCCCTTGACAATCCTGCTGTTTGAGTCCTTGCCTGCACTGCGACTTGGAACTTCATTCTTCACAGCCCCCATGCACAGCCCCCATGCACAGACCCACAGGCCAGGTGAATTCTTACCTGACCACCTTGGCCTGTGGTTATTTGCAAGGGTGAGCAACATATCTGCGCGACAGACTCCCAAACCAGGTAAGATGCTGACAAGTCAGTAACGACGATGAACTGCAGTCAGGTCGAGACCCCGATGAGGACGACGATCATGCAGATGAGTATCCCTGAGATGGTTTCTGACAGTTTGTGCAGAATTTCTTTGGTTATGCAAACCGATTGTTGCAGCAGCTGTCCGGGTGGCTGGTCTGAGACTATTTTGGAGGTGAAGATGCTGGATGTGGAGGTCCTGGGCTGGTGTGGTTACACGTGGTCTGCGGTTGTGAGGCCGGTTGGATGTAATAGGCCTTTTGTGTACATAGAAAAAGTCTTGAATCTTTGAGTTCAGCTCATGAAAAATGGGGGCAAAAACAAGTGTTGCGTTTATAATTTTGTTCAGTGTAGTTGGTGCTTATACCTGTTGTGACATGAAGGTATCATTTAACAGGTTCACAAAACTGATTCCACTTGCTTAACAACTAGTTCCTCTATCCCATGTCCAGGGTAATTAAAATCTCCAATAATTAACCTGTTATCCAGATGTGCAGCTTTCCCAACAGCTGTTCATCCTCATCAATATTAACATTAGGTGGTTCATAACATAATTCCAACCAATAACTGATGCCCCTTCTTTTGCCTCAAGCAGATACAAGGGAGCATAAGGCTTCCACATTTTCCTTGTCAAATTCACTTGCTATACTTCCTCCCCATATTTAATGCTATAAAGGCAAATGTCAACAGGAATATTTCTATGGCAAAGGATTATTATACGCACATATTTTTGTTTTATTTTCGTTATTGTTATATTTTTGCTATGTGTTACATGAATTTACTGTAATGTTTTACAAGGTCATGGTATTGTTTCAAACATTTCAAATATAACTTGTTGAAATGCTGATGATGCTCAAGTTTCTATTTTCATATCAAACATTTTTAACAGGGTCAGAGATAAATATGTAATCTGACAAAGAAAATATGACCCATGTTTTCCTGCTATTCTTTGATATTTTATTTATAATATGCAATATTTTATATCGATGACAGTGAGATTACATATATGTAGATAACAAGAGGTTATGGAAGAGCTGACTTTATGTGGCTCTCTCAATCACTGTTAGATAATCCCATAGATGTCAAAGGAAGGGTAAAAGTAGGAATTCAATAAAAATATAAGGAGATCTAGAACTGTTCTTTAGAGAGTCTGAAATAACAACACAGCCTCCAAAGAGGTGATGAGTCTAATCAGGAACTAGAAATGTGCCATGATCTGGAAAACAATGGTAGAGGTAAACAAGAATATGCCAGATGTCAGAATTGGTAACTATGGACAGCTAGCCAAGCAGGCTACAACTGATAGCAATACAACAGCCAATGCAACATTATGGAAGTAATGATTTTGAAATAACACCATGACACCTACTTAAACAGGACAGCCTTAGCTATGTGAGAATGTGGTTATGGAGAACACCAACTCAATTTATGAGAAAACACTGTTGCATGTTTAAGATGCATGTGAGTGCTATACCCTTCTCTTTTTATATACTCACATTCAGAGATCCACTTGATGGAAGCTGGTATACTACCTTCAAGGCATAGAAGCGTTGTTTACAGAGCCAGTGTTCACAGGCTCTGATCCATGTGAGTGGATATTATCAACTATTTTAAAGGACCGCTATAGAGCCAGGAAAACATACTCGTTTTCCTGGCACTATAGTGCCCTGAGGGTGCCCCCACCCTCAGGGTCCCCCTCCCGCCCGGCTCTGGAAAGGGAAAAGGGGTTTAAACTTACCTTTTTCCAGCGCTGGGCGGAGAGCTCTCCTCCTTCTCTCCTCCTCCGTTCCGCCCCGTCGGCTGAATGCGCACGCGCGGCAAGAGCTGCACGCGCATTCTGCCGGTCGCATAGGAAAGCATTTACAATGCTTTCCTATGGACGCTGGCCTGCTCTCACTGTGAAAATCACAGTGAGAAGCACGCAAGCGCCTCTAGTGGCTGTCAATGAGACAGCCACTAGAGGCTTTGGGGAAGGCTTAACCCATTAATAAACATAGCAGTTTCTCTGAAACTGCTATGTTTATTAAAAAATGGGTTAACCCTAGCTGGACCTGGCACCCAGACCATTTCATTAAGCTGAAGTGGTCTGGGTGCCTAGAGTGGTCCTTTAAGTTCTATGTTTATTAGCATCTACACTTTATATTTGTTTTGTTTGTTTTTTACTTTTATGTATTGGATATATATACACGTGATATATCATTTTAATAAGGGTAAGAATAACTGCGTGTTCAAGTGATACAATTAACCCAAAATAGTGGATAGCGCTAAAAAATTCTAAGATAAAGTGTAGCACTTGAGATGATAGAAATCTTGAAAATCAGCAGCAATCAGCCAAATACGTGTTTAAGATAGTCCAATAACCAAAAGCTGGTTTTACCCTAGAATATTACTTTGTGTACATGGTTAGTGTATATCTCACCAGGAAATTTTCATAAAAACCATATGAAAAGATACATATACAGACAATATAGTGCAGGCCATCTGATTTCAAATATTCTTATAGTGCACACTTATATAAAAATTGGGAGTTCACACTGACTTTTCCCAGAGCCTGATAAACCCTGGCTCTGGGTGGGATAAGCTCCTATGGAGAGGGAAATATTCCCACAATCTAGTGTCCCAAAGAGATCAAACGTTCTTCTGCAGCACTGTATGAGAGCACACCAATGGCACAGTATAAAAGGATATATTTATTGCTAAAACAATTAAAACTGTTTACTCAACAAGTTGGGGGCTTGTGACATACAAGTTCCCACGAAAAATGCTCAATTAAATCAATATCAAGTCAATATCTCCAGTTACTTCCTTGTTCTGGATCCTGGCTCCGCCCCCTCGTGACATAACGCGTTTCACCCACGTGACTTGGGCTTCCTCAGACGTCCTCTTCATGCTGCCTGCTGTCAATTTGTATCCACAGCACCCTATACACACATAGCCCTCCTTACACACACAACCCCCCCTTACATACACAGCCCCCCTATCCCCTCACAAACTATAACCCCCTACACACTGCACCACACACAAATATACAGTCCCCCTTACACACACAGCCCCCCCTTACACACACTGTCCACCCATAAACACTGCCCCCTTATACACACAGCCCCCAATACACACAAACATACTGCACCCTTTACACACAAACACACTGCTTCCAATATACAAATTGCTACCCCATACATACACTGCACCCCTCTCACACACGCACTACCCCTCCATACACATACTGCGACTATCACATACACTTCACCACTCACACACACACACTATAGCCCCTATCTTAGCAGACACTGGGTAAGTTATCAAACATTTTTTTTAAACGGTTTGACTTCTTACTCTGGGGGGGGCACCACAGCAAATCCTGGGACAAAAACCACTACAGAGAGCTTTAGTGGTTATTGTGCCTGGATTGTTTCTTAAAATTATCTGTCAGTGCCCTGGATCCGCCACTGATTGCAGCTCACCATATATACAGATCGTCCATTAAAACAATTAGTGTTCATATAAGGAAACAGAAAATAACATAATTATTCCCCATATAAATGCATTTTCATCCACCATAAATTGCAATTACAAATTATAAGCTTACATTTATCTTTATTCATATATTCTTATTGGCTTTAGGATGGTAAAGGGATTATCTACCTGTGACGAAATGCCTTTTGTCACTGGATTGTTAGGTGACAAGCTGCCCTTTGCCCCCAGCTGTTGGAGGAGCCTGATTGCCAGCCTCCTTCCTCATGACTATGGCCCTGGGGTGTATTGCCATTTAAAAAGACTATTTGGGGCTTATTGGCTTCTAAAGACTGTTTCTGCCCATTTGAATCCATGGGAAGGTGTGTTTCTTCCGCTCTCCCGTTTCCTGTCTATTGTTCTCCAGCAGGGCGTTGTCCCAGGCACACTGCCAAACCAGTTGGAACTGACTGCTTTTGTCCCTCCTTGGTTTCTCAACAGCCCTTGCTATGCTTTACCCCATGGCAAATTTACTCTGTTCATGGGATCTGAGCGCTGTTCACCTAGATTGGGCGCTCAGATCCGAGCTATCTGGGGGTTCTGTGTAATGTAATAAGAATTATATATTTTCATGTACTTTTACGTATTTTTGCTGTTAGTGTAAAATGTAGATATTTTCTGTACCTGGAGATAATTGAGTTTACTGCAGTGCCTTAAGCCAATTATCTCCAGGATGGAGAGGAGGGATTTAATTGTGTATGTGGGAGTGTTATTATGTTAATTAGTGTTCCCATTGGTTTGTGTCCCTTTTGTCACAGTTTACCACCAGGTCCAGGGAGTGTGCCTCTGGCCTGAAAACTTGTATATAAGGAGTAATAAACGCTCATTGGAGTCAGATCATCTTGTACCTTCATGAAGTTTCGGCTCATGTTTGAGGGATTGGAGAACTAGACTCTGGGGATTGCTATAATCACTACACTCCCCAGGGTATAATCACTAAGCTCTGCTAAGAGCTTGTTCCTGTTCCTGCTCTCTGGAATTTGGAGAGGTTGACCTACTGGAAGCTGGACCCTGGTCTTGGGTCCGGAGTGGGTGGAGACGGCGAGACCCCAACCAAGCTGCGGCGGTTTGTGGGAGTCTACAGTGGTTATGGTGTCTGGCGGAGTGCTTGGAGTCCCTGGAAAGCACTAGGAGCATCCATCAAAGGAAGGTACCAGGTTGGGGTGCCAACAGTTCCGTTACACTACCAAGCATAGTTTGTCTAAGAATTTATCATTTGAGAGGATACATAGAAAAGGGAAGGAATATATTTTCCTCTAGGCTTTATTTCAGAGGGTTTCTCTTCAGATAGTTTGGTTTTTATGAAAATTTCCTGGTGAGATATACACTAACCATGTACACAAAGTAATATTCTAGCGCAACACCAGCTTTTGGTTATTGTAAGAATAACTGCACTTGCACATTTTTTTAAGAGCTCCACTCTATCACTTTGACCACAACTATTTGAATACTAGTTTGATATAACTTCCAATTTACTTTTGTTGCAAATAGACATGGAGCATTCAAAGGTATACAAATAAATAAATAAGAATCAGAAAAAAACAGGAGTAAAGTACTCAATGCCGGCCATCCATTCCAGACAAAAGAGAAAGAAGTACGCACACCCCCAGATGGACCAATGGGGTTAAAGAAGCAGAAATGTAAAGGGGGATGTGGTGGGGTAGGGTGTGTTATGTAATTTTTTGTATTTCACTCTTTTTAATACTTGGTCCTTGAGGGAGTCCCTGAGGGCCAAACCATGTAAGACCTTATTTTGTTTCTTTATTTTTATAATAAAAGCTTTTTTTATGCACCTACACCCATCTGAAGTCTTTGCTGAAAGTGGAGTAGAGACATCTGGAGGAAATTTGGCCCACCAAATATTGGGGGTGGCATCCATTGTGCACATTAATATTCAAATATCTTGTGAGTGCAATCTCAGTTGGTGCTATGTCATATTTTTATTTTATTTCTTTTTAAAAAAAATGTTTTATTTTTGTTGTGCGTCAAGATACATATAAGCTCATAGTGACACAACAGCAGCAATAAGCTTGTCGTAAACATACAAAACAAATGTGTGACAGTCGAGTAATTTGCACAAATATTTGAAGGGGTATAGGACAGAATATGGAACAGGCTATGGATACAGATCATGAATGCCAATGTTAAAGAAGAGGATTAACTACTAGACATGTATTAGTATGCCGTATATGATAACCGTTTTCTAGTCTTGTGTTTGCGGTAGACTGGGATTATGGTGAGGTCGAATTCCGAGCTGTAAGTTGTAGTTTGCGGAGTAAGCCCTCGGGGGTTAGGTCAGGCCCCATACTACCTATGGGGATGATCCAAGTGGTTTCTGGGATTAGACAGTGGCGGTACAGTCGGGACTCTATACGCGGATATGGGTTTGCAGCCCCCCCATTTAGGCCTGCTGTGTAGTGTATGTAGGTCAGAATCTCATTGACTAGAGGAGCTTCCACGATTCTCACTGTGAAAACACAGTGAGAAGACGCTGAACGTCCATAGGAAAGCATTGAATAATTCTTTCCTATTGGCGGTTTGAATGCGTGCGCTGCTTTAGCCGCGCATGCGCATTCGGAGCTGAAAGGCGGATCGGGGTGAGGGATCCCCAGCGCCAAGGGAGTCCAGCGCTGGAGAAAGGTAAGTGCTGAAGACACACACACACTCTCACGAAAAGACGCATACACACTAGCTAACAGACACACACATTTACTGACAGACACACACTCAGTGACAGACATACATACACACTCACTGACAGTCAGACGCATACACACTCACTTACAAAACACACACTAACAGACACCAGACTCACTAACAGACGAACACAAACTAACACACTCAGTAACACACACAAAGTAGCACACTCACTGACACATATAAACTAACACACACACTGACACAAAAACTAACACTAACACATACACACTCTAACACACACACTCTAACACTAACACACACACTCTAACACTAACACACACACACACACACTAACACACACACACACACACATGTTTTTTAAAACATTTAATCCCCCAGCCTCCCTACTTTTGGGAGTGCTGAGGGGATTCCCTGGGGTCCAATGGTGTTGCTCGGCGGCCGGTCACTGGGCGGACAGGCTGGCGTGCGCGCGATGGAGCACTCTCCCCTGAGTGCTCCCTGTTCAGCTCCCTCGGGCGCCGCGTACTGATGCCGGAGTCGGAATGTGACGTTATATTCCGGCTCCAGCATCAGTGCGGTGCGTGAGGGAGCTGAAGAGGGGCCACTCAGGGGAGAGTGCTCCCTTGCGCGCCCACCAGCCCGTCCGCCGGGTGACACCAGGGCCAGCCTCGGGGGGCCCTGAGGTGGCTGGCTCCTGGGCCCCCCAGGAGAAGAGGCTGGCCACACTGGGTACATACCGGGTTGCAGGGCGGCCGGGCCCCATGGTGGGCCGGGCCCGGTCGCAGCCGCGACCCCTGCGACCCTGGTATGTACGCCACTGGTCACACACACACATGCACACATACACAGACAGCCACACACACACACAAACACACACAGGCAGACAGCCACGCACACACACACAGAGGCAGACAGCCATACACACACAGGAAGAGACATCCACATACACAGGGGCAGTCAGCCACACACACACACAGAGCCACACAAGCACACACAGGCAGATAGTCACACACAAGCAGTCACACACAGGCAGACAGCCACACACACAATGCAATATAGCTTCCACCTGATCACCCGTGGAATAAAAAAATGAACTTAACTTTGGATACTTGCTTCCCTCAAGTTACCTCCTAAATTGGTAACTATATCTGGAATATTATGTAGTACATATAGAATAGGGATCCAGCTTGTATCACTAAAACACAAATAAAAAATACAACATAGCGTAATATTGTTGCAGCCTTATTAATTGCCCAACGCTTCAAGGTTACACTCACAGATTTGTTGTATATAATGAGCCTTCAGGTTGCCACCTCTATGGATAAGGGGGTATATCCTGCTGTTTGTAGTAACGCCAATCTGGAGACCAAGAAGTTCACACTCTCCCAATGGTTGGATGTAGAAAATGGTCAATTCATTGGCATATAGTAAAATAAATAAATTAAAAACGGTCCTGCCACACACACACACACACACAGAGGCAGACAGCCATACACACACAGAAAGACATCCACATACACAGAGGCAGACAGCCACACACATACACAGGCAGACAGCCACACAAACACACAGGAAGATAGTCACACACAGACGGGCAGACAGTCACACATACACAGAGACACACACACACACACACACACAGGCAGTCATACATACACACACAGACAGACAGCCACACACTATTGTCGTTGCTGCCGCCCAGGAGTAATGGGAGTTTGAGCGCAGGACTTGTTTCTTTGTATTTGTATTCACTTTTGTATCACACAGCTAGGTTGCAATGCTGCTGCCCATCCCATGTGCTCCCTATTAATGGTTAATAAGCAGGGGCGGGCTGGGCCGGGGGGCAGGGAGGCAATTGCCCCCCAGGCCGCCCTAAATTCTGTTAGGACCGGCCACTGCAGGGCCTGCCCTTTAAATGCTGCAGCCGTCTGAGCGCTCTGTGAAGAGCCTCAGGCGGCTGCAGCTGCTCTTCTCCTCCCTTCCCCTGTAGCGTGGCCGAGCTGCTCGCTCGTCCGTGTGCACCTTCCTATCAGTCCGGCCGGGCACCGCGGACCAGCGAGCAGGGAGGAGAGGAGGGGGGGAGTAAGTGAAGGAGGGGGGTGAGTAAGGGCTGAAGGGGGGAGGTGAAGGAGGGGGAGCAAGGAAGGGGAGGCGAAGGAGGGGGGAACAAGGAAGGGAGAGGGGGAAGAATAAGGAGGGAGGGGAAGAACAAGTAGTTGGGGAAGAATAAGGAAGGGGTGGAATATGAAGGGGAAACAAGTAAAGGAGGGGGGGAAGAATAAGGAAGGAGTGGGGAAGAATATCATGAAGGGGAGAAGACAAGGAAGGGAGGGGAAGAATAAGTGGAGGGGAGGGGGGAATAAGTGAAGGGGAAGAATAAGGAAGGGGAAGAATAAGTGAAGGAGGTGGGGAAGAATAAGTGAAGGAGGGTGGGGGGAATATGAAGGAGTGGGAATAAGTGAAGGGGAGAATATGTGAAGGAGGCCATCAAGTGAAGGAGGGGGGCGAATATGAAGGGGTGGAATAAGTGAAGGAGGGGGAAGAATAAGGAAGGGGTGGAATAAGTGAAGGAGGGGAAGAATAAGAAGGAGGGGAAGAATAAGTGAAGGTGGAAATAAGTGAAGGGAGTGGGGGGAATAAGTGAAGGGGGAGAATAAGTGAAGGAGGGGGGGAAGAACAAGTGAGGGGGGGTGGAATAAGTGAAGGGGGAATAAGTGAAGGAGGGGGAAAAGTGAAGGGAGGGGGGAAATAAGTGAAGGGAGGGGGGGAATAAGTGAAGGAGGGGGAAGAATAAGTGAAGGAGGGGGGGAAGAATAAGTGAAGGGGGGAAGAATAAGTGAAGGGGGGTGGAATAAGTGAAGGAGGGGGGAATAAGTGAAGGGGGGGGTGGAATAAGTGAAAGAGGGGGTGGAATAAGTGAAACATAGAAACATAGAAACATAGAATGTGACGGCAGATAAGAACCATTCGGCCCATCTAGTCTGCCCAATTTTCTAAATAATTTCATTAGTCCCTAGCCTTATCTTATAGTTAGGATAGCCTTATGCCTATCCCACGCATGCTTAAACTCCTTTACTGTGTTAACCTCTACCACTTCAGCTGAAAGGCAATTCCATGCATCAACTACCCTCTCAGTAAAGTAATACTTCCTGATATTATTTTTAAACCTTTGTCCCTCTAATTTAAGACTATGTCCTCTTGTTGTGGTAGTTTTTCTTCTTTTAAATATAGTCTCCTCCTTACTGTGTTGATTCCCTTTATATATTTAAATGTTTCTA
>OW240913.1:115893001-115916181 GCA_933207985.1 Pelobates cultripes
TTAAATGTCAGTTGCCACAATTCTGACCATTTTCTAGTTTACCTAAATCATTTGCCATTTGGCTTATCCCTCCTGGAACATCAACCCTGTTACATATCTTAGTATCATCAGCAAAAGACATACCTTACCATCAAGACCTTCTGCAATATCACTAATAAAAATATTAAAGAGAATGGGTCCAAGTACAGATCCCTGAGGTACCCCACTTGTGACAAGTCCAAGCTTCAAATATATTCCATTAACTACAACCCTCTGTTGCCTGTCACTCAGCCACTGCCTTACCCATTCAACAATATTTGAATCCAAACTTAAAGATTGCAGTTTATTGATAAGCCTTCTATGTGCAGCAGTGTCAAAAGCCTTACTGAAATCTAGGTAAGCAATGTCTACTGCACCACCCTGATCTATTATTTTAGTTACCCAATCAAAAAATCAATAAGATTAGTTTGGCATGATCTCCCTGAAGTAAACCCATGTTGTCTCTGATCTTGAAATCCATGTGTTTTAGATGTTCAACAATCCTATCCTTTAACATGGTTTCCATCACTTTCCCCACTACTGAAGTAAGGCTTACTGGCCTATGGTTGCCCGACTCCTCCCTATTACCTTTCTTGTAAATGGGCACAACATTCGCTAACTTCCAATCTTCTGGGACTACTCCTGTTAACAATGATTGATTAAATAAATCTGTTAATGGTTTTGCTAGTACGCCACTAAGCTCTTTTAATAGCTTTGGGTGTATTCCATCAGGTCCCATTGACTTATTTGTCTTTACTTTTGACAGTTGAAATAGAACCTCTTCCTCTGTAAACTCACGTGTAATAAATGACTCATTTATCCTTTTTCTTAACTGAGGTCCTTTTCCTTCATTTTCATCTGTAAATACAGAACAAAAATATTCATTGAGGCAGTCAGCTAGACCTTTATCCTCTTCTACATACCTTCCTTCTTTTGTTTTTAATCTAACTAATCCTTGTTTTACTTTTCTTTTCTCATTTATGTATCTAAAAAATGTTTTATCCCCTTTTTTTACTGACTGTGCTATTTTCTCTTCTGTGTGTGATTTGGAAGCTCTTATAACTTGCTTAGCCTCTTTCTGCCTAATCTTATAGATCATTTTATCTTACTCACTCTGGTTTTTTTTATAATTCCTAAATGCTAACTTTTTGTTTTTAACTATTTTGGCCACATCTGCGGAGTACCACAGTGGTTTCTTGAATTTTTTGCTTTTACTGACAAGCCTAATGCAATTTTCTGTTGCCTTCAATTGTGCAACTTTTAAATAATCCCATTTCTAATGGACTCCATTTAAATTGCTCCAGTCTGATAATGACTCCTCTACCCATATTCTAATTTTAGAAAAGTCTGTTTTTCTAAAGTCTAAAACTTTTGTTTTTGTGTGGTGTGACTCAGTCACTGTTCTTATATTAAACCACACTGACTGATGATCACTGGATCCTAAACTTTCACCTACGTAATATCTGATACCAAATCTCCATCTGTTAACACTAAATCTAGTATGGCCTCTTTACGAGTTGGCTCCTCAACAACTTGTTTTAGAGACAATCCCAGTAGGGACTTTAGAATATGTGTGCTCCTGGCACAAGTAGCTAATTTTGTTTTCCAATTTACATCAGGAAGATTAAAGTCACCCATGATGATAACTTCCCCTTCATTGTCATTTTAGCTATTTCCTCAACTAGTAGATTATCTAACTCTTCAATTTGTCCTGGGGGCCTATAAATCACACCTACACGAGTTACTGTGTGATTACCAAATTCTAACGTAGCCCAAACGGACTCTATGTTTGCCTCACTAACTTTTATTAGGCTAGATTTTATGCTATCCTTCACATACAAGGCCACCCCTCCCCTTTCTTGCCTTCCCTATCTTTCCTATATAAAGAGTACCCTGGTATTGCTATGTCCCAGTCATTTTTCTCATTGTACCATGTCTCAGTAATAGCGACTAAATCTACACTATCAGTTGCCATTATTGCCACAAGTTCATGGATCTTATTCCCTAAACTGCGAGCATTTGTAAACATGACTCTAAGCTTATCATTTTTAACACACTTGCTACAGGCACTTTCTGTCCTTGTTTTGGGGGACAATTGGATTGATGTTTTATCACCCTTTTGCCCCCCCTCCTAGTTTAAATACATCCTAGCAAAACCTCTGAACTGCTCACTGGGAACATTTGTTCCCTTTTGAGAAAGATGCAAACCATCTTTTTTGTACAGCTTATATCCATTTCAAACAGAGCTACCATGAAAAATAAAGCCAAATCCTTGCTCCCGACACCATTCACCAAGCCACAAATTAAAGTCCCTAATACGCATCCGCCTGTCGTTCTGAGTGTTATGCACAGGCAGAACTTCAGAGAATGACAGTGTGGAAGCAACCTGCCGTATATCATTGGCAAAAACACTAAAAACTTCCTTAACCTCTGAAACCTCATTGCAAGCCAAGTCATTTGTCCCTAGATGGACAAGTACATCCAATTCCCCTTCCTGCTTTGCTTGCTTAACAATATTACAGATACGTCTCCTGTCTCTGTGAGCAGTAGCTCCGGGAAGACACCTCACAAGACCACCATTGTCCATCTCCACACCTCTTATAATGGAATGCCCCAACAACAACTGCTTTCTATTAGGCCTCACCATAGTCTCCAAGCCGGTCTCCACAACACCACTAGTCTCAGTGCCTCTCTCCACAACACCACTAGCCTCAGTGCCTCTCTCCACAACACCACTAGCCTCAGTGCCTCTCTCCACAATACCACTAGTCTTAGTGCCTCTCTCCACAATACCACTAGTCTTAGTGCCTCTCTCCACAACACCACTAGCCTCAGTGCCTCTCTCCACAACACCACTAGCCTCAGTGCCTCTCTCCACAACACCATTACACTCTGAAAGTGCAGAAAATGAATTATGAAGAGCAACAGACTGCAAAATGCCTTTTATCCACAACTCTAAGTCTACCAGATCCTACAGTAATCCATCTGCCATTCCTAGTATGTCTCTGCGGCAGTGGCTTTGCAGCAGTTCCAGTCTGAGTTTGTTCACCAGATAATTTACAAATCTCAGACTTCAAAAATACAATCTCCTGCCGCAAGATAGAGAACTGTCTACAGATTAGACAACAACCAAACCACCAAAAAGTGGAACGTGAAACAAATGCATAGCAATTGTTACACTGAACTAAGTCTGCCATTCCAATTAGGAGAATAATTTAAATCTAACAAATCTTAACTTTGTTTATCCTCCTGAATACCTCAGATTACCTCCAGGTTAAGCTTCTGTAAAACTCTCCAGAATATCTCCAACTACACACTTAGCAACAGCACTTGGAAGTAGCACCAAGCTATATTAGACAAGCTAATGACACCAAGCCTTATATAACTCCTAAAATCACCACCCACTAGGAATGTTTAACACCTGGGTAGGCCTCTGCTTATTTGCAAACAATAGCTAATTAACCAGCAATCAATAGCAAGTAACTAGCTTAATCCAATCAAATGCCTTATAATTACCAACAGGAATTCAAACCTGGTGCAATCAGTAACCTTTTCCTACAGATGAATCTTACCTGTAACAGTAGAAAAGAAAACTCTTAGCACAACTCTTAGACAGTTGAAGCTTCTGTAAAACTCTCCAGAATATCTCCAACTACACACTTAGAAACAGCACTTGGAAGTAGCACCAAGGAGGGGGGTGGAATAAGTGAAAGAGGGGGTGAATAAGTGAAGGAGGGGAGTAGTGAAGATGGAGGTAAGTGAAGATGGGGGAGGAGTAAGTGATGAAAATGGGGGTGTAGAAGAGGGAGTAAGTGAAGGAGGAGGGAGAGTAAGTGAAGGAGGGGAGACTAAGTGAAGGGGAATAAGTGAAGGGAATAAGTGAAGGAGGAGTAAATGAAGATGGTGCTGAAGAGGGGAAGAGTAAGTGAAGGAGGGGGAGAGTAAGTGAAGGGGGGAATAAGTGAAGGAGGGGGGAGTAAATGAAGATGGTGTAAATGAAGAGGGGGAGAGTAAGTGAAGGAGGGGGAGAGTAAGTGAAGGGGGAATAAGTGAGTTGAGCATTTGAAGGGCATTATTACGTGGATATGTGCCTCCCGATGGGTTGTGCGATATCCTGTTTTTATTATGAATGTTTTAGCTCCTTCATGGAATGGGTGGTGAGAGCAGAGTCCGGTTACGACTCCTTGCTTCACTACTTTGACGATTTTCTGTGTGTGGGTCCCGCACATTCCCCGATATGCGCACAGATTTTGCAATCAGTGGCGGACGTGGCCTATGGGTTCGGTGTTCCACTGGCGCCCGACAAAACGGTTGGCCCTTCCCCATGTTTGTGTTTTCTCGGAATCCAGATTGATTCTGGTATCAGGGAATGTCGGCTCCCGGTGGACAAATTGACTGATCTACGGGGGGCGGTGCGGGAGGCGCGCTCCCTACGGAAGATTATGTTACAACGACTTCAATCCCTCTTGGGCAAGTTGAACTTTGCCTGTCGGATCATGCCACAGCAGGGATATCAAAGCCGTTCCATTTCATCTGCTTGACCAAGGCGCTGAGGGAGGATTTGGCAGTGTGGGTGGTTTTTCTGGACGGGTACTGTAACGGATCACCTGGCACCCCGACTGGGTACCTCCGTTGAAGGATGCTCCTAGCATTTCCTGAGGACTCCAAGCACTGCAGCAGACACCACAACCACCGAACCGGAGAAGCATATGAATGCTCTCAAGCATATGAATGTTGTATACAGCCGAATAGGAAAAAACATGCGAATAGGTTTACACTCCTAGCAGTCAAACTGGAACAGCATACAATAAATCCTCCCCCAATAATGAGACGACACTTCACTTTGAGGGTTAAGCAGGAACTGACTGGACTGGCACATACAGCCTCTTTTATTCCCAATCCACAAAGTTAGTACTGCCCACAGGGTTTTACAGAACAACCAATAACACGTACAATACACTCAGACACTCCCACACAAAATCCTCCCCTCTGCCTGTGATACAATTACCTTACACAATGGGTAATCTAATTATCACAGACAGAGAAATACAGTTTCATAAAACACATCACAGGGACCCCAAAACATGCAATAACCCCATAAAAATACAAAAATATATCCTTGGAACCGGGGGACCTGGGTGAACCACATATCCAAAATTCACCCAGACCCGTTCAGTACTTTGGAAGATACAGTTTAATGCAGATTCCACAGAACATATGCAGGCTAAATGAAAAACAATTACTGTATAATGTGTCCCCTGTTGTATAGTCCAAAACCACTGCACGATGTCTCTGTGCACCAAATACCATCGAGATGGCACCGTGTTGAAAAGTCCAAACAGTGTCTGTGAGTTAAAATGGCCACCATCCATTGTTCTCACCATGTGCTTCATCCATTGTCCTCTGATACAGGAAATGGTGGCCACCCAGTAACTCTACAGTATGTCCCCAGATGGTTCTTAAAGGGCCAGCAGCAGCACAACACAAATCCATTATGCCCAAATCATGTCTATAAAGGGCAATACATCCCAAGGGCCATAGTCACATGGCAGGAGGCTGGCAATCAGTCTTCTCCAATGCCCACTGGCGAGGTCAGTTTCGACACAGGTACAATGGTAGGTCCTACTGGCACCAGCCAGAGGTAACGAATGCGGTGCTGCATCTGTTCACGGATGCCGCGGGTTCATCTGGATTTGGGGCTATCCTGGGGAAGCAATGGTGCGCGGAACCTTGGCCTGAAGCATGGTTCGAATCAGGCCTGACCAGGAACATGGCGTTCTTGGAGCTCTTCCCCATTGTGGTGGCGGTTCATCTTTGGGGGCTGGAACTCAAGGACCGGCGGGTTGTGTTCCACTGTGACAACTTGGGGGTGGTACAGGCCATTAATAATTTAACGGCCTCCTCCCCTCCTGTGGTCTGCCTTCTGTGGCAACTGGTATTACGGTGCTTGTCTCTCAATGTGACATGCCGCGCTGTGCACATTCCGGGTGTTTCGAATACCACGGCTGACGCTCTTTCTCGTTTTCAATGGCAGGTGTTTCGGTCGGCTGCACCGGGAGCAGATATGGAAGGCCTCTCCTGTCCCAGAGAGCTATGGTCCCTTGGCCTGAGCGAATAAGGGAATGGATACGGTCTTCGGTGTCAGAGGCGACATGAGTCCGGTATGGTAAGGCATGGGGGCACTGGGTCGCTCTGGAACAGGATCATGGTGGGTACGCCTCTGCCGCTGAAAGGGTTCAGGGAAGCTATTGGGTCTTAGTTTCTAGTTCAACTTAACTCACGTGCCGGACGTTACTAAGGATTGCATGGTTCGGCTTGCGATGCAGAGTTTGCGTAGGGGTCCGCAAGTGCAGGATTCTCGGGGGCCGGTTTCAGGTGCGCTGCTGCTGGGGATCGTGTCATCTTACCCCAGGTTTGTTTTTCCGCTCTGGAAGCTCGATTGTTCCTGGTGGTGTTTACTTTCGCCTTTTTTGGGGCTCTCTGGATTGGTGAACTTGTGAGCCCTAGCAGGCGGACTCCAGGGGGTTTGTTTTTCAACTATGTGTCCGTCGTGGGTGGTGCACTTCGTTTCTTGGTGCAGCGGTCCAAAACTGACATTTCTGGCAAAGGGGTATGGGTTACCCTCCACGCCATCCCTGGATTGGCGGTTTGCCCAGTCTCGTCCTTTCAGTCCTACTGTTCCGGACGTCCGGGTGTCTCAGGCCCGCTGTTAATTCATGGGGATGGTACCTACATATCTCGCTTCCAATTTCTCCTGGTCTTTCGGTTGGCACTTGAGCGGCTGGGAATTCCGAGTGAAGACTTTGGGGGTCACTCCTTCCGGATTGGGTCAGCAACGGAAGCCTCTCGTCTAGGTTTCTCTGATCAGGCCATTCAGAGGATTGGTAGGTGGGAATCTGGGAGGTTTCGGTCTTATGTACGCCCTGCGCGTCTGATCAGTATGCCCCTTGCGTTTTCTCCATAGTGCCCGGCCAATGGATCTGGATGATCGGGCATTCCTGTATCTACTGGGCCCACCTGCGGGCAGGGGTATGCCCGGGTGGGACGCGGCTTGGAATACCTCGGGAACTGGCGGAGGTCCAATGGTTCGGGTTCCGGGGCATGAGATGGGGCCAGCTGTTGCCGGAGGTTGTGCAGTTGTCTACTTTGTTAGGGGCCCTGGATGTGTTAGTGGTGCATCTGGGGGGAAATGATCTGGGAGCGCTGCCTGCATGGGGCCTGGGGGAACTGACAAGGCAGAATTTAGCGCGCTTGCGAGTTCTGTTCCCGCAGCTTTGCTTAGTTTGGTCAGGCATAGTGTCCAGGAACTATTGGAGGTGCGTATGCGATCAGGAGGCTATTGAGCGCTGCAGGGTAAAAATTAATAAGAGGGTGTCCAAATTTGTGCTCGGTGTCGGGGGTTTGACAGTGCGGCACCGTATCTTCGAACAGGAGGCAGCGATCTATTTTCGCCCGGACGGGGTCCATCTGACTGATGTGGGGTTGGACTTATTTAACTTAGCGCTGCAGGATGCGCTGGAGCAGGTCATGGCGTTGGTTGGGGGTCGCACCCGCTGATTTAGGCTTAAATACAGCAGGTGCTAGTGGCGGGTATGGTCCTTGCTGAACCAGTTGGGAAAAAGAGTACAGTGGAAGAAGGAATGCTGGGTCTGGTCCCTCCCCTAACCTCGGGAAATGTTTGGGTATTTGGGCGTGCCCTCCATGCCAGGAAAGGCGGCCAGGGGTTGGCATGTGGAATTGGAAGGCCAAGGTGAAGGCCAGGTATCTTGGACGAGGGGGGAGGGCAGGTGCCCTGGGGGGGTGGGGGGTACTCTAGAGGGGTTATGGTCCGGTTGGCAAGGACGAGTTTGAGTTATATCATGCTCATATCTATAAAGGATAGTTATGGTTGGTTTATATATGCGTGTTAATTTGTAAATAAAGCTGTGGCCTGTTTATACCACAATTATGTTTCTTGGTCTTAATTGGGGGGAGGGGGAGCGGGTTGTTGGGTATAATAGGTCGCACCACACAATAACCACTACCTACACACACAAACCTGTATTGTTTCTGGTGGTGCTTACTTTGCTGGTACTGATTTCTTATTGGGAGCTTTGTTGTTGTTTTACCTCCTGCTCGGTCTCGTCAAAAAGAAAGTGGGATGGTTTTGTAAGGGATTTTATATGCACATCTGTGTTCTGATTGGTCGTTGTTTTTTGGGGGGTTTTGCCCTATTTTCCTATTTTAATTATTTGCTGCTGGAGGTGTCAGTTAAGAAGGATAATGCAAATATTCTCCACCTGTCAAATATTCAGACACCAAGACTAGAATAATCCCCAATTTAGAATTCATTGCATCACGCTATATCCTGCATCATACAGGAGACAGAATATCTTCTGACAATTATTACTCTGTGTATGAATATTGGGTGTACAGTGAGACAACTTCTGTTCTTTCTATGTTCTGAGGTTATTCTGTGTTTTTAATTCTCCAGTTATGTATCTGCATTGAAACTACTGCATTGATAAGGATGCAGATGCTTCACAAAGAGGCCCCACATAGCCAAAACCTCTAAAACTATTTACTAAGTTACAAATCACAGATTGGTTATTTATAGGTGATTGGATCAATGCCGGAAAATGTCCAGAGGGAAAAAAAATGTCAGGGTCACATGAAGGTATTGGCTGTGCTATCGTACTGACAGTGTGAAGAAAAGAGGAAATTGCCAAAATATGGCACAATTCCTTGAATGAAATGTTGACACTACACTTTTCTCTGTTTAATGCCATGTTTAGTTTTCTTACATATGCTCGTAGAGTTCGATGTTTTAATGTTCTTCTACAAACAATGGTTAGAACTAGAAGAAGGGCATTTACAATTATGATATTTGTTTCACATATATTGTACTTTGTTGTAGACACAGTAGAGCATTTTGTATTAACCTACGTTGCTTGATGCACACATTTCTATAATTTCTTACAGGGATACAGTAAACTCTCATTTTGTATGTACTTCTCCCCTACAGTAAAGATATGTACAAAGGATCAGCTCTAATATACTAGACCTTACAGAAATAAATATAAGGTAGCACACCTGAAAAATAGGGCTCCCTCACAGGCCCTATAGAGTCGAAAAAAAACAAAAAAAGGTGAAGAGGGAGGAGGCGCCACAGGTGAACAAAAAAAACCTGATTATAAACTATACAAACACATATACAAGACACTATATAAGAGAAAATGCAAGATTAAAAAAAAAAAAAAAGAGTTCAAAATATGGATAATGAATAATAATCAAGAGTCTAAAATATAAGTTCAAAAGAGTCTATGCCTGATAAATACAGCAAAAAGTCCAAATAATACCTTGCATAAGAAGTCAATCACAATCTTGTCAGGGGAAGTGTTCCTCAGTAAGGTATGGGCATGGGATATTCGTGAAATCCGTATGTACCCCAGGGAAAAAGAGACTCTATGCCAGCACTTCCAAAGGTAGGGGGTGGAGTGAAATATAAAATATAAATAAAGTGTGTGTGTGTCTGTTAAGGAGTTTGTATGTGTGTTTTTAAATGAGAGTGTATGTGTGTCTGTCAAAGAGTATGTGTGTCTGTGTCTGTGTATCTGTATGTCAAGGTTTGTGTATGTGTCACTGTGTGTATCTGAGTGTGGGTGTGTGTATGTCAATGTGTGTGCCAGTGTATTTGTGTGTGTGTGTGTATGTCAGTGTGTGTGTTTGACACTGTGTGTATGTGTCAATGATACACACACTCGGACACAGATACACACACACACAGCTACACACTATAGGTCAAGGTTTGTGTATCTGTGTGCCACTATGTGCATCTGTGTGTCAGATTAATACACACTGACACAGATACACACACCGGCACATACAAATACAGATACACACACCTTGATACACAGACACACACCGGCACATACAAACATAGATACATACTTTGACACACAGATACATACACACACACAGTGTGTCAAGGTGTGTGTAACTGTGTGTCAGTATATCTGTGTGCCACTATGTGCCAGTGTGAATCTGTGTGTCAGATACATATACACACAGAGATACACATTGACACACAGATGCACACACAGGCACATACAAACACAGATACACACATCGACACATACAAAAAACAGGAGGGGGGAGTGGTTCCACAATGTTGATACAGTATGTCAAAGGGTTCCACAGGAATAATTAATTTGGAGAAAACGCATAGACTCTGACTGAGGCCAGGGTTGAAGAAATGCATCCACCCTACTTTAAGAGGTCATAATCTGCTTTGGTCTGCTCTTTCATTAAAATGGAGGAGATGCAACTCGACCTATCTGTGGATGGCTCTATAATAACCCTTAGATGATTTAAATTGTTCCAAAAGACTTAATCAGAAATTACTGTTTAACAATTTGGATACTAGACTTCATTTAATATTTTTTATACAATGGATATTTCCAAGAAGATTTTAATATAAATTATATTTCACAATACCTCTTCTTACCAGCACTGGTTAAAACTTCATCTTTTATTTGTAACTGTTACAGAATGTACAGTCACTCTTAGTACTGGTATCAATTACTGTAGAGGAGAGAATGACCTTGTGACAGTTATACATCAAAGATGCTTTTATACTTGTTAATCTCTCTGATTAGAAGGGGAAAACGTTACTTTATGTGTAGGACAGAAGACCAAATTTATATCACACAATTCTGACATGTCTGAATATAGTGGAATTCAGACAGGGCCACGGCAAAGGAGGTTGTTATGCAGCTATCTACTCACCCTCGTATGATGGAAAGTCTTCCAGCCAGTTTGCCATTATGAACAAATATAGTATAAAATACAACATTTATTAATCAAGCATGCTCCCAAGTCAGGATGATGATGTATATTTTTTTGGTAACATAATTGTCTTTCACCTAAAACACTCAAAACATAAATGCATGCATATTATAATCTACTTTGGTTGCAACTAGACACTGAGCATTTAAAGGTGAACGAGGTGAACACTCAGTGTAGTAGATTAAAAAAAGCCACCACTGCTGTACGTGTGGAGTGCTCAAATATTAACCAACTTACCCATATGGGTATGCATACAAATGTATAAAGAGAAGAAACAGTGAATCTGAAACAAATATAAATACAAATGGTGCAAGTAACGCTAGGTAACAAACACAATAGGTAAATATACTATATAGACCCACTCACATGTAACTGAGCCAATTAGGATAGGCTCAGATCACAACGGCGTGTGTGTACTTAAGGCGACACAATACCCAATCGATCCTCTAATCATCGTTGGTCCTTATGCATACATAAAGGAAGTGAAGAAAAAGATCCTTGTGTAGTAAATCACAGTGTTCAATGATGAATATTAGAATAAAATGGCTTCTCACCTGGTAGGGAGCCCTTATACCTGGCTCCTAGTATGCAGGTATTTGTGCCTTTAAGGAGGCTACCACCCTTCTTTTAGCAGCAGAAAAGATGGAAGAAGGACTTCAATAATGGACAAAAGTTATTCATTAAAATATAATACAAACAAAAAGAAAAAGTGTACTAAATTATATAATGAAAAGAATAAAAAAGTGAATAAAAAGTCACTGTTAAGTCCTTCCTCCTGGCCGAGACACGTTTCGCTGTATTCTGACAGCTTTTTCAATCGGTGGTGTATTCGCTGCTTGCGGTGGTTTAAATGCCGTGTCCTTCAATCTGATTGGTGTGTCAATCTTCTTATTATCCAATCTCCGTGCTTCTTTACGGGATGATTCCTATTGGTGGCCGTCAGACTTCTGGTTTCGGCGTGTCCCACGTGACCTAAAACCGTCACATGTAACTGTGGCGTCCATCTTAGGTTTGGGCAAACGCCCTCTTTGTGCATAAGTCCATTATGGACGGTATTCATGTGGAGATATTTATAAAAAGAAAAGAAGATAATCACATATCATGTATTTAATGCATATTATAGGCACATAGTTATAATTAATCTTAAAGTGCTAAATCACAAAAGAAAAAAAAGAGGTCCAAAAGATTATTAAAAAGAACTGATTACACAGATTAAGCTATGTGAAAAATACAACTATATAAAAGAGATGGTAAGCCCAATGATGATTTCAATAAAAGTATAAACAATATATACTAAAAAATATACACTAAAAAATATATATACACATTTAAACAATATCTTAAATATATCTATATAAAAAGTGTGTGTATATATATTACAGGCATACATACATATATATATTCCCAATAAAAAATATAAAACTCTCTTTTGAAAAAGCCCATACCCGGGCGAAACGCGTCAAGGATAGGATTTGAAGTTGTATTATATGTTTTATATATACTTTTACCTTTATATATTTTAATAGATATTTTTTATTAATAAATTGATTGCCTTTTCTTCAAATCCCTTGGCTTCTGCATATCTTCTGGTGCTGCTGTTTTCCTGCTATATCCTTTGGTGGGGATTATACCACCACAAGCTGTCATCACCAGAGCAAGTCATTGCTCTGGATATTGTAAGTAGGATACCTACATTTTCCTATGTTATATCTAGCTTATGATACTGTACCATTGGTCTGTATATTTAGTTTTTTCCACATATATATGACCGCTGAATTTGGACCTCCCGTATATTCAGATCCTAAGACGGGGATTGTACCGTCCAGGCGCTATACGGCAGAGCTCCTAGCAGCTCGGTAAAGTGTGAGTTTGCTCTTCACTCACAGTCTATTTTATTTATACATTATTATACTATTTTTAACATACTGCACTATTATTGTTAATTGTTCTTTCCTTTTGAGGTTTTCAAATGCTGTAAAATTCCAGAACTATATGTATGTATAAATATAATTATTTGATCACTTTTTCCTTCGGCGCGGTTTACCACTATTCTCTTCTTCACTTTCACTACATAGCAGGCATTGGGAAGTCCTGCAGGTTCACTGCTGCCTTTCACACTTATTGGTTTTTTTAGTGAGCGCCTATATCCTTTTTTACACACACACACACACACACACACACACACATATATACATATACACACACACACACACCTTTGGGAGTGCTGGGGGGGGGGAGGGAGGTCTCTCTCTCCCTGTTGGCTGCCTGTCGGTCGCGTCATCATCCGGCTCCCAGCCTCACTCTGCGGCGCACGAGGGAGCAGAGCAGTCAGCTCATAGGAAGTGCTCCCTCGCCAGCCGCCCGCCTGACAGCGCCGCCCACACGCTCGGGATGTCAGTTAGCCGCAAGGCTAACTAGGCATTTGCCCTGGGCATTTGGGGGCGGCGTTTTTTGCCACCCTCTGAAAAATGCCGCCCAAGGCAAATGCCTTGTTTGCCTCGCGGCTAATACGTCCCTGGTGCTGATATCAATTACTGTAGAGGAGATAATGACCTTGTGATAGTGATACATCAAAGATGCTTTTATACTTGTTAATCTGTTATGTGATTAGAAGGGGAGAATGTTAGCTACATGTGTGGGACACACACATGTAGCTAACATTCTCATTCTATATCACACAATTCTGACATGTCTGAATATAGTGGTATTCAGAGACAGAGCCTCAGCAAAAGGAGGTTGTAATGCAGCTAGCTTTTCACTTTGGCATGATAGAAAGTCTGCTAGCCAGTTTGCCATTATTAGACAGAAAGAGGCTAAGCAAGTTATAAGGGCCTCCAAAGCACACACAGAAGAGAAGATAGCCCAGTTGGTAAAAAAAAAGTGTATAAAATATTTTTTAGATTCAGAAATGAGAAAGGGAAAGTAAAAGACAGGATTAGTTAGATTAAAAACAAAAGGATGGTATGTAACAGGTCTAGCTGACTGCCTCAATTAATATTTGTGTTCTGTATTTACAGCTGAAAATTAAGGAGAGGGACCTCAGTTAGGAAAAAGGACAAATTAGTCATTTGTTACATGGGAGCTTAAAGAGGGAGAGTTTCTATTTCAACTGTCAAAAGTAAAGACAAATAAGTCGATGGAGTCTGATGGAATACACCCAAAGTTATTAAAATAACTTAGTGGTGTACTAGCAAAACCATTAACAGATTTATTTAACCAATCATTGTTAACAGAAGTCCCAGAAGATTGGAAGTTATCGAATATTGTGCCGTTCACAAGAAAGGTAGTAGGGAGGAGTCAGGCAACTATAGGCCAGTAAGCCTTACTTCAGTAGTGGGGTGTCAGGGTCTTACCTGTGTTGGGAGTCTGTAGCGCAGATATGTTGCTCACCCTTGCAGATAGCCACAGGCCAAGATGGTCAGGTAAGAATTCACCCGGCCTGTGGGTCTGTGCACGGGGGCTGTGCAGGATGAAGTACCAAGTCGCAGGACAGGCAAGGACTCAAACAGCAGGATCGTCAAGGGATAGCCGAGGTCAAAGGATGCCAGAGGACAGGAACAACAAGGAGTAGCCGAAGTCAAGGGATGCCAGAGTAAACGAAGTCAGAAGCTGGGGTCAATAATAAGTAGCAGATCAAACAACAGGAACACTGGTACAAAACACACAACAGGATCAAAGAGCGAGGCTGAGTTTAAATACCCTGCTAATGTCTGATCAGGGTCAGGTGAAGCACAGCCAAAGTCAAGGTACAGCCCAAGTCAAGGTACAGCCCCCAGAGTAATAGACAAGCCAGGATGAACAGGACCAGAATGACTGCTGTGGCTCAGAGGTAGGAAGCAGAACCAGGACTGTAAAGTTCCCCGGTTCAAGTCCCTTGTTGGGAACTCCTTGGGTGACCACGTCTGGCCGGCTGTCTGCTGCGGTGAGAACCGTGACATGGGGAAAGTAATGGAAACCATTTTAAAGGATAGGATTGTTGAACATCTAAAATCACATGGATTTCAAAATCAGAGACAACGTTGGTTATCAGGGATTATGCCAAACTAATCTTATTGATTTTTTGGATTGGGTAACTAAAATAATAGATCAGGGTGGTGCAGTAGACATTGCTTACCTAGATTTCAGTAAGGCTTTGACACTGTTGCACATAGAAGGTGTTACGGCACCCCCAGGCATAAAAGGGTTAAAAGCTGCCGTTAGTAGATCTTCCCTTCCAGAGACACAGGCACAGCTACTGCAGAACACCAAACTCTCGAACTGAATAAAAGGGAATGCCCAAACTCCCGAACTACATACAAGGGAATGCTCCAAACTCCCGAATAGCTGCTAGCAGACGAACAGGAAAAGCGCCCAAGCGGCTTACACTCCTGGCAATCAGTCTCTAACAGCATACAGTAAATCCCCCCAAAGACGAGACAGAGCTCCGTGTTGAGGGTCAAGCAGTGGTCTGGTTTATTGAGGGCTACTTGCCCGGTATTTACGGAGGTCTTCCACCTGGTGGACACTCCCCTAGGGGACCAGAAGGAAGACTGGGACACAAATGGTAAAATGACCAATCACAGGCATACATGGTTAAAACACTCCCACAGTACATTAGAATCCCTCCCCTCTATCCTGGAGATAATTGGGAAGTAATCCAATTATCTCCAAGGACAGAGGCAAAACTCCATTGAGCACATGTTAGTAAAAAGACACAAAAATACACAATGTTGCAAATAATGAATAAAACATATGCATTCTACCTATCCCCAGATAGCTTAGATCTGAGCCCACATTATTACCGATTGGCGTTCAGATCACATACATTCAGTTCAATCGCCATGGAGCCAAAGTCTTTCACATAGTCTTTCGTTACATGAATAGGCTCCATGGCATGGCTATCTGGGGTGATGCTGTTCATCTGGTTAAACTACCGAATGAACAGGCATTCGGTTTAATGACCGAATGCAGAAGCAAGGAGGCTGACGGCTCAGTGGTGTTCGCGCAAATAAGTGTCCGTTTCCAGTTCCATAGTTTGGGCTCTGAACACCGCTGGCCACTCGGGACTTTAAAATGGCCGCCGCCGCGTGTTCGGCAAACGAACAAAGGCCATCCAGCTTTCGTCAATTTAGCTGCGGTTAACCAGCTTCTGGGAGGTCAATTGATGGCACACTCCAACTCCCAGGTGGTCAAGTCATTTGTGCGTTTGTTCGGTACATTGAATCTACCGAACACCCTGGCAAAAAGGCACGAACAAGCCTTTCTGCATGGGAAAATACAAGGTTTACCATGGGGCCATAGTCCAGAGGCAACAGGCGGGCAACCAGGCTCCTCCAATGCAATGTGGCGAGATTGGTCTTGTCACAGAAGGCTTATCAATAAACTACAATCTTTAAGTTTGGATTCCAATATTGTTGAATGGGTAAGGCAATGGCTGAATGACAGGCAACAGAGGGTTGTAGTCAATGGAGTATATTCGTAGCATGGGCTTGTCACCAGTGGGGTACCTCAGGGATCTGTACTTGTATCTATTCTCTTTAATATTTTCATTAGTGATATTGTAGAAGGTTTTGATGGTATAGTATGTCTTTTTACTGATGATACAAAAAATTGCAACAGAGTTGATGTTCCAGGAGGGATAAGCCAAATGGCAAATGATTTAGGTAAACTAGAAAAATGGTCAGAGCTGTGGCAACTGACATTTAATGTGCATAAATGCTAGATAATGCATCTTGGACAAAAGGTATTTAGGGTTAGTTATTTCAGATTACTTATAAAGGTAGGCAGACAATGTAATAGAGAAGCAGGAAATGCTAGCAGAATGCTTGATCGTATAGGGAGAGGTATTAGCAGTAGAAAGAGGGAAGTGCTCATGCCATTGTACAGAACACTGGTGAGACCTTACTTGGAGTATTGTACGCAGTACTGGAGGCTGTATTTTCAGAAGGATATTGATACTTTGGAGAGAGTTCAGAGAAGGGCTACTAAACTGGTTCATGGATTGCAGGATAAAACTAACAAGGAAAGGTTAAAGAATCTTAACATGTATAGCTTGGAGGAAAGACGAGACGGGGATATGATAGAAACATTTAAATACATAAAGGGAATCAACACAGTAAAGGAGGAGGAGACTATATTTAAAAGAAGAAAAACTATCACAATAAGAGGGCATAGTCTTAAATTAGAGGGGCAAAGGTTTAAAAATATCAGGAAGTACTACTTTACTGAGAGGGTAGTGGATGCATGGAATCGCCTTCCAGCTGAAGTGGTAGAAGTTAACACAGTAAAGAAGTTTAAGCATGCATGGAATAGGCATAAGGCTATCCTAACTATAAGATAAGGCCATGGACTAATTAAAGTATTTAGAACACCAGGATGCTGGCCCGAAACGTACTAGGCCTAGCCCAATTGAGGAGGTGACCAGGCAGTCCGAGCCCATGCTAAAACCGCTGAGAGGCGACCATGTGGAAGCTGCACTACGACGGCTAGACAAGATATTTCAGTGCTTCTGGAGGGCACTACATAAGCGCCTGGCACAACCGCCGCCACCACCTACTAACACGCTAAAGGTGAGGGAACCAGGGGGTCGAGCTGTCCGGCGCACTCCACGCACCCAGGCAACTACTGCTGAGGCTGGCGGCCCACACGAGCCAGCGGTCACGCGGAGACTCCCGCCAATGCATCGCCCACGTGGTACGAGGCCCGCACGCCGCAAGCGGCGATATAACAGCACGGCCCTCTGTAACACCCGAAGAAGGGAAGACACGGTCTCACTGAGCTCCCGAGTCTGTGGGAAGAAGATGCCGACCGACTACAAGGCCCGGCTCTGGGACGAAGCCTCAACCCGCCCGCGCGGCCCAGCTGAACAAGCAGACCCCAAGAGGCTCACCACCACACTGCCTAACATGGAAGGTGCGGCGACCGGCTGCCAAAGCGACTGGACACTGGTACCACAGTTACCGACTACGGGAATCGGATGACCCTGTGACTACGCTTGGGTCCTGAGAACATCTCAGACGGCAATCACAGCCTTATACCCACATACCATGGACATACTACTTAAATGCTTGCTCCCAGTTCACTGATTTGATTACCATACCCTCTCTTATTTCTAACGCTGCATACTAATCTATATCGCTGCTTTCCACCCAATACTCCAGGGGGCCAGCACCTTGTATGACATGCACAGTTCAGCTGCACGCTCTTTTGTCCTCCACTGGCATAACCAGAGGCATTCATGGTGTGGTGGGAGCTAGGTTGCTTACTCAGCATGACTACATAGCCTACAACTTATAATGTTAAGCAATCTATACATGCCTGTGCCAGTCATTTGCTATTTGCAATAATGGTCATGCTCAGCTAGAATAATGTGCAACTGACTGATAGCCTACGAGCATAGGCGTGCGCAGCCTATTGCATTAGGGTGTGCACCCTAAAGCACAAACACACGCCACGCGCGTGTGTGTGTATGTATCTATATATCTATATATATATATATATATATATATATATATATAAACACACACACACACTGCTGTGTGTGCTGTTAGTGTGCTGTGTGCTGTTAGTGTGATGTGTGTGTGAGGGTGCGTGTTTGTGACTGTGCTGTTTGTGTGTGAGGGTGTTTGTGTGTGTATGTTTGTCCTATGAGGGTGCTGTTAGTGTACTGTGTGTGAGGGTGTTGTGTTTTTTTTAAAGGTGCTGTGTGTGTTTGTGAGGGTGCGGTTAGTGTACTGTGTGTGTGTGAGCTGTATGTGTGTAGGTGCTGTATGTGTGTGTGCTGTATGTTTGGAGGGATTCGGCAGATTAGTAAATCCTTGCTGCCATGTGCCATCCCTGGTGGTCCAGTGGAGAGTGAACTCTAGCCTGCGGGGCTAGAGTTAACTCTCGCGAGATCTGAGCGTTGCCGCAGCAACGCTCAGATATCGCGAGAGGAACCTGGCGGAGCTTCTGTCTAGAGCTCCCTGGGTCCTCTACTGCCTCCCTCCATGCAGCTGTGGGCCGGTGAGGTAGATCTTTGGTCTCCCCGCCGGCCCATGAAGGCTTAGAGCAGAGCCGGCACTCAGATAGCGCCGGCTCTGCGTGTGTGTGTGTGTGTAAATATATATATATATATACGTACACACACACACACTGACAGACACACACACACATACATACTCACAGACACACACATACACTCACAGACACACTGACACACACACATACATACTCACAGACACACACTCACACACACACTGACACACACACATACATACTCACAGACACACACTCACAGAAACACACACACACACATACTCACAGAAACACACACATACTCACAGACACACACACACACATACTCACAGACACACACACATACTCATAGACACACACACACTGACACACACACATACTCACAGACACACACATACTCACACACACACACACACACATACTCACACACACACACAAATTATTATATTTTAATTTTAAAAAACAATGTCCACCCAGCCTCCTACCTGGAGTGCTGGTGGACTTTTCCCTGGGGTCCAGTGGGGGCGGGCGCCTCTCTGCAGCTCAGCGCGCGGCGTGGGAGCTCTCTGCTGTCTGCTGTCTGCTCCCTCTCGCCGCGCGGGCTGTCTGCTGGAGCTGGGAGCCGGAATATGACGTCATATTCCGGCTCCCGGCATCAGCGCGCGGCGAGAGGGAGCAGAGAGCCGACAGCAGAGAGCTCCCACGCCGCGCGCTGAGTGGGGCGTGGGAATCCATCACCTCTTGCCCTCCCCATGACAGGGGCAAGAGGTGAAACAGGGGGCACTGAGTGCCTGCAGGAACAGTGTTCCTGCTCAAAAAAAGTGCAGGAACGCTGTTCCTGCAGGACTCAAACCATAGGCGTGCCATGGGGATTAGGGTGTGCCCAGGCACACCCGGCACACCCCGTGCGCACGCCTATGCCTACGAGTTACTTACATTTAAAGGCAATATACATAGCTTTTGACTAGCGACTTTCACTTCTATTGCGCCACACCTGTTATTAACTTTCTGGCATGCTCAGTTAATAAAAAATGAGGCAATCACTCATAGGAGACATTAAAATGTGTTAGCATGTTCCCATCATGTACAAATACCGTACATCCCCTCTTCTTTATTCTGTACCCTGTTTAATACTTGCCTCAATAAAAGAAAGATTGACAAAAAAAAAAAAGTATTTAGAAAATTGGGCAGACTAGATGGGCCAAATGGTTCTTATCTGCCGTCAAATTCTATGTTTCTATGTTATGAACAAATATAGCATACCATACAACATGTATTAATCAAGTATGTTCTCAAGTCATATATTTTTTTGTAAATTAATACTTTTTCACCTAAGGCACTCAAAACATAAATGCATGCAAATTATAGTCTCCTTTGGTTGCAACTAGACACGGAGCATTCAAAGTTGTAAAAATAAATAACAATCAGGAAAAAAAACAAGAGTCAAATTGGCTTCAGTGTTTTGCAATAGCCCTATTTTTAAAAACAGACCTATTTTCACTACCCATCACTGAAAATGTTATCGTAGAGTGATATGTTGTTTAATGTTATGAATATAGTGTTTTAACAAGGCATTGTTAAATCTACATTTTACCAGACATTCCACAAAACAGACATAATAGACCAGACTTTGTAATCTCACTCAGGGGGTTGACGGGTGACAGAACAGCATGCTTCTTAACTAAATTCACTTCAACGGAAAAACACATTCACCCAGAAAAAGCTGACGATCAGCATATCTTGCTAGAAGACACTGTGAAAGAGGAACAGTTACACGAATTGCTAATATTATGTGCATTTTCCCCTATATGTAGAAATCCACACCTCTCTTTCTTGCAACTAGACGCCTCCATCTTAGCTCCCTGCCAATCATTCTTACAAGCTTTGTCACTTGGCACTCAGCATAGAGAGAGCATACAGAGAAGAGGAGAAATGGAACAATGTTCCATTTCTCCTCTTCTCTGTGCAAGTGCAATGTTTGCTGAGGCTGTGGTGAAATCATTCCAACATTATATCCACTTACTAAATATCCCTTAATTACTGTATGTATTTAGGTCAGGGCAAGAACAATTGAAATGATACTATAGACTCTATAATCCTTTATTACTAATGTGATGGTTTGATAATTTGTTGGAGCTTTATAAATCATAATAATAATACATGTCCCTAGTCAGAAACAGACCCATTCCCCTCCCAGCTATGTTTGCCATAAATTTTCTTACTTACGTTTGTCCAAAGCCGTGACTCCCTAACAACTTTTGCTTAATTAAGTGATTAATTTATGAGTATGCCCCTTATCACTTGCTCACCCGCCTTTCCACCTCACTTAAAGGACTATAATATGTCTATTACATTATTATGGAACATTCTTTATCGTCTAGTATTCAGTCCTTTAAATAAATTCCTAAAATAATTTCTTTACCGAAAACTATCTCTCCATACAATAACAAACCTCTGTCTCACCTTATCTAACTAATACTATCAACGTGCTTCACCCTAATTCACCTTTCTACTCTACAGTTTACTTTCATATCTTGTAATTTATATATATTTGTTTAGTAAGATATGGCTTGTAATCCTGCCAAACTCTCTTTCATTGTATACACTGCTTTTTACTTCTTGTTTAATTGCACACACTTCCTCTAGATTGTACGCTTGACTATAGTCTTCAATGCAACCTCTTTACAGTGACATTAACATGTTTGTAGTCAGGGAGAATAAGTCGAGTTATAGTAGTGGTATAAGTCGGCTGTGGTGTGCCAAAACCGACATTCATGTAGGCCTGTAAAAGAGGGCAAAAAGGTAACCATTCAATCCTAAGTGTTGACATTACATACCAAGTACATTAAATGCCTCCCTCAGTTCCCTCTCCGTTTGAGGGATATCTGGTGTATGGAGACGATTCCAATGTCCCAGTTTATGATGTGCGCTGGGATGTTTACTAAAGGCAACCTTTCAGCAGTATTGTGACAAAACAAGATACTGACGTCCCTTGGCGTGCCATTCCTTTTTTTTAAATTAAGGTGTGTGTGTTGCCATATACTGATTGTGTTATTTATGGGTGCTACAGTTGCCTTGTAGCATTGTATTTGTGTGTATGTGGTTGTTATATATGTTCATGAGTAGGTTGTGGTATTGTGTTTCATACCTACAAATCTGGGCTGTGTATGGGGGCTGCTTGTAGAATTGTATGGACGATATGTGAAATTGTGTGTTTGGTGGTTTGTGTATGTGTGGGACTGTTTGTGTTATTGCATCTGAGAGGCTGGTTGTGCGGTTGTGTGTATGTATGTGGATTGTCTGTGGTGTTGGTGTTTGTGGGGACTCTATGTGGGCTGTTTGTATTACTTGTATGAGGGGGAGGCTTCTCTCCAGCTCTGTGTATATCTAGCAGTGTAGTTTGCTTCCCTGGGGTCCAGTGTGGACTAGGTAGGCCAGACTCAGGTCACGGACAGGAGATATGATAGCTGCTGTGGGTTGCTCTACTCCAGTGTGGATTCCATTTCACAAGTGCTGGGAGGATGTTTTCTGAGATAACCTCATCTACGTGCTGCAATGCCTAAGCTGAAGATTGCCCCTCACCATCTGCAATCACCACTCCATTTGCACTATGAGATCACACTGGGGCTCTTCATAGGCCAAAGTCTGTTTGGCTCTGGCAGCCTTGAGTGCCGTGCAAAAGCACCTGGAGTGCCACAGGCTGCTGACCTCTGGTTCCCTGTAACCTTCTCCACTCCCCCCCTGTAATCTTCTCACCCCCTCCCTTCCTGTAATCTTCTCCACTCCCCCCTCCCTGTAATTTTCTCCACTCCCCCCTGTAATCTTCTTCCCCCTCCCCTGTAATCTTCTTCCCCTGTAATCTTCTCCCCTCCCCAGTATCCTTCTCCTCTCCCCTTCCCCTATAATCTTCTCCCCAGTATCCTTCTCCTCTCCCCAGTATCCTTCTCCTCTCCCCTTCCCCTTATAATCTTCTCCCTCCCAGTATCAGCTTCTCCTCCCCGGTATCCTTCTCTCCTTCCCCAATCTTCTCCCCAGTATTCTTCTCCTCCCCCAGTATCCTTCTCACCTCTCCCCTTCCCCCAGTAATCTTGCTTCTCCCCCTCAGTATCCTTCTCCTCTCCCAGTATCCTTCTCCTCCCCAGTATCCTTCTCCTCTCCCCCCAGTATCCTTCTCCTCTCCCCCTTCCCCCCTTATAATCTTCTCCCTCCCCAGCAGTGTTGTGTGTGTGTGAAGGCGCTGTGTGTGTGTGCGGGCGCTGTGTTTGTGAAGGCACTGTGTGTGTGTGAAGGCACTGTGTGTAAGGGTGCTGTTACTGTGTGCTGTGTGTGTGTGTGTGTGT
>OW240913.1:115916281-115948659 GCA_933207985.1 Pelobates cultripes
AGAAGAAGAGGAGAACACGGGGGGTGGGAGATGAGAACACAGGGGGGGGGTTGAGGAGAAAATGGGGTAGGGAGAGACCACTAAAGGAGGGAGGGGGTGGTGGAGAGACCACTAGGGGAGGGGGGTGAGGAGAGGAGAGAGCACTAATGGAAAGGGGGGCAAAGGAGAGCAGAGACCACTAAGGGGGAGACGAGAGACCACTAATGGAAAGTCGGGGATAAAAGGAGACCACTAAGGGAGGTAGGGGGGAGAGGAGAGACCACTAAGGGGCAGGGGAGATCTCTAAGGGATGGAAGGGAGAGCTCTATAGGACAGGGGGCAGGATAGGGAGCTCTTTCACACCCCACGCGCACACACACACACACACAATGCATCCCTATACACAAAGAAACACAACATGCTTCCCTTACACACAGAGAAACAAATAATGCAACCCTTACACATAAAGACAATACATCCTTTGCACATATACACAGAAACGCACAATGCATCTCTTACACACACATGCAAACACACACTGCTTCTCTTACACACACACACAGAAACACAATGCATCTCTTACACACACTCAACACACCCCTTACAGACACACACTGCATCCCTTACATACACAGAAACACACTTTGCATCCCTTATGCATACAAACACAGATTCACACAATGCATCCCTTACACACAACAAGAAACACACAATACATCCCTTATACACAAACACTCACTGCTTTCTATCCCTTACACAAAAACACAGTGCTTCCACTACATACACACTGCATCACCTACACAAACTGGTATCCCTAAACACTACATTCCATAAGCACACACATTAGATCCTCTACAGTAACACATAACACATCCCCTACACACTCTACTCCCTGTGAGTTCATGGGTGGAACATGTAGGTGGACTTATGGGTGGGCTTTATGGGCATACTCACCGTCAGGCCCTGGGGCCGAGACCTTGAGCTATGTAAGAGGCCCAAAAAAATGGAGCTGCTTCCCGTTCTCCCAGAACATTGAATTTTGTGACCACAGTTACAAACAGCCTCCAGAGATCCTGTTCTACACCAGACCAGTGGAGCCAGACTGCAGCCAGAGCCCATCACCATCCTCATCTGATTGTAAGTAGGCAATCTAGTATATTAGTGACACTAATCTCTAATTTACCTCACATTAAATGGACACTATAGTCCCCAGAACCACTGCAGCTTAATAAAGTATTAACTATAGCCGGTCCCTGCAGGCTTTTTAATGTAAACACACACTGTGTGCAGCACTGGCATTAGTTCATATGGCAGATCATATGGGTGGGGCATTGCGATGTCTCGGGGTGGGGTGGCAAATCTTTCTTTTGCCTAGGGCGGCAAAATTCCTTGCACCGGCCCTGGTGCTGTGTGTGTGTAAGGGTGCTGTGTGTGTAAGGGTGCTGTTAGTGTGTGCTGTGTGTGTGTATGTGTGAGGGTGCTGTTAGTGTGTGTGTAAGGATGCTGTGTGTGTAAGGGTGTTGTTAGTGTGAGGGTGCTGTTAGTGTGTGTGTGTAAGGGTGTTGTTAGTGTGTGCTGTGTGTAAGGGTGCTGTTAGTGTGTGTATGTGTAAGGGTGCTGTGTGTGTAAGGGTGCTGTTAGTGTGTGCTGTGTGTGTGTATGTGTGAGGGTGTTGTTTGTGTGAAGGTGCTGTTAGTGTGTGTGTGTGAGGGTGTTGTTAGTGTGTATGTGTAAGGGTGCTTGAGGGTGCTGTGTGTGCAAGGGTGTTGTTAGTGTGTGTATGTGTGAGGGTGCTGTGTGTGTGTAAGGGTGCTGTTAGTGTGTGCTGTTTGTGTGTGTGTAAGGGTATTGTTAGTGTGAGGGTGTTGTTAGTGTGTGTATGTGTGAGGGTGCTGTGTGTGTAAGGGTGCTGTTAGTGTGTGCTGTGTGTGTGTATGTGTGAGGGTGTTGTTTGTGTGAGGGTGCTGTTTGTGTGTGTGTGTGTGTGTAAGGGTGCTGTGTGTGTAAGGGTGCTGTTAGTGTGTGCTGTGTGTGTGTGTGTGTGTATGTGTGAGGGTGCTGTGTGTATAAGGGTGTTGTTAGTGTGAGGGTGATGTTAGTGTGTGTGTGTGTAAGGGTGTTGTTAGTGTGAGGGTGCTGTGTGTGTAAGGGTGTTGTTAGTGTGAGGGTGCTGTTAGTGTGTGTGTGCTGTGTGTGTAAGGGTGATGTATGTGTGTGTGTGCTGTTTGTGTGTAATGTGTGGGGGTGCGGGTGCTGTTTAGTTAATATCCCCCCTCCCTTCTTACTGCTGTGTGTGTGTATGTTTGAGGGTGCTGTGTGTGTAAGGGTGTTGCTAGTGTGAGGGTGCTGTTAGTGTGTGTGTGTAAGGGTGTTGTTAGTGTGTGCTGTGTGTGTGTAAGGGTGCTGTGTGTAGGGTGCTGTGTGTGTAAGGGTGCTGTTAGTGTGTGCTGTGTGTGTGTATGTGTGAGGGTGCTGTTAGTGTGTGTGTAAGTGTGTGTAAGGGTGTGTTAGTGTGTGCTGTGTGTAAGGGTGCTGTTAGTGTGTGTATGTGTAAGGGTGTTGTTAGTGTGTGCTGTGTGTAAGGGTGCTGTTAGTGTGTGTATGTGTAAGGGTGCTGTGTGTGTAAGGGTGCTGTTAGTGTGTGCTGTGTGTGTGTATGTGTGAGGGTGTTGTTTGTGTGAAGGTGCTGTTAGTGTGTGTGTGTGTGTGTGTAAGGGTGCTGTTAGTGTGTGCTGTGTGTGTGTATGTGTGAGGGTGCTGTGTGTATAAGGGTGTTGTTAGTGTGAGGGTGCTGTTAGTGTGTGTGTGTGTGTGTGTAAGGGTGTTGTTAGTGTGATGGTGCTGTGTGTGTAAGGGTGTTGTTAGTGTGAGGGTGCTGTTAGTGTGTGTGTGCTGTGTGTGTAAGGGTGATGTATGTGTGTGTGTGCTGTTTGTGTGTAATGTGTGGGGGTGTGGGTGCTGTTTAGTTAACATCCCCCCTCCCTTCTTACCTTATGTAGGGAGGGGGGACCGTGCTGCTGCCTTCCCTGGTGGTCCAGTGGAGAGTGAACTCTAGCCCCACAGGGGGCTAGAGTTCACTCTTGCGAGATCTGAGCGTTGCTGCGGTAAGTGCGGCAATGCTCCGACCGGAGCTCCCCGGGTCCTCTCCTGCCTCCCTCACTTCCTGTGGGTCGGTGAGGGAGATCTTTGATCTCCCTCCCCGGCCCACGGAGGGAGGCACATGGCGCGTGCCCGTGCGCACGCCTATGTTTGTTAGCGATTCGGTATTCGGAAGTGAACTTATTAAAATGGCCAGAGTTCTGGTATAAAAATGGTTAGTATAAGCAAAGAGAGTTGCGTGTGCCAGCAATCTACCATGACCATGAGTTGCGCTAATCCAGAATAAGATGCTGGAATGTAGGAGTTTTAGTATGTGCTTGAGCAGCCGTGGAATGTTTGGAGGAATACCTGAAATGGGATTGAGACAAGGCTTCAGCTGCTATTTTGTGACAGGCTGGTATGTGTATGCATACAAAGTTGCTGTGTTGCTGCCAGCCAAATAACATCTAAGTAGTAATTGACAGACTTCCTCCCCCATAGAGATCTCCAGGCTTGTGCAGTGGCCGTGATGGAGTATACTACAACTAGAGCTGAAGGTTACTAAAAGAATAAGCTTCATGACATGCACATAAGTACAACAGTGCCTGTATTGCCACAGCAGCATCGACAGGCTCAATTTTCATGGTCATGACAAGACAGATTTATGGCATCCTGGGTTGGCCTACAATAACTATTTAACCAGTTAACAGTTCAGTATCTGAGTGCCTGCTCATCTATTATCTGGTGTTAGTGGTGCCGTTCAATAAAAAGGCTCAGCATTGGATCCCAAAACCATTGGCTACTGTAAGTGTCTAGACGTGTCCCGAAGGATAAGGCAGCATGGTAGAGCGCTGCTAGTACAGCTGCAGGTATAGTATCTTTGGACGTGCTAGCTAATGTACAATCGGAGGTGGTAGTGTAGCGGTATGGTGATACTGGCCTAAAGGAGGGCCGGTATAAGTGAACCTCGGCGTCTGTGAGGTCATTAGGGTAGCATGGTTTTATGAGCTGTCGGTTAAATATTGTGGTGATCGCAATTGAGTGTATGTGGTTTATGTTTAGCTTTTCGAGGTTACTTCGGATGTGTCTTGTGGCCAAGATTACATTACACCGGGGTCAGTTAGTTGGGATCTATACTTTAAGGAGCCCATGTTATAGAACCCCCCTGGCCCTGGACGGGTTGGAGGATATCAAGCGAGATATGAACCACTGATGATAACCCTGAGCAGGGGGGTGCTAAGTTGCAAGTTACGGCGCTTGTACAGTTGAGTGCAGTTGGGATCAGGGGTCATCAGGGTGGTGTCTGCCTCCTAGGTGATTTCGATATGACAAGCCTGATGATACGTGTGATTGTGTGTCGATGCTAGGTCGGTTATGTACACCGACCTTTGTTATTATGACTATGGGGGTGGGTTGGGGGGGCAAGTCATATATGGAAAGCCTCCTAGGTGTGCTAGCATGCTACCATGAAGTCGAATATGAGGGTACTGCTGTCGTGGTGGGCACCCAGTTACACAGTCTTGTGGAAGTCATGGTCAACTTTGGTTATTGCGCATCTGATTGTAGGGATGCTACTGTGGTGCGGTGTGGCACGTTTTTACAATATTTATCTAGGAGCTGTATGTCATGGGGAGATATCTTGTTATATGCGTAGTCAAGCTTGATCTCGGTGTCCCTTAAATCCAGGCTTCTATGCTGTTGTAGGTGGAGTGCATCAGAAGATCTCTCAGTCCGTTAGTGGCTCTATATGTGAGGTGGACTGTTTGTGACCACCGTGTTGTATGTGTCTCCTCAGACATAGGCGCGGGTGAAATCTCAAGTGAGGTGAGTGTAGAGAAATGTAGGCAACGAGTGTATAAGGAAGGAATATAGATCAAAAAAGAGTAAGTTAGAGGGCAAGTAGAATCAAAAATGGACTGAGGAAGAAAGTAGAGAAGGTGGAGAAGAGCAAAGCCGGCCCACGCCGACGGGGCGAGGCAGCGGCACAGGAAAAAGGGGGGTGAGGGGCACGAGGCAAGAGGCAAGGAGGCATGCTGGCCACCCAAGGCTCCCATATCTTTTCGTACTTCTTCATTGAACCCCTAACTCTTGCCGTCAAGTGGTTTCAGCCAGGCTTGTGCTACTGATATCCTTGCTGCTAACATGATCTTATATACTAACGTTTGTTCATGTCTGGGCCATCCCTCTACTGATCTGTTTAGGAGGTAAATCCACATGTCTAGAGCCGGTGCTCTCTGGAACTCCTGTGTTATGAGGCCCTTAATTAAGCTCCAGAACCTTTGGATATGGGGACATTCCCACCACATGTGAAGGTAAGTGCCCCTGTTCCCGCACCCCCTCCAGCATGCGTCTGATGGTGTCTTTTGCATTCTGTGGAGCTTAACGGGGGTCGTGTACTAGCGGAACATCATTTTAAGTGACTGTTCCTGCAGTGAGACGCATATGGAAGTGACATTGTTGGCTTCCCAGACCTCCTGCCAACCTATACCCTCGAGAACCTCCCCCAGGTCCCTCTCCCACAGCTCCATATAGGTTAGTGGGCCCCATTCCTTCATCTCAGTGCTCAGTTGGGTGTAAAGAGAGGAGATTAATCCTTTCGGCATAGATTCGCTCAGACACATCCTGAAAAAAGTCAAGGGTTTTTGTGCAGTCTCTTTAATGTGGGCCTGAGATGCAAAGTCTTTAAGTTGTATATAGTGGAAGAAGTCCGCTGGGGTTAAGTGTAAGGTCTGTTTCAGGTCGTCAAATTTAACGAATTCCCTGTGTACAAACAGGTGGCAGAATCTTTGTAGCCCTGTCCTTTCAATGTTCCAAAAGTCATGTGTGGACATGCCCGGGGGAAAGGCCCTATTTCTCAGGAATGGTGTCAAGGGGTCGGGAGAGGAGGACAGCCTGTATCTATGGGCCAAGGCGTCCCAGATTCTCAATGAATTCAAGATAGCTGCACAGGTGGTTCGCAGGATAATGCAGCAGTCCTTGGGTACCCACATGTAATATTGAGATAGGTCTGCCTCCATGAGCAAAGACTCCAAATCTACCCACCATCTGTCGCCTATTGGAGCATGCCACATCACCAACTGGGCCAGCTGTGCCGCCAGGTAGTAAAAGTGAAGGTGTGGCAGCACCAGTCTCCCCCCCCCCCCTCGTCTTCTGGCGATATAAGACATTGCGCGAGACCCTGTGGTGTTTATTCTGCCATATAAAGGATCCTATTGTTTGTTGCAGTGGCGTTAGGTTTGCTCTCGAGACGGGATGGAGAGGGCCTGAAATAGGAAGAGGATGCGCGGGAGTATGTTCATCTTAACTGAGTGGACCCTCCCCATCCAGGAGATAGAATTGTCCATCCAGTTGTCCATTTCTCTTGTGAGGGTTTTGATAAGCGGAGTGTAGTTTGCTTCATTGCAGGCCATGTTTTACAGAACCAGTTGTCCTTGATAATGCAAACCCAGTCTTAAATAACAGGGGAATCATTGGTCAGTGGGGGAATGAACATTTGCCGATGTATGATTCCGTCTTCCCTGATACGCTGGACACTGTCTGCGGTGGGCAGGGCTGTATTGACAATAAGTCAAGATGTATGCCTAGTAATATTACAGGTATAGGCCTATGGAATATCTTGGGGTAGCAGAATACCCTGGGTGAAACGGGGCCATGGGCTTGTGAATGCACTAGAGTATAGCAATAGGTTCCTCAACAGTCAGAAATGTGTCATGATAATGTATTGTTGTATAGCAGTCACAGACAGTCAATAGCAGCCACGAGAGGGTTACCACAAATACATTGAATAGTTTAGGGCTGCTATAGATCCCAGACATGAGACGGGTGGCGAATAAAATGCCCCTACTATTTAATACCGTGCAACTGCCACAAAGACGTTCACTGTGGCATATTGCAGGGAACTACTTTGGAATGAATTAGTAAAGTCAGGTAATCTACGAGGAGACCAAATTGATGTAATTGCCTAAAAATATGTACTTCATAATAACGGAAGAATTAAATGTGTCAGTAAAATAACGTGAGCAGAGGGAATGTGTGCCGGACTGTAACTTGTGATGTTACCTATAGTGGTTGAAAGTTTGTGGTACATAATGGAGTACTTCGTGTGAGGGTTAGGAACTACTGAGTTAGGAGACTCTAATTCTCCAGACTATCATAGAACATACAGGAAAAGGGGAGAGAGTAAGCGCTAAATAACAACAAGAGGGCAGCAACCCAAAAAAGGGAATCCCTCAAGACCCTTAATAAAACAGGATGAGTAATAAAAAAGAAGTAAGGGCTGCGCCAAAGTCTAGTAATAACAATCAAATAGGAGACAGACAAAAATATCTAGGTGATAGTACAATAGTCTAGTAACAATAAGAATCAATTAGAAACAGACCAAAATGTCTAGGTAATAGTTCAACAACAGGAAAGGCTGTGCTAACAAAATTAATAGTAAAAAATAGAGTCTCACTAAAATAGCAGGATAAAATAGGGATGTAATCCTCAGGAGTTGATCCGTCCGGATATTAAAAATATACATATAAAGTCTCACTAATAACAGGATTAAATAGGGGTACAATCCTCAGGAGTTGATCCGTCCGGATAGTAAAAATATTCGTATAAAGTCTCACTAATAACAGGATAAAATAGGGGTACAATCCTCAGGAGTTGATCCGTCCGGATGGTTTAGAATATCCGTATATGTAGAGAGACAAAGAGGAGATACGGGAACAGCCAGTAGTGCAATAAGCCAAGATCCAAGGATAAATTGGATAATAAAGAAAGTATTAAACTCACATTTACAAGAGCTATAACCAGCTCTGGGGTAAAGGGCGTGAAGCGGTATGATCCCTGCCTAATGGATATATAATGGAGAGAAGCGTCCGTCACTACCGTCTGAGTATCCATGGCTCCAAGGTATGATAAAAAGATAACAATAGTGCTCTCAATATGTAAAATATGAGGTATAAAATAGATAAAATTATACTCACAAGTGTGGAGCAGAAAACACTGCTCTCTTGGTAAAGCATTGGTGGAATTATCCCCACCTAGGATTTCTTTGAGTACAGGACCAGATAAAAATGCCAGGAAGAATAAAAAATATAAAAGTGCATATAACACACAATAAAAAAGAGAGTTGGTACAGCTATGGTAACCAAAAGACTTTTATTGCTAAAATACACAATTATAAAACCATTAACACATTTCACCTATCAAGGCTTCTACAAAATGGAATAGAATATCATACCTGGCATGGAGAGTTTAAATAGGGATATGCTTAATTAAAATTGGCGCCAAAATTCGGGCCAGCCAATCACAGTGCATGTTACAAAAAACGAAGTAAAATACAATACAATAATTTATAACATATATAGATAGAATAAGTGGATTAATGTGAGCATGGTGATCTCATTTATTGTATAGAATGAAGCTTGTATGGTTGAAATTGAGTGAAAGTAAAAAATCACGTGACCACCGTGATTTTTACCAAGCCCTAAGGTAGTTTTACCGACGGCATGCATAAAGCTAAAGCCGATATGAGTGGGGAAGTGACGGCGGTACGAAATAATCGTGCCGTTAGAATTAGGATATAAACCAATATAGGGAGGGGAACAGGGTATATTAAGGGGGGAAAGAAATAGTGGCAATAAGGGAAGACATGGGATTAAATACTAAATAATTGCGTAATAAAATATTTAATAAAAAAAGAAACATGAAATAAAATGCAGGTATCTATGTACATATTTACAAGAAATTGAACAAGTCAAAGTCAGCATTTAAACCTTGGGGTATAAAAGTCTGTAGCTTATAAACCCATTCTATTTCTGTTTTTCCTAAAACATTTTTTATATCACCACTCCTCCAGGGTAAAATATTTTTTTTTACATTTTGGGATCTTTATTATGGTTAATAAAATGTTTGGATACTGAGTGTTTTAGGTATCCATTTGTAATATTTCTGCAATGTTCACTTAATCTAATTTTTAAGCACCTTGTGGTCATTCCAACATATTGGGAGCCACATGGGCATTCAAGCAGATACATGACATTTCTTCTATTGCAGTTAATAAAATCTTTAATATGATAAGTCTTTTTAGTCCTATTTGAAGTAAATTGTGTTACTTTAGAAGGTACATTAGGATCAGCAGTTTTACAAACTATAAAAGATTTACATTTATAGAAACCTTTCACTTGGGGGGAAGAAGGATACAGTGTTTTTATGTATAATTTCTTTGGTAAAATTAGTGGTTAAAATTGATCTAAAATTAGGAGCTCCCCTGAAAATTATATTTGGGTTTTCGGGTATAATTTGGCTAAATTTGTCATCATGTCTTAGAATATGCCAGTTTTTTTTTTTATAATGTTTTTAATTTTACCACTTTTGTTATTATAATTAAAAATAATGGGGAGAGATATGGATTCATTGCTTGTTTTTGTTTTGTATGTTAAAAGTTTGTTTCTGTTTTTGTGCTTTATATTGTTAATAGTGTCTGTAAGGTCTTCATCTGAATAATTTTTTTCAATAATTTTTTTAAAACTTCCGCTTGTTCATTAAAATCTTTTAATTCTTTGCAATTTCTACGTAGGCGTAGAAATTGGATTTTTGGAGCACTGTCAAGCCAAGGTTTGTAATGGCAACTTGATTTATTAATAGCCGTATTTACACAAAAAAAAAATTTTTTACACAAAAACATTTTTGTATATAGGTGCCCATTTTTAATAAATATATTTAGATCTAAAAAGTTAATTTGTTCCCTGCTAAATTCATAGGTTAAATTATGCCTCTGTTGTTAATATTAAGATTATCAGTAAAAGAGATGAGATTTTCTTCAGATTTATCCCATATAAAAAAGAGGTCATGTCAGGGTGGCGGTCCGGTGCCCGGGACCCAGAAACTGTCCGGGCGGCAGTGCGAGGACCGGGACCCAGTATGCCTGATAAGTGGGAGTCTTCAGCGTGAGAGTGGATAGGTCAGGGTCTGGTGCAGGGTAACCGCACGCCCCCTGGTGTTGAGCACCAGCGTTTGTGCAGCCACATACCAGAACCCTGATTCAGCTTATGCGGATCCCAGGAACTAGGAGCAGGAATTAAGCAGACCTCCCAGAGCTGAATAGGGAGGCTCTGCAGCAAGAATGTATCCAGTACAGAATCAAGGAAAGACTAGGAAAGGCACCAAACATGAAATCAAGACAGTACTAATAGAACCCGGAACCAGAGAAGGATAGGAAGCTAAACCCAGAACATGTACACAATACATAAATGAAACATGAACATAACATGGACAGGACAGGACTGTACATGGACTGGGAATACAAACTAAAACAAGACAAGATATGATAGACAAAACAAGAGGAGAAATAACTAAGTACTATATGTGAAAATAACGGGGATTTAGTCACATTATATGATCATACATTGCATAAGCCTGCCAACAACGCCAATGTACCCCATATCTGGCAGGTCCTACTCTGCCTAATGTAAGCTAAACCAAGCAAAGAAAACACACATAGTACTTACCTGCAAGAAAGGGCAGAATACTTGAGCAGCTGCCTGCAGGGACACTGAAACAAAAAGGAATGTTGGAAAACAAACGGGTGTGGCAAATAAAACAAACAATTAAATGAATCCAAGAGACTGGGAAATCCAGGGAAGGAATATAGGAATGAACCCAGAAACCCAGCATAAAGAAAACCAGACATAGAATAGAAAACCAAAAAAACAAGAAAAACTAAACAAGAATTGTAAAAAGAGTACTGGATACCAGAAGCCAACACCAGACTGATCCGTAGCTAGGAACAGGATGTGACAGGTCATCAATATATCTAAAATATGAGACCAGGTTTGCCCTCCAGGCACGTGCATCAAAAATAGCTTTAGACTCCCAATCAGCCATGAATAAATTAACGTAGCTTGGGGCAAACCTAGTACCCATAGCTGTCCCTCTTTTTTGAAGATTAAAAAATAAAGGAACCAAAAATAATTGTTATTCAAAATGATGTTTATGCCGTCTAATATAAAATCACACAGAGCACCCCTCACAAACACACAGAGCACCCCTCACACACACACATACAGCACCCCTTACACTCACACATACAGCACCCCTCACAAACACAGCACCCCTCTGACACACACACACACACATACAACACCCCTCACACACACACAGTGCACCTCTCACAAACACACAGAGCACCCCTCACAGACACACAGAGCACCCCTCACACACACACACACATACAGCACCCAACACAAACACAGCACCCCTCACACACACACATGCAGCACCCTTCACAAACACAGCACCTCTCACACACACACACATACAGCACCCCTCACACACATACACATACAGCACCCCTCACAAACACACAGATCACCCCTCACAACACATACAGCACCCCTCACACACACACACACAATCACCCCTCACACACATACAGCACCCCTTGCACACCCAAACACAGCACCCCTCACACACAGCACCCCTCACACAAACAAACAGCACCCCTCACACATACAACACCCCACAAACAGAGCACCCCTCACAAACACAGCACCCCTCAGAAAAACAGCACCCCTCACACACAGCAACCCTAGCACATACACACAGAGCACCCATCACACACACAGAACACCCCTCACACACATCACAGTATGTGTATCTCTGTGTATCTGCATGTATGTGTTAATGTGTGCATCTGTATATCAGGGTGTGTATCCTTAAAGGAACATTATAGTCACCTAAATTACTTTAGCTAAATAAAGCAGTTTTAGTGTATAGATCATTCCCCTGCAATTTCACTGCTCAGTTTACTGTCATTTCGGAGTTAAATCACTTTGTTTCTGTTTATGCAGCCCTAGCCACACCTCCCCTGGCTATGATTGACAGAACCTGCATGAAAAAAAAACTTGTTTTACTTTCAAACAGATGTATTTTACCTTAAATAATTGTATTGCAACCTCTAAATTGAACTTTAATAACATACAGGAGGCTCTTGCAGGGTCTAGCAAGCTATTAACATAGCAGGGGATAAGAAAATCTTAATTAAACAGAACTTGCAATAAAGAAAGCCTAAATAGGGCTCTCTTAACAGGAAGTGTTTATGGAAGGCTGTGCAAGTCACATGCAGGGAGGTGTGATTAGGGTTAATAAACAAAGGGATTTAACTCCTAAATGGCAGAGGATTGAGCAGTGAGGCTGCAGGGGCATGTTCTATACACCAAAACTGCTTCATAAAGCTAAAGTTGTTCAGGTGACTATAGTGTCCCTTTAAGTGTATCATTGTATGTATCTATGTGTCTGTGTATCTGCATGTGTGTATGTGTGTGTAACTGTGTATCTGCATGCGTATCTGTGAGATAGGATAAGTATCTGTGCGTGAGGATGTGTGTCAGTGTCTGTATCTGTGTATCTGTATGTGTGTCATGGTATGTATCCTTAAGTGTCAGTGTGCATATATATATGTGTCTGTGTATCTGCATGTTCGTCAGTCAGTGTATGTATTTGTGTGTCAGTGTGTGTGTCTCTGTGTATCTTCATGTGTGTCTGTGTTTTTGCATGTGTGTCAGGGTTTGCATGTGTGTCAGGGTGTGCATCTGTGTGTCAGGGTGTGTATCCTTAAGTGTGTCAGTATATGTATCTATGTGTCTTTGTATCTGCATGTATGTCAATGTGTGTATCTGTGTTTCAGGGTATGTATCTGTATGTCAGGATAAGCATCTGTGCATGAGGATGTGTGTCAGTGTCTGTATCTGTGTATCTGTATGTGTGTCAGGGTATGTATATATGTGTCTGTGTATCTGCATGTTTTTATAGATATCTGTGTGTCAATGTGTGTATCTCTGTGTATATGCATGTGTGTCTGTGTATCTGCATGTATGTCAGGGTGTGCATCTGTGTGTCAGGGTGTGCATCTGTGTGTCAGATACATACACTGACACACATAAGGATACATACCATGACACACAGATGCACACCCTGTCACACATGCAGGTACACAAACACACCGATACATATACTGACAAACATGCAGATACACAGACATATATACATACACTGACACACTTACAGATACATACTCTGACACACATACAGATACATACCCTGACACACATACAGATACATACCCTGACTCACATGCAGACACAGACACATAGAGCCATACACTGACACACATAATGACACACATATACATACCCTGACACACATACAGACACAGATAGCCGCACCAACACACAGACAGTGACACACATGCCGATACAGATGCAGACACTGACACATAAAAAACATACCCTGACACACATACAATATCTGTATTTGCATGTGTGTCAGTGTATATGTGTGTCAGTGTCTGTATCTGTGTGTCTGCGTATCTGTATGTGTGTCAGTGTATGTATCTGTGTTTCACTGTATCGGCATATGTGTCATGTATGTTTGTGCATCATTGTGTCTGTACATCTCTACCTGTATGTAAGTCAGTACGTATCTGCATGTGTGTCACTGTTTGCATGCGTTTATCTGCAGGTGTGTGTGTTTGTGTATTTGTATCTGTATCTGTATGTGTGTCAGTGTTTGTTTATGTGTGTCTGCATGTGTGTTTTATCAATATGTCTTTGTCGTCTTTGATTGTCTTTGATTGCCTTTCTTTCTGCATGTATAAGGTTATGTGGATCATGAATCTTGATTTGTATTTTTTTCAAAGTCTTCTGTAACTAGTTTTTCAAACATTGTAAGTGGGGCTGATTTCATATAAGAAGGATACAATTTAGATTTTTCTTTCAAATGTGTATTGATGATGTTATGATTGTCTGGAAGTGAGGAGGAGGGTGGAATAGAGGTTTCTTCTTTTTTTCCCATAAAAAAATCGATTAAGAGTGGCTTTCTAGACAAATTTGTTGATATCTATAAAAGCTTCAAAAGATTTAAAAGAATTGATAGGGGCAAATGTAAGACCTTTTTTTAAATTGATATTTGTGCAATGGTTAAGGTTTTCTGTGAAAGGTTAAAAATGACACTGCATTGGTCATTTTTGGGTGATTATTGTCTTTATAGTTTTTCTCTCTTGCTCACGTCTGCCACTTCTTCTTCCTCTAAACATAAAATTATTGTGATTGTGATGGGTGTGGTGTTTGGACTAGTGTGGTGGGGTGGGTGCGGATCTCTAAAAAATGGTCTTCGTTTACAAATTCGGAATCAATGGATAATAGTTGATATCTATTTTGGTGATGGGGAATAGTAGGTGATTTTGGGTATTCTTTGTGATCAATAATATATTGCGATATTTGAGGTTTGGGCGAGAAATATATCTTCACCTTCATACAACAATTGCAGAAACACACACTCTACTTACAATAATTCCCCACAATCCACAAAATATCACAATACATCTGGTCCCAACAAGAGATATTTCTCACCAATGCATAATGCATATTCTGCAGGGTTCTTCATTGTCTAATTACTTAATCTTATACACCTTCTTCTGAATTCTACATACTACAGGGCTACCCTATTCATGTGCTGCTCATCAATAAGTATACATGATATATGTCTCTAAAGACATGGTGAATTTGTTAACACTACCTATACATAATTTTACTTTCCTTTATTTTTCCAAAATAAATTTACCCTATAAAGCCAAAGCCTCACAGAACTTTCTTTATATTCATAGAAATTATTACTAGCAGAATAATTCCGCTCATTTAATGTTTGCAAGTACCATGAAAATAACAGCTACTCCCTACTTAGAAACAATAAAGGAAGTTTCAATGTGTCATATCATTCTTTGCAGTCACTGATGCAGAAGCAGTAAATAAGTTCTCCCATTTAACTGTTAGCATCATATTAGCATTCTAGAGATTGATAGTCAGTATCTGTGCTATTGCACTTTTTTTTAATTTATTTTTTATTTATGGTTTGTGAATATCAGATAATAGAATAATGTAACGTGAGCACAGATACTAGGATATGCAAATCCAGTAATATTACAAAAAAAATCCTCATAAAATACCCTATAAATAAAATAAAAAATTTTTTAGTGCAATATTGAATTTTTTAAATGCCTTTATATGATTTTACAGTATTTACTGTATGTGGACATTATGCTCTGAAGCAGACATTTTTTGCACAGTCTGTTGCTATTTTCAGTAAGTTGTAATGCCATCAGGGCCCTTGCAAATACATTTAAGCAAAGTATTTGCTTTTTATTTATGTATTTGTCACACCTACTGTACGTGAGAATTTATTTTTTATTTTTTTGCCTTTATACTATACATAAAGGACACTGTATTATATTTAAAGCTATTCATTATTAACATTTCTATAAATGATGAATGGATAATAAAAAAATAAGAATAGTTTATATTCCAAAATTTTGTTTTTTTAAGTTTGTCTGAAAAAAACAATCTATTCACAAAATTGTAGTTTTATGTTATTGTTACCGTCTGGCAGTTTGGCTCAGTAAAGCTAAAAAGACAAGAGGCAGCTATTGTTCAGAACACCTGCCTTGCAAAGACTTCTCATTGAGCTACATTAGGAAGTCTGGGATTGGACAGCCACAGAAAGTATGGGTGGGATTGGAAGGGGAGAGCTTGCAAAGGCTGCAGACAAGATAACTGCAGCTGATACTAGTTGTTTTTAGATATACCCTACTGAAAAAAATGCATAATTAAATGCATACACATTTTCATTTAGAGTGTATCTAATAAACAGTGATTTTTATCTATTTTGTATTTAGGCAGTGAAGTGTTCCTTTAAACAATTTTTTATGTTTTGAGAAAACCTCAGCCCGAGCAGCAAAGGGAGGCTGTGATTGACTGGGAGTGTCAGATGACTGCTTGCAGCCTATTACAGCACTCATTGCTGGTATGAATTGGTATGGCTAGAAGAGTGTAACCTCTGCCAGGACCGGGCTGATTATTGTCCAGGGGGCCTTTCTTAGTGTTTTACTGCTCGTATCTGGGTAACACTAAATAGAGGGACAGCACCAGCGAACCTCACTATAACCAATTCAGTGAGAGAATGGTTATAGTGCTTAAAGTGCTAGTTAAACAGTGAATTTTTGGCATAAATGCTGTTCCTTCAGCCTTGCTGTTGTAATATCCACACCTACAAGTGACTGTCAGACGGACAGCCACTGTGGGCTCCGAACTGAAATAGATTCAGTTATTGAATTTATTTGATGCAAAGTATGTTGACACCAAATGCTGTGTGAGTCCATTGCTCCTCTATGAGAAGAATTGGATATAATGCCTTGATACTGGATTTGCAGATTATGACGATATCAATGCATGAGTATTCGATTGGTCAAAACTAATCAGGAATGATAGGTTCCTCAGAAAGATGATCTATAAAGGTGTAGCGGAACGCTGGTCTCTCACAGACTATTTCCGCTGGTGGTCCAGGTGTGGCTCAGGAACAAGCAATAATCCCAGGCACAGTACCCACAATGAGAGAATAATCCAGCATCATAACAAGCACAATCAGCAGTAAAATCCAATAGTATCCCATCACCTTTCCCAATAACTGGACGACACACAGTATCAGGAGCAGAACTTAACTGACTTATAATTTCACATTTCCTGCTTTTATGCAATGCTCCCATGCAAGGGAGACACCCACAATAATTAGTACATTCACCAATCGGATACATGTTACCTCCCACACATCTCCTCCCCTCTGCCTGTGATACAATTATCTCAACACAATAGACTAACTTAATTATCACAGGCAGAGAAATACAGTTTTTACAAAATATTAATAACTTCCAAAAAATACATGCCACAAACATAAAAATCACATATTCGAACTCAGCACACTTTAATTAATAAAAAATAGTCAAAATTCAACCAATTCCATCCAGGGGTTAAAAAGCACATTTTCATGCCCAAAACAGTTCCATAGATTCCATAAAAGCACATTTTCATTTTTTTTAACAAAAGTAAAATTTAAGTATGAAACCCCCCTCCCACGCCGGTGAGAGGTGTTCCTCTCCATCTTAGAGGACTGTCTGACAGCCCAGACAGTCCCCCCTCTGAAAATTAGGACTCCGAAGGCCATGTGATCGCTCCATAGTGCTAATTTTATTCTGACTGTATTCTGATATTAATATATATATATAATTATATCAAAATACACTTAGAATGAAATTCTATATATATATGTGTATATGTAAATAAATAAAAATAATACGAAATATACATATGTCCATATACATAATTACATAAATAATTTCATAAATATACACATATGTATATATATTTAAATTCTACGTGCATATTTATGTAATATTTTTACATAATTAAGTAGTTTTATTGTTTGCAATTTGGGGGACCTGCCTGACAACCCAGGCCGAAAGTCCAGAGAATTGAATTTGCTAGCACTATATTTAATCCTGTAACTTTCCAAGACACCCTAAAACCTGTATATGATTTTACTCGGGAGACTTCGCTCAACACAAATATTAGTTATTCAAAACAGTAAAACATTTCACATCGATGATATTGTCAGAGAAAGTGATCTTTTATGCATTTTTAACACACAAACGGCAATTTCACTGATGATATTGTTGTGATACATTTTACTGTTTTGGAACACTAATATTTGTGTTCAGCAAAGTCTCCCAAGTATAACAGTACCCTGCATGTACAGGTGTATAGTGTTTTTGAAAGTTACAGGGTCAAATATAAGGTTGGATTTTCAGTTTTTTCACATTGAAATTTGCCAGATTGGTTATGTTGCCTTTGAGATCGTATAGTAGCCCAGGAATGAGAATTACCCCCATTATGGCATACCATTTGCAAAAGAAGACAACCCAAGGTATTGTAAATAGGGTATGTTCAGTCATTTTTAGTAGCCCTTTAATTTTTTCAGGCTGAAAAAATGACTAAGTCCCATCGCCGAATGGAACTTAGTCTCTGTGGCTGCAAAATCATTGTGGGAGAAGGTAAGGCTCAGCGGTGTTCGTGGAACTGTGTAGCCGATTTCAGTTCCATGAATTTGGCTCCACACATCGCTGACCGCATTGATTGGAAAAAGATGGCTGCCGCCACGTGTTGCTTTGCAGGCCACCCAGCGTTCGGCAATTTACCTACAGCCGGCTCCCAGCCTGGGAGGTAAATTGCCTGCACACTTCCAGCTCTGGTTGGTCCGCCTGTGCAGTGAATGGCTCGGTAAGCCCCAATTACCGAACCATAAGGGGAAAAGCTATTTAAAAGTTATTTCCAAAGTCTGGGGACACTGGGGACACTGTCTTAAAGGAGCAGTGTCCCAAACAAGTCAGGGGACACTGGGGACACAGTCTTAAAGGGGCCTTGTCCCAAATAGGTCTGGGGACACAGATTTAAAGGGGCATTGTCCCAAATTTTCTCCATGCCCCAAAATGGTTCTTAAAGGCACCATACAAATCCAATATGTCCAAATATTTTACTTAAAGGGCCATATCTTCCCGGTACCATAATCACTGGGTAGGAGGCGGGCCAGCAGCCCCCTCCAAGAATACATGGCAAACTCCGTTAAAGGGGCAAGTTTGCTACAAAAGTTTTTTTTTTTACATTTAAAAAGGGGGGTAGTGAACTAAAACAGTAAACTGACACATCTAGTTAAAAAAATAGTTTTAATTATAGTGTTCCTATAAATATCTTTCTTCATCATCTTGCTTATGGGGCAGGTGGGGAGCAATCGGGAGGTCAAGTTCTTGAATGTTTTGGCTGCTTAGTATATGAATGCACAAGTGAACATTTGACAACATTAGAGAAAAGCAAGTGGTGTCAATGAGACGTTTCTCAGAAGTCACTGTCCTTAACCAGTGAAAATTTGCATTTACAGTATATACTCGAGTATAAGTCTAGTTTTTCAGCACATTTTTTGTGCTTAAAAACCCCCACTCGACTTATACTCGAGTCACTGTCTGTATTATGGTAACTTAGAGAGCCGCGGCCGTCAGAGCCGTGGCAACAATCCGCGAGACTTACAGTGGAGCTGACCGGAACGGAGGAGAAGGGAGCTGACAGGAGCTGCAGGAAAGGTAAGTAAATGCTTCCTGCCGGCCCCCCACTTCACAGCCCATGCCACTGGACCACCAGGGATTAAGATAGCCCCCCTCCCTGACCGGTTAACAAGCAGGTAGGGGGGTGACAAAAACAAATTAGAATAATAAAAAAAATAATATTAAAATTTAAAAAATTTAAATAATAAAAATGCCCTCCCCCCACCCAGTTCACACACACTACACAAACACACACTCTTCATTATATACACACTTTGCATTATATACACAGAGTGTGTGTATATAATGCAGTGTGTGTTTGTATGAGTGTGTGTGTGTATATAATGCAGAATGTGTGTTTGTATGAGTGTGTGTGTATATATGCAGAGTGTGTGTTTGTATGAGTGTATGAGTGTGTGTTTGTATGAGTGTGTGTGTATATAATTATAAAAATCACAGAATTTCATAGCCCCAAGTTTTACCCTCGACTTATCCACGAGGCATAGCATATTTCACAATTGTTGGTCACAAAACTGCACTCGACTTATACATGAGATCGACTTATACACGAGTATATACGGTAATTCACTGTTACTAGAAATAACAAAAAATAAAAAAAAGTTTTATTGCCTCTTTAACTGATTACTTATGCAGGAACAGGTGGCACTGCTGTATAATGAGGTCTAGCATAATAACTTTGCATATGTGTTATTGCATGGCTATATGACAACAGTCAAGGCAATGTGCGATGCAAATATGTTGATACCCACTCGTAGAGTCTAGGGAATGAGAACATTATATCCAATCATTTAACAACCGAATCATGTGTGATACACCATTCTCAAATACTGAGTGATGTCACTGAGGCTGAACAGAACTTGAGTTTTAAAGCAATATATTGAAAATAGCACCCAGCCAGTTGCAGCATATCTATAAGAAATGAAAGTTTATAAAGCGATAACACAAAACATGGATCTGATCCATAATAGTTAAATGGATACAATAAAGACAAATAAAATTAACAAACTAGAAAACAACTTAGTGATTAATCCTCAGGAACAGGACAAATCTTTAAAGGACCACTATAGTGCCAGGAAAACATACTCGTTTTCCTGGCACTATAGTGCCCTGAGGGTGCCCCCACCCTCAGGGTCCCCCTCCTGCCCGGCTCTGGGGAGAGGAAAGGGGTAAAAACTTACCTTTTTCCAGCGCTGGGCGGGGAGCTCTCCTCCTCTGATCCTCCTCCGTTCCTCCCATTCGGCTGAATGCGCACGCGCGGCAAGAGCTGCACGCGCATTCAGCCGGTCGCATAGGAAAGCATTTACAATGCTTTCCTATGGACGCTTGCGTGTTCTCACTGTGATTTTCACAGTGAGAATCACGCAAGCGCCTCTAGCGGCTGTCAATGAGACAGCCACTAGAGGCTTTGGAGGAAGGATTAACCCATCTACAAACATAGCAGTTTCTCTGAAACTGCTATGTTTATAAAACAATGGGTTAACCCTAGCTGGACCTGGCACCCAGACCACTTCATTAAGCTGAAGTGGTCTGGGTGCCTAGAGTGGACCTTTAATTCAGTGTAAAAAAAAAATTATAAACTGTAGTTAAGTAAAATGGGTCTATTCACACAGAGTCTAATTCTGTTATGAAAAGTCAGCTGATTTCACAGAGTTCATTTAATATTAATTAAGCTGATTAATTCCCCTGAAGTTCACTATAGAGCCAATCAGGATGACATTATGACCAATGGGTTCCTGCTATGTTCAAAGTGATCTGATGGCAGCAGTGACTGCAAATAGCTCCAATCAAAATGCCAAACACTAACAGAAAAAAAAGATGGCGCTCAGGTAGGGATGGAAACAGGGCAGGATTTCCCATTAGGCAGAGTAGGCATCGGCATACAGTTGGCCACTATGGGCACCGGTTTTTAGACGTTATAATGTGCCTTTTAGAGCTTAAAGGAACACTCTGGTCACCATAACAACTACATGTAAATGAAGTTGTTATGGTGCCAGGAGGCCTTTGTGCACATTCACGGTTAAACCATTCAAGAACGGTTGCCTCCAGCTTTGATCTCCATGACCCCCAGGTAGCGTCTGGCTTCTGAATCTGAGTTACAGGAAGCAGAGAGTGCCACCAGCCAGCTGATGCTCTAGGCCAGGGGTAGGCAACCTTCGGCACGCCAGATGTAGTGGACTACATCCCCCATAATGCTCTTACACCTGTAACGCTGGCAAAGCATCATGGGAGGTGTAGTCCAAAACATCTGGAGTGCCGAAGGTTGCCTATGCCTGCTCTAAGCCAATCAGTAGCAGTGTTCAGATGGGAGCTGCCTTGTCACCATGGAGCTGGGAGGAGTGAAGGTAATGCAGCTGGGGGGGAAGTGAGGGGAGTGACTAAGGGAGATGCTGGGGGGGGAAAGAGTGACATGAATGTATATTAATATGTGTATTATGTTAAAGCAGCAATGTAATGCCGAACTTACCTTTCTCCTATTGATTCCTCTTCTCTTCCTCTCTCGGGATCTGTTCTTCATTTCTTCCTAACTGCTCTAGTTTTCTTTAAAACATAAGTAGGGACTATTTTGTCTTATGTATTTTTCCTACGCTTAACCCGCTCTGACCCGGGGAGGAGCAAAGTCCGCCCCATTTCCTGTGGTCAAAGCAATTTTCCCACAATTCTCACCTTCCTCCTGCTGATTCATTCGGCATTCGAACGCCAGCGAAACTACCAAATTTCGTCCTAACAGAATGAGAACAGCTTGTCCATTCGTGTTAGGAAGCAATTCGGAAGTTTTTGTTCAGATCGGAATTTCATTCAAATTAATGAAACTCCGATCCTATTCGTGCCACGAGTAGATAGTTTCCTAATTACCACGGTATGAGCGACGGGTGGGAGCCCTAAGATACAATAGGGGGGGAACATATTGCCTCCCTTCCCGGCCCCCACCCATTAGCGGCGGGTAAGGGCCCTAGTGACAATAGGGGGAAGGACCTATGGTCCCCTCCTGTCCCCAACCATAAGCAGTGGGTGGGTGCACAAAATAACAATAGGGTGGGGGGAACTTACTACCTCCCCCTCCCGGCCACCACCCACATGTTGGGCTTTCTGAAAAAAATTATTTGTCTTTATTCATAACACACGGGTTACAGCAAAAAAATTTAATTTTATATATATATATATATATATATATACACACACATACGTATATATATTAATTCTACCTATATATTTATGTAATATTTTTACATAATTAGGTCATTTTATTAATTACAATTTGCGGGACCTGCCTGACAACCCAGGCCGAAGGTCCAGGGAAATTAATTTGCCAGCACTGTATTTAACCCTGTAACTTTCCAAGACACCATAAAACCTGTACATGGAGGGTACTGTTTTAATCGGGAGACTTCGCTGAATACAAATATTAGTGTTTCAAAACAGTAAAATGAGAGGGACGGAGCTTGACTAGCCAGCTGACTGGACATACTCCGCATGAGCTCCTGCTGTACGGGCTCAAACTATGCTGCTATCTCGGGCTACAGTGCTGCGATTCTCCCCCAACAAGCTTACTGAACTGGGTAAGCATGTACGAACCCAGCAACACTACACTCGACAACCGGCATGACCGGGAACCGCATCAGCAAGTTGGGGCCTACTAGAAGAGGCGAGAAGGAAGGACGGCCGCCTTCCCGCCCGATGCCAAAAGCCTCATGTGAGCACGAAATGCATCCACCCCCCTCCCCCTGTCGACCGGTGGGAAATATCTCGGTCCCTGCCAGATGGAGTACCTCAAACCTCACACCCCTTGATGGGTCCCGCAATCCCTCTAAGCAACGAGGAAACGGGGGCCTCCAAGATGGCGGATTCATCTGAGTTTGCTACATGTGACAAGCGGCAGCAACAACATGCCCTGTCAGATGCCAGCGAAGATGCAAGAGACACCCTTACAGAAATCTTTGACCGCACTTACAGCCAGCGACGACTAACCACAAACCTTCCACACTGGACACACACACACACAGAGCACCCATCACACACACACAGAACACCCCTTACACACAGCACAGTGTGTGTATCTGCATGTGTGTGTTAATGTGTGCATCTGTATATCAGGGTGTGTATCCGTAAGTGTGTCATTGTATGAATCTATGTGTCTGTGTATCTGCATGTGTGAATGTGTGTGTAATTGTGTATCTGCATGTGTATCTGTGAGACAGGATAAGTATCTGTGCGTGAGGATGTGTGTCAGTGTCTATATCTGTATCTCTATGTATATGCATGTGTGTCTGTGTATATGCATGTGTGTGTGTATCTGCATGTATGTCAGGGTGTGCATCTGTGTGTGAGGGTGTGCATCTGTGTGTCAGATACATACACAAACACACATAAAGATATATACTATGACACACAGATGGACACCCTGTCACACATGCAGGTACACAGACACACAGATACATATACTGACAAACATACAGATACACAGACATATATACATACACGGACACACTTACAGATACATACTCTGACACACATACAGATACATACCCTGACACACACAGATACACATGCTGACACATTTAAGGATACATACTGTGACGAGACCAATCTCGCCACATTGCATTGGAGAAGCCTGGTTGCTCACCTGTTGCCTTTGGATTATGGCCCCATGTTAAAAGGCTTGATTTTCCCCTGCAAAGACATGAAAGCCGGGTCATTCGGTGCTTGCCCTGTTTGAGCGGTGATAACCCAGATAGCTATGCCATGAAAGACTATGGGAAAGACTTTGGCTCCATGGCAATTGAACTGTATGTGTGTGCTCTGAGCGCCATTCAGTAATAATGTGCGCTCAGATCTGAGCTATCTGGGGATATGTTGAATGTACCTGTTTTGTGCAATGGCTGCACAGTTATATGTTTTTATGTGTTTTATTGTCTTTTGCTGCCATGTGTTCAATGGAGTTTTGCCTCTGTCCTTGGAGATAATTGGATTACTTCCCAATTATCTCCAGGATAGAAGACTCTGTGGAACTGGTTTTGGGCAGAAAAGCCATGCTTCCTTTGGTCACAAAGGACTACGATCTATCTTTTGAACTACTGGACCAATTTGTATGATTTTGACGTATGTTTGTATTTGGAGTATGCTGATTCTGAAAAGGTAAGTTATATGTGAATGTGATCCATACTTTTCAAGTTATGAATAATGTGGAAAAATTGTATTTCTCTGCTTGTTATAATTACATTACCCATTGTGTAAGGTAATTGTATCACAGGCAGAGGGGAGGATTTTGTGTGGGAGTGTCTGAGTGTATTGTATGTGTTTATTGGTTGTGTTCCAAAACCCTGTGGGTGGTACTAATGTGTATATAAGAACAATAAACCCACAGCTCTGTCTGTTCACTGCTTGACCCTCAACATGGAGCTTTGTCACGTTCTTGGGGGGATTTATTGTATGCTGTTCCAGTTTGACTGCTACGAGTGTAAACCTATTCGTATGGTTTTTCCTATTCGGCTGTTTTCAGCATTCGTATGGTTTCCTGTTCGGCGGATTGGTGTTCTGCAGTAGCTGTGCCTGTGTCTCTGGAAGGGAAGATCTACTAAACGGCGGTTTAAACCTTTTATGCTGAGGGTGCCGTTACACATACCCTATGTTTCTTTGTATCTGCATGTGTGTCAGGGTATGTGTGTCAAGGTATATATATATATATGTGTCTGTGTATCTGCATGTGTGTCAAGGTATGCATCTGTGTGTCAGAGTGTCTGTGTTTCAGGGTGTGTATCTGTCTGTGTGTCAGGGTATGTATCTGTGTGCTTGACCCTTCACCCTTACAGAAATCTTTGACCGCTTTTGGGCCAAGCTGCTGACGCACTTACAGCCAGCGACGACTAACCACAAACCTTCCACACTGGACAAAGTCAATGGCGAGCGGAGGCCTGGGAAACCTCTTCAGGGCACAACGAAGTCCCACGCTACAGACTCCCGCACTAAGGACCCTCCCGGGCTGAGAGCAGCAAGGGGCACACCCCATAGGTGCTGGCCACACCCCATAGGTGCTGGCCACACCGGCGGAGGGCAGCAAGACACAAGCGACGACGACCTGAGAAGGGACGACCCCGGACCACGGCAGATCCCAGGATCGTGGCAAGAGGGTACCAGTTCTTACACAGCATTGGGCAGAAGGTAAACCTCACCTCAACAACGCCATGACACTCCCCCAATGAGACGGAACCCCAATGTGAGACACACACCTGGAAAGGCAGGGGGCTGGAGTGCCGCCTCACACCGACTCTGCAGGGTCACCCACCCTCATGGACTGTACCCACATGGAAGGTCTGAACACTACCTTGCTGCATCGCAGGAATTCGGAGTACCCCTGGCAGGCATCAGCTGAATAAGATACCTAGGCCTGAGAAATCACTACTGTCATGGACACTTTGCAGAGACCCATAAGCAGCATAGGGTGCAGACACCAGGCGGAGGTTCTCTCATACCTACCACAGAACTGCACTTACATTCCTTTTATGATTTCATATTCTGTGGTATAATATTCCTGCTATTTGAATTTCTGTCTCCTACTCTATGGTTGGAATTGCATGCTACCACTCAAGGTCATAATGCCTTCAATCTTTTTGTTAAGTTTATTCTTCTTGTTACTCATGCTTAGGATATGCCATGCTTAATTGCATACTTCACCTTACTCTGTCATGATTAGAGGATTTTCTCTGATTTAAGCTTAAATCTGCACGGGAAAATACTAGTTCAGTTTGATTCTTACAGCTTTATTCTTTTGACCTCTACACATAGATGGCAATTAACTCCCAATGATGCTGCAGTGAAACAACCCTCTGATCCACAACGCCTAGCATAACGTTTTATCACCTGAAACAAAAGATCCTGAATAGTCTAAGTCTTAGCTTGTTTTAATCTCAAGTGTAGCCCATAGCGATGTATATGCTAGACAGAATTTGTGAAGTGAGGCATGTTTACTCAGTAAATCTTCTTATTGACATAACTACCTGTATAATCAAACAGTTTACATCACTCAGTGAAAGCTTATGCCTAATCTACTTTATCTTGTTTTACTTTACTTAACCCCTTAAGGACCAAGCTTCTGGCATAAAAGGGAATCATGACATGTCACACGTCATGTGTCCTTAAGGGGTTAATTTTCTTTAAAAATAGTAATGTATTTCCATGCCATGTACCAATATATATGATTATGATTGTCTGCTGATGCTGTCGTGGCATTGCAAACTTGGTTGTTACTACCCACACTGCAAAAATAAAGAATTAAAGACACCAGGAAAATCAGTGGCGTGCACACAATCCATGGCTCCCCGGTGCGAAACTGATACATGGCTTCCCCCCTCCATAACTTTTGCTTTATTCGTGTGATTAACATGAATGACCGGTCGGTAGATAGCTGGGGTCTGAGCACCTCCTTCGTGCGAGTAACCGAACGGCCCACGAAAACATACTTTATATTACATTCACCTAAAAGTACCGAACACCGATTGGGGAACCCAACACTAAAAGACCGCAGCTCCCGAATGGCCTGGAAGTCCAGCGGTGTTCGCGCCGTTGAGTAGCCGATTTTAGTTCCAGGCGCTCGACGACCAAACACCACTAAGCTAACCCAGGATCCAAGATGGCCGCCCGCCGCGTGGTCAGTAGTTGAACGACAGCCACCCAGGAAAGCACTTAACTACCGATTGCAACAATGCTGCAATCCGTTAATTGGAGCCACACAACCCTCTTTGTGTGGGCTCTGGTTCGGTACTTGGTTTCGTTTCATGAACAGCCGGTAAAGTTGCTGTTCGTGAAACAACCATGTGAATGCTAGCGGCTTTCGGCTGCTAGCATACGAATGCTATAGGTTATACATGCAAGCATACATTTCCACACAGTAAGCAGAATACATTTAAACATTGTAGTGCAGCAGTGTTCCGGACAACCTTTAAAGTCACAGCCATATAATCTGAAGTGGCTAGGTTTGCCACAATGCTCCCCAAGAACCAAGAACCAAGCCGGCATACACAGTCTGATCCTAACGGATCGGCTTGGGGATGTCCGGAGGAGTACTCATTTTTCAAGTTCAGTTTGTCTGGACAACCCGTCGGCGTTACCATTCTGCTTCCCTGGGCGGTAATGAATAGTGAAGTCAAAAGGCTGCAGCGCCACACTCCAGCGCAGCAGCCTGGCATTGTCCTCAGCCACACAGTTCAGCCACATCAACGGGATGTGATCTGTGAGTAAGGAAAAAGGTTATCCATACAAATACGGCTGTAACTTTTTGAGGGCCCACACCACGGCCAGGCATTCCTTCTCAATGGCGGCGTAGTTTACTTCACGTGGCAATAACTTTCGGCTTAAGTAAGCTACTGGATGCTCTCCGCCATCTACTCCAACTTGGCTCAGCACTCCTCCCAATCCAGTACCCTTTGCATAAGTCTATTGTAGTGAGGTACTGGCCTTGAGCCATCTTGTCTAGCAGCTCGTCTATCCGGGGCATCGGGTAGGCATCAGACACTGTTTTGTCATTTAGCCTCCGGTAGTCTACGCAAAACCGTGTGGTGCCATCCTTCTTGGGTACCAGCACTACCGGGGGAATGTTCAATAACCCCTAGCTGCAACATTTCCTCAATTTCCTTTCTCATATGTTCCCTGACTGCTTCCAGGATACGATAGAGGGTCTGCTGCATAGGTAGCTGTCCTGCGGTCTCAACTCGGTGAGTGGCCAGCGGAGTGTATCCTGGTACATTGGAGAAAGTGGCTCCCTTAGCCGCAATTAACTCCCGTATCTGGGCACACTCCTGAGGGCTTAGCCACTCCCCCAGCTGAATACCTGTGGAGGGCTCTGCCTGATCTTCCTGCTCCAATAAGTCAGGTAGCGGAAGATTCTCCTGATCCTCAGAGGCTGAGGCGCATATCGCCGCCACGTCGTCTATCCTCTCATTGTAGGGTTTGAGCATATTCACATGGAGCATTCGTCCATGTATAAAAGCAGTGAAGATAGGGCAGAACAGACTATCACTCACATTATGCAGAGCCGTCCCAGGCTCTGTATTGTAGGCTCAAGGGTGCCAATACAGGCAAACGAAGTTCCCAGAAAGTAGATGGAGAAATTTCTCAAAAATATATATATTTATTGAATAATATATAATTCAAAATTACAAGGCTCGAGGTACTAGAGGAGTGGAATCCAAACCATGCAAACAAAAGGATATCCACTTGCCCCAAAACAAAGACCGAGAGCAAATACATGAAATAAACACAAATAAAAATGAAATACAACTGGGTAATAAAAAAATAGCAGCAAGCAGCAGACGCGTTTCGGCTCAAAAAGCCTTCTTCAAGTGCTGATGTTGAGGTCTCCGGAGCTTGTTTAAATACTCTAGATCATTGCAAACACGTGTGTCGTCTCCGTTCAATTCTGTCACTTCCGGTATTTTCGAATGACGTCACTTCCGGTTATCGGCATTTGGAACGCATGGTGGAACGCATAATGGAACGCATGGTGGAACGCAGGCTTAACCATGCCGTTTTCTTGCCGACCAGATGGAAAAGTCCACAATATATGAAATATAAATACAGAACACGCAGGAAATAGATAATAGAAAGAAGAAGTAGTTTTGGTTTGATAGTAAATTTTTTTTACAACTTAAAGGTACCGCGATGGGGACCAGATTTCTTTTTCTCTCCGAAGCACGCTGGGCGCATAATCTGGTCCTCTATCGTAGGTACATATACGATATTTTTTTCATTTGGCAAGGAGATGAGGAATCTCTTAGATCTTTTGTGGAGTTTCTTAATGAAAATAATTCTGATATGCGTATTACTAGTGAACATAGTACTACCGGCATTAGCTTTTTGGATCTATTTATATATATTGAAAACCAGGCTATCCATACTAAAACATTTTTTTAAAAAGTTGATGTTAATGGATACATCGATACATCCAGTTGTCATTATGGTCCATGGCTATACAATATGCCAAATAGTCAATTTTTGCGATTATATAGAAACTGCAGTGATACTAAAGTATTTGAAGAACAAGCACAATTTTTAAAAACCAGGTTAGTGGAGAAAAATTACGACTCAAAGTCTTTGGATTTTTTTTATTAAGAATACCAAAGATAAAGAACGTAAAGAAATTTTAAAATCAAAAAAGAAATCAACAACAAAAAATAATGTAAAACCTTTAAGAGTTCCTATTGTTTTACATTATAATGAAAACGCTAGGCAAGTTAAACATATTAAATAAGTAATAAAGAATCCTAATAGATAGGAGTCTAGAGTGTGTCCATAGACCCCTATAGGGGATAACCCTTGAAGTTAGATACTGAAAAATGAAACGGATGATCCCAAATGCACAAGGCTATGAGAGCACCCGAAAGTAAGGGATCTAAGGGTCTGTACTTGAAAAACAATGCTAAAAATAAATAAATAAAAGAGCTTTATTATAGGGTAGAAAAAATCCCTCAAAAAAGGAAACTTATAAAAAACAACACTTAAAATCTAAGACACACAGGAGGGGATTCAGACTGTAGGTAGTTGATTAATGCTATGTAATCTCTATAGACTCAGGGGATCCAAGTGTAAACAAAAGGATATATAAGATTAATAAATGGTATAACTCTCTGGTATATAACCCTGAGTGTACGTGATATCAAGAGAAAAAGGATAATTCTAAAGTAGTGAAATAGCTCCACTATATATAACCCAATAAAGACAGATGACAAACAGAAGAAAATCTCTATGGAGAATAGTTGCAATCAAAAAACAGGATTGCTCATCTTGTAGGTAAAAAATACAGTGGGGAGCCTTTGCTGCAATTAACAATAAACACACAAATGTGTGGGCTGGATTGCAACAGTGTATTAGTGTTGCAATCCAGCCCACACATTTGTCTGTTTGTCATCTGTCTTTATTGGGTTATATATAGTGGAGCTATTTCACTACTTTAGAATTATCCTTTTTCTCTTGATATCACGTACACTCAGGGTTATATACCAGAGAGTTATACCATTTATTAATCTTATATATCCTTTTGTTTACACTTGGATCCCCTGAGTCTATAGAGATTACATAGCATTAATCAACTACCTACAGTCTGAATCCCCTCCTGTGTGTCTTAGATTTTAAGTGTTGTTTTTTATAAGTTTCCTTTTTTGAGGGATTTTTTCTACCCTATAATAAAGCTCTTTTATTTATTTATTTTTAGCATTGTTTTTCAAGTACAGACCCTTAGATCCCTTACTTTCGGGTGCTCTCATAGCCTTGTGCATTTGGGATCATCCGTTTCATTTTTAAGTTAAACATATTATAAATAAATATTGGCACATCCTTAGATCTGATCCAGCTCTTAAGAATATTATAGGAGAGAAACCGACTATAATATATAGAGGTGCAAAAAATGTAAAACAACATTTAACTACTAGTTTTATTAAAGATAAAAGACAAAGAAACTTTTTTAATGTAGAACAAGGCTTTTATCCTTGTAAATCTTGTGTGGCGTGTAGGAAGACTCTTTTTAAAAAACAAAAAACTACCTCTTTCACTTCTTGTCACAATCATCGTTTGTTCTCCATTCACCAGGTTTTAACTTGTCAATCGACTAATGTTATATATCTCCTCTGGTGCCCGTGTGGTCTGCAATATATTGGGATGACCACTAGAGCTTTAAAAACCAGAATTGCGGAACACATGGGCAATATCCAGAGGGGATATCTTAAACATAGCGTATCAGCACATTTCGCTGAAAAACATAGAAGTGATCCATCGGTATTATCATTCATGTCCATTTTTAAAAAAGAAAGAAATTGTAGAGGTGAAAATAATGTAAAAGAGTTGGCTAAGATAGAAAGTAAATGGATTTTTGAAGTAGACACATTATCCCCCAATGGACTTAACTTAGATTTTGAATTTAGTCAATTTTTAGAGTAATTTTATATATTGGATATGTATTTTTTATGTTTTAAATATTTTTTATTTTTAAGCATATAAAGGGATCTTTTACTATTAGTTTTTATTGTTTTTTGTTTTCTATCCATTGCCAACTCTTACTATTTTAATTATATCTTTTTTATTATTTTTTATTATATTTATACTACCCTTCCTTCTCTATTGCCTCATATATATGTTAGGAAGATATTTAATGTATTAATGAATTAACTACTTCTTCTTTCTATTATCTATTTCCTGCGTGTTCTGTATTTATATTTCATATATTGTGGACCTTTCCATCCGGTCGGCAAGAAAACGGCATGGTTAAGCCTGCGTTCCACCATGCGTTCCATTATGCGTTCCACCATGCGTTCCAAATGTCGATAACCGGAAGTGACGTCATTCGAAAATACCGGAAGTGACGGAATTGAACAGAGACGACACACATGTGTTTGCAATGATCTAGAGTATTTAAACAAGCTCCGGAGACCTCAACATCAGCACTTGAAAAAGGCTTTTTGAGCCGAAACGCGTCTGCTGCTTGCTGCTATTTTTTTATTACCCAGTTGTATTTCATTTTTATTTGTGTTTATTTCATGTATTTGCTCTCGGTCTTTGTTTTGGGGCAAGTGGATATCCTTTTGTTTGCATGGTTTGGATTCCACTCCTCTAGTACCTCGAGCCTTGTAATTTTGAATTTTATATTATTCAATAAATATATTTTTTTGAGAAATTTCTCCATCTACTTTCTGGGAACTTCGTTTGCCTGTATTGGCACCCTTGAGCCTACAATACAGAGCCTGGGACGGCTCTGCATAATGTGAGTGATAGTCTGTTCTGCCCTATCTTCACTGCTTTTATACAGATTACACTATGTTGTATTTTATTTTATGCTTTTAGATACTACCTGATTATACTGACAAGTAGTGATGTACCGAACGGTTCGCTGGCGAACGGTTCCTGGCGAACATAGCATGTTCGCGTTCGCCACGGCGGGCGAACATATGCGCGGTTCGACCCGCCCCCTATTCGTCATCATTGAGTAACTTTGACCCTGTACCTCACAGTCAGCAGACACATTCCAGCCAATTAGCAGCACAGCCTCCCTAGCAGACCCTCCCACCTACTGGACAGCATCCATTTTAGATTCATTCTCAAGCTGCATGCTTAGTAAAAGGAGGGAAAGTGTAGCTGCTGTTCATAAGATAGGGAAAAGCATAGCTAGGTTAGGGATAAGGGTATGCTTTTTTTTTAATTTTTTTTTTCTATGTAATGTAAATGCACTTAGTTGTCTGCCACTGCTGCCAGCTTCTGTGTCAGGCTCACAGTGCCCATTTCCCCAGTCAGTGCCACCAATTACATCTAGTGTCACAATAGCTTGGATTTAAAAACAAAAAACTTTTTTTACTGT
>OW240913.1:115948759-115973898 GCA_933207985.1 Pelobates cultripes
ATATATCCTGGCACTGGAGCCCCTTGCAGCGGCGATAAGGGCGGAACCATCCATACAGGGCATCACAATAGGAGACAGGGAGTACAAGCTCAACCTATTTGCAGATGACATCCTAGTAACGCTCACACAGCCCCTAATCTCCCTGCCAAATTTGATGCTACACATAGAATCATATGGTGAAGTATCATATTACAAATTGAATGTCACCAAGACACAAGCATTGGGGATGCATATAGGCACAAACCTCACGTCCAGACTGAGAGAGGCATTCCCCTTAGACTGGAGAAACGACCACCTAACCTTTCTGGGCCTCAAACTTACAAAAAACCCTGATAAATTATTCCACCACAACTATGTACGCATGCACAAAGAGTTCACAGACTCCATGCAAGCATGGAAGGGAAAATACCTGTCATGGACAGGGCGCATAGCAGCAGTCAAAATGTCGCTAATACCAAAAATCCAATACCTGTTCCGTACACTACAGATACCCCTACCAAAGCAATACCTTAAAAATATGCAGCACACCATCAGTGCCTTCATTTGGGAGGGGAAAAAAGCAAGAGTGGCAGCAGGGACGCTACAGCAGACAGTCCGCAGGGGGGGGTTAGGCCTCCCGAACTTAACGGCTTACAATAGAGCAGCGTACCTCCATAACATAACACAAATAAACCTCACCGCCAAGGCACCACAATGGATAGCCATAGAGGCACACTGGGCACCCAGAAGGGACCTACGAGCACTTATATGGCAAGGAAACTGCCCTAAGCACACCAGGGACAAACTCTTGCCCAGCACCCAGACCCTTCTACAAATATGGCACAAAATAAGAGACAAACTGGTGGCAAAACAAAAGCTTCCTATGGCCACACCAATCCAAACAGTAGGGCTGGACATCCCAACTTTCCCGTGGGAGACATGGGTGAAAGGGGGGATACACCATATATATCAGGTGATAGACAGGGGGCGACTGAAAGCACTACCGGCAATTCAGGAGGAATACACACTGCCCAATAAGGTCATATTCTCTTACATGCAACTAAAGTCCTACGTTTCAAGTAAGCTAGACGCCGAAGATAAATGGGACGATGAACTGAATATGACGAGACTTGAAAAACACTGTGTGGGCAAAAAGACACTGGGGAAAACCCTATCATGGGGATACCAGGAGCTAATAGCAACATGAACACAAACACTAGATAAGATCAAATTGGCGTGGCACCAAGAGTTAGGCCAGACGTTTCCAGAAGACACATGGGACCGGGCATATCTGGCGCATCAGGGACTCACAGCATGCCACACACACCTAGAACTACAACGCAAACTATTGTACCGCTGGTACTTAGTACCAGACAAACTCCAAAAGATGTGGCCAAACACTACCAACAAATGCTGGAGATGTGGGAGTGAGGTGGGGACCATGCTACATATCTGGTGGTCCTGCGCCGCACTTAGCCCATTTTGGAAGGAGGTGATCCAACATTTACAAAAAATATATCCGACACCCAGGTTAGATAACCCACAAACATGCATCTTGTTTATGTTGCCCAAGGGCATCCCGAAGCACATTAGGACGATTCTCTATCACACCCTCATATCAGCAAATCAGACGATATCCAGGTTGTGGAAAAAAACAACAACCCCCACTATCCAGGATGTGATAAAACAGGTTGAACAAAACTGGGAGTACGAACTTGACAGCAGCACAATTTGGGAAACGCACTCATATACTTGAGGCATACAAGACTTGGAAGGCTAGCACAACATCCGAGGTATGAGGGCGGGAAGCTGGAGATAAGCTATAACCACACTAGTGGGCAGAAAGCAAACCACCCATCAAGGCCCACAAAAGGTGGCGTCGACAGCATCCACTAGGTGTACAAGCAAATGCCCCAGCTTACATCATGCAACAGGTAGTGGGAGATACGCCAGGGACAACCTTTATCAACCGCATAATGGGGAAATGTAAATATACCTAGGAGCCCATACACAACAGCCTAATGATATAATGGTATAAGAGTATAACTGTACAACCGTACAACTGTCTACACGAGAATGGTGATTAGCGGGGAGATACACATTTACCTGGGAACCCACGTAAAAGTGGATAATTGTATAACTGTATAATGGTATAACTGTATAACTGTATAAATGTATAATGGTACATTGGTATAATGGTATAACTGTCTACCCGCACAACTGCTTAAACACGAATGCTGATAACCTGTCTTCCCCACCCCCTCCCCCCCTTCCTTTCTGTACTTCCCCAAGTTTGCATGCTTGAAAAAGTCAATAAAATTCAAATTTGAAAAAAAAAAAACATATACAAAGTAAACCCCAAAAATAACATAAAAATGCAGACACTATCATAAAGTGTATTATAACATAAAACAAAACAAAAATAAAAAATATTTAGAATAAATCTAGCTCTTCATTCAAGCCGTTAGGTGTCATAGTATTTAGCTTAAAAATTCACATGGACTCAGACTTTATTAGTTCCCTTTTTCTTACTGCTCCATCCTGGTGTGGAGGAATATGTGTTAACCCCATTAACTTAAGACCTGAGGGATTCTTTTCATGGTACATAGCAAAATGTCGGGCTACTGACGACTTAGTATTATAATGAATTATAGCCGTTCTATGTTCTCGAAACCTGCACTTCAAGGGCCTAGTAGTTTGGCCCACATATTGCCGATCACACGGGCAGATTAAGAGGTACACTACAAAAGAAGTGTTACAGGTAATTTCAGATTGCACTGAAAATACCTCAGAGCTATTATAAGGGCTAAAACTTGAAACGAGATGGCAAATATAGCCACAGGTGAGACATTTAGTATGGCCACAACGTTTGTTAATTAGACCCTCTTTCTTCGCTCTCGTTCTTCTTTCATTGGAGTGTTGTAACTTAGAGGGAGCTAGAATATTTTTCAGGCTGGGAGCTTTCCTGAATGTGATCCTAGGGAATTCTGAAATGCAAAAGGATAGCCAGGGATCTTTAGTCAAAATCGGCCAATACTTATAGAAAATCCCAATAATGTCATCAAAAGCTATATTAAATGTAGATGTAAAGATGGGTGTTGTGCCTCTACCCACCTCTCTTGTGCTGATATTATATTTTGCTTTCTTCATCTTGGGGACATGAGTATTATCCAGTAGATCTAGGATCATATGATGCTCATAGGTATTGGGCTCATATTCAGAATACACAGTTAGTTTTTTATCTATTATATATATATTTGTACTTTAAGTGTTACTTTAATATTTTAGGAGCGCACATATTTTTCCAAACTTTTTGAGCTTACACTCATTTCAGGTCGCTTGTAGTTATATGTTGTAGCCCATTTTATTGTTTTATATTAATTACACCTTCTTATCAGTTTTCTAGTATTGTTTTCACATTAATATACAAGCGCTATCAGGTGTATTGTTAGGCCATTTTTATCTATACCCCTAATTGGGTTTTTTTTTTTTTTTTGACAATGAATCTCAACAGTATTAATAATAGGCTTGATAGAAGAATCAATCTCTTAAAAGAAAGCGATCAAGACACTGTCGAGACCATTCCAGTTATTGAAACTAATATACATAAATTATTTTTTGAATTAGAAAAAACACTTAAAACCGAAATGAGAGATTGGTGGGATAGTGCCCTTTTGAAAAAATATGTGGATAATAAATTTATCCCAAGAGGCCTCAGATTTGACAAACAACCATTCTTTAATGATAATACCCCTCTAGAACAGGAATGGTTGAGTGCCCTTGATACATGCTCTTTTGTACTGATAGATATCCTCATTAGATATAGAGAGTCGAGGCTCCTTGTTACCGAAAAGAAAATTCAGGACCTTCAGGAAAGGATTAGCTCTACTCAGCAGCAATCCACTATTATCGCAAAGTTGGATGAAGACATCAATCTAAAACTGATTAGTTTTGAGAAAGATCTTATAACGCATAAGAGCAAGAAATTTCATAGGGATAAACTTGACTATCGAAATGAACAGATTAGGAGTTGGCAAAGGAAACGTGGCTTTAAGTCCATTTCATATAAGAAAGGCCCGTTTGTACCATCATCAAAATATGCTAAATCACAACATTCTCATCCATCCTTTGAAGGTAATCAGAGACATAAGTCTAGCTCTTATGCGGATGTAGTTAAATTCTCCCAAAATGGTAACCTGACCCCCTCTACCTCGTATAGAGCCAAATCTGGCTATAAAAGAATTAACCATCCCCCACCCCCACGTGATAAAGGTGAATTTTTTGATTCCAACTATACCTCACTGGGGAGTAACCCCCACTGTAACAGTAGGGAGAGGGAGGGGAAAAAGGAAAAAGAAAAAAGGGGGGTTGATTCATCTTGTGATCTAGGTGCGAAATTTAAACATACTGCTCCTGGAAAAAACAATAGTTACAGTATTTGTGATGATTTTTTAGAGTCAGTCCCCCCTCAAACAAGAGAGGAGAGAACTTTTCCTCTCTTCAAAAATACGAACAACAAAAAGAGAAGGGGGGTACCCATAGAGGAACGAGAGGAAGGGGGAAACAGCCCGGCCAAAATGAGATGTCTTTAATGAGAGGTCTATTTAATTTGTCTCATCATACCCTAAATATGGGGGAGATCTCCCTATTGAGTAAAGGACTTAAATATGCCCCGGATAGACTACCCAACATCATTGATTTATTTAAAGATCTTAATCATTTCGTTAAGAAATTAACGGTTTTAAGATCATTTAACATCAGGGAGTCTAAGGGTCCAGAAGATTGTCCTAAGATTTTTAATACCCCACAGGATAAAATAATTTTCTATAATTTAATTTCTTTATTGGATGAACAAGAGAACCTCTCACAGCAGTGTGAGGATGTGCCAAATATAATAGAGGCTAATATTCCATCTGGATTTAAACCTCCCTCTATGTTTTATCCCCAGGTGGATAAAGGTCCCTACATTCAAATGTTTTATGAACTGGTTCTGAAGGATTTGAGAGCCCTTTGTGAGACTCTCAAAACGAAGAGGGACCGAGTGTGTAATAATTTGGATAAATCAGAATTAGCGGCCATTACTAGCTTGAAAGCCAATTGTAACCTTATCATAAAAGGAGTGGATAAGGGAGGGGGGATTGTCTTGTTGGATAGAGTTGATTATCTTAAGGAAGCTGAGAGGATTTTGGAAAATAGAGACTATTATGAGGTTTTAAGACATGATCCTACCTTACGATTCAGGGGTGAATTGAGAGACCTCATAGAATCGGCTTTTCTGATTGGGGTCATAGACAAAAAAGAAAGAAGTTTCTTCCTCACAACACAGGGAGAGATCCCCATTTTCTATTACCTCCCAAAGGTGCATAAATCTCTCACTAATCCTCCAGGTCGCCCGATAATATCGGGTTTAAACTCACTGATTTCACCCATTTCTAAGTGGGTTGATTTTCATTTACAGAGATATGTTCCACATCTCCCCTCTTTTCTAAAGGATACAGGACATATGTTGTCCCTAATTAAGGAGATTGAGTGGTCAGAACAGTATGGCTGTCTAACAATTGATGTGGCAGCCCTCTATTCCAATATTGATCACACCTTGGGCCTAAAAGCCATCTCCCTATATTTACAATCAGATCCTCTCCTTCCAGTAAAACAGTCAGAATTCATTATTAAATTTACGGAATTTATGTTAAAACATAATTATTTTGAGTTTAGTGGGAAGTTTTTTGTACAGACAAAGGGAAATGCGATGGGGGCGAGTTTTGCTCCATCCTATGCTAATTTATTTATGGGTCACTGGGAACAAATTATGATTTTCGCAAACCCTTACTGGATGGAGCGACTCGCCTTCTATCGGAGGTTTATTGATGATATCATTATTATTTGGAGAGGTGATTGGAATGAAGTAGAAAGCTTCATGACTTATATCAATAATTACCAATGGGGCCTCTCTTTTACTTATAAGAAACATAGGTCTTCTATTGATTTCTTAGACCTGACTTTGACTGGGACTAAAGGAAGAATTACTACTAAAACTTTTCAAAAGAGTGTCGATGTGAATGGTTATCTACATGCTAGAAGTGGCCATCATCCTACATGGATACAAAATATACCTTTAGGACAATTCACTAGAATCAGACGAAATTGTTCGTTCATGTCTGACTATGAGAAAGAGTCCCTTGTGTTATGCCAACGCTTTATTGAAAAATCTTATCCTCCAAATAAGGTATTAAATGCGTATTTAAAAGGGCACAATTATAAGGTTAATGCTCCACTTGGGAACTGTTCTATGGGTCCTTCTAGTAAGATTAATCCCCTCCCAACTGTGTATTCTGAATATGAGCCCAATACCTATGAGCATCATATGATCCTAGATCTACTGGATAATACTCATGTCCCCAAGATGAAGAAAGCAAAATATAATATCAGCACAAGAGAGGTGGGTAGAGGCACAACACCCATCTTTACATCTACATTTAATATAGCTTTTGATGACATTATTGGGATTTTCTATAAGTATTGGCCGATTTTGACTAAAGATCCCTGGCTATCCTTTTGCATTTCAGAATTCCCTAGGATCACATTCAGGAAAGCTCCCAGCCTGAAAAATATTCTAGCTCCCTCTAAGTTACAACACTCCAATGAAAGAAGAACGAGAGCGAAGAAAGAGGGTCTAATTAACAAACGTTGTGGCCATACTAAATGTCTCACCTGTGGCTATATTTGCCATCTCGTTTCAAGTTTTAGCCCTTATAATAGCTCTGAGGTATTTTCAGTGCAATCTGAAATTACCTGTAACACTTCATTTGTAGTATACCTCTTAATCTGCCCGTGTGATCGGCAATATGTGGGCCAAACTACTAGGCCCTTGAAGTGCAGGTTTCGAGAACATAGAACGGCTATAATTCGTTATAATACTAAGTCGTCAGTAGCCCAACATTTTGCTATGTACCATGAAAAGAATCCCTCAGGTCTTAAGTTAATGGGGTTAACACATATTTCTCCACACCAGGATGGAGCAGTAAGAAAAAGGGAACTAATAAAGTCTGAGTCCATGTGGATTTTTAAGCTAAATACTATGACACCTAACGGCTTGAATGAAGAGCTAGATTTATTCTAAATATTTTTTATTTTTGTTTTGTTTTATGTTATAATACACTTTATGATAGTGTCTGCATTTTTATGTTATTTTTGGGGTTTACTTTGTATATGTTTTTAATATAAAACATTCTGTGTTTTTTCTCTCTAATTTTTAATATTTATTATTTCTTATTATTATTTTTCAGTTCTACATATTCATTTTTTATGGTGGTCTAACTAAAATTATATATATATATATATATATATACATTATTATGGAATTTTTTTCTTTTAACATGTTATTGTTGTTGATGAAAGTTTTTTATGGATCCAGTCCAGGGTTTACCTTTTATTTATGTTAATTAGGTCATGCCTGGGCTATTTAATCTTTGATCTGTGGCAATTACTTTGTCTTGAGAAAGTCCCGTGGGTGGGACGAAACGCGTCGACGAGTCACAGCTGATTACGTGACGTTCTGCTCTGTTGCTGTGGGGAGCTGTAGTGTTTGCCGGTGTCTGTCGGGAGTTGGTCTCTCACACCGCGGTCTTTTTTGAAGACACCGACCGCGGTGAAATACGCTATATTCAGTTTGTGGGTGAGTCTCTGTCCCACTGGTGGTTTGTGTTTCATCTGCTTTCCATCTACACCGCGGTCTTTTTTGAAGATCCCGACCGCGGTGCAACATCTATTTGTCCTCTTTTGACAGATCCCTGTCTTTTAGTCACTACTATCTCCCTTGATTTGTACCTCGGTGGGGGCCCCCACCGAGGCAAGGTACTTTTATCTTGTTTATTTGATGCTTATTTCATTTGTAATTTTTTTGTTAGCTTTTGTTATCCCTCCAGATACTTTGTTTTCACACATTGTAGCCTTAGTATCTGTCAGGTGCTTACTCTGGCTTCATTATTTGTCAGGATTTGCTCATTCATTGATATTTTATTTTGTCAAGTACCTTTCAGCAACAGATCAATTCAGTCATGCTCTTATATATGTCTTTTTTATTTATTGTTATGATTGATTTGTAGATTTTTTATCTATTATATATATATTTGTACTTTAAGTGTTACTTTAATATTTTAGGAGCGCACATATTTTTCCAAACTTTTTGAGCTTACACTCATTTCAGGTCGCTTGTAGTTATATGTTGTAGCCCATTTTATTGTTTTATATTAATTACACCTTCTTATCAGTTTTCTAATGAGGCCTATATGGCCTGTGTGTGTCAAGAGACTCATTATTGGTTATATGGGAGCCTACAAGTGCATATAACGGGTGTTAGTATGCCGCGTAATCTGTACAATATGCTGTGGTTTGCTATGTGCTGTGTGTATTTAAAGGATCACTATAGGGTCAGGAACACAAACATGTATTCCTGACCCTATAGTGTTAACACCACCATCTAGCCCCCCCTGGGCCCCTCATGCCTCCATAAATATAACAACATCTTACTGTATTAAAGCCAGAAGCTGTAGATCTGCATGATGTTTGCCTCAAAAAAACAAGCAGTCTGCTGACATCATTAGAAGTGGTAGCCTGATCCAATCACAATGCTTCCCCATAGGATTGGCTGAGACTGACAAAGAGGCAGATCAGGGACAGAGCCAGCATGATTCAAACACATCCCTGGCCAATCAGCATCTCCTCATAGAGATGAATTGAATCAATGAATCTCTATGAGGAAAGTTCAGTGTCTGCATGCAGATGGAGGAGATACTGAATGTCTGGATGCATTTTAGGCAGCCATGGCCCAGGAAGGATCTCTAACAGCTATCTGAGCCAGTGAAGGTATCACAAGGCTGTAATGTAAACTCTGAAAAGACAGTGTTTACAGCAAAAAGCCTGAACATAATGATTCTACTTACCAGAACAAATTAAATAAGCTGTAGTTGTTCTGGTGACTATAGTGTCCCTTTAAAGGTGCTGGGTTGTACAGAGATGATGGTGTCATGCTGGTTAAATAACCAAAAGGGCCGCAAGGGGGGAGGAGGGAAGGGTTAGATTAGTAGCGCGCCAATGCCGGCAAACTACTGGGATGTCTAAAGAGCTGCGTCCCCATTGTATCATATGGTGTTCTTTGTCTAAAGAACCTGGTACTAGGTAGCTTATGAACTATAAAACATGAGTATATAACAAAACTTCAATAAAATTAAGAGTAAACAAGTTTTTGTTTCGTGGGCAGGTAAAGGAATGCCTCAATTCCAGGCCCTTGGAGATCTAGGCATTGTGAAGCTGATGTCAGTTGCCCAGGTAGTCAGGGCATGTGAGTGGTCGAAGTGCCAGCTCTCAGTGTAAATGTCTCTACAATGGCCGGATCCCAGGTTACTCCATGGGCTTGAGCAGGTTGCGTTGAGGCAGTTGTTGTGAGGCCCATAGTGGTCAGCAGGGCAGGTGCTTTGTCTTTGGTTTGAAGTGTATGGACAGTCCCGTTCCATGTCACTTGTAGGGTGCCTGAGGGTCCCCAGCGGTAAGAAATACATGCGGTACATAGTTGGGATGTAAAAGGCACCATGGACCTGCCCCATTGCAGGGTCGCCCTGGATAGATCTTGGTAGAATGATAATGGTATGGGTGTTTTGTCGGGCAGGGCTGACATAATATGGTTTCAGTCAGCAAAAGAGGTGCATCTCAGGATCACATCTCGTGGTATGGAGGTGGTAGTTTCGGAACTCCCTACGACTCTGTAAACCCCATCAAGTGTCATCTTCTTAGCTATTGCAGGTGGTAAAATAGAGGCCAGCAGCCTTCAGGTGTAGAAAGGCAGTTCGTCCGAGGTGATCGTCATGGGTATGCCGCAGATTTTTTCTTGATTATGGAGATGGCGGTCTTCCAGTGTAATTAATTGCATGAGTATGGAGTGCTAGGTAGCTTGAAACTGGAGGACCAAGTCGCTGATCGTTGCAACCTCAGTCTGCACATTCAGGATGGTACCTTCTGCGACCGCCTGGATTTCTTTCTGAGCAAGAGCTCGATCTGCAGCCATATTTTGTGGAGGTCAGCAAGCAGGGCTCTAAGGTCATCTTTCGTTGCCGGTTCTGACCCCCCTGTCAGCTTCTTTGGAGGCTGTCTACCCACTTCAGGTACTCCTGTGCGTGCCATGCTGTAGCCATGCCTTGTGGTTCCCCCCGTCTGGGTTGAAAAGCCCATCAGCTTGCATGGGCTTTTGTAGAATAGCCCCTATATCCCATCCCTCCAGATTTTGAGACCGGCGTTCCATATTCCTGGAACCCTCCGGATCTGAGGTGAGTGTCGATGCTCCAGGGAGCTGTACAGTAGAGACTCGAGTGAGAAGCGTGGTGGCTGAAGGTAGGCCGCACACTTGCGTTTCGGCGTGGGTCATCTGGTGGGATATCGGAATGGCATCAATCGTATCAGGAAATCACCCCGGTTGTGATGGTGGGGTATTCTACAGCGGCTGGCTCCATCTGGTAGCGCTAGGTGGCATTAAGCGGTTCGATTAGTGGGAGCCGACAGACATGGCGTCCGTCTCGTCCCGCTGGTAAGCTCTGCCCCGTATATGTACATCATATGTGTATGATATTCAATTCATAACCTTAATTGTACTGCAGTAAATTCATCTTGAATTGGTGGAATCTGTTGTTTCAATTTTCAACCCAGACCAAAACAAACATGGTTAATTATCAAAAAATTTATGAAAAAAATTATTATTAATAAACTGGCCAAAATATATATATTTTTTATGGGGTATAACTCAAAGCATCTACTTTATCAGATGGAATATAAAGTAAACAGAATCACAGGAGCTTAGCTTTTCTGTTTTTGGTATAATCAGGGCCGGATTAACATAGGGGCTGATGGAGCTGCAGCTCCAGGCCCAGGCCCATGGAATAGGCCCATTGATTCATAAAAAAAAAAAAAAAAATGTTTTTTTTTTTAAATTTGTTTTTTTTTTTCACACACTACTCTTAGTGATTCCACCTGGCTTTTATTTTATTGGCACAGCCAGTATTTGAGGCTGCCTGGCTGGTGCCAATATTACAGTGATACTGGCAATACAAATGCTGGTATTTTTCTCAGTATAAACAAGAGATTACTATGCAATACCAGCACTGGCCAGTAGGGGTCGCTGTATGTGGAGACAGGCAGGGATAGGACGTTCCATATCCCTCACTGCCTATCTATACTCACTGATCTACAGAGAGTCCAGACAGCAACTCCCACCCTGCAGAGACAGCCTACAGCTCAGGGAAGTAAGCGATGGGGGAAAGGCTGCAAGGAGACATGGGGACACTGAGACACTAAGGGACATTGGAAGACATTATGACACAGACACATGGGGACACAGTGTCCCCATGTCTCCCAGCCAGTGTCCCTGGTGTCTCAGTGCCCCCTAATCTCCCAGTGCCCCGCAGTCTGCCAGTGTCTCACTGTCCCCATGTCTCCTAGTGCCTCCATGTCTCCCAGTGCCTCAAGTGTCTCAATGTCCCCATGTCTCCAAGCTAGTGTCCCTAGTGTCTGTGGCCCTGGTGTCTCCTTGTCCCCATGTCTCCCAGTGCCCCCATGTCTCAATGTCCCCATGTCCCCCAGCCAGTGTCTCTAGTGTCTGTGTCCTTGGTGTCTGTGTCCCCATGTCTTCAAGTGTCCCCTATTTTCCTAGTGTCCCCTTACGTCCCAGCTCGAGTCCCCTAGTCTCCCAGTGTCACTGGTGTCTCCGTGTCCCTAGGTCTCCCCGTGTCCCCAGGTCTTCCTGTCTTCCTAGTGACATGGGGACCCTGGGATACATGGGGACACAGGGAGACATGGGGCATTGAGACACTGTGATACATAGGATCACTGGGAGACCTCGGGACACGACACTAGGGGACACGGGGAGACATGGGGCACTGAGACACTGATACATAGGAACACTGAGACCTGGAGTAATCGACACATGGGGGCACTGGGAGACATGGGGCCACTGGGAGGAATCCATCTATACAGCAAAATCAAACTAAGTCGTTTTTTTGGTGATTTTACAGCATTTGCTCTTATGTCACTCCTTGTGATTTACATCATGTGATGTCACCCATACATATTTAATTATGCAAATTAGCAAGGCCGGTATGTTTTTCCAAGAAAGGTGGCAACCCTAACTACTTTTCACATACTCTTACTTAAGTATGGAAACTTAAGAGGGATGTATGGGAACAAAACTTGTGTGGACTGGCTGACAATGAATATAGTTAAAGGGACACTAGAGTCACCAGAACAACTACAGCTTATTGGATTTGTTCTGGTGAGTAGAATCATTACCGTCAGGCTTTTTGCTGTAAACACTGTCTTTTCAGAGAAAATGCAGTCTTTACATTACAGCCTAGTGATAGCCCACTGGCCACTCCTTAGATGGCTGTTAGAGGTTCTTCCTGGGCCATGGCTGCCTAAAATGCATCCAAACATTCAGTGTCTCCTCCCTCTGCATGCAGACACTTAACTTTCCTCATAGAGATTCATTGATTCAATTCATCTCCATGAGGAGATGCTGATTGGCCAGGGCTGTGTTTGAATCATGCTGGCTCTGACCCTGATCTGTCTCTTTGTCAGTCTCAGCCAATCCTATGGGGAAGCACTGTGATTGGATTAGGCCACCACTTCTAATGATGTCAGCAAACTGCTTGTTTTTCTGAGTCTAACAGCATGCAGAGTTACAGCTTCAGGCTTGAATACAGTAAGATTTTGCCATATTTATGGAGGCATGAGGGGCCCAGGGGGCTAGATGGTGGTTTTAACACTATAGGGTCATGAATTCATGTTTGTGTTCCTGACCCTATAGTGATCTTTTAAGGTAATGCTGACTTTGGTCTCTCTAACACTGTGGCATGTTCCCTTTCTTCTACACTCACTACATACAGCTTTTCTCTGTCCCAGACTATATACCAGGAGCTTCTGCCTGCTAGTAAGAAGGTAAGGAGACAAGTGGACCAGCGAGTGCTAGGGGACAGTCCTTCGAAAGCGTTGAGCGAGCGCATCATTAGATGCATTTATGCCAAGCTTAGGGTGCTGTCTGCATAGTATGCCCTTAATTGGCCAGCTGCATGATTGGCAGGCAGCCTGACATGCATTCATACTAGGCTGGCCTTCTAATTCTTTGGGCAGACATATCCTCTTTTTGGGCATGTTCGACCCTTTTGGCAGGTTACGTGATTTGTGTCAGTGGCACACCCTTTTACCGTGCCCATTGACTTCTTGCTTGACTGGACACTGCTGTTAGGGGTTATGGATTTACTTGAAAGATGAAAACATAAATTAGTGAGAGATTAGCCCAGGGTATGTGTTTTCTTATAGCTGATGTTTTCTTTCTCTCCAGCCCCATCTCCATCAGATACATGACGCTTGGGAGTGTTTTACTGTTTTTGGTCGATATGATTCTGTAATTAGGCCTGTCATAATTGTCAGCACCAGGCCCACTGGGCTCTTAATCTGGCCCTGGGTACAGGGCCGTCTTTAATTCTGATTGGACCCTGGGCAAGCATTAACTTGGGCCCCCTGACTACATATAGATACACACAAATACAAAACCTGACACACATGCAGATACACACTGACCGCATATAGATACACACAAGAACATACAGATACACACAGACTACATATAGAACACTGACACACAGATAGACACAAACACAGATACACAACCTGACAAACATGCAGATACACAGATACAAACACTGATACATGCAGATACAAAGGTACACACACTGACTACATATAGATACACCGACACACACACTGACACACATACAGACACACAGATACACAGATACACAACCTGACACACATGCAGATATACATATACAAACACGGACACATACAGATACACACTGACTATATATAGATACACACACAAACACAAACGGACAACATACAGATACAAAGGCACATTCTGACAGATGTACTGACACAGAGACACACACAGACAGCCATACTGAAACACACATACACACAGACATATAGAACCACATGGACACTGACAGACTCACACATAGACATACTGACACACTGACAGACATACAGACATTATGGCACACATACACACAGACAGACATACTGAAACACACATACACACAGACACTGACAGACGTACACACATACAGACATTTTGACACTAACAGACAGCCATACTGAAACACACATACACACATACATACTGAACCACACAGACACTGACCGACTCACACACACACAGACATACTGACACACTGACAGACATACTGGCACAAATACACACAGACGGACATACTGAAACACACATAAACACAGACACTGACAGACATATTGACAAACACAGACATACAGAACCACACATACACTGACAGACTCACACACACAGACATACTGACACACTGACAGACATACTGGCACACTGACAGACAGACATACATACATACTCACACACACACACACAGACACTCATGCAAAATTTGATAACCACCCTCCAGTTTCTTACCTTTTCCTGGGGTCCAGTGGGCTGGCTGGGGTGGCTGGGAGTTAAGCTCTCCCGGCCTGGCCCCCTCCGGAACAGCTCCTTCCTCCCGCGCGGCTCTTGTTTCTGTGGGAGGAAGTGACGCGCGGCTGTCACTTCCTCCCAGTGCTGCCGAAAAAGCAAGGGCCCGGTCGCGCTGTTAAAGCGCCACAGCGCCCGACCGGGCCCTTGCTGTCACAGGCCCATCGGGTGGCCCTAAGTGCATGGGCCACCCGATGGGCCCGCATAGTTTGCGGGCAGAGGGCAAAAGGAGCAGCTGTCTTGGGTCCCCCAGCTGGGACAGGGCCCGGGGCAGCTGCCCCGTTTGCCCTGCGTTAAAGACGGCCCTGCCTGGGTATAATTCATGAGCCATACTGTATCACAACTGACTTTAATAGGCCATGAACTTTCTATGAGTCTTTCCTCACTTCCTGCAGTTACAATGATGCCTACAATGAAGTCAACCTTGAAATACAACACTGGCTGTTCTCATGTACCAAGTAGGTACCCATAGCTGTGAAACGCATCGTGTGTTATCAGCTATGCATTTTATTTTCATATTAATGAGAGCTAAAATGGGAAAAAGCTCTCAAGGAGTTTTGATCTGCCTTATCATCAAAGCAGTTAAATGTATCATCCAAGAATACACTGTTGGATTTAACATGACTATATTCATGCAAGCACCTTGTGTTTATTTTTTAATTCTGATGCTCATTGAAGTTTTTTTTTGTTTTGTTTTTTAAATGTTTATAGCTGTAATTCCAGTTACTCAACTTTTTGATTTAATGTATTACTGGCTGCTAGACCTTATGTCGCCTATTTATTTGTTTTACCAGTTTGTCACATTATGTACCCAGTACTCCGTTAAACACTTCTGGAATTTGTTCTTTTCTATCGCTTCTGTGTGTGACCTTCTTTGGAAATGTACCTTTTTATATTTTTTTATAATTCTTTATTTTTGATGTGCATGTTGAAGACAAAGCGTGAGACAGTGCACTTTGAAGACATTCATTGCACATACAATTAAGTGTATAGCAAAGTGTATAACAAAAATCAGCAATTTTTTATATATAAGGAATAGTGACAAGAGTAAGTACAGAACATCTGAGAGGATGCAATATTTCAAAAGTATGAAGCCGACAGGAGTATCTATACATAAGTAGCAGAGGTTATAAAATTGGCTTTTGTTGACTAGGCATGTATGTCTGTACACAGATGTAGAAAAAACTTAATAGTAAACATAGCCTCTCAGATTTCAGGGAGAGTGACCAAGTTAAGGTGTAGTAACACAGGCTTATCAAATATATAAAACAAATTAAACATTGGTACTGTTGGGAAAATGGCAATTAATAAAGGCAAACAAACAGTGAGTCCTGCTTCATAATTAGGGTGGTAGCTGAAATAGAGGCATCATCTGGCATTCACCCGATACCGCAAGTAGGCTGTAAGAAGCAGTTCATCTCAGAGCTTGGCATGATGCTGCTGTGTGCCCATACGTAGTCCTGCAGGAGTAGCCGGTTCTCTTACTGAGGGATCTTGAAAGGTATGCTGAGTTGTGGTGCACCTCCCACCCTGGCTTTAAGAGGGGCCAGAGTTGTGATGCTAATGGTCCTTCTCCTTGTTTTGTCGAAAACCCGTGCTCTAAGGAGATTTGGCTTTTGTGGAGCTCCCCGTTTGCATAGGTAGTGAGAAGAACGCACCTTCAGAGAGGCCCCTGGCTTTAAGCATGGTCGGTGGACCTTAGCAGTGTCCTTACTCTGCAGTTCAGCAGGAGAGGTGTAGAAGGGAGGTCTGTGCTGTATGCGTTACAGATCTGGTCGAATTGAGCTTCAGAAATGCCCCCTCCATTGCCAGATTTCTGGGCCCTCCTGATTCTGTATAGGTTGAGGCGCCATTTTGGATTCGTCATGTGGTCGGCTCAACAAGAGCTGCCGCCGTAGCAGATAAGTAGGTGTCCCCAGCGGGGACCGGGATAAGCCTCATCGGTCCAAAGGGGGGGGGGGGGCTGCGGGGCTCTTGGATCGTAGCATGTCAAAGTGGTCCTTGTGCCTGGATTGGCCACCTCTCCCGGCTACCAGTTTGCCTCTTATGTTAGGCCACAGGGTCAGGCTGCGGTATTTCTTGTCAGATTGGTGTGGGACTTGTGTACAGAAGCTCTCATTCAATTCAGCAGTGAGTCACCTGCATACAGGGCTGTAAATATCTCGATTTTGGGCAGTGAGGGTTGAAATTAGGTTCATCTGTGTCAGAGAACTCAAAATAACACGTCCTGCCATCTTGGCTGCTAGGCCCTGCCCCCCGGAAATTTAAATTTTAGAAGACCTCCATGATGGGTGAAGCACAAAAAGCAATAGATTAAACATTTCAACAGAATTTAAAAAATCAAGCAAAAAAAAAGCACAGCAACACTTTGTGTCAGCAACGATAAGTTACATTTGATAAGTCTTCCCCGTCATATCTTTTGAGAATATGGGTGGATCATCTACCTCATGCACACATGAGATTAAGCACAACCTTTATGGAAAAAGGATTGGAGTTTGAAAACCTCTATACTGAAATGTGAGAGAAATAACACTGTAACCCAATACAGAACAGGCCATTCTACATTCCTTGTGGATGTTACCACTGGCTTCTGATAATATTGCACAAGTAATCTTTCCCATAGTCAGAAATAGAAACGCTCTTTCAAAAATAGTCTAGCTGTGATTATAACAGAATTGGATAGTCAACTTTTCTTGTCTACATTTTGCCAATCTGATTTGATTTGATAATCTTTGAGGTTTACTAAATAATCCTGAAAAACGTTGAATATCTCTTTGAGGACCGTTTGTAATCCCAGAGAAAACAAAAATGTTTGATTTGGGTAGCAGATATATCATTACTGTTGGCCAATGTATATTTATGCATACATTCAGAGAGGAATATTAATTATTTTTTCTTTTCTTGCTTGTACAGAATTGGAAATCAAATGATATATATGGAATACAAGGAAAATGAAACACCTGTGTAAATATACAACGTGTACATTCGCCCTACTACTACATTCATTGCAATCCCAAACAGTTATATTCCATGACTATTTCATTCGTGATAGATATTTGCCAATCTGGTTAAATATTATGAAGAGATCCTATGTAAGAGCCAACAATTCCTTGCAAAACCTGAATAAAATGCAATAAAGTATGTTGTAAATATGCACAAAACAATATGTCTATTGAACGAATATACGAATATGTCATTTTCAGCTTTACATCATGGATTTTAGAAATCAGTATAAAATGGAAAATGAATTTGTATGATGTGTATAAAGCACCATGGTAAAATAAGTTACCAATAGTTAAAATAGCAAAAATTAAAAGAAAATAACCGAATTAAGTGTGTAAGGGATGTGTTACGAAGACATAACAATCTACCATAACCAGTGACCTATTTTATAATAACAAATTTAAAGAGTGAATAACACATGTCCCAGCAGGATTCAGCAGAATACATGTATTATCTTTGTGGACTTATTATTACTTCAATTGGAACAGTCAGTCCTCTATATAACTCTCTATAATTTGTACTAAGTTTTTTCATGTGATGTTCTATTTTCTTTTCAATTTGTATTAAAGCTTTAGCAAACTTCATTAAAATCCAGAAATAGAAACAATTCATGACTATTTACTAAAATGAGAATTGTATGAAATTCAACGGTAACCTCCAATTTGATGCCAATGAAACCAAACTGGAAGCATAGCTTACTTAGAGAATGTTAGATTGGTAAAATTTACACTTACATTTGATAATATCGACTGTAATCAATTTTCATGATGTTGGCATCAGTCAGATAGTGATTCACATTATATGCAGAATATTTTAAATAAAATCTCATACTTACAAAAATACATCTGTATTTTGTTTAGAAATAAAAAAAACAAACAAGCAAGAAAAAAAGAGTAAAATAGACCATAATCTCATTTCAAACCACATTGAATGATACGATGAATCTATTTAGTTATCTTTAGTTGAATTGCAAATGTGCTTAAAGAGTGTGTCCTTTTTTTTTCCATTTAAGAAATAGTGCAGCCTTTAATAGAAATAGGCACTTTTATAAATTAACTTTCATACACCTGCTGGACAGTCGGTCTTATTACTGTCTAGTTGTTTTGCTTAGTAAAGCTAAACACAAGAGGCAGCTATTGTTCAGAGCACCTGCCTTGCAAAGACTTCTTATTGAGCTGCATTAGGAAGTCTGTGATTGGACAGTCACAGAAAATATGAGCCGGTGAAGAAGGGGTGGGCTTGCAAAGGCAGAAGACAAGATAACTGCAACTTTTGCAAGCTGTTTTAGATACACCAACAAAGAAAAAAATGCATTATTAAATGCACATATGTTTTCATTGGGGTATATCTACTAAAAAAAAATCCTTTTGTTTTATTTGGGAAGTGGAGTGTCTTTTAACCTCCACCTGCAAGTAGGCACTTTGCTAAGATTTGGAAATACTAGTTTATCAGTCCATATGGTTGATCCGTGCTTGCAAAACTGATCTTTGATCTTATTATGGTTTTGTTCATATCAGCCAGACAACAACATTTAAGAAAATAAATAATAAAAGTTGTCATCAGTGTAGTGAACCACATAGATATATAGTTTCATTTTAAGTGTATTTTTATATATATATATATATATATATATATTAAAATCAAAATAGTTAGAATAAAATTACATATATATATAATTTTTTTTAAATTATTTTTACTGTTTTTTTATTTATTTAAATTTTTTTTTTTTTATTCTTTATTTTTGAAAGGGCAAGTTTAAACACAAAAGCAGGCAGTGTCACAACAACAGCTGTATGCACAGTAGATGAAGACACAGTATAACACTGGTGTGACGAACTGTAGCAGGTATTGGCACAATTTTACATTTTATCTTAATTAATACAAGAGCTAGAAGTGAATATAGTTACATAGTTTCATAGCTGAAAAGAGACTTGCGTCCATCAAGTTCAGCCTACCTCACATTTGTTTTTTGCTGTTGATCCAAAAGAAGGCAAAAAAACCCAGTTTGAAGCACAAGCTAGGAAAAAAATTCCTTCTTGACCTCAGAATGGCAGTCAGATTTATCATTGGATCAAGCAGTTATTACCCTACATTGAAAGATTATATCCTTGAATATTCTGTTATTGCAAGTATGCATCTAGTAGCCGTCTGAACATCTGTATGGACTCTGATAAAACCACTTCTTCAGGCAGAGAATTCCCCATCCTGATTGTTCTTACAGTAAAAAAACCTTTCCTTTGCCTTAGACGAAATCTTCTTTCTTCCAGTCTAAACGCATGGCCTCGTGTCCTATGTAAAGTCCGGTTTGTGAATAGTTTTTCACACAATGGTTTGTATTGGCCCCGAATATATTTGTATAATGTTATCATATCCCCTCTCAGGCGACGTTTTTCTAAACTAAATAGGTTTAAATTTGTTAACCTTTCTTCATAGCTGATATGTTCCATTCCTTTTATTAATTTTGTAGCCCACCTCTGCACTTTTTCTAGTGCCATAATATCCTTCTTTACAACAGGTGCCCAAAATTGCACAGCATATTCAATATGTGGTCTTACCAGTGATTTATAAAAAGGCACAATTATATTCTCGTCTCGAGAATGAATGCCCTTTTTCATGCATGACAATACCTTACTGGCCTTCGCCACTGCTGATTGACATTGCATATTGTTGCATAGTTTGTTGTCTATGACAATTCCCAAGTCCTTTTCATGTGTTGTTATCCCTAATTCGCTTCCATTAAGGGTATACGTTGCTTGTGTATTCTTTACGCCGAAGTGCATAACTTTGCATTTTTCAACATTAAATTTCATCTGCCATTTGAGTGCCCAGTCCCCAGTCTATCTAAATCCCTCTGCAGCAAAGTAATATCTTGCTCACATTGTATTGTTTTACAAAGTTTGGTGTCATCTGCAAACACTGAAACATGACTTTCAATCCGGTCTTCAAGATCATTTATAAACATGTTAAATAGAAGGGGTCCCAGAACAGACCCCTGAGGGACACCACTTGCCACCTCTGTCCAGCTTGAAAATTTACCATTAATGACAACTCTTTGTACTCTGTTTTTAAGCCAATGTTCTACCCAAGAACAAGCATTTTCATCTAGACCGATTTCCTTGAGTTTGAACACTAATCTATTGTGTGGAACTGTATCAAATGCCTTGGCAAAATCCAAATAGATCACATCCACGGCAACACCCTGATCTATACTTCTACTTACTTCTTCGTAGAACGCATTCAAGTTAGTTTGACATGAACTGCTTCATAAAACCGTGCTGATTTTTGCTGATAACCATGTTCTTCTCAAGGAATTCTTGAATATTATCCCCTAATAACCTTTCAAATATTTTACCAGCCACAGAAGTTAAGCTCACAGGTCTATAATTTCCAGGCAAGGATTTTGAACCCTTTTTGAATATAGGAACCACATCTGCCTTCCTCCAATCCTCCGGAACACTTCCTGAAAGAAAAGAATCTTGAAAGATTAAAAACAGAGGTTCACTTATTTCTGCACTTAGTTCCTTAAGTACACGTGGATGGATACCGTCAGGCCCTGGAGCTTTGTTTATATTAACTTTCTTTAGTTGCTGCAGCACCTTGTCTTGAGTTAACCAATTACAATTATTCTGCAAGTTTTTAGTAGCAATCATTTGCACATCTATTGCCATGGGTTCTTCCTTAATATATACGGAGGAGAAATAGTTATTTAAAATTCCTGCCTTTTCCTGGTCTTCATTAATTAACACCCCCGTTTCAGTTTTTAGTGTACCTACACTTTCATTTTGTTTTTTTTTAGAATTTATGTACTTAAAAAATGCTTTGGGGTTGGTTTTGCTCTCTTCAGCTATCATTATTTCATTTTGAAGTTTAGCAAGTCTAATTGCCTTTTTGCACGCATTATTTGCATCCTTATATCTTTTATAAGATGCATCTAATTTGTCCGATTTAAATGCTTTAAATGCCCTTTTCTTAGTTGTAATCTCTTGTTTTACTTCTCTACTAAGCCACATTGGTTTTAATTTGTTTCTTTTATATTTATTTCCCAACGGTACATACTGAGAAATGTACCTTTTTAATGTTTGTTGGAAGATGATCCATTTAACCTCAGTGTTCTTTTCACTAAAGAGTTTATGCCAGTCAATATATTGTTAAGCTTCCCTTAACTTATTGAAATTGGCCTTTTTAAAATTATATGTTTTAGTATTCCCCATGTGCTTTTGTTTTTTTGAGTTTATTTCAAAGGACACTATATTGTGATCAGTATTTCCCAAGTGCTCACCTACTTGAATGTTGGTCAAAAGATCAACGTTGTTTGTTAAAACCAGGTCCAGACAAACATCTATTCTAGTTGGTGCTTGTACAAGTTGTGACATGAAGGTGTCATTTAACAAGTTTAAAAACCTAATTCCCTTTGCTGAGGCACTAGTCCCTCTGTCCCAATTTATATCTGGGTAATTAAAATATATATAACAGGTTAGGATATATTAGGTAGTGTAACTTTGCCTGTGCCGCTTCTTGGTGGCCGGTGAACCTACAAGGTCGTGCTATCAACTGTCCCTGTCCTCTTTAGCTTGGGGTAGGGTTGGGGACAAGCTCTAGGGATGTGTGTGCTATAGCGGCTAGAGGCAATAGTGGTATGTGACATAGTCTTATGGCTCCTTGACCCCGGAGTCTGGAGGGGGGGGAAGTATACCTTCCGCAAGGTAGATGTGTGGAGTGTGTGGCATTGGCGCCATGGGCTTAGTGACATCATAGTTATTATGGCTTAGTGATGTTAATATATCTAAAAATGAAAGATACAAATACAGAGTCCGAGCGTGTCACCCAAAGGAATCCCAAGTAACTCACAAAAACACCCGTGTGACAACCTCTCTTATCCACACTTAAAACACAATAGAAATATATACATACATAGTGGGTGGAGTATCTCGGTCCAGAGTAACAGATTGTAGTGTAAATATAAATATAAATGGAGTAGCTGTGAAAACACAATAGTAGACAGGAACCTAGTGCAATATCGTACAGTATAAAAATGACACAATATAAAACCAATATTGTTGTACTCACAAGGAGAGAGCCAGAAAGTTGTGGCTCAATCTAGGCACCCGTGGGATAATCAAAGGGATCCCACTCCCTTGGTATGTGTGGATGGTCCTCCGTTGTCTCCAATAAGGAATGTCCACATCAATTATTATGAAGAACTAAGTAACTTTTAATCATCAAACAAAAATATAAATATTTATTGTTGCTATTTTATTCATACTTTATATTTTTGTTTGATGAAAAAGACCCGGCAGGGTCGAAACGTCGATTGATTTTTTTGTACATCACAGATGATTTATTAAAGCACCAGTTTTCCTATTAACCAGAAGACCTGTGAGTGCATTTTTATTTTTATTTTTGTTTTTATATATATATATATATATATGTTAATTTATAAACTTTTTTTATTTTGTAACTTTTTTTTACTTTTTCACCAGCAGGGGGACTGCCTGTCAGTTCAGGCAGTCCCCCTGTTGGCAGCACTGTAGACACCTATTGGGGCCATGTGACCGCTCCTTTAGATCTTTTAGAGTGGTCACATGGCCCCTCCCTGAATTGGAGAGGGGGGACTGTCTGGACTGAGCCCAGACAGTCCCCCTCAGCAGAAGACCGATCAACGGTGGGGGAACGGCGGCAATCGGTAAGTACATGGGGAGGAAAATGGAGGCCCAGATATCGAGGCATTGTGTACTACCCATAGAGCGACTGGAAGTGATCACTATCGCTTCCAGCGCTCAAATTTACTGCGGACGTATAAGGTACGTCCGTAGTCCTCAAGGTTCTTAAGGGGTTCATCCAATACTTTTTTCAGTATGTGGCTAACAAAACGAGTTCTTTATAATTCAGATATTGAATACACAGTTCAATAAGGGCTTAAAATCACAAGTTCTATGCCACTAGCCAGGTTTTAAAAGTTACTCGCTCAGGGAGCGTGGCTGAGCGCTTCATCCGGATGCACGCATGTTGCTGAGCTCCCGAGGATTGAGCCCCGGGAAGGCGCTATTTTCAGCAGATCAGCCTGCAAAACAAAGGAGAATCCCTCACCATGTCCCAGACACTGAAGGCTAAAGCCAGCAAAGCCGATCAGGCTACCTTCTTCCTGGCCCGAGCCAACGAATCACTACTTAGAGACTCCGAATTTGTAGACTCTATTGCAAAAGGTCTATTGGAATACTTTGCCCTTAATTTCGGGGAGAGGTTTCGGAGACCACACTATGGTCAGCACACAAAGTTGTTGTTAGGGGGTTATTCATGCAGAGACCTGTGCACCTGAAGAAACGGCATTCCTCAGATCTTATGGACTGTTATAAACAATTAGCACTAGCCTCTTCCAAAAATAAGAGATTCCCTGCGCAAGATCTGCTTACAAAAATAAATTCCCTACACCAGCAAATTCAAAATTTGCAAGCTATAAAAACAGATGGGATGTTGCTAAAGCTGAAAGCGACTACATACCATACTGGAGGGAAGGCTACTACCACCTTAGTCAATCGCTTGCATGCCAAACTGGCACAATAATGCATCCCCTATATCCAAGGAGATCAGGGCAACAAATGCGCAGGCCCGCAAGATATTAGCCAGGAGTTTGCTAACCTTTATTCAAAACTATAGAATTTGAGACAAGTCACTGAACATTCATGATAGCAATGATATTAAGGCCTTTCTTAACTCAGCTCACCTCCCCCAGTTAACCACAGACCATATGGCTAGCTTGACGGGACCTATGACCATCACAGAAATAGATTCAGTCATCAAAGAACTACCCCTGGGGAAGGCACCAGGTGCAGATGGCTTCTCTAGCCTATACTATAAAAAGTTTTGGCACATATTGGCCCCTCATCTGCTCACCATATATAATGAGACTCTGACCTCGGGATCCTTACCTCCTGACATGCTTTTAGCTACCATAGTGACGCTGCCCAAACTGGACAAGTCCCCCGACCACTGCAAAAATTACTGTCCGATCTCATTGTTAAACACAGATGCAAAGATATACGCTAAAATACTGGCCAACAGGCTACTGGCTACTACCCCTACTAATCCACGATGACCAGACAGGGTTTGTTCAGGGTAGACAGGGCCTGGACAACAAAAGGGAGCTGTCACTGGTTCTTGATCAAATGAGGGGGTCCTTAGATGCAGAAAAGGAGTTTGACTGCCTCGTCTGGACCTTCCTACGGCAGGCTTTACTAGGTTACGGCTTTCCACATCAGTTAGTACAACAGATCTTTGCACTGTACTCCACACCCACCGCTCATGGTCTCACAAGCAGGGTTCCTATCCTCCCCATTTCGGGTTTCCAACGGTACTAGGCAGGGCTGGCGCTGGAACCACTCCTACAGCACATAAGGGCTCATCCACAAATACAGAGGTTCAAGATACTGGACCGACAAATAAAAATTTGCGGATGATATATTACTGTACATTTCTGATCCCTCAGAATCCCTACCGGCGCTAAATCAGCTCATCAAGTCATATGGGGCACTGTCCTATTACTCACTTAATACCAGCAAAACTCAGGCAATACCCATAGGTA
>OW240913.1:115986467-116048277 GCA_933207985.1 Pelobates cultripes
TCTGAATAAACTTTCCTCAAGTTATTCAGCAACCTAGAACCTGTGTCTGGTGTGAATTACTTCAGGGAGCGTGCACGCATTGTTTCATTGATTTGGCCAGGGGCAGATACACAAAGAAATAATCAATACTTTAATTGATTTTTCCATTTCAATTGGCGCCACAACGTGGGGCCCCCGGATTTGCCGGTTCGGAGGGCCGGATACCAAGGACCAGAGCGGACCCCCAGAAAATGGGACAAGCGGAGCCTGATCACCTCCATAATACAGCCGTTGCCTGTGTTATTCTCCTGTTTTGTGTCGGTCTGTCTCCGAGTCCACTTCCGGCTTCCAGAAGGCTACTAGAGACAGGTATTTAGCTCATCCGGGGTGCCTTTTTAAAGTGAACCTGTCGATTGTCTATCTGCCTCCTGTATTTGTTTGAATGTGTGTGACGGCCGGAGTGGGTGTTTTCCCCCTTTTTAAAAGACAATAGCTTGACTGCCTAGAGGGCAGGGGACGCATTACAGCCGGTGGGGCTGGGATTTTACAGCCGGTGGGGCTGGGATTTTACAGCCGGTGGGGCTGGGATTTTACAGCCGGTGGGGCTGGGATTTTACAGCCGGTGGGGCTGGGATTTTAAGTTAGCTTGACTGCCTAGCGGGCAGGGGACGCATTACAGCCGGTGGGGCTGGGATTTTACAGCCGGTGGGGCTGGGATTTTACAGCCGGTGGGGCTGGGATTTTACAGCCGGTGGGGCTGGGATTTTAAGTTTGCTTGACTGCCTAGCGGGCAGGGAACGCATTACAGCCGGTGGGGCTGGGATTTTGTTTGTTTATTACTGTGCTCTCATTAGTACCTGTGTTATACTGGGACCAGCCTGGTGGGTGAAGGCTGAGGATTGCTATACTTCGATTATTTGGCACCGGTGTCATTAACATGTACATGGCTATTTTACTCTCTGTCATTCTGTGGTTCTTTGTTTAATTGTTGTTACAGTGTGGGTACCCTTGGTGTGTGTGTGTGTGTATGTATATAGTGTGGCTAGTTCTGGATTCTGGGGTTTACACTCATCTCTATGTTTGTGATTTTTGCAAATGTCTTCTTGTTAGTGTAACCACTTTCATCTTTTCATTTGTCCTTTATCTCTCCTGTGTTTGTTGCCCAGAGCTGTGTTAGTCACCCACGCTCGCCCCCTCCGGTCTGTGGCCACCTCCCCCTGGTGCACAGACCATCGTGACTAGTCAGTCGAGCACTGTAGACTTTCCTACTTCTTCTTCCCTCTCACTTGGTCTCCTTTACTTGGCAGACCTCGCTTGGTCAAAAAGGGGCAAGCACATACTAGACCAGCTAAGGGGTATTTGGCTTGTGATATTGTTAAAGAGAGGGCAGGGGAAGAAGCTATGCTGAAAATGAGAAAGTTAGCAAAGATTTCTGGTTTCCAAACGTATAAATCTCTGTCCTTCTGTCTTGTTACTTTACGGAGCTCACATGGTTAATCTTCATGCCTGCAGTCTCTCTCTCTCTCCTTTTTGCACTGTCACACTTTCTCCCACCCCTACTCCCCGCTTGCCTACATTTCTGCATTTCGGAGCTACTGATAAGAGTTAGAGAAAATATTCTAATTGTGTAGTATTGTGTACATTGTTCCATACATAGACGTTGTCAGGCAGGTTATGGAGCTATAATTGTGTAATATTATTATTATTGTTGCCATTTGCATGGCGCCAACAGATTCCGTAGTGCTATATATATTTTTAAATTAATTTTTGAGATAAGGTACTGAGGATTGTGGGAGTGACGAGCTCACAAGATTGCATTCAGTGTTGAATACGGGATTTAGGAAGGTGTAGCTTGTAGCTTGTTAAGGGGAATATGCGATGTTGTTATGTCTGTATAAGAGGAGGAAAGTGATTAATGGTTAGAGGATGTTAAGGGAAATTGGTTGAATTCCGTGAGTTTATCTTGCTTCATGTTAAAGTACATTTTTTCAATGGATAGCTTTATGGGCTGTTAAATGCATAATGTTCTCAACTGTCTTATTTAACCTGCCAGGTCTGTTCATAGTTTAATATTTCATTTTGCAGAACGGAATGTTGCTTCTCTGACTTATTTTATTAGTTATAATATGGTGTATTGTTGAAAGTGACGTCAGCCACCACCCTAAAGATGGCGCCTAGTACAGAAGCAGGTTGACCCTGAAAGTCCCGTGACCTATCTACAGTCACGGTTGCTTCTAAAGTAACGTCACTTCCGCCCTTACCATGCCCACACCTCCTGTCTTCCTTTCCCACACCTATCATGGACGTCACCACACTTCCTCCCTTGCTGTCATTTCCTTCCCCGCCCCTGTCATGGCTGCCTCCATCATGAGGCCTACCCCTATCATGCTCGTCCTATTTAGAGACATTACACTCTACATATTATGAACTGAAACGTTATATTAACTAAAACAATCATGCCATTTGTTTCCCTGTATCAGAGATGTGTCCGTGATATTTAAAAAAAAAAAAAAAAAAAGAGGTTGCTAAAGAGTCATTTGCACCTGTGGTGTGACCTACAAATGAGTTCTGTTGGGCACGAATATAAGAGCATTACAGCTAATTATCCTGATGATTATTCATTAATGCCTGTGTCTTGCAACAAGGGATATTGCAAAATAATGCAAGTTATTTTAAACATTGTATCTTTACTTAATAGAATCTTGCTAGTTAAAAATCGTATGTTTACAGTAACATCCTTTACGTTAAATGACATTCCTCCGCCTCCCTGTCCCCCGCCACCTTTACCTATGCTTGCCTCTCGTCCCCTCTCCACCTCGACTGACCCCTCCCCAGTGTTACCCACTCACCCGTCTCCATCCGCTGCCCCGCTCTCTGCCCTCTCGACCTTACTCACCCCACCGCCCCAGATCCTCCAGACCCTTGTCCTCCCGCTGATCCCGCTTCCCTTATGCCTCCCCGGTCCCCTCTACCTCGTTGCCTCCTCCCCTCTCGGCTGATTTGCCCCGCTCTCCCCTCTCGGCTGATTTGCCGTCCCTAATCTCTGCCCTCACTGCCCTGACCCAGCCCCCCCCCGTTCCCACCCCTCCGACCCCTTCTCCAGTGGTACCCCCCTCCCGATATCCCGGTCCCCTCTACCTCGTTGCCTCCTCCCCTCCCGGCTGATTTGCCGTCCCAACCCTCTACCCACGCTGTTGCGACCCAGCCCCCTGTTCCCATCCCTCCGACCCCTCCCCCGGTGACCCCTGACTCAACCATGGCCAATGACCTGTCTAGCTCGATATCTGCCCTCTTCTCTGCTGTTACCTCCCTGGTTAATTCCGCGATTCCTGCCCCGCCTCCCACTGATTTACCTCCTCCTCCTCCACCTCCTCCCTCTGATCCTCCAACCCCTTCTCCACCCCCGGCTAACGTCCCCGAGCCTTCCGATCCAATCTCTGCCCTTGCTCACGTCCTTAATACTCACCTATCACGCCCATCCCAGCCGGCCCCCTGCTTTAGAGGCCCGTGCATACCCTCCAGCTCATGCTGATGGGTTTGACACGGGTGGTTTCCGAGATATTCAGCCCCTACCTCGACAAAGCCGCCTCGCCCGTGCTCCTATGCAGTCCAGCCACCCTCCCACTTCTACCCGCCGGTACCAAGGACCCGACCAGGCCCATTTAGATTTACTGCAATGGGTTACCGGCAAGCCTGTGTCAGCAACCCCTGCCATGACCCCTCCTTTTTGTCAGACACCGATGTCTCCTGTGTTGGGGTGGATGGTACACCCCGCAGTAGCCCCCTCCCTACACTCCTGCATGTTGGTTCACACATACTCTCACGTTTTGTTGTTTCTTCTACTTGTCCCATTAACCTCTTGGGTGCTGATGTTCCTTCTCGGCTCCAGGGTCCAGTTAACTACACCCTTATCACAGTCAGACACCACTGTACTCTGCTCACTCCCCATCTTGTTGAACCTAACTGACAATACAGGGAGTGCACGGGTCACACCCCCCCCCCCAGTGCTCTGGATCGTATCCCCCAAGAACTTTGGTCCACCGGCCCGGATGATATTGGACGCTTACATGTACCCCCCCGTCCTGGTCCAGCTCCTGCCTGGAGCACTTCCTCTTCGTAGACCTCAGTATCCTCTGAAGTCACCACAAGCTGAAACCATCACCAAACAAGTTGAGTCTCTGCTTGCCAAAGGTGCCCTCACCAAGTGCACATCTCCATACAACACCCCACTTTTCCCTGTTAAAAAGCGAACTGTTAAGGGCCAACCCGACCAGTACCGCATGGTACAGGACCTCCGTGCTGTTAATGAAGTAACCATAAAGGACACTGCTATTGTTCCAAACCCCCATACTCATCTGGATGTTATTCTACTTCAATATGTTGATGACCTCCTTCTCTGTGCTCCTAATTTGCTTATTGCAGAGCGTGACTCAGAAGATCTCCTATGTTTCCTCGCTGCTGCAGGTTGCAAAACTTCCAAATCCAAGCTGCAATGGTGCCGGCCCTCTGTGGTCTTCTTGGGACATTGTCTTTCCCATGGCACCAGACATCTAACTTCTCAGCGTGTACAAGCTATTTTGCAACTCCAATTACCTGCAACACATCAGACTCTTCATGCCTTCTTGGGTCTTATCACATACTGCAGGTCCTGGATACCCGAAGCATCAAAGCTCATGCAGCCACTCTATGATGCCCTCAGGAGTGAGCCCTTTCACCTCACTGAAGAAACTATCATCTGTTTCCACAATCTGAAAAGAGCTATTGCTTCTGCACCTGCCTTGGGCCTACCCAACTACCAACTTCCTTTCAATCTGTTTGTCTCTGAAAAATCAGGACATGCTTCCGGAGTCCTCACCCAGAAACATGGATCAAGACAACGACCTATTGGCTATTTTTCCTGCATGCTTGACCCTGTTGCGAGAGGTAGTCCCTTTTGCCTCAGAGCGGTGTTTGCCGCCAGCGCCCTCCTGGACAAGACCAATGATTTGTTCTTGGCCACCACCTCACAGTGTTGGCCCCTCATGACATTACTGCAATCCTGCAACAAACTCAACCTAAGCACCTTTCTTCTCAACGTTACCTTCGTCTACAAACATCCTTACTGTAACCTGACAATGTGGAACTTCAGCGATGTCTCTCCCTGAACCCGGCCACTCTTCTGCCACTTCCCAAGGGGGGAATTGTGCATTACTGGTATAGCCTGGACATCAACCCAGAGGTTTGAGCAGATTTGCAGCTGCCTGCACTTGCACCCCCACATAATGAACAATCAGAGGCCCTACTTCACTGCACCTTATGGTTTAAAGACAGACCAGGCCCTGATATGAACTATGAGGAAGAATTATTCCAGCTCAAGGAAATTCCAATTACCCTGACTGACTTGTTATGGGACCCCACAGGTACCATGCTCATCTTAGTCCATCTTCCAGAGAACATGACACATCTCTACCATCATTGGGAAACAGCTATCCCACACATATCTCTCACCAGATCCTCTGACACCTCATGGAAAGACCTAGGCCCGATGGCCAAGACCTGGAGTCAAATGAACCAAGAACAACTGACTTCTATGGGGACCAGCAAAAAGACTATTAACAACTGTACAGCAGGGTACCCTAGGTACCACACAGACGTCCATGAGGACCCACTCATCATAGACTGTGACCCTGATATTTCCCCACTTAGCTGATCAGGCCGCTAAGGAAGCAGCACGACAAGGATGGGAAGTGGACAGAAGAGTGGCCACAGATGCAGTACCCATCTACACTATGCAGACACTGCCTACGGATCTTAGGCTTCTAAAGGAACAACGAGCTGCTGCTACTCCCCAGGAGAAACAAAGTTGGAAGAACAAAGGAGCTGTACTCCGTGATGATGTTTACACTATCAATCTCAAGTTTTGCCTACCCAGAAATATGTATCCAGCGGTGGTCCAATGGGCCCATGGGCCAGCCCACCTGTCAAAACATCTGATGAACTCATTGATTGACAAGTATTTTGAAGCACCAGGCATCACTACCTGAACACAGAATTACTGTAAATCTTGTACTATATGTGCTAAATGCAATCCTGGAAAGATTATAAAGACTGCACCTAATCATCTAGCTAAACCACAATACCCCTTCCAGAGGATCCAGATTGATCACATTCAGATGCCAAAGAGTGGACGTTATGAATATGCATTGGTCATAGTGGACATGTTTTCAGGATGGCCAGAGGCCTTCCCAGTGACTAATCTCACCGCGAGGACTACAGCCAAGTATCTCTTGACAGAAATTGTTTGCCGCTATGGAGTTCCAGAAGTAATTGAAAGTGACCAAGGGACCTCCTTCACTGCCTCGCTAACACGGGAAGTCTGGCCAGCACTGGGGGTGACCCTTGCATTCCACACACCATATCACCCACAGAGTAGTGGTAAGGTAGAGCGCATGAATGGCACTTTGAAAGCCAGAATGCTTCAAATGTCACAAGAAACTAACATGCCCTGGCCCGAGAGTCTCCCATTAGCGTTGTTTAGTGTAAGGTACACTCCTAGGGGAAAATATAGCCTATCACCTTATGAGATTTTGTTTGGTACAGCACCCAGGTTAGGTTGTTACTTTCCCCAACAGCTTCAGATTCAGTCAGATGCTATGGTAGACTATGTGACTGCCCTCTCACATGCCTTGACCAAAATACATGCCCAAGTGTTTTCTTCTATTCCAGATCCTGAGTCAAATACAGGTACACACAAGCTGCTTCCTGGTGATTGGGTTATGGTCAAGAAGTTTCTCAGGAAACACACCCTGGAACCAAGATTTGATGGCCCATATCAAGTGCTCCTGATTACAGCAACGTCAGTTAAACTAGCCGGGAAGAGTTCTTATACACGCCTCACATTGCAAAAAAGTGCCTGCTCCAGAAGAGGCTAATCTTGCTGAAATATGAATTTATTATGTGTCTTGTGTTTTCTTATGCTGCTACACTTTACCTGGGCCCAACAAGTGGCCATAACCAAAGATAATCATGTTTACACTTTTCTGGTACAATTCTTCTAACACAGATGTAGCTACATACACCTTTGATTACTGTGACATAGTTGTTTGCACCTTTTCCACAAACACAATATGCAGCCATATACAAAGACATACCTAGCAAAAAGGCTCACCTCACCAGACTGGGTAGGAACCACTCACATGACTATTAACACGTTAAAACCACATATTAAGACTCTACATGACATGGTAGCTATAGCCAATCCCACCTTTGAAGACACTATGACAGTAGAGACTGGGTTTTCAGACACTAATTTGTGGCTAGAATGGATGAGATATAACGCCAACTCACATAATAAGACTAACTGTTATGTATGTGGAGGAGCCAGGCCCCATCTGGGCACAGTACCTCTAAGCCTACCTCCTGAAGTAGAATTATGTGTTCTGAGTCTTTATGCACAATCCACCACCAACTCCTCAACATGTGAATCATGGAAAAGGGTTTACCCAATCACTCATGGATATGTCAAGCCACCTGATGGAGTCACCGTGTATCCAGGTAATTACACATGTTATGCTATACCTAAGAATACTGGTGTGTATCTGGGCAGATTCCCATCTGGATATTGCTCAACCTACCATAGCCCACCTGTGTCACTGCTAATAAATCATGCAAAGACCATTGGAGATATCTATTGGTTATGTGGTGACAGACAATTGAGGTCCCAATTAGCTGAGCAGTGGTGGGGGGAGTGTGCCCTAACCAAAGTCATAATGCCTATCCACATTATTCCAGATGGTAGTCATAACACGTTAAACCTTACACATGTACACTCTAGAACCAAACGAGGGGCTCCTATCCGAGGGAGCTTTGACCCCCATGTGTATATTGATGCCATAGGTGTGCCAAGGGGGGTGCCTAAAGAATACAAAGCAAGAGATGAAGTGGCTGCAGGATTTGAATCCCTAATTCCAATGATAACTTCTAACAAAAATGTCAATTGGATTAACTACATTTACTATAATCAACAGCGCTTTGTCAACTACACTAGGGATGCCCTACAGGGCCTGGCAGAGCAATTACAAGCCACTACCCAAATTACATTTCAGAACAGAATGGCCCTAGATATGATTTTAGCTGAGAAAGGGGGTGTATGTAAAATCCTCCCTGAGACCATGACATGTTGCACATACATTCCAGACAACACTGGGCCCAATGGTAAGGTGACTATGGCCATAGAGAAGCTAGATAGTCTTGCAGACGAGCTAAAGAAAAATTCAGGAGTCACTGACACTTGGGACAGATGGTTTGGATGGATGAATGGTTGGCAAAGGACCCTCTTCCAGGTAGGGACAGCTGTTCTTATAATGATCATCATTTTCTTATTTCTAACCTGTTGCGTACTCCCTTGCATACAGAAGTACTTACAAAAAGCAGTAGATAAGACTATAGTTGACGTGACCCCTACTTTCCTACATCAGGACGTCACAGACCTCGAAGATGACACACCACATACACCCCTTCAAGCACATCAGTTCAAACAGACAACTGCTTTCCTGTAGGGATAGTATAGGGAAAGCATCTGTCTTGGCAGGCGAGTCTCACGTGTGGAGATGTAGTGGATTAGCCGCTGCGGGTTACCCACGGAGTGAAGTGTTCGATGCCTACTGAGATAGATTAGGAGCATATCATTAGGGATATATTAGGGACAGTAGCAGTTGTTATGGTAAATAGCCATTTTAGGGGGGACTGTTGTGGAAATAAGGTCTACACATATTTCCTAGTTAAAGGAAAATGTCTATTTACTCATCTCACACTATGCTATAGAGTTAAGCACACATGTTTAATCAAAATGGCTGCTAGAAGCTTCTAACCCCTTCCTCCCCCTGCCCCTTTAAACACCGACTAACTACCTCGTGCAGCAAGATGGCGCCGGGAAACCGTGGGAGACCCTCATGGACCTGGTGACATGAAATATTGACATATTTTTAGCTAGTAAAATGTCTATTTACTTCATTTAGTTATACTTAATATTATTCAATAAATTACTAAACTGACCACTAGATGTCACTCAGGAGTACCCCACCCATCGACCAAACACTCTAATTTTCAAGATGGCACTGGAATCCTGGGGGAGAACTCCATGACGACAGTAATGACATAAGAAGGCACACCCTGTAGGACGTGCTTTGAATAAAACACTTAACACTTAACCAATTATTGATGTATTATTCCATGTTATCTCTGACAATGCTTATGATGTAATTTTGCTTTAAAAGGGACCTGCCGTCCCCTCTGAATAAACTTTCCTCAAGTTATTCAACAACCTAGAACCTGTGTCTGGTGTGAATTACTTCAGGGAGCGTGCACGCATTGTTTCATTGATTTGGCCAGGGGCAGATACACAAAGAAATAATCAATACTTTAATTGATTTTTCCATTTCAACCACCATAAAAAATGAATATGTAGAACTGAAAAATAATAATAAGAAATAATAAATATTAAAAATTAGAGAGAAAAAACACAGAATGTTTTATATTAAAAACATATACAAAGTAAACCCCAAAAATAACATAAAAATGCAGACACTATCATAAAGTGTATTATAACATAAAACAAAACAAAAATAAAAAATATTTAGAATAAATCTAGCTCTTCATTCAAGCCGTTAGGTGTCATAGTATTTAGCTTAAAAATCCACATGGACTCAGACTTTATTAGTTCCCCTTTTCTTACTGCTCCATCCTGGTGTGGAGGAATATGTGTTAACCCCATTAACTTAAGACCTGAGGGATTCTTTTCATGGTACATAGCAAAATGTTGGGCTACTGACGACTTAGTATTATAACGAATTATAGCCGTTCTATGTTCTCGAAACCTGCACTTCAAGGGCCTAGTAGTTTGGCCCACATATTGCCGATCACACGGGCAGATTAAGAGGTATACTACAAATGAAGTGTTACAGGTAATTTCAGATTGCACTGAAAATACCTCAGAGCTATTATAAGGGCTAAAACTTGAAACGAGATGGCAAATATAGCCACAGGTGAGACATTTAGTATGGCCACAACGTTTGTTAATTAGACCCTCTTTCTTCGCTCTCGTTCTTCTTTCATTGGAGTGTTGTAACTTAGAGGGAGCTAGAATATTTTTCAGGCTGGGAGCTTTCCTGAATGTGATCCTAGGGAATTCTGAAATGCAAAAGGATAGCCAGGGATCTTTAGTCAAAATCGGCCAATACTTATAGAAAATCCCAATAATGTCATCAAAAGCTATATTAAATGTAGATGTAAAGATGGGTGTTGTGCCTCTACCCACCTCTCTTGTGCTGATATTATATTTTGCTTTCTTCATCTTGGGGACATGAGTATTATCCAGTAGATCTAGGATCATATGATGCTCATAGGTATTGGGCTCATATTCAGAATACACAGTTGGGAGGGGATTAATCTTACTAGAAGGACCCATAGAACAGTTCCCAAGTGGAGCATTAACCTTATAATTGTGCCCTTTTAAATACGCATTTAATACCTTATTTGGAGGATAAGATTTTTCAATAAAGCGTTGGCATAACACAAGGGACTCTTTCTCATAGTCAGACATGAACGAACAATTTCGTCTGATTCTAGTGAATTGTCCTAAAGGTATATTTTGTATCCATGTAGGATGATGGCCACTTCTAGCATGTAGATAACCATTCACATCGACACTCTTTTGAAAAGTTTTAGTAGTAATTCTTCCTTTAGTCCCAGTCAAAGTCAGGTCTAAGAAATCAATAGAAGACCTATGTTTCTTATAAGTAAAAGAGAGGCCCCATTGGTAATTATTGATATAAGTCATGAAGCTTTCTACTTCATTCCAATCACCTCTCCAAATAATAATGATATCATCAATAAACCTCCGATAGAAGGCGAGTCGCTCCATCCAGTAAGGGTTTGCGAAAATCATAATTTGTTCCCAGTGACCCATAAATAAATTAGCATAGGATGGAGCAAAACTCGCCCCCATCGCATTTCCCTTTGTCTGTACAAAAAACTTCCCACTAAACTCAAAATAATTATGTTTTAACATAAATTCCGTAAATTTAATAATGAATTCTGACTGTTTTACTGGAAGGAGAGGATCTGATTGTAAATATAGGGAGATGGCTTTTAGGCCCAAGGTGTGATCAATATTGGAATAGAGGGCTGCCACATCAATTGTTAGCCAGCCATACTGTTCTGACCACTCAATCTCCTTAATTAGGGACAACATATGTCCTGTATCCTTTAGAAAAGAGGGGAGATGTGGAACATATCTCTGTAAATGAAAATCAACCCACTTAGAAATGGGTGAAATCAGTGAGTTTAAACCCGATATTATCGGGCGACCTGGAGGATTAGTGAGAGATTTATGCACCTTTGGGAGGTAATAGAAAATGGGGATCTCTCCCTGTGTTGTGAGGAAGAAACTTCTTTCTTTTTTGTCTATGACCCCAATCAGAAAAGCCGATTCTATGAGGTCTCTCAATTCACCCCTGAATCGTAAGGTAGGATCATGTCTTAAAACCTCATAATAGTCTCTATTTTCCAAAATCCTCTCAGCTTCCTTAAGATAATCAACTCTATCCAACAAGACAATCCCCCCTCCCTTATCCACTCCTTTTATGATAAGGTTACAATTGGCTTTCAAGCTAGTAATGGCCGCTAATTCTGATTTATCCAAATTATTACACACTCGGTCCCTCTTCGTTTTGAGAGTCTCACAAAGGGCTCTCAAATCCTTCAGAACCAGTTCATAAAACATTTGAATGTAGGGACCTTTATCCACCTGGGGATAAAACATAGAGGGAGGTTTAAATCCAGATGGAATATTAGCCTCTATTATATTTGGCACATCCTCACACTGCTGTGAGAGGTTCTCTTGTTCATCCAATAAAGAAATTAAATTATAGAAAATTATTTTATCCTGTGGGGTATTAAAAATCTTAGGACAATCTTCTGGACCCTTAGACTCCCTGATGTTAAATGATCTTAAAACCGTTAATTTCTTAACGAAATGATTAAGATCTTTAAATAAATCAATGATGTTGGGTAGTCTATCCGGGGCATATTTAAGTCCTTTACTCAATAGGGAGATCTCCCCCATATTTAGGGTATGATGAGACAAATTAAATAGACCTCTCATTAAAGACATCTCATTTTGGCCGGGCTGTTTCCCCCTTCCTCTCGTTCCTCTATGGGTACCCCCCTTCTCTTTTTGTTGTTCGTATTTTTGAAGAGAGGAAAAGTTCTCTCCTCTCTTGTTTGAGGGGGGACTGACTCTAAAAAATCATCACAAATACTGTAACTATTGTTTTTTCCAGGAGCAGTATGTTTAAATTTCGCACCTAGATCACAAGATGAATCAACCCCCCTTTTTTCTTTTTCCTTTTTCCCCTCCCTCTCCCTACTGTTACAGTGGGGGTTACTCCCCAGTGAGGTATAGTTGGAATCAAAAAATTCACCTTTATCACGTGGGGGTGGGGGATGGTTAATTCTTTTATAGCCAGATTTGGCTCTATACGAGGTAGAGGGGGTCAGGTTACCATTTTGGGAGAATTTAACTACATCCGCATAAGAGCTAGACTTATGTCTCTGATTACCTTCAAAGGATGGATGAGAATGTTGTGATTTAGCATATTTTGATGATGGTACAAACGGGCCTTTCTTATATGAAATGGACTTAAAGCCACGTTTCCTTTGCCAACTCCTAATCTGTTCATTTCGATAGTCAAGTTTATCCCTATGAAATTTCTTGCTCTTATGCGTTATAAGATCTTTCTCAAAACTAATCAGTTTTAGATTGATGTCTTCATCCAACTTTGCGATAATAGTGGATTGCTGCTGAGTAGAGCTAATCCTTTCCTGAAGGTCCTGAATTTTCTTTTCGGTAACAAGGAGCCTCGACTCTCTATATCTAATGAGGATATCTATCAGTACAAAAGAGCATGTATCAAGGGCACTCAACCATTCCTGTTCTAGAGGGGTATTATCATTAAAGAATGGTTGTTTGTCAAATCTGAGGCCTCTTGGGATAAATTTATTATCCACATATTTTTTCAAAAGGGCACTATCCCACCAATCTCTCATTTCGGTTTTAAGTGTTTTTTCTAATTCAAAAAATAATTTATGTATATTAGTTTCAATAACTGGAATGGTCTCGACAGTGTCTTGATCGCTTTCTTTTAAGAGATTGATTCTTCTATCAAGCCTATTATTAATACTGTTGAGATTCATTGTCAAAAAAAAAAAAAAAACCCAATTAGGGGTATAGATAAAAATGGCCTAACAATACACCTGATAGCGCTTGTATATTAATGTGAAAACAATACTAGAAAACTGATAAGAAGGTGTAATTAATATAAAACAATAAAATGGGCTACAACATATAACTACAAGCGACCTGAAATGAGTGTAAGCTCAAAAAGTTTGGAAAAATATGTGCGCTCCTAAAATATTAAAGTAACACTTAAAGTACAAATATATATATAATAGATAAAAAACTAACTGTGTATTCTGAATATGAGCCCAATACCTATGAGCATCATATGATCCTAGATCTACTGGATAATACTCATGTCCCCAAGATGAAGAAAGCAAAATATAATATCAGCACAAGAGAGGTGGGTAGAGGCACAACACCCATCTTTACATCTACATTTAATATAGCTTTTGATGACATTATTGGGATTTTCTATAAGTATTGGCCGATTTTGACTAAAGATCCCTGGCTATCCTTTTGCATTTCAGAATTCCCTAGGATCACATTCAGGAAAGCTCCCAGCCTGAAAAATATTCTAGCTCCCTCTAAGTTACAACACTCCAATGAAAGAAGAACGAGAGCGAAGAAAGAGGGTCTAATTAACAAACGTTGTGGCCATACTAAATGTCTCACCTGTGGCTATATTTGCCATCTCGTTTCAAGTTTTAGCCCTTATAATAGCTCTGAGGTATTTTCAGTGCAATCTGAAATTACCTGTAACACTTCTTTTGTAGTGTACCTCTTAATCTGCCCGTGTGATCGGCAATATGTGGGCCAAACTACTAGGCCCTTGAAGTGCAGGTTTCGAGAACATAGAACGGCTATAATTCATTATAATACTAAGTCGTCAGTAGCCCGACATTTTGCTATGTACCATGAAAAGAATCCCTCAGGTCTTAAGTTAATGGGGTTAACACATATTCCTCCACACCAGGATGGAGCAGTAAGAAAAAGGGAACTAATAAAGTCTGAGTCCATGTGAATTTTTAAGCTAAATACTATGACACCTAACGGCTTGAATGAAGAGCTAGATTTATTCTAAATATTTTTTATTTTTGTTTTGTTTTATGTTATAATACACTTTATGATAGTGTCTGCATTTTTATGTTATTTTTGGGGTTTACTTTGTATATGTTTTTTTTTTTTCAAATTTGAATTTTATTGACTTTTTCAAGCATGCAAACTTGGGGAAGTACAGAAAGGAAGGGGGGGAGGGGGTGGGGAAGACAGGTTATCAGCATTCGTGTTTAAGCAGTTGTGCGGGTAGACAGTTATACCATTATACCAATGTACCATTATACATTTATACAGTTATACAGTTATACCATTATACAGTTATACAATTATCCACTTTTACGTGGGTTCCCAGGTAAATGTGTATCTCCCCGCTAATCACCATTCTCGTGTAGACAGTTGTACGGTTGTACAGTTATACTCTTATACCATTATATCATTAGGCTGTTGTGTATGGGCTCCTAGGTATATTTACATTTCCCCATTATGCGGTTGATAAAGGTTGTCCCTGGCGTATCTCCCACTACCTGTTGCATGATGTAAGCTGGGGCATTTGCTTGTACACCTAGTGGATGCTGTCGACGCCACCTTTTGTGGGCCTTGATGGGTGGTTTGCTTTCTGCCCACTAGTGTGGTTATAGCTTATCTCCAGCTTCCCGCCCTCATACCTCGGATGTTGTGCTAGCCTTCCAAGTCTTGTATGCCTCAAGTATATGAGTGCGTTTCCCAAATTGTGCTGCTGTCAAGTTCGTACTCCCAGTTTTGTTCAACCTGTTTTATCACATCCTGGATAGTGGGGGTTGTTGTTTTTTTCCACAACCTGGATATCGTCTGATTTGCTGATATGAGGGTGTGATAGAGAATCGTCCTAATGTGCTTCGGGATGCCCTTGGGCAACATAAACAAGATGCATGTTTGTGGGTTATCTAACCTGGGTGTCGGATATATTTTTTGTAAATGTTGGATCACCTCCTTCCAAAATGGGCTAAGTGCGGCGCAGGACCACCAGATATGTAGCATGGTCCCCACCTCACTCCCACATCTCCAGCATTTGTTGGTAGTGTTTGGCCACATCTTTTGGAGTTTGTCTGGTACTAAGTACCAGCGGTACAATAGTTTGCGTTGTAGTTCTAGGTGTGTGTGGCATGCTGTGAGTCCCTGATGCGCCAGATATGCCCGGTCCCATGTGTCTTCTGGAAACGTCTGGCCTAACTCTTGGTGCCACGCCAATTTGATCTTATCTAGTGTTTGTGTTCATGTTGCTATTAGCTCCTGGTATCCCCATGATAGGGTTTTCCCCAGTGTCTTTTTGCCCACACAGTGTTTTTCAAGTCTCGTCATATTCAGTTCATCGTCCCATTTATCTTCGGCGTCTAGCTTACTTGAAACGTAGGACTTTAGTTGCATGTAAGAGAATATGACCTTATTGGGCAGTGTGTATTCCTCCTGAATTGCCGGTAGTGCTTTCAGTCGCCCCCTGTCTATCACCTGATATATATGGTGTATCCCCCCTTTCACCCATGTCTCCCACGGGAAAGTTGGGATGTCCAGCCCTACTGTTTGGATTGGTGTGGCCATAGGAAGCTTTTGTTTTGCCACCAGTTTGTCTCTTATTTTGTGCCATATTTGTAGAAGGGTCTGGGTGCTGGGCAAGAGTTTGTCCCTGGTGTGCTTAGGGCAGTTTCCTTGCCATATAAGTGCTCGTAGGTCCCTTCTGGGTGCCCAGTGTGCCTCTATGGCTATCCATTGTGGTGCCTTGGCGGTGAGGTTTATTTGTGTTATGTTATGGAGGTACGCTGCTCTATTGTAAGCCGTTAAGTTCGGGAGGCCTAACCCCCCCCTGCGGACTGTCTGCTGTAGCGTCCCTGCTGCCACTCTTGCTTTTTTCCCCTCCCAAATGAAGGCACTGATGGTGTGCTGCATATTTTTAAGGTATTGCTTTGGTAGGGGTATCTGTAGTGTACGGAACAGGTATTGGATTTTTGGTATTAGCGACATTTTGACTGCTGCTATGCGCCCTGTCCATGACAGGTATTTTCCCTTCCATGCTTGCATGGAGTCTGTGAACTCTTTGTGCATGCGTACATAGTTGTGGTGGAATAATTTATCAGGGTTTTTTGTAAGTTTGAGGCCCAGAAAGGTTAGGTGGTCGTTTCTCCAGTCTAAGGGGAATGCCTCTCTCAGTCTGGACGTGAGGTTTGTGCCTAGATGCATCCCCAATGCTTGTGTCTTGGTGACATTCAATTTGTAATATGATACTTCACCATATGATTCTATGTGTAGCATCAAATTTGGCAGGGAGATTAGGGGCTGTGTGAGCGTTACTAGGATGTCATCTGCAAATAGATTGAGCTTGTACTCCCTGTCTCCTATTGTGATGCCCTGTATGGATGGTTCCGCCCTTATCGCCGCTGCAAGGGGCTCCAGTGCCAGGATATATAATAGTGGGGACAAGGGGCACCCCTGCCTGGACCCATTCGTTATGTTGATTTGTTTGGACACAAATCCTGCATTGAGTACCCTTGCTGTGGGGTGGGAGTATAGTGCTTTTACCCCATTTATAAATGATCTAGGGAACCTGTACTTTTGGAGCACTGCTTCTAGAAAAGGCCAATTAAGGCGATCAAAGGCCTTTTCTGCGTCCAAGGAGAGTAAGACACCCTCCGTCCGATTTCGTCTTAGGCTGTGTATGAGGTCGATCACTTTCCTCGTGTTGTCTGATCCCTGTCTACCTGTGGTAAAGCCCACCTGGTCATCATGTATCAGTGTAGGGATGATGTGTTTTAGCCTATTTGCCTGTATTTTAGCATAGATTTTTGTGTCTGTGTTTAGTAGGGATATTGGCCGGAAGTTTTGACTACATGTGGGTGGTTTGCCTGGTTTTGGAAGTGTTATAATGTGAGCTCCTAGCATGTCTGCCGGGGCTTCTGCTTTCCGGGTGATGGCATTAAAGGTGTTTGTTAGGTGTGGTGCAAGAGTGGCAGCAAATCGTTTATAGTACGCGTTGGTAAACCCATCGGGTCCTGGTGCTTTCCCCTTGGGGAGGCTCGCTATTACCTGTAGCACTTCTTCCTCTGTGATAGGGGCTTGTAGGCCCTCCCTCTGGTCCTCAGTAAGGCCCGGTAGTGATATACCCTCCAGGTATCGTTCTATTCGTGTTTGTGACGGTTGGGGGGTATTTGGGTCCCGACCCAGGTTGTACAGGGTCGTATAGTAGTCGGCGAACACGTCGCTGATGTCTTTGGGTGTAACCCTTTTTTCCCCTTCTGAGTTCAGTATGAATGGGATTTTTGTTTGTGCGTTCCTTTGCGACAGTCTCCTCGCTAAGAGTTTGCTGGCTCTATTTCCCTGGGTGTAGTGTGCTGCCTGAAGCTTCCGCATTGTGAACCCCATTTTTACTAGGTCATGTTTTTTGCCTTCGTCTATTACTCGTTTAATTTGTTCTAGGAGCTGTGGGGTTGGTGTGAGTTGGTTCTGTTTGGTTAGATTGTAGAGGGTAGTCAGCCATTCTTTTCTTTTTGTTTGGGTTGCCCTTTTTATTGCACTTGCTTTCCCTATAAGGAGTCCCCTTACAACTGGTGTGTGGGCCTGCCACAGTGTTTCTGGTGATATGTCTGGCGTTGTGTTCGTGTCAAAGTAGTTGGAGAGGTCGTCTTTGACTGTGTCGCTGTATTGTCGGTCTGTCAGTAGAGATTCATTTAATCTCCATGGGCTTCGGTGCTTGTAGTCATATGCGTCGCTTAGCACTAAGGTTATTGGGGCATGGTCTGACCACGTTATGGTACCTATCGTGCAGGACATGATGTGGTTGAGGTGGGCACCTTTTATATAGTACCCGTCAATACGCGAGTAAGTGTTATGTACCTGAGAGAGGAAGGTGTAGTCCCTCTCCCCAGGGTGTTGCAATCTCCATGCGTCGTAGTAATCGTGTTCTTTGAGCAAGCGTACTAGTGGTTTGCATTCCCTCTGGAGGGTAGCTGATCTGGGGGTGTTTGGCTGTACTGTGGTATCCCACTTGGGGTCTAGTATGTGGTTGAAATCCCCACATAATATAGTAATGCACTAGTGTGATGACTTTATGTAAGAAATTCCTCTGGTGTGTGTTGGGTGCATATAGGTTGACTATCGTGTATTCTAAATTGTTGATTTCGCATATCATGATAATATATCACCCTTCTTTGTCTATGGATATGTATAACGGTTTGAAGGACACATCCTTGCTGATGAGGATGGATAACCCTTTCGTTTTGGACGTGGAGGTGCTATGGAATTGAGCTGTGTATTGCGCCTGGGCTAGGATTATTGATTTTTTGAGGTGTGTTTCCTGCAGGCACACTACATCAGGGCATTCCCTGCGCAGATCTCTTATGAGGCAATATCGTTTTACTGGGGTGTTTAACCCTTTTACATTATGACAGTGTATCTTCATATTTTATTGTGTGGTGTTGAAGCATCTTGCTTTTGACTTTGGGGGTCAGTGTCTGGTGTACTACTCCTCCCTGGGTCCTATGGCCTCCATCTCGGATATATGCTACGTGGTCTCCAACCTGTCTGGTGGTGGGGGGAAGGGTGGGGTGGTGAGCGAGGGTGGAAGCAGTCATGCTAACCTTATGCAAGACCTTTGGGGTAAACAGTGCAACATAAAACAAAACATACAATATCACAGTATTACAATTGAACATTTCCCACTGAAGGGTGGGGCACCCATTATGTGGTGCCATTGGGGTGCGTGGTGAACTCTGATGAGTGATGTGTGCGGTGTAGCCAGGTGAGCATGCCATGCCCATTACACGCTATCTTTTTGCCTGCGTGTGTTTTGCGGCTAAGTGGTGAAGGGTGAGATGGGTATGATTTCTAGCGTGTCTGGGGTGTAGCTTCTGGACAGGCCTGTATTTAGGTCTGGGCTCCTATCAAGTTGTTGTGAGTGAGTGTTTTTTTTTTTCTCCTTTTTTCCTCTCTCTGTCTCTATTTAGTGTGCTAGGCACTGACATGTGCCAAGTTAATGGTGTGGCTGTGTGAGTTATATAACGAGTGATAGGGTTTGAGTGTGCGTGTCATGTGTGTCAGGTATACTTGCGGCCCATTGTCCGACTGCTCCCTCTGGAGTCTCTGTTAAGTCCCATCTCTTGCTTGTAATCCCTTGGTGGGATCATTTTTTGGCCCTCTTCCACTCCGGAGATAGTCTGCGCTGATCTGCAGCCTTTGCCCCTGCCTGGGTTGGTTGAATGCTCCGGATCAAGCACGGATAGATCCCATAACTCCAAAGAACATACTCTAGATAAGACTTTTCTTATTTTACTACAGCTATTTATTTGGACTATTTGCAATTTTCATTTGTGTATTGGCGCAGCCCTTATCTCTTATTTTCTCTCTTTCTGTGTTATTTTAAGGGTTCTTGAGGGATTCCCTTATAGGGTTGCTGCCCTCATATTAGCTAGCGCTTACTCTTTGTTCTGTTTTAACTCTGTTTTAATTCCCTCTTGAGTCAGCTGCTTCCTAATCCCCAATATGTCAATTTTTGATTTTAGGAATAATTATATTATCGATGTAAATAATGTCTTTGATACAGAAGTCATTAGTCCTATGCCTACTAACTATCCTAATATAAGTCAAGAAGAATTGTTCACAAAACTAGAAAAAACTCTAAGTACAGAAATTAAACTAAAATGGGAGATAGCCACTTTAAAAAAATATATTGACGAGCAAATCACTCCCCGTGGCTTAAGACTACTCAAATTACCCACTTCCGATCAAGACGACTTAGAGTTTATGGAAGAGTGGAACAATAAATTGGAGCTTTGCACTCTAGGCCTTATGGAGACCTTAATAATAAAAAAAAGTAAAAAATTGTCCACTCTAGACATCGAAATTAATGGGCTTCGAGACAAACTTCTACCTTTTACAGAAACACAAGCATACAAACAAAACTCTATACTTATCCAAAGTAAGATCGAGAAAGTTGAAATCGAAACTAAACATATAAAAATAAAAAAATATATAAGAGACAAAACCGATTACTCCAATAAACAGGTTAGGACCTACCATTTAAACAAAAAATACACTTCACAATACCCCATCCAGAGAAATAACTATGCAAGAACTAATACTCATCACGCAACTAAACACTATGAAAACTCTGAGGTAACACACCAGTTACACCAACATCAATATCATCACACAAGAAAACCTTCCAATTCACTACCAAACTCACACATATCCAGGGCACCAACTAATCACTATCGTGGTCCCCCGCAACGATCCCATTACTCCAATACTACACACAGTGGTGTATCCTTGTTTTGTGCTGCCCTAGGCAGCACAAAACTCAGGCGCCCCCCTGCCCCCGCGCCACCCCCACCCAACCCTTCCCCCCCCGCCCCACCTTCTAAATACACACACACAGTCAGACACATACACACACACACACAGTCAGACACATACACACACACACACAGTCAGACACATACACACACACACACAGTCAGACACATACACACACACACACACAGACACATACACACAGACACATACACACACAGTCACATACACAGTCAGAGACACACACAGTCAGACACATACACAGACACAAACACACACAGTCAGACACAAACACACACACACTCACAAACACACACAGTCAGGCACAAACACACATTAACTTTTTTTTTAAATTTAAATCCCCCCCCAACCTCCTTACCTTTGGGAGTGCTGGGGGGTCTCTCCCTGGTGGTCCGGTGGCTGCAGGTCAGGCGGCGCTGACAGGTGGGGCGTGGGAGCACTTCCTCTGAGCTGACTGCTCAGCTCCCTCGCGCGCCCGGCTGCAGAGGAGGCTGGGAGCGCGTCATCTTCCGGCTCCCAGGCTCACTCTGCGGCAGCGAGGGAGCTGAGCAGTCAGAGGAAGTGCTCCCTCGCCGGCGCCCAGCGCCGCCTCGGGATGTCAGTTAGCCGCGAGGCTAACTAGGCATTTGCCCTGGGCATTTGGGGGGCGGCTTTTTTTGCCGCCCCCTGAAAAATGCCGCCCAAGGCAAATGCCTTGTTTGCCTCGCGGCTAATACGCCCCTGACTACACAATATCGTTCATTTCCCCAACGCAATCAGTACAATTCTCACCGTACTCATCACAAGATTCCATCATCACCTACATACCAAAATACATTAGTGCTCCAATATAAACAATTGTCCCCTAAACCACAGAGATCGAAATATATTAATGACCACAATGAATACTCTAACTACCAGAAGTCACCCACAATTCCCCACCATTCTAATAGATACCAACTACTATCACTAGACTCAGAATTCGAAAACGACGACCATTTTTTAGAAATTCGTACTCATCACACTGCACTAACTCAAACACCTCACCCCTCACGGCCAAGAAAAAGAATTTTAAATTTAGAGGAAGAAGAAGCGGCAGACGCGAACAAAAGAGAAAGACTAGAAAGATAACGACTTCTTCAACTAGTACTAGCAGTGGCATTTTTAACCTCTCACAGAAAATTTTAACCAGCGCACAATTAGCTGTTTTAACTAAAGGTCTTAAATTTGCCCCCACTAATACTTTTAAATCTTTTGAAGCTTTTATAGATGTCAATAAATTTGTTCGGAAAGCCACTCTTAAACGATTTTTTTTAGAAAAAAATGGAGATAATCAGAGTCAATATCCGGTTTTACCCTCTCCTACCCCGTCCCATATTAATTCCATCATGAATACACACCTCAGAGAAAAATCCACCTTTTATCCAGCTCACTTTAAATCTGCCCCTCTAACGATGTTTGAAAAATTGGTTATAAATGATTTAGAAAAAATTAAAAACAACAAATACGATCCTCATAACCTTACACACACAGAAAAGTTGGCATTAAAAGAATTACAGGACGACGTAAATATTGTCATCAAGCCTGCAGATAAAGGTGGTGGAATAGTTATTCTATCTAGCTATATGTATATTGAAGAGGCACATAGACAATTGCACGACAAAAATGTATATGATAAACTCCCCTCAGATCCCATCAAACAGATACAAACTATTTTAACTCAGTTTTTAGCTAAAGGCGTCAATTTAGGTATTTTAAACAAACATGAATTTAATTTTTTAAATAATAAATTTCCCGTTACTCCAGTTATTTACTTCCTTCCCAAAATCCATAAAAATGAAACGGTACCACCGGGGAGGCCTATTGTGTCTGGCATAGGCTCTCTCCTATGTAATCTCTCTCAATATATCGATATCCTCCTACAGCCTTCAGTCAAACGTATGAGATCCTATCTCCAAGATTCCATGGCCCTTTTAAAGTTTTTAAATAATTTTACATGGAAATCTAATTTTATACTGGTGACTTGCGACGTTCAATCACTATATACAATCATACCTCATGATATTGGCTGCAAAGCTGTAAGAGATATCTTGATGAGTGAGGGACAAATTCCTGATATACAAATCGATTTTATTTTAGAAGGTATCAATATTATTTTAAAGAATAACTATTTTTGGTTTTTAAACTCTTTTTACCTCCAAAGAAGAGGCACAGCTATGGGAACTAGGTTTGCTCCCAGCTACGCGAATCTATTTATGGCCGACTGGGAATCTACAGCTGTTTTTAGTGACCATTCTTGGAGAGCGAACCTGGTTTCATTTTTTAGATATATTGATGACCTTTTTTTTATATGGGAAGGTTCCGAAGATGATCTTAACTCTTTTATCACCACTCTTAACAACAACGATAGAGGCATAATCCTCACTCATGAATATAGTAGGGAACAAATTAACTTTCTAGACCTCAATATTTTTATTAAGGATGGCAAAATACACACTAAAACTTATTTTAAAAAAGTATGCGTAAATACTGCTATAGATAAGAGCAGTTGCCACTACCAACCCTGGTTAGACAGTGCTCCGAAGAGTCAAATATTGAGACTCCGGAGGAACTGCTCAGAAATAAGCGATTTTAATACTCAAGCTAATGTACTGAAAGATAAATTCATCGAAAAAAATTATTCTGAAACGGAATTGACCAATACCATTAGAGACATTCAAAATAAAGATAGATATGAACTTCTAAAATATAAACCCAAAACTAAAGATGAATCTATGCCCCTAACAATTATTTTTAATTTTAATAATAAAAGTAATAATGTAAAAAAGATCATAAAAAAACACTGGCATATCCTACAACAGGACGATACCCTTGGTAAAATTATACCAGAGCGTCCGAATGTAATATTTAGAGGAGCCAGAAATTTTAAATCAATACTAACAAAAAATTATACAAAGGAAGTGAAAAATATACCCCCTATATCCTTCTTTCCCCAAATTAAAGGTTTTTGCAAATGCAAGACGTGTATAGTTTGTAGAACTACTGACCCTGCTGTCCCATGTAAAGTTACTCAGTTTATGTCGAATCGGACAAACAAGGTCTACAAAATTCATGATTTTATTAACTGTTCTACTAAAAATGTTATATATCTGCTCGAATGCCCCTGTGGCCTCCAATATGTTGGAATGACCACAAGGTGCTTAAAAACACGCTTAAGCGAGCATTGCAGAAACATCAAAAATGGATACCAGAACCATTCAGTATCCAAACATTTTATTCAACATAATAGAGACCCTAGTAAGCTGAAATGTATAGGCATTAAAAAATGTGTGATTCCCTGGAGGGGTGGAAATATAAAAAATATCTAAGGTAAAGTGGAAATGGAGTGGGTGTACAGACTCCAAACTCTTACACCCCATGGTCTCAATGTAGACTTTGATTTGTTCAATTTTTTATAATAATTTTTTAGCATCTTTTTCACATTTTGTAATCTTTTTTTTTTCACACTATCTTCTTCTGCCAGTTTTTAGTAGCCAGTACACCTTCCCATATCCATTTTATCCATTCTCATTCGTTTTATGTAATATGCTTCACTTAATTTTTTTTATTTATGTTTTCCCTTATGGTTTCCTTTCCATGCTTGGTCGGCCGCATTGTTTTTATGCCGACTAAGCTTTTTTTGTTGCTCAGACGACGGCTGCAGCCTTGTGCTCGCCGTCGTCTGTTTATTTGGTTTCCTGGACGACGGCCGCATTCCCGTGCGAGCCGCCGTCGTTCCACCTCTCCTACTGACGTCAGCCGCAATTAGTGTGCGAGCTGACGTCTTACTGTTCACATAGACGCCGGCGGCTGCGCAGTGCGCGCCGGCGTCTACACTATTACTCCTGGTTTCCTGGACGACGGCCGCATTTCCGTGCGAGCCGCCGTCGCTCCACCCCTCCTATTGACGTCAGCCGCAATTAGTGTGCGAGCTGACGTCCTACTGTTTACATAGACGCCGGCGGCTGCGCAGTGCGCGCCGGCGCCTACACTACTACTCCCATACTCCCCAGCGGCATGGTGCCGGTCACATGACCGCACACATTAATTTACAAATATAGAGTTATACTTTTCGTTTTACACATGTACTAATACCATAATACTTATAATTAACATATGATTGTATAAGAGTGTTGATCTCTCTACTTTTAAACTGTTTTATCAACTTATGTTTTTACTCCTTGTTGATTGGCTGCTCACTTTAGGCGCCAATTTTATAGAATTACAGTTGTTATATAAACTATGTTATGCCAGGTTTCAGGTTCTTACCCCATATTGATAACGCCATTTGTGGCGAAACGCGTTTATGGACTTTTAATTGTGTATTTTATATATATTAAAGTATATTTGGTTACTTTTTAATCTGTGCCACTTATCCTTTTTATACACTCTAATTTATTTACTACCTGGCATTTTCTCAACATCTCGGACTCCAAGAAATCCTAGGTGGGGATCATACCACCAGCGCTACGTCAAGGAGCAGTTGTTCTGCTCCCGCCTTGTGAGTACCCATTTTATTTTCATTTATTTTATTACCAACATTGTATCCAGTGTACACTATTGGTTGTTTCTTTCTACCCGAGTGTCTGATACACCACTGACGGAGGAAGTCTACCCTATATCCCATAAGCGGGGATCAAATCGCTGTACGCCTTCTATACTAGAGCAAGTTTAGCTCTTTCAAATGTGAGTTTTATTTTTCCCTTCTTATTCATTTTTTAGTGTTTTTAACATTTTACACTATTGGCTCTCCACCATTTTATCTTCCATATACGAGTGGATTCTCACGGATGAATATATAAAGGACAATTGCTCCGGATCAAGCACGGATAGATCCCATAACTCCAAAGAACATACTCTAGATAAGACTTTTCTTATTTTACTACAGCTATTTATTTGGACTATTTGCAATTTTCATTTGTGTATTGGCGCAGCCCTTATCTCTTATTTTCTCTCTTTCTGGTTGAATGCCCCAGCTGCGCAGTAGTTTGTGGCCTTCCTCTGGCGTGTTGACCGTTGTCAGTGTGCCATTCCTCCTGATCAGCAGGCGGACCGGGTATCCCCACCGGTACTGGACGCCATTGTTGCGCAGGGCCTCTGTGGTCGTTTTGAATTCTTTCCTTTTCTGTAGTGTAGCCGCTGACAGATCCGTGAAGATTTTTATGTGGGTGAATTTTTGTGGCAGATCCCTTTGCCCTCTCGTGGCCTGGAGAATTGCCTCTTTTACGTGGAAGTAGTGGAGGTGGGTTAGCACGTCCCTTGGTGTGTCTTGCGGCAGGAACGCTGGCTTTTGGACCCTGTGGTACCTGTCCAGGATCAGCATCTCCGCTGGTAGCTCGGGGGTCAGTGCTTTGAAGTACTCTATGAGGAAGGGGTGCAGATCTTGTTGAGACACCTCCTCCGGTATGCCTCTAATTCTCAGATTTTGTCTTCGTGAGCGGTCTTCCAGATCCATGATTTTCCTTTGGGACTGGTCCAGTAGCTGCTGCAAGTTGTGCACTTGGTCTGCCAGCTCGTTATGAGCAGATGTCTGCTCCTCCACGCGCTGTTCCACCCGTGCGGTCCTGTCCCCCAGCTCCTGCACGTCTTTGCTGAGTTCCCTCAGAGTGCTTTGGATAGACGCCAGGATTTTGCTGGACATATCCTCCAAGCATGTCTGCAGAAAGTCTTGCGTGACTGGCAGGTTGTGGGAGCCCGTGGGCGTCCTTAGCGGCAGTGTGTCGTTCCTGCCGTCGCCATCTTGGGCCTGGTCCAGCAGGCCTGTAGCTTTCGGCGTCGAGGCTCGGGTCGCGAAGAACTCCGACCTGTCGGATTTTTCTGTTTGCTTCTTGTGCTTTGGGTGGGACATCGTTAGGTGAGTCGGGGGTCCCGGTTTTTCCCGCAGGCAATGCTGTTTTTTGTCGCTTTTAGGGCTAGCTGGGAGCGGAGCTCAGTCCCGTGCGTCCATCCGCGTTGCCCGCTAAGCCACGCCCCTTGTATATGTTTTTAATATAAAACATTCTGTGTTTTTTCTCTCTAATTTTTAATATTTATTATTTCTTATTATTATTTTTCAGTTCTACATATTCATTTTTTATGGTGGTCTAACTAAAATTATATATATATATATATATATATACATTATTATGGAATTTTTTTCTTTTAACATGTTATTGTTGTTGATGAAAGTTTTTTATGGATCCAGTCCAGGGTTTACCTTTTATTTATGTTAATTAGGTCATGCCTGGGCTATTTAATCTTTGATCTGTGGCAATTACTTTGTCTTGAGAAAGTCCCGTGGGTGGGACGAAACGCGTCGACGAGTCACAGCTGATTACGTGACGTTCTGCTCTGTTGCTGTGGGGAGCTGTAGTGTTTGCCGGTGTCTGTCGGGAGTTGGTCTCTCACACCGCGGTCTTTTTTGAAGACACCGACCGCGGTGAAATACGCTATATTCAGTTTGTGGGTGAGTCTCTGTCCCACTGGTGGTTTGTGTTTCATCTGCTTTCCATCTACACCGCGGTCTTTTTTGAAGATCCCGACCGCGGTGCAACATCTATTTGTCCTCTTTCGACGGATCCCTGTCTTTTAGTCACTACTATCTCCCTTGATTTGTACCTCGGTGGGGGCCCCCACCGAGGCAAGGTACTTTTATCTTGTTTATTTGATGCTTATTTCATTTGTAATTTTTTTGTTAGCTTTTGTTATCCCTCCAGATACTTTGTTTTCACACATTGTAGCCTTAGTATCTGTCAGGTGCTTACTCTGGCTTCATTATTTGTCAGGATTTGCTCATTCATTGATATTTTATTTTGTCAAGTACCTTTCAGCAACAGATCAATTCAGTCATGCTCATATAGGCCTCATTCCCTACTGTAAAGTTCCAAACTACAGTCCACACTTCATGCTCAGTGAAATGTTTGTGCTTGTGAAATTAATTTGTTTTCCCTTACTGACATGCTATTGTTCTTCTTGTTTATAATTTAGAAAAGAAAAGTGTAATCTCGCCACATGCCAAGTTTAGGTAACCAGCTATTCTTGGAAAAAATCTTATTTGTATATGCTTAATTGGCCATATCGGCATAATTGTTGTTTCATGCACTGCAAAAATAAAGATTTTTTTGTTTTAAATGTACAAAAAATGATGTACATATACTTTTCATCACTTTTGTATGGGTTTACACAATGTGCAGCACTGACATTCAGTGTCTCCACCCTCTGCATGGAGACGCTGAACTTTCCTCACAGAAATGCATTGATTTAATGCATCCCTATGAGAAGATGCTGATGGTGTCCCCGGTCCACCTCCTTGGCTGAGATCATCAGAATTGCTTTCCTATGGGAAAGCATTGTTATTTGCTGACATCATCACTTCTGATTATGTCAGCCAAGTAGGCAGATCAGGGGCAGATTTTAATATATTTAGGGAGTCAACTGGGGGAAAGGAACACTATACATGTGTGTCCCTGACCCTATAGTTTTCCTTTAAATTGCCTTTTAAAAAGGATATTTGCAAGATTACAGATTTAGGTAATTATCTTGCTTTGCCAAAGATGTGCCCAATAAATGAAAGAGAACGTCTAAATTAAAGGGGAAAAGTCACGATTCTGAAAAATTCACAATGGAGTAAAAAATTGAAAATCACCTATAACTTGTGTAAACCTTTTTTTCTACAAGGCTCTGTTTTCTTTACATTTGTATTGGAAATTTAGCAAATTACATCATAATCCAGGTCAGACAATGCAAAGGCAGAACACACATCGAAATCATCTATAGAAACATTGTTTAATGTCTCCTCTTCATTGTTTCTATGCTGACTGTCAGGTGCAAAAGATTTTATAACAATGATTGACAGGGAGCCAAAATGGAGGCACCTAGTTGCCAGATAAAGAGATCTAGATTTCTACATTTAAGTTTATTTTTCACACCACACAAATATACATATTTGTTAAATTCGGGGTAAGTAAGCATAATATTTAAATTCCAGAGAAGTGACAGTTCCCCTTTAACCTTTTCATATGATAATCTTTCTATTAAATGTATTTTTATAGATTTATCAAATTACATTAAAATCTACTGGAGCCCAGACAAAGCATGGGCATAATTTGCAAATGAGGAAGAGGAATAAATATTGTTTCATCTATTATCAATATACTATATTTATGCTCACTGCCAGGTGCACAGGAAAATGTTTGTTACAATGATTGACAGTGAGCAAAGATGTAGATGCCCATTTGCAACATAGAGAAATGGACTAGCAAGCAAATAGCAATCCAGGAGATAAGAACTTCTAAAATAAACACACACTGCAAAATGATTACCGTAAGTGTGCACTTAAAGGGATACAATAGGCACCCAAAAATGAAGCAGTTGTAGTACATGAATCATGCCCCTGCAGTCTCACTGCTCTATTCTTTGCCATTTAGGAGTTAAATAATTTTTGTTTGTGTCCAAGCCACCTTAGCCAACACATCCCCTTGCTGTGACACACAGCCTACATGAAACAAATGGCATTTTGCTGTAGTTTCTATCTAGGCAGGGGCATGATATTTACAACAAAACTGCTACATTAAGCTAAAGTTGTTTTGGTGCTTATGACACTCCTTTAAATAGGTTTTTCTTCCAATATTATTCCCCCCAAATGTGGTGTCTTGTGAATTAGGACATGGGTGGGAAAGGGGAGGGTCTGCCCGTTGGATCGGCAGTACAGTATGGAGAAGCGTAATATAGGCATTACAAAGATTGCAGATCCTCACCCAGGAAGTCCCTCTAATGAATGTCTGACTGACTGCCACTAGAAATGGACTTAGGTAGCAATGTAAGCACTACTTTTAGTCAGAAAAGACAGTGCTTACACTGCTTAACCTGCAAGAACAGGCTATATGCCCTAAAACACTAAATAGAGGCTCTAGTCCATGTGAGTGGGCATTTGCTAAAAATTGGGTGTCTCATACGGTTATTGTACATATTACACTATTGATGGCTATTTACTTTTATTTTTGAGGTTCTGCAACTCCCCTAGAAACCCTAAGTACTGGCAAGTATTAAATTTAGTTTTATGTCAGCATTTGTGAATGGTGGCATTGCACTTAATATTTTAGGGTGTGGGATTTTATATTGCACGTCACTTTGAAGAGTATATTCTTATGCAGTGTGCAACACTATAAGCACTTAAAAAAAAAGACATGTTTGTTCACTAAGAGTAATTTTAATTAGACAAGCACTTTGGAAATTTTTGATGTGCCAATTGTATACTATTTTTTTTTTCATATACATTTCAATCCTTTTGACTCTAATCATGAATTTTGGACTGGTGTCGTTACATCACACTTCCTGTCCTCCTAACAGAGTCTCTTTCCCTCTTTAAATTTAGCAATACTAATATCCAAACCATTCCTCTTCATTATCATCTCCTACCTCACCTTCTCCAACTTTATTTCAGGAGCTCTGCAGGGCATAGACAGTAGCATTCAGTATGAGAAGTGAATGACAGCCTTCTCACTCCTGGGTGAGGACATGATGAGTGATAGTATGAATGACAGTATGACTTAAAATGGCATGTGATGGCAGTCAAAAGAGGGGGGTTGTTACTTAATTCTGCCACCCATCTTAATATGACCGTTTATTTCTACATAAGGTCCCAGGTCTATTTCTGTCAGGAAGCCTGGATTTTGCCCAGTCAGCCCTACCTTTACTTACTTAGCACAGTACAAGGGAATTTATTGGTGCTATATAAGACAAATGATTGCCACATACAAGTGTATCCAAGGTCAACATTTCCTGATGATCTTTTCATGAGAAAGTTGCTTGCTGATGAAAAGTGTCAGACACAGACTCATGTGGTATTACCCACTGGAGCACTTCCAGACACCGAAGAAATGGAGGCCTTGGGATAATCATCATAGCGGTCGCCTATGGGATTGTGCCCCATACTAAATTATTTGTTTGGATTGGATTTGCCCCCCTTTCTCCACACATCACACAACGATCACTATTTACACAATTTTGAAGCTACTTGTTTGCTACAATCTCTGGAGCATTTGGAGACTTGATTCACATGCGTTGGATTATTGTTAAAGCATATTTGGCTTTTGGTGGGAACTCCTACCCCATTGGTCCTGATGCCAGTTGGGACTGCGCTGTCAATATTTGCATTTGTTTATTTTATATTCTCTCCAGTGGCATTCCCATTTACTTGGGAGTACATGACGATTAATTTAATATAAAAATAAAACCAATATTGCTGTCTCTCAGCTGTACATATAATCAAAGTGCTGATATCAGGATCAATCCTCCTATATTATGCCCTATAAATAAAACATCAGAATGATGCTACACTTTCTATAAATGAAAAATGCTCAAAACATGGTTAAGCAAGCAATTATTTTTTATTTATAAAAGTGTTTAATTGCTATTAGCAGACCAATCATCTGCCCTATGTGCCACATCTTATAAAAAAATGTGCAATTACAGAAAAAACAAAAACATGAACTTTCACTATTGTGTCAATCATTCTGTATTCAAAAGTTGCCTTTGTAACAGTTCTCCACAGCTGGTTATCAGTATCTAGGCTTTTTCCAAAAATACTTAGAGAAATATATGAAAAAGAGTAGACATTGTTTCAAGCAATAATTATTATAAAACATGTAAAAAACTAAAAAAAAACTTTAGAGCAGCATTTGCAGCACTTGCCAGTAGATAATCTCTATGTACACAAAAAAAAAATATTAATTCAAAACCAACAAAAACAGTAAGTATACATATAAACAAACTCCTTAGGGGCAGATCACACAAATGTTTCTCTATACAAATCCAAACAAAAAATCCAATTGTGCACATTCATGTGGGTTATGCAGACTGAGATTCCAAATATTTGCCATAGATCAGGTTCTTTACTTCGAGCACCATGACCACCTCAGTGATATAAAGTGGTCCTGGTGCCTGGAGTCTGTATGTGCAGATTTGCTTTGAATTGCTGCAGATGCAGAGTTTAAACCTTCTGCTCAGGGAGGTGTAACTCCCAAGTATTCTCTAGTTCAGATAGGTTTTCAGTATTTTTAGTTTGTCCTAAAGTTTGCAATTCACTTTAAATATGGGATAAACTGCACTTTAGAGAAAACATCTGTCAATGTTCACAGATCTGTAATATTTTTTTTTTCACATGAAGGGCAGTTAGGAGGCAAGATTCCCTGCCAACTCTAGCCAATTTCTGAAATAAAAAAAAAATTAGTTTCCTAAAACAAATAGGTAATTCTAGAATATAACAATACAAAAGGTGTCATGTTAATCCACCATCTGAATGTCTTTGGAGTAGAAAATACTTTTTTTTTTTCCCATACAATGACCATGAACCACTTTCCATAAGAGGCCCTAACAAAGTTGTGATATGATCTTCCCACTATGAACAAAACTGAAAATTGCATTAAATGTTTTATTTTTCACCTTCTGGCTTAACAATCAGAGCTATATTAAAAATCAATGGCATTCATTTCAAACCATGTAACCATGTGACTGCAGAAACATTGCAGTAATATTGTTTGTAAAGTTATGCACAAAGAAGGAAGCTGTTGACATTACGTACACCCTTGAACCTCAACAGTTTACAAATATTATCAGTTTAAAGGGACACTATAGTCACCAAAAAAACTGAAGCTTAATGTAGTGGTTCTGGTGAGTATAATAGCTCCCTTTAGGCATTTTCATGTAAACACTGCCTTTTCAGAGAAAAGGCTGTGTTTACATTGCCCCTAGGGAGACCTCCAAGTGTCCACTGGAGGGGCTTCCTGGCTCAGCCCTGCCGTTCAGCGTCCCCACGCTCTGCATAGAGACGCTGAATTTTCCTCATAGAGATGCACTGATTCAATGCATCTCTAGGAGGAGGTCCTGATTGGCCAAACCGGCATTTGTCCCCGCCCCCGTGCCCGATTCTAGCCAATCCAATGCTTCCCCTATGGGAAAGCATTGGATTGGCTAAAAAGCAGCCATTTTGATGATGTCACAAAGGGGGGGGGGGGGTGTTTTGGGCCAATGCTGGCAGACCCTGCGGTGCTGGAAAGAAGGTGAGTTTTATACTTTTATAGGGGGGCAAGCTACCTAAATGGTGGGTTTTGCCCCCATAGGGTCAGGAATACATGTTTGTGTTCCTAACTCTATAGTGATCCTTTAAAACAGTAAATGTGTCTAACGGCACATGCAAGTTTTTGCGTCAATTACACTATATGTTTTCACTTTTACATGGCAAGATTTTCATTAGTGTTATTGCTGCCCTACATTGGCTGAGAACTTGTACACATTACAGAGAACTACTTCATCAAGAACATACAAAGGAATATGGAATCACAGCCACATTAATAGGGCACAGGTACCTTTAATCAGAGACAGATAAAAGAACTCTGTAAACTGTTAGTGCAAATTAATTGTTTGCATACACTCTTCTTGTTGGGGTGAACGCCATCCTAGACCCAAGAAAATAATTAAGAGCAAAAACAAGTCCTGATATTACTACTATCTGGTATTGACAACTGCCCCTCCCGAAAAACAATACTGAGACTAATGAAGTGGAATTTTTTTGTTAAAATAAACAGAAGTGGAGGCCAGTCATAGTAAAAGGTAGGCAAAGTTCCTTGTCAGTATTTGTTGCAGTGGTAAGGACTAATGAGAATTAGAATGTGAATGCTTTAAATGAAATATTTATGTACTGTCCTGTTTTCTTGGGCTGTCATCAGGTAACAGTATCACGGGATGGAACTGGACTTCTTCAAAGCAGTTGTTGTTTTTCAAATACGTGTATATACACCAAATGTTGAATACAGTGGATTAAGTTGGAAGAGTCAAATAGAATAGAATAGAGACTCGTGCCCCCGTCATCTTTAAACTCCCCCCAGTCTCCTCTAAAGAATCAAAGCAGACCTGTCACTTTTCAATAATTCATAAAGATATATATACACACACACACATATATATATGGACTACTTTGTGTTATGGTAAAATCTGAGGTTGAAAAAAACTGACAAAAGGCAGAACTCCACCGTCAACTTTGGTCAAATGACAGCTGTGGGATTCAGCCTCTGTCTAAGTAGGATCCCAAGGTCTCCTCCACTGACCTCAGTGTTGTACTCTCACACGTGTGTGTCTGTGTGTATAAGCCACTGACATAGCTCTTGGAAACTGAAGCATCAGGAGCCAAAGAGGACAGCAGGATGAAGATGGAACAACCATGAGGGTTTCTAAGGTAAGTAAAACTTACCTCCCCTTCACCCTGTGGCCACTAAACCCACATCAGATTTCTCCACTTCGAGGGTCTTTGCAAAGTACACCAAAAGTAACGTTGAAAAAAAAATCATTCACAATAATTTTTGAGTATCTAATTTGTAATAGTATTACATATAAGGGATATTTTATGTATTCCCCTAGTTGCATCACCAACCCAGTCACATGAAAAACATGTGTTCTGTACAATATTAATGGTATACAAGGAAATTGTCTAACAGGATCAGATGACTTCCTGGTCACAACTGCTGAGCACAAAGGGCACACGACTGCATTATCATCAATAATTGAACAAGGAAGAGGAACTAATGATGTGTAGAAAGCAGAGAATCCCAATAAACATTAAGTGTATAAGACCTGTACAGTATATGTCACTGCCTGAAAATGTTTAATGTAGACTGCACAAGAAGGCCAAAAGCTTCCATTCACCAATATCACGCCTTCCTTCACCTGTCTATTGTCCCACAGCATACCTCTTCATTAGTGATGTCCCGAACGGTTCGCCGAACGGTTCGCCACGGACTCCAGTCAGCAGACACATTCCAGCCAATCAGCAGCAGACCCTCCCTCCCAGACCCTCCCACCTCCTGGACAGCTCACTAAGAATGCAGCTTCAAAATGGATGCTGTCCAGGAGGTGGGAGGGTCTGGGAGGGAGGGTCTGCTGCTGATTGGCTGGAATGTGTCTGCTGACTGAAGTCCGCGGCGAACCGTTCGGGACATCACTACTCTTCATACCTTATTTTCAATGTAAGCCAAACCAACACCCACAGATTTTTGTTTTAAAATCTGTCAGTGAAAAAATATTAAAGGAACACTCCAGTCCCCTAAAGTACTTCAGCTTGGGGTTAACTGGCTGTGCTCTTTGTCTTATTTTATAAAAGTGACAATTGTTTTTTAAAAATTGAGATAATGGTTAAGTAATGAAATTCCCTAATCACAAACTAAACACGGAATACATATTAATGTTCACTCACATTTTAAAATTCAAAGTTAATTTGTAGCAAATGCCATCAAATGCATGAATAAATACATAATGAGAGCAGGCTCTGTGCAAGAAAAATCAGGACTTGCACTTGGCTTTGAATTGGGTAACTTATTAGTGGTTCATACACACACTTACTATAAACAGTATCAAATGAATACACAGCAAACAAGTGTTAACCCCTTCAGGACCGCTGACGGTTCAGGACCGTCATAGCGAAAAACGGGCTGCAGGAAGTGATCAAAGATCGCTCCCACCGGTATAACGCTGTAACTATCTGCCAGACATCCTAGGCAGATAGTAACAGCCAATTGCAGCGTGTGAGCGATCCGCAATCGCTCACAATTGGCTGCTGTCAAAGTGGGTGTTACAAACACTCACTTTGACAGTGATCTCTGCCCCTCTCTCCTCTGTAGCGTTTTGTGAGGCGAGAGAGACAGAGATCGTGATAGTTTGTTGCAGCAGAAGAGTTCCAGAGCTTTATACAGTATCTAAAGTGAATAAAAAATCCCTTTTAACCCCTTCCCTGCCAGATCTGTTACAGCAGTGCAATTGTACTGTCTATATTTTTTTGCCCTTAAAAGGTTAAATTTGTTTTAAAAATCTGTGTCTTGGTCTGTCTTAGTCAGTCAGTTTCCTTCCCCCAAATCTCCATTAGATTTTTGTGACAGGAGTCAGTTTAGGGATTGCTGTTTAGTCTGTTTTAGTAAAAAATAAAAAAAATAAAAATGTGTGTGTTTGTAATTTGGTTTAGTCGTGTGTAAAACATGCAGCGTATGTATAACTTGCAGGAGGCATATGCCTTCTTGGCGTTAGACTCTGACGCCACTGACACTGTGTCAGATTTTGACCCAGGTCAGTTTTCTGACACGTCTAGTCAAGACGACATGTCATCTGTGTGTGAGCCGGCTGAAGAAAGAAGCTGTGCTTCCTCTGCTACACCGAATGTGGAGGAGGACTGGGTACCTCCGGTTAGCCGAGCCCAACGTCCCCCCTTTTAGTGCCAACGCAGGCATTAATGTTAATGTGGATGGCTTCTCCCCAATGCAGTATGTAGAACTATTTTTAGGGGATACCATCTGGGAGGAGATTGCTTCCCAGACTAACTTGTATGCTACCCAATTTACTGATAACAATCCAGGTAGCTATACAGACAGGGAGCATGACTGGCATCCCACAGATGTCCCAAAGCTTAAAAATTCTGGGCTCTTACAATGCTCATGGGTATTATAAAGAAGCCATCAATTCGCTCATACTGGAGCACCAACCCAATAATGTCTAGTCCAGTATTCTCCCAAACCATGCCTAGAGCCAGATATGAGTTACTGCTGAGATTTTTACATTTCAGTCACCCTAGAGATCACCCACAATACGATAGGCTTCATAAAATACACCCACTGCTAGATCATTTTCAGGACAAATTTTCAGATGTTTATACCCCCAACAAAATTTATCCATAGATGAATCGCTAATGAAATACAAAGGGAGATTAGGGTTCAGACAATACATCCCCTCAAAGCGCTCTAGGTATGACATAAAACTGTACAAACTGTGCGAGAGCGAAAGTGGATACACGTTTGCCTTTCGTGTATATGAGGGGAAAGATGGTCAACTGGACCCTCCTGGCTGTCCTGACTCCCTGGGGACAAGTGGGAAACTTGTATGGGACCTGCTAAACCCCTTGTTTAATAAAGGTTACCACCTTTACGTGGATCATTTTTATAGTAGTGTCCGTCTGTTTAAAACACTTTATGGTTTACAGACACTGGCCTGCGGCACTGCCAGAAGAAATTCCAAAGACTTTCCACGATCTCTCATAGAGGCAAAATTTAAAAAAGGCAAATGTAAAGCACTTCGCAAAGCTGAAGTGCTTGCACTAAAATTTAGGGACAGGAAAGATGTCAACATGCTAACCACCATCCATGACGAACGCATGTCAGACGTCTCTGTCCGGGGCAGAGTAGAGTCCAAACCGGTTTGCATCAGGGCGTATTATAAATACATGGGGGGTGTTGATTTGGCTGATCAGCTGATGCAGCCATATCTTATTTTACTAAAAAACCAAAGCATGGTATAAAAAGGTGGCTATGTATCTGATACAAATTGCAACCCACAACTCATTTTTGCTTTTTAAAAAAAATAATCCAGGGAAAACCACCTTTCTCCAATTTCAGTTGAAAATTATTTCTTTAACAATTTATGGAGATGGACAAGTTCCAACAACGGTGCAAGCTGAGTCCAGGCATTTTATTTTTAAGTTAGCGCCAACTGCTAGAAACCCCCCCTGCCCCACACCTCTCCCACGAAACGATGCCGGGTGGTTTTAAAAACGGGAAAAGGACAGACACCCCTTTTCACTGTCCTGATTGCCCTTCGAAACCAGGACTGTGTGTAGGAACATGTTTCAAGCTGTACCACACAGAACAGTTGTAAGAAGTGTTCCTGAATTATTTTTTTGTTTCTTTGGAAAGCAGACATTTTTTGTTAGTCAGTTTCCTTCTCCCAAATCTCCAGTTAGATTCTATTTGCAGGAGTTAGTTTAAAGATTGCTGCTAAATGTACATTTGCTATCTGCACAAGTTTTCTGGCAGTAACACAAAACCAGTAGGCCAAAAATAGATGACGTGTGCATGAAAACCAGAATTAAAAAATTACCACTACACTTTCTTTGGGGGGCAAAATGGTTGGGGGAAAGAAGTCAAATGGGGTATCTTCTATAACCTTTGATGTCTACTTTATAAAAATATATACTATATATACTGTCATGATGGTAACATTAACTGGGGGTGGGGGGTGCAAAAATATGTCAAACTGAAGATAGACCAAGCATACCAATATATCAAGTTGAAAAACTGACATGTACACGTTCTGATTGTTGCCTTTTGGCCCCCAAACAACCCAGCAACCCTATACATGGGGGTATCACTGTACTCGGGAGATGTTGCTGAACATATTGGGGTGTTGTTTGGCAATGACACATAACAGGATCTGTTAATTCATGCCTAAAGTACAATGTGTGTGACAAAGAAACAAAAACAAGATTACTACCCAAAAGTTTGACAAAGGCTGGTGGTAGAATCAGTGCATGAAAAGTGTTAAAATACCACCATTTAAAATACCCTGGGTTGTCTACTTTTCAAAAATATATGGTTTGATGCGGGTAAAATACATTGGCTGGCTTCAAAAATGTCCCAAATAGGACATGCATGCAGATTGACTACATGTCAAAATTCCAAGCTGGGAAACTGATATGCGCATCTCCCAAATGTGGCATTTTAGCCCCAAAACAACCCAACACATCTATACATGGGGGGTCTCACTGTACTCGGGAGATGTTGCTGAACACATATTGGGGTGTTGTTTGGCAGTGACACCTAACAGAATCTGTGAATTTATACCTGAATTGCAATGTATGTGATAAAAAAATAAACTACCTATGCAAAGTTTGGCAAAGGTTTGTGGTAAAATGGCTGCGTAGAAAGTATCAAACTATTCTTAGATGAATACCCTGGGTTATCTAGTTAAAGAAATATATAGACATGTGGGGTGTTTTTTTGGAGATTTATGACATAACAGTGTTACAATGTCACTAGTGATGTCACGAACGGTTCGCCACGGATGGCGAACATAAACATAAACTTTGACCCTGTACCTCACAGTCAGCAGACACATTCCAGCCAATCAGCAGCAGACCCTCCCTCCCAGACAGCTCACTAAGAATGCAGCTTCACAATGGATGTAAAATGGATGCTGTCCAGGAGGTGGGAGAGTCTGGGAGGGAGGGTCTGCTGCTGATTGGCTGGAATGTGTCTGCTGACTGTGAGGTACAGGGTCAAAGTTTATGTTTGCTGTCCGCGGCGAACCGTTCGGGACATCACTAAATGTCACTATTGATACATTTGAAAAATGTACATTTTGAAACCGCAATTTCCTACTTGTACTTATAGCCCTATAACTTGCAAATAAAAGCAAAAAAACTCAAACATTTGGGTGTTTTTAAACTCAGGACAAAATTTTGTTTCATTCGATTTTGTAGATCAGTAAAAGATTTTTTAAGTAAAAGTAAAAAAAAAAGTTTTTTTTTAATTTTTCACCATATTTTATTATTTTTAAATTAAATTATATCACACGATAAAAATAATAGTATGTAAAGAAAGCCCTTTTGGTCCTGAAAAAAAATAAAATATATAATTTGTATCGGAACAGTAAATGAGAGAGCGGAAAATTACAGCTAAACACAAACACCACAAAAGTGTTAAAATAGCTCTGGTCCTTAACGTACAAACATCGCAAAAACAGTCCGGTCCTTAAGGGGTTAAAAGATATACTACAAACAAAAAATACAAATATAATAAAGAATATACTTATCAATAACAAAGAAACAGCTTCCCACAGATCACCTCCCAGATAGTGGTCTTAACAAGCCATAGAAATATATACAATACACCTGGGATTCAGCTGATCTTCCTAAAAGGTAATAAATAAACAGAACATAGCGTAATACAGTTTATGGAAAATAATATTCCCTGCTATAGAATGCACTCACAAGAAGTTGAAGTAAAATAAAGATGCATCCAGCGAAGTAGATAGAGGGCTAATATCTCCTTCTCAGGATCGAAGTATCACCAAGCATCAGGACCCCATCAGGACTTCGATAGGTAGATAAGTATAAAATGAATTTATTGAAGGTAAAAGAAGTAACAATAAAATAATGGGTCTTACGCGTTTTTTCCCACCATTGGGACTTCTTCAGAGACCAATATCAATAAAATTCAATGACAATAATAATGTTCCCAAAAAAGAAGCCAAAAAGAGCAATCCAAGTGTGAATTTCATATTTTAGTCAATAGCTGGACATCAGAACTTCTCAAATCAGCTATGTTTTTACTTACTCTATTTTGGTGTCAATTGTGAAAGTCTCTTTAAATTCTTTTTGAGTTCCCAACAATTTACACCTACCAATAACCCTGAAAACCGTGAACTGTGATGAGCTGAAATCTGTACTGCAAAATGTAATCTAATAAAACAAAACAGTGACTCTAAGGTGTTTTTTCTTCTTACTAAGCACCAACTGTTTTAAGCTGCTCCTCTCCAACCCCCAGCCCAAAAATAATAAAAATCAATTTGTAGCCTAAAGTTTCTAAAGTTTTTGATTCTGTTATCAATTCACTGTTTAGTGAGTATCCTTAACTCCTTAAGGACACATGACATGTGTGACATGTCATGATTCCCTTTTATTCCAGAAGTTTGGTCCTTAAGGGGTTAAAGATGTTCCCAGAAGATCATGCTAACAAGTAAGCAGGAAACATTATTCAGGAGAAGACAGAGGCACTTAAAGTGACCAAGTTTAAAAAAACAAAACAAAAACCCTTAATAATAAAGTCTTCATTTTTGGCAGGTTAAGCTGTTACATTGCTATTACACCCAGTATAATGCAATAACTGAAAAAAAGAGAGAGTATAGGCACACAACAAATACTCCATTGTTTACTAGAAAAGCCACTCATGACATATGTTCAACCAATGAGAAATGTCACATTTAGCAGGTGGATTTCTCCATTCATTGAGGTTTACTATGATAAATCGGAACTTATGAAACGCAGTGACCATGATTACTTTTAGTGTTGTGGTTTTAAAGCACCAACATATTCCGCAGCGTCGTTTAACAAGCAAGTCCTTAAAAGAAAAAAAGAAAGAAAATACACAGTTCACATCCCTTGTTATTATTGTTTCAGTGAGCATTAAGAAGGGGGTACATACTAAAAAGGTCCAGTTTGCTGTGAGTTGTAGGCTTCCAGTACAAGACACAACACGAGTTATTCTGTGCCATGCCATATTGCTTTATGGCGCCGACCTATACCGTGTCGCCGAAGCCTGCTGCCCTGTGTGTTTGTCGTACTGACCCCATGGCTGGCACCGTATTAACCCTGGCTGTCCCAGCACCTGCTCCTTCATGGCTATCGGCACCCCCCCGGCGGCCAGCTCCCACCCCCGGCGGCCACCCAGAGCCCCCCACCCGGCGGCCAGCTCCCACCTAGATGCCCCCTGTGTCTGTGGTGTCTGTGGCGGGCTGTGTGTCGGTGTCTGTGGGCTGTGTGAGTGAGTGGCCGCTCAGTGCGCTCCCCGCACCCTCCTTCCTTCCCTCCATGTCTTTCCCCTCCCCTCGGTCCGTCATTCTCCCCGCGCTGTCTCCTCCTATTGCCTCGGCCGCCGCTCGCTCTCTCTCGCTCCCCTGTTTGCCAGTCGTTCCCCGCCGAGCCCCGGGCTTTGCACCCACCATGGGCCTCAGGTGATAAACCGAACGGGCCGCCGGATCCAGCGGGCGGGGAGCGGAGCTACCGGAGACCGGGGATCCCGGGCCTGACCGCCCGCACCGGGGGCCTCCACAGCGGGTGAGTGACAGAGCCAGACATGGCTCCCGGCCTGTGTAACGTGTCTGTCAGCCACCCTCACACCGCCATGGTCATACATGTGCTCCTAGACACCATGGTCATACATGTGCCCCTAGCCACCATGGTCATACATGTGCTCATAGCCACCATGGTCATACATGTGCCCCTAGCCACCATGGTCATACATGTGCCCCTAGACACCATGGTCATACATGTGCCCCTAGACACTGTCATATTAAGCACGATAGTTATACATGTGCTCATAGCCATGGTGATGTCATACATGTGCTGTGCCTAATACTGATGTACATGTGGTCGTGTCTGTGTCAGTAGTAATGCTGTCAGTACATGTGGTTTTTTCTCTCTCTCTCTCTCTCTCTCTCTCTCTCAAATGCTTTTTGTTGTTTCCTGTATTACCCCAGACACTCACAGTGACTGTATCAGTGCCATGCTGCCTCTTCCTCTCTCTAGAATGAATAGGTCCCTCAGTGTTCTGCTATTATAATTCCAGACCCTTTGTATTTCTAGCTTGGGCACAGAGCTGGTAATCTATCTCTACCTTGGAAATTCTTCATGGGACAACATAGGGTTTATTGGTTCCCTCATCATCCAAGTCAAGTACTGAGACAGTTTATACAATCTGGGTTATGATACAGTGATTTATAATTAGCATGGAGTAAACAATTGCAGTTTCTTTCATAGGGTAGTATTTTAAGTTCCGTTATTAGTGTTGGGAACTTTGTGCAATCCTTTAGTTTCGTATGCAATTACAACATAGTCTGTTGTAACCGTGCCTTTGTATAAATTGATTAGTGTAGATGTCATCTTGCTCTATTGGAGACCAGGAATACATTATAAGAAACAGTCCAGGTGGAAAATCACATTTGAAAGAGTTCATAATCAGCAAAACAGATGGGTATCTTACTTAGGAAGTATTTTACTGTGGTAATGGGTTTGTTAATCAATGTGGCTATTCAGCTAAAGTCAACAAGGCCAAGTGCCATAAATGTAAAATGTATTATAGTACATTAAGAGTAGATGAAAGTGTTACATATATATCATGATAAGTGAACATATTTTTGTGTATTACTGAATTGGGCTGGGGAATTCTCATTAACTGAAACTTTAAATTATTGAGTAGGCAGAAATACCGTTTCTCATATCCGTACAAGTCCTCAACTTGTGTATTTCCCTCATAGCGCTCTATGAATAAGCCTGTAGTGCTGATGGAGTGGACATGTGCAGTTGTGAATCGCTGTATTCACGTCTTTTCATGAATAATACTACTTGGGAGTGCAAAACCATGTATCCCATAAAAATCACAAGGTGCAGATAATACCAAACATGTAGAAACAAAATAGAGGAATAGGATTGCTTGAGAAAAATCACCCCTTCCTGGTAACCGCATAAATTACAGATTTGCTGCAAGATTATCTATTTTTTTTAAACAGATTTCTTTTAGTAAATTACCACTATCCAACATTATCCTTTTAAAGAAATACTCCAAGCTCCCTAACCAGTATTGCACTCTCTAGTGTTATGGTGCCAGGTATGGCCTGGTGCGCTCATAGGGTAACATATTGTGGTGCATTAAAGAACCACTATAGTGCCAGGAAAACATACTCATTTTCCTGGCACTATAGTGCCCTGAGGGTGCCCCCACCTTCAGGGTCCCCCTCCCGCCCGGCTCTGGAAGGGGGTAAAAACTTACCTTTTTCCAGCGCTGGGCGGGGAGCTCTCTGCCTCCTCTCCTCCTCCGATCCGCCCGTCGGCTGAATGCGCACGCGCGGCAAGAGCTGTGCGCACATTCAGCTGGTCCCATAGGAAAGCATTAATAATGCTTTCCTATGGACGCTTGCGTGCTCTCACTGTGATTTTCACAGTGAGAATCATGCAAGCGCCTCTAGCGGCTGTCAATGAGACAGCCACTAGAGGATTTGGAGGAAGGCTTAACCCATTGATAAACATAGCAGTTTCTCTGAAACTGCTATGTTTATAAAAAAAAATGGGTTAACCCTAGAAGGACCTGGCACCCAGACCACTTCATTAAGCTGAAGTGGTCTGGGTGCCTAGAGTGGTCCTTTAAGAGTAAACAAAATAATTGAATGTGTATTGTAAGACGTGTATACATTTTTGTATCTTACTGGATTGGTAAGATAAATTTGATAGCTTACCTGGGGTCTTCTGGGCACTGGTCACCTCCTCCAGTAGAACTGGAAATATTCTCTAATATACTAGCCCTGGACTTGGCTTATCGGCTGAGAGCTCTCGGTTAACAATCTCAGCAAACAATTCCAGTGGAACGAACGCTTGTCATACTGGCTACAAATGGTTTGTCCACTTACCTGGGAAGGCGTCAATATACTCCTGGCACCATAAGCACTACGAGGCACTCTAAAGGAGTGTTCATATATGGTAAGCCTGCTAGACTGTTCAAATTTTTCGGTATGCACTCTGTGTGCAAAATTTCACTTTCTTATTGAATGAAATTAATTGGGGCTGTCATTAGCACTGTGAGTCTACCCATTTCAGTTTAATTGATAATGTAGAATTTACACTTCCGTATTATCAATATCCAATGCCAATTTTCATTAAAACAGTGTTCCAAAATGTTAATTTGCACAAGCTATGCAAAAACTAATAATTTCCTTTGAAATTTCTCTGAAGTACTTGAAGAGGGGCCTCTGCGAGAGTAACTAATTTGTCATGTTGAATGTAATTGTCAGCCTGCTTTCACAGTATGGGTTCACTATATTTCAGAATTTGAACACTTACGTAGAAGCTGAGATTGACATATTTTACACCTGTTTAGTGCCATATAATCTCCAAGGTACAGCTTAGGCATTACCTTTTTCTCATGTTAATAGTGGAAAAAAATTTAAAGCCACACATTGGGTATGGATGTTTTTGGTTTTCTATTAGACTGCTATTATTTATTTATTTATAGAATATTTTACCAGGAAAGCTACATTGGGATTTCTCTCATTCTCGGGTCCACAAAACATTGCATTGATACAATAGGGTACAATAAAATATAAAAACAATATTAATACACAATATATACAAAATTTAACATAGAACAGGTAGGAAATATATAATCAACCATGACAGGTTCATTCAGCTTTGAGGTATGTAGAGAGGGATCTCTTAAAGGACTTTAGGCTTGGGGAAGATTTGAAAGTGTGCGGGAGGTCGTTCCATAATTGTGGTGCTCTGTGGGAAAAGGAGGATAGAGCCGCTTTTCTTTTGTACTGAGGTAGACTAACTAAAGTGCTGTTATTGGATCGGAGGTTATAGGAGGTGGGAACAGCCGGGAAGAGCATTCTGCTCAGGCAGAGCGGGATCTTTCCAGAAAAGCTCTTAAACACAAGGCTGGAAAGATGAAGCGTGCGTCTGGATTCCAGCCACAACCAGTTTAGTTCTTTTAGCATTTCACAATGGTGGGTCCTGTAATTACATTCTAGCACAAATCGGCAGAACGAGTTATATATACAATGTATTGAGCTTATTATGGTGGGTTTGCGGTGCAGGTGCATATACTACATCCCCGTAATCAATGATTGGCCTCAGCCTTTGCTGTACAATCTTCTCCCTTACTGTATGGCTTAGGCAGGATTTGTTTCTGTACAGGGCACCTAGATTTGGATAAAGTTTAGATCAGGGCTGTCCAACCTGCGGCCCCCCAGATGTTGCCAAACTACAACTCCCATGATTCACTGGCTATCTGTTTCATTGAAAGAATCATGGGAGTTGTAGTTTGGCAACATCTGGGGGGCTGCAGGTTGGACAGGCCTGGTTTAGATGCAAGTTTTTCTATGTGGAGGCCAAAAGATAGATTGTGGTCTAACAACATACCCAAATATTTGAAAGAGTGGACTGCGGTCAGTGTGCTATTTGAATTTGTTTTGATGGATAGGTGAGAATTGTGTAATTTAGGTACTGTTCACAAAAGGACTCAAGTGGTCTGAGTAAAATCTAATTAAAAGCAACACTGTGTGGTGGACAAAATACATAGAAAGCTTCCCAAGTCAACTCTACTGTTCTCTGTTAGCTCCTAAATTTTAATTTGTACTTAGTAGGTACTCCTTGTTGGACAGAGCATGAAGGTTTATAGAGGCTAGGTTAATTGGCATTTTTCTGAGCACTAAATCTATAGAGGCGTGAATCTTGTCTCATGCGGCCTGAGGTTTAGTGTTTATAAAACTATGGTTAGTGTAACAATCTTCATAATGTTGTGACAAATGTGCATACTTTTAGATCTTTTTAGATACTTTTTGATTAGAGCATCCATTAATATAACAAGAACATTAAACATGTAGTTCTAATGTTAGAGTGCAATTACAGCCTTTAAATTTACCTGTATTCCAGGGCCAAGGAATTCTCATCTGCAGCCTTAGCATGATGAGATTATCAATAGTAATGTTCTCCGGGTCAAAAAAATGGCTTTTTATAGAGATGCATTTAACACCCACTTTGCATGCAATCACTGTAATCCACCAACCCAGTGCTTCATAGAGGCACTGAATCAAATTCTTCTCAGTGAGAATCATTAACTGTGTTTGGTGGCACCATGCTGTGAGTGATGCTGCTGAATGTTAAGGTCTTAAAGAAACACTTATGCACCATACCAACTTCATCTCAATGATGTTGTTATGATGCCTTGAGGTCTTGGGTACCATTTTACCTTAAGTGGTTAACAAGTTTACAAATGGTTTAACTCTATAGTGGTCCAGCTTGTGCATGGCTTCCGGCTTCCTAAAGGTAACCGATACAGTCTGTCTGACAGCCACTAGAGGTGTGTTTTCAGCCAAATGCAAACATCCCTGTTTTTCAGAAGTGGCAAAGGAGCAGCATCTTTGCACCAAAACATCTGTTAAGATGTAATGGTTTTTGTGCATAAAGTGTTCTGATATTCAGTTTTAACATTTTGAGTGTTCCTTTAATCAATACCAGGTGTCCCCACAAACATAAAATACAACGTTAACTTACCTTTTTTTCTGCACCAGTACTGTGCTCCACCTCCTGCAGACCATCATGGATAATAGTCTCCCCTCTTATCTGTATGAAATTGGTGCATGCGCAGAAATTGCTGTAAATGTAACAGCTAAATGCGATCGCACTTCAGAATACTTCTCATATACTTCTCATAGTCAGTTTGACTGACAGGTGGGCGTTTTTAAATCAATTTATAAAAGTGCAGATTTCTTTATAAATTAGCACTTTCATGAATTGGGATAACGAGAGCATGCAGGTCTGGAATATCCCTTAAAAGCTGACAGAGTATCATGGAAGTTGTAATTCTTGAATTACTGAAGATTTATCTGTTGACCTTTCATTGTTGTAAGTAAAGTGAATAAAAATACTTTTGACCTTGGTATTTGTTGGGAAGCTGTAACTATGGTGGTTCCCCTTTCATACATTAATTAGCTTTGTGTGTGTTGTGTAATGTCCTTCTAGATTAATCTCTTCATGAAATCTGATTTCTTAACTTGAGAACATTTCCTTCAGTATGCTTTACAGGTTGCTAGTCTATTCAATTGGTAAATCAAAGTTGTAGTCAACATTTTGAGCCATAACACTTGAGATATCCTCCCAATTGAATTATTTATTTTTGTTTTGGTGTATCTTATTCATTGGGAAAGTAAAAATTAGCAGTTGATTCTCTTTATTTTTTGCTAAATATTGTTACAAATTCTGCATCACAAAATGTTTTTTGTAGAGTCAGAGGGATATGTTGCAGTCATTGATTACTACAATTTTAACCTCTTCCCTAACAAAAAAGTGAATACACGTTTTTACTTGAATTTACTTTGCAAAACAAAATTTAGTTCATAAACCATCACCTACCTTCTTTTATATGTCAGGAATGATTGTCCGGTTATTGAGGTACACATTTCTCTACCTTGAACCCATTCCACTTATTTAATGTCTGCAACTAGGCTAGAACAGATAGCCACCCTCCTCCTTCTACACATTAAAGGGAGCTTCACCATTGCTACTGTCATGTAGAGGAAGGAGTGAATGAAACCTCTTATATCCCTATTAGCTATGTAGAGATTAAGATAAATTGATTGAACACTTTTTATATACTTTTCATTCTTCCATTATTTCTATAAATAATGAAAAAATAAATGAAAGATAAAAATTGTGCAATCTTTTTTTTTTTTTTTTATATATTTATCAAGTCATGCATAACTGTTGGTTGTGACATCAGACAAGGTAATCAGTTAGTGATATGCAGTATAAAATACAGGGAGTGAGTGCACATAAAAGTAAAAGCTTGTCGTTAGACAAGTTATTCAATAGCGATGAACATCATTGTAGTGAAGCGACATGGATAAGTTTCACATTTTGCGTTAACAAGGATTGATGTGGTCTATGCAGTACACGTTGCGTGTGTTCGAGAATGTGATGGTTGCTTTTTTGTTTGTGAAACCTGTACAGTTCGCACACACTTTGAACCGGCTGTTCGGTCGGACCTATGTCCTTCGGACTCAATGTAGCAGGAGTTGTGCCGATGCAAGAGTGGATCGTTTTGTACTTGCCCGTGGCTATTTATGTGCGAGATTCCTCTGCGTACTGTTGTGGTTCTTTTTTGTGGCAAAATCAGCACGAGTGAATCAGCATGCTTAGATGATTTAAAAAAATTTTTTTAAACCATTTGGGCTTTCTCATTCAGATTTAGTTGATACCACTCTAAGGGCAGTGATTAATTTCCAGGGGTCTTCTTAAGTCAAAAAGGTACAGCCACCATGCAGCTCATGCTCACTATTCCTAGAGGGGTGTCTGCTATACCTCATGGACAAAGCCCAAAAGGCTGGAACTTGCATCTGGGGTTGATTTATCTCTTTAGCAGAGATGAAGTAACAATTTTAATAGTATATCATAAAGCAGACTAGCGCACACTAGGCACTGTAACAACGTCAGCTCATTAAAGTGGTTATAGTGCTTGGAATCCCCTGGTTGCCATCCTTCTGTTTATTGTTAAACTGTTTTTGAATGGTTTCACACTAAACAAGAGTTCAAAGTAGCCTATCCCTCTTTGCTGGCTTGAGTGGATGCAATTTGTGGTGGCTGTCCTTTTATTTAGTCCTAATTTCCTATGATTTACATATAAATTAACTGAAAAACTGACTGTTAAAGGGACGCGCTAAGCACCATAACCACTATAGCATGCTAGGTGGCTATCTGTCAAACCGATTTACAGACTGTTTGACACTTCTTGCTTGGTATAGCACTTCCGGTCTGAATAATTGGATAAAATAAAAGTTCATACTTCTACATTATCATTATAACTCATACTGAATTTAGACAGTGTTTGTTGGTGTTTGCCAATGAGAATGTGAAGCATAAAATCCTATTTTATTAGATTAGTTTAGGCCAGATGGACTGTGGGCTAATTATACAGCAAGGTAAGTCAAACTGACAACAAATGGTTTTGCAGATTACCATCAGACGGCACCCAGGACCTCCCAGCACTGTGTCCTTTAAGTAGGGCTGATCATGTGAAAGTGGGTAGATGAACGAAGCAATGTTTTTGTCTTTTTCTGGAACACTCAACCAAAAACTGGTTGTGTGCACTTACTAATTATTTTGTTTACATAACTTCACTAAGCATTCCTACATTTAGGTTGCTGCTGTGGAATGACAATTGTATTTTATTTTTTTCATAGTACAACAAATGTGGTTTGAGGAGGAACAACTGACCTTGGTTAATAGTTGCCTTCATTTAAAAATATCTCTAGGCTAAACGGTCTCCTCTCCAATCTATTTAAACAAAAATATGGTAAACGTTTCAGTAGAAATAACTTTTTATTTTAACATTTGATGTTAAATACTAAAAAGGGCTAAGTAGGACAAGATAAGAATAACAAACAAACAACGAAAAATAGTTTTCTTATAAGAAAGTCTTGTGCGTTATGATAGTTGAGTTGGCTTCTTATTGCACACAAGGTGCCTTTGCATGACTGCAAAACCCAAACAGGCTGGCTGTGGATATCAGAGAAGGCCCGACTTGGGACCCATTGGGGCCAATAGCCTGGGTGGCACCTGGACGGGGGCTATATTTTGGCACTTTGCTCCTCCGCAGCTTCCCTGATTTTTGCCTCTTCAGATATCCTGTGAGAAACGGCCCTCTATTCACTTGTGCATGCCAATGCTGGGAGGAAGTGTATAAGATTACTTCCTCCCAGCGCTTCTGAAAAGGAATCCATCCGGAGGAGAGCAAGCTGCAGCACTAGTTGTGTATCCGATCAGCTTTGTCTCCACTGGACCCCAGGGAAGCCACCCTACTTGTGCTGAACGCTAAGCAAACATAAGGATGGCTAAAAGTAACCTCAATGCCATTGTGTGTTTACAGTTGTATGTATGAGTGTTTTTTATTTTTTTTATTTAAATGTAAATTTTTTAAATTTTTTTTTAGCAAAAAGGTTTTAGCAGAGTGTGTGTGTGTCAATGTGTATTGGTATCTTTGTGTATGCATATATATGTGTGTGTGTCTGTCTAGAAGACACACACAACCGTACACAACAAAAGAGAAATATTTCAACATTTACACATGTTAGTTAATTAAAAAAAAAGATAAAAAAAGCAATAGTGGCATTCCAAGGGGCTCAGACTTTGGCACAGTGCTGCTAAATGTTTGCATATCACTGTACTTACAATTTAGCTAATATTAATTGTTGAAACTTTTTGTGACACTATTCTTCCCTGACAAGACGGCCTCCTAAACCCATAGCTGTCAATGTTGTGTGTTGTTTAGTATAAGAGCAACATTTCCTAAGACACTTTTCTAATAATCGGAAACCTTGCCTGCAATAGCAAGTGCTAAAGGTTATCCATCAGTGGTCTGATTTGCTCTGTTTCACCTAGCTGTAAATGGAGTCCAATGTTCATTGCCAGCTCACAATTCTTCAAGTCACACATGGAAATTCAAACATTTTTTAAATTCCTCATTAATTTGAGGTAGCTATAATTTATTTTCCTAGAGAATTGTTGACTATGTCTTTTTGTAACATGTGATTGCATTTGAAAAAAAAGGGAGGCATTGTAATAAACAACGTGACTGAATGCGAGGGATTTTAGAAGTATCTCCAGAGCTCAGAGACAGTATTATCTTACGCTTAATTTTATGTTATATGACTTTGAAATTTAGGGTTAAGGCTACTTTAAAATAAACCTGCTATGAGATGTGATAACATACCTTTATATATTGAATGTATAATATATCCTAGTCATCCAATCTAAGGTTTAGTAGTTGTTGGATATTTTAATTAAATATTTAATACAGCATATGCTGTAGTTGTAAGGACAGAGCGCATAAGAACTGTATGCAACAGATTTAATTATATATAATTTTTATTTTGCGAAGGCCCCCGCATGTTAATATGCTCGCTGTGGTGGCACAGGGAATATAAGAGTACAGAATGGATGGAGACTGCAGGATCCTCCATAGAAATTTGTGTTTTTTTTTCTGATAGCTGTTGCCAGTGGAGGCTGCTGGAAATGAAGTTGAAAGGCAAAACTTATTTACAACTATACTTTTTGTCAATGTTTGCCAAACCCTACAGTTGTCTATAAAATAAAACATTCCCTACCTTGTCTAGTATCTTTTTTATTTTTTTTATTCTTTATTTTTGTAGTGCATAAGCTTGTAACTATCGTTTATGAGGTACCCCAAAGGCATTCCTCCAATGCAGTATAAACCGTTTAACATTTAGGTACATGAGAAAACTAGCACAATTTTATGGTTAAGGTTAACGTGAGTAGGAAACAATAGAGGATCTTATAGCTGGATCTTTTTCGTTACAGTGAATAACATCGCTATGCTTTCTAGACATGAAAGTAATATGCTGTGCCAAAGCTAACTAGATGTCTAGTATCTTTTGATTGCGTTAATGTGTGAGGTTTTATAAAGCTTATTTGCATCTCTATGAAATACTGAAAAGTGACAGTGTTTCTTAAAGCTATTCTTCAAAGTGCTATATTCTTATCTACTTGCATTGTCTTGCTAATGGTTGATGATAGTTGTTGAATGTGTGAGGGATGAATTCTATCTCTCCAAAAGAATGTTGCAGGGAAATAATTTTTACTTTATTGATTGTATCAATCACCTCCTGGAACTAGAAAGATTACTTTCTTATGTGTATACATGTAAATTAGGTATCATTACTTATATTCAGTTTCATTTTTAAAGAATAATTGTAATTTCTCTGGAATTTACAACACTGAATTAAATATTTAAAATTCACCTATAACTTCCATATACCATTTTTTATTTTTTTATTTTTTTTTATGATGGTCTCCATCTGATTGAAATGGCCACATTTTACTCAGCTGTTTTGTTGGAAGGATATGTAGTGGCTGTCAGAGTAGTACCAACTAGAGGCATATTAACACTGCAATGAAAACATTGCTGTTCCTGTAGAACTATTTTGTTTTCACTTGCAGAGTTAAAACTAGGCAGGCATAGGCAACCTTCGGCACTCCAGATGTTTTGGACTACACCTCCCATGATGCTTTGCCAGTATTATGTGTGTAAAAGCATTATGGGGGATGTAGTCCACAACATCTGGAGTGCCAAAGGATGCCTACCCCTGAACCAGAGGAATATGGCAACCGGACATTCACTAAGATGTAGGGTTTAAGATGTCTGACATACAGACAGACATACATACATAATGGCATACTGACATACAGACATACATTCATACATACATACATACATACATACATGCAGACATGCATACTGACATACATCCATAATGGCATATATACAGACATACATACATAATGGCATACTGACATACATGCATACATTCATACTGACAGACATACATGCATAGGTATATAATGGCATACATACATGCATACAGACACACAGACATGCAGACAGACACACAGAGCATATTTTTCAGCCACCCTCCTGTTTCTTACCTTTTCGTTGCAGGAGGGTGGCTGAGGCTGATGGGAGTCGGCACAGCTCTCCCTCTTCACTGCCTGGCTCTCCTCCCACGCGGAGTGAGCTGAGAGGAAGTGACTACTTCCTCCCAGCAGCACATGCGTTGCGGCTGCAATTTGAATTTAAATTTTTTTATTTTTTTTTAAATAGGTATTTATATTTTATAAAGGGGCCCGGTCGCGCTATTACATTGCCACAGCGCTGACTGGGTCCCTGAAGATATAGGCCCCATCAGCGTGCGGGCCCCGGTGCAACTGCACCGGCGCCAGTTCCACTGCTACACGTGGGGGCCGGGCCCGTGACAACCACCATGGTTGTCACCCCCTGATGGTGGCCCTGACAGCCTAGGGATAACACCACTGGCCACTCCTCAGATGGCTGCTAGAGGTTCTTCCTGGGACAGTGCTGCACAGTGTCTCCACCCTCTGCATTGAGACACTAAGCTTTCCTTAATTTATTTAATGTATGTCTATGAGGAGATGCTTATTGACCAGGGGCTGTGTTTGGCTTGTGCTAGCTCTGACCCTGATCTGCCTCCTCGACAGTCTCAGCCAATCCAATGTGAAAGCATTGTGATTGTCTCAGAACACTTCTGATGATGTCAACCAAGCAGGCAGAACAGGGGCAGAGCCAGCAGTAGCAGAATTGTAAGAATTTGCTATATTAAGGGGCAGGGGGGCTCGATGGTGTTTTTAGCACTATACGGTCAGGAATACATGTTTGCGTTTCTGACCCTATAATGTTCCTTTAATGGGATAGAGTTAGGGATAACATTATGTGAAAAGGACTTGGGGGCAATTATAAATCACAAACTAGGCAACAGTATGCAATGTTGGTCTACTGTTGCAAAAGCTAGTAAGGTGCTTTCATGTATAAAAAAGTGTTTTAATTCACTTAATCCAAATATAATTTTGCCTCCTTACAAATCAATGGTTAGGCCCCACTTTGAATATGTGGTGCAATTTTGGGCACAAGTTTTTAAGCAGAATATTGCAGAACTAGAAAAGTGCAGAGGCGAGCTACAAAGCTAGTAAGGGGGATGGAAAACATGAGGAAAGGTTAGAAAAACTGGATTTGTTTTCTTTAGAAAAAAGGCGCCTTGGAGGGGCTATGATAACACTTTAAAAATATATACAGGGTCCATGCAAACCGCTATATGCTAACCTGTTCATTTGCAGGAATATGCAACAGACAAGAGGTCACCATAGTAAGAACAATAAAGATGTGGAATTCTCTGCCTACAGACGTTGTGTTATTAGATTATATAGATAAATTAAAAAAAGGTTTGATACTTTTTTTTTTTGTTGCATAAACCGAATATTCAAGGATAGAATTGATATGTATGCAAACAGGTTGTTGAGAAATCTGATTGCCATTATGGAGTCAAGAACAAAATGTTTTGTGTCATAAATGGAAATGGCTGCAATTTTCTTTATTTTTTTGCCTCCTTTTGGATCATGTGGGGATATTTATGGGATGATAATATTATACAGTTGAGAATTGCCCACTATTTAAATTCTCTTAGCTCTTAGAGATCGTCATCATGTAAGTGAAATGTATTCCATACAAATAAAATCACAATTTGTTATAAAAAATATAATTTATTGTGACAATATAATAAAATAGATGTTCTCATCAGATGAGTAGGTAGTCCCAGGAACTTGAATGCGAGTATGATTGGTTGTATGGAGGTGTGTAAGTAATAGAGAAAATTGATGTTGGTTAGAAAGTAATAGTAAAATTCTAAGTGTCAAGGAGTGTTTCTTGAGTTGTGTCCAAGAGAGTTTGAAAGTTGAGTGTTAGTGCCAGAGTGTCCTGAATATCTGTCCTGGATCTCTCTGAATGTCAGAATCTGAAAGCCCAAAACTAACTCTCTCTCTTCCCTTTGTCCTAACTTTTAAAGGGCCAGACTCTCTGTAAGTCTTTAGTTGATAAGGCCAATAGGAAACTGTAGGTGTGTCTACGTTATCTAGTATTATCTAGTTTCTGGTCAATAGAGGGCACAATTGCCTCATCAAAATATTATGTCCTCGAAAGAGTTAACTTATTTTGATGACGATTCTGACGTCATTTGGCTTATCTAAAATGACTACCATACCTTAAATTTGCTGTCAGTTCAAAGCGTTTTTTCCTCAGTCTTTGTGGCAACGACTTTGATCGTAATTTCTAGGATTGACATGTCTAAACTCAATTTCACAGTCACTATAGCGTTAGGACTACATATTTGTATTCCTAACACTAGTGTTCCTTTAAATATAAGGATAAGTAAAAGTTACATTTACCTTTTTTTCTTTTTGAATTTTCCTTCCTTTAACATTCTTCACATTTTAAATAGTTGATGTATAATTTTGAATATACCTTAATATGTAAAATGACTAAAGACTGGGCAATTTAATTAAAGGGACCATGGCCAGAGTAATTACAGAAAACTGTAGGTGGCTTCATGTAGTTGGTGAACAAAAGCATTTAAACAAGCTGATGTCTAAACATAATTACTTGAAAGAAACATTGTCAGTTTTATTGTTGCTGGCCTGGTGGTTGGCTTATACATAACAAATATTTTGATATTTTTCTTTCATTCTCTTTTTATTAAGTGATTCAAGCAAGGGACAAGTACATAATACATCAAGCGGGAAAAGAATCAGTTATTCTTTTACAACTGACTTAGTTACTCATACAGGCATAACATTAGCATATGTCTTAAAAATAATATGAAAATCAAAGCAACCAACATGGTACCTCAAGCAGCACCGAAAATTACATGCTGCTAGGCCGTGGCCTTCAACAGGTATAAACCAAAGAAGGGTGCTAACTATAATATAATACTGGTGTTAGGCACATGTAAATTGGGTATGAGAATTGCAAATATTTAAGCAAAATCTCCTTAACTGTCTATTTCTGAATGAAAACAAGGTGAGAATTTGCAAGGCATCTCAGTAAACAAGTGAAAACAAATCTTTTAGAAAAGAGTGACAGAAGTAGAAGCTTTTATTCAAACACTAGTCTACAGTAAGATCACCATCTATGGTGCAGATTATTTCAGCAATTTATGCTACTTTTGTAGGCTTTCAAGATATTCTTGATAGTTTCAGCAAGACAATACTTACCAACTTTGCGTAAAACTGATGGAGACCTAAACCACTACTAATTTTTTTTTTTTTTTTGCAATCTTATCCAGAGTTTTTTGATCTTTGCATTGGTTTACCTTTATGAAACAGATGGCAGGATTTAACACCAAATGTTAGAATGTGTTCATGATATTCTCTGATAAATTGAACAGCAGCAGCAAAAGAGAGTTCATTTTTTCTTTTGTGGGGAAATCATTTTGCTTTTCAAGCGGACAGCAGTAAAACAAAACTGGCATTATCTGTGTATTCAAAGTTCACATGTCCCTCAGGTTAAATAAGCAAAATTAAAGTACATTTACAAAGGAGATAGCCCACTTTTTTTTATTTGGCCACTAGTCATTGGTGAGTAAGAAATTAGCTGTGATAAGTAGAAATTCACCGCTGGTAAGTGTGTCATGGTCCCTCCATGCTTGCAGCGGTTAGTAATTTTTAGCCTCTACAGAAGTATAGGACTTGACATTTTGAACCCTGGTATAGTACTTAGTGGGGTAACTATTCAAGTTAATAGGGGAAAGCTTTCTGGGAAGCTCAGTTCTGATACTTTGGGAATAATGAGATTCTTTAAACTTAGCAGCAGTCATGGGCTAGCAGGTAGTTGGATAAAAATAAATAAATATGACTGTAGTTGTTTTTGACATCTAAATCCAGTTTGCTGGCTACCGGAGCAGCGAGGGGGTAGGTAAAACTCACCTTTCCTACCCTCGCATGCCAGGGAAGACACTAGTAGGGATTAAATCGATAGCATGCTATAGTGATTCTTTATGGCCTGACTGGTAGTATAGGAAGTTTGATTGCAATCCCTCTCAGTATGTGTGTGTGTGTGTAGATAGATATACATATTTGTGTGTGTGTCATAAATTCTGCAGGTGTAATTGGTATGTTGTATGTTTTATAGCTATTATTTGCTACATTGTATCTATCCTACATCAGTGAGTATTGGCAAAAATAAAATTAGTTTCTGAAACTTGGCCAGGTGTTTGTCATGTCATAGGCTGAGTGAACTTTGTGCTGTAACAACCTTAGTAGCGTAACACTGGCGTCATATTCTTATGTATATATTTATTTATTTTTACTCGCTGTTGCATAACTACATTTTAGGGGCCATTGAGAAGGAAGTGCTCATTATATACAAATATAATTTAATCTTTGTCGCATTGCATTATCTGGGACTCAAAAAGAAATATAAACAATTACATAAAGTGTAATAAATCTGCTTAGAAAAGGCACAGGTATTAAGTTAAATGAATGAATTTTTTTTTTCTCAAATGTTCTGTTTTAAAGAACCACTTAACCCCTTAAGGACAGAGCCAAATGTACACGCTGTGAACGAAACAAAATGTAAACAAAACCTGGCATATGCGCTACATGTCTGTCCAACCGTATTTCAACTCTTTCATAGTAAATGCACCCACCCTTATTATATATCATTTTATTCAGGGGAAATAGGGCTTTCATTTAATATCAAATATTTAGCTATGAAACATAATTTAATATGAAAAAAATGGGAGAAAATAAGATTTTTTTTAGTTCTACATGACATTTTAACTGTCAATGTCATAATACTGTTTGCTTTTACTGCAATAAAATACACATATTTGTATTCAGAAAAGTCTCACGTGTAAAACAGTACCCCCTATGTACAGGTTTATGGCGTTTTGGGAAGTTACAGGGTCAAATATAGCACGTTACATTTGAAATTGAAATTCTCCAGATTGGTTACGTTGCCTTTGGGACTTATAGTAGCCCAGGAATGAAATTTACACCCAAAATGGAATACCATTTGCAGTAGTACACAACCCAAGGTATTGCAAATGGGGTATGTCCAGTCTTTTTTAGTAGCCATTTGGTCACAAACACTGGCCAAAGTTAGGGTTAGTATTTGTTTGTGTGTGAAAAATTCAAAAAATGCCAATTTTGGCCAGAGTTTGTGACTAAGTGGCTACTAAAAATGACTGGACATACCCCGTTTGCAATATCTTGGGTTGTCTTCTTTTGCAAATGGTATGCCATCATAGGGGTAATTTTCATTCTTGGGCTACCATAGGGTCTCAAAGGCAACCTAACCAATCTGGCGAATTTTAATGTGAAAAAAATGAAACGCAAGCCTTATATTTGATGCTGTAACTTTTGAAAACACCATAAAACCTGTACATGAGGGGTACTGTTGTACTCGGGAGACTTCGCTGAACACAAATATTTGTGTTTCAAAACAGTAAAAAGTATCACAGCAATAATATCGTCCGTGTAAGTGCTGTTTGTGCATGAAAAATGCAAAAAACTTCACTTTTACTGGCGATATCATCGTTGTAATACATTTTACTGTTTTGAAACACTAATATTTGTATTCAGCGAAGTCTCCCGAGTAGAACAGTACCCTCCATGTACAGGTTTTATGGTGTCTTGGAAAGTTATAGGGTTAAATATAGTGCTAGCAAATTAAATTCCCTTTACTTTCGGCATGGGCTGTCAGGCAGGTCCCGCTATATATATTTAATCAGTATCAGTCTACGTGTAATTTGATATATATATATATATATATATATATATATATCAAAAATACACACGGACAGTGTATGTGTGTGTGTGTGTGTGTGTGTGTATATATATATATATATATATTTTTTTTTTTTTTACACTTTTTTATTAATTTATTTTAATTTTATTTTCAGCCAGCAGGGGGACCACCTGTCATTTACAGGCAGCCCCCCTGCTGGCAATGCAGGAGGCAGCTACCCCCAGCCATGTGATTGTGGGGTCCTCGCAAGGACCTCACTCTCACATGGCCGGGGGGCACCTGAGGAGGAGGATCTGCCGTGGGGGGGCTCCCTGGGAGTCCCCCCCCCACTGCGATTGCCGGCATGGGACCGCTGGCAACCGGGTAAGTAAGGAAAGACCGGAGGGCGTACAATTACGCCCGGCGGCGTTTAGAGCCGCTTAAAATAGGGCGTAATTGTACGCCCTCTGGTCTTAAGGGGTTAATGTTGTTGAACATGTTGCTGTGTATTTCGTATATTAGCACTTCTTGGGGTCTTGTAATATTCTATTGTTTCAAAAACCTTGGAATTTGTTGTTCACTGAAATGCTTCTTCCTTCAGAATTCCCAAGAAGAAATGATAATTTCTAGCAGCTTTGAAATTGGATTTCCAATGATTTATGCTTAATCTGTCTAATACAATTTGGTTAACTACTAGGGAGGGTCGGAGTGTTTTGTGCAATGTGCCTGGAACCCACTATGTAAAAAAGGCATTCCTTGACCATGAAGTAACTCTTTACATATTTGGCACAATGCTTGGCTGCTTATAGAAACAAAAGTGACTTAACTAGATGGCAGATAATTGAGCAGTGAAATTTCAGAGACTTAATCTATACACCAAAACTCCTTCATTAAGCCCAAGTTGTTTTGGTGACAATAGTATCCCTTTAACTGGTTTGGTTTAGCTTGCTGAAGTTCTTTAGGGATCTCAAGTGTCACTTTAAGAGCCACTGATCTAATGAGTTTCACATTTATTTAGAGCTATTGTGCAGATGTAGACAATAAGCAGATATATAGAATTGTGAAAAATTGATAATTGCGAAAATGTTTAATAAATCAATGAAAAGTTATTTAAAAACAAGGACTGTAAAATAGATCACCCCATTTTGAGCCTGTGGATATCTATTTATTAATATGTCTTATGTAATTTTATATTATGTTGCTGGCAGTGGTGGAGCTAATGCAAAGAGGGCCCTGGTGCAATAAAGTTTTTTTTTTTTTTTGCCCCCTCCCCTAGTGTTTGTGTGTTTGACTGTAAGCATGTTTTTGTATAAAGTATGTGTGTGCATGTAGGGGTGTATTTGTATGTACTGTTGCAATTGGAATGCAGTGGTGTACTTGTGTGTAGTGTTTGCATTTGAATGCAGAGGTGTTTTTGTTGTGTTGGCTTTTAAATGCAGGTGTCCTTTTGTGTGTAGTGTTTTTGTTTGATTAAAGGAGTTGTTTGTATATAATTTTAGTGTTTTAAAACAGTGGTGGCTTTGTATGTAATTCTTGCATCTGATTGCAGAGGTGTGTTTGGATGCAATGTTTGGTAACGAAAGTGTGAACTAATGGAAATTTAATTTCAAATTTAGATTTGGAAGGGTGGGAGGTCACTTTATTTTGCTTTATTTTTTGGGTTAAAACATTTACAAACATTTTAACCCCATAGTTGTGTAGACAGCGCTTTTCAGCTCTGCCCCTCTTTATACTCACCAGTACTTCGCTTCAATTTAAAATCCACAGACCGGTTCTCCAGTGATAGACTGAAAGCACCAATCTGACACTCTAAGCCTTTCACTAGTTTCCTAATGAGAAAACTACAGGAGCAGGGTTTACCTGGAGTCTTCTTTTAACACCTTTTAGGCTTTATAGGGAAAAACTTAACCCACTGGCTAATTCTCCTTCATGTCTAAAATTATAAATGCAGTTCACAGGTGTAGACTTATTATTGCTCCATCTGAGATGACTAAGTGCCAGATAACATTATGTTGTTCTGTAATACCCAATATCATCATATTTACCCACAATCCATTGATAAAATCAGTCATGGGTAGAGGAGAACAAAATGTTTAAATCCGGCAAAAGGAAGAAAAGATAATAGGTATAATTAAAGACAAGGGGAAGAGTATAATCATTATGATACAGAGGGCATACGTAAAGGAAAACCAAAGAAAACATGACAGGGTCACTTTAAATGGACAGTACCAGGTGGAAGTGAAATTTTAATGCATTATGTCATCAAATATACTAGACCTTTAAAAAAAAAAAAAAAAAAAAATTTAAGCCAAACACACACTTCAGTGAGACTAACATTTCCAACGCACTTCTTTCTTTTGTCTATAAGCAGATTATAAACGCTACATTAAGTTAAAGGACCACTATAGTGCCAGGAAAGCATACTCGTTTTCCTGGCACTATAGTGCCCTGAGGTGTCCCCCTCCCGTCCAGCTCTGGAAGGGGGAAAGGGGTTAAATCTTACCTTTTTCCAGCGCTGGGCAGGGAGCTCTCCTCCTCCGATCCTCCTCCTCCCCGTCGGCTGAATGCGCACGCGCGGCAAGAGCTGCGCGCGCATTCAGCCGGTCGCATAGGAAAGCATTATCAATTCATTAAGCTGAAGTGGTCTGGGTGCCTAGAGTGGTCCTTTAAAGGAACAATATAGTGTCAGGAACGCAAACATTTATACCTAACTATATAGTGTAAAAAACACTCTTTAGGTTCCCGGCCACTCTGCTTCTGACAACGGCGTCTTAGCACACTGAAACGCGCATCGAGCACTTTTATATTCAATTTGCACTTGGGTAGCACTATGCGCGTTTGAATTTTTGTTTTGAGTGTTCAGGGTTACTGGTTCAGGTAGGCATTAGCTCTGTGCGGTGCAGAGGTATATAAGGACAATGAGAGATTTTTACTAATGTGGAATTTGTAGTACCTTTATCTTTCGCAACCTCCTGGTTTCCTCTCTGGTGTTTTGGGACACAGTGTACAGGGGAGGTTTGGATGAATCTAGTTTAAGGATGCAGACCTTCCACCTCTCTTTGTTAATACCCTCTTCCCTATCTGTCCAGAGGTGGACACCACCTACCTCTTATACACCTGTTTAAATACTGTTTATATTTTCTTTTTAAGTAAACTATTATTTTTGTATCCCCTTTATAATTTACAAAAGTGATATTCACATTCGTAATAAGCAGCAAACCGATTGTAAATGAAACAAGAACCCAGTGAAATTTAGCTTTTGTAATGCATACATTTCAAAATTTTGGCTTCCGTATTTGTCAGATAAATATGTGTGCAGGTCATTATTATACTCAAAGGATGCCTCTAGTTACTAACTGTGGTACCTGTCTTCATTTATATTAGCTGTTTACAAAGTATCATATACAAAACTGTTATTTTCTCAGTTTTATCATTTTTACTAGATTATATATAATATCAATATTTAATTTTCTTTTTAAAATGTTTAGTTCTTCAAACTGATGATTTAGACCCATTACAATAAGTACAATTTGTTATAACCATTGCATGGTAGTGGTTGTATTGCATTGTAGGAGTTATGGTTCTTGCGTGTTCCTTTAAGTCACACTTGGTGTTCTCACTGCACTCATCACACACAAATTGCTCTAGGCACTGTGGCTAAATTTGAGTTTTTCCCCTGCAGCATCTCACACTCCCCATGCTCCTTGCACTGTTACATAAAAGCTACCCTATGCACCCTGAACTATTCTTGGCACCAAAATGACTACAGTTGGTTAAAGTGGTTTTGATGCTTGGAAACTGTCCTGGAGAACTTACTTTGATATTCTCTTGATATAGATATATATATCACAATAAATCTATATATATATATATATCTCACCTGGTGACAGACTTCATCCAAGTTGTACCATGTAGGTAAGTCTAGCTTGGTACAGATATTCAAGTTGGTATGCTTTACTTGCTGGAGTGTAAACCCTTTTCTGCCCACCTGTGCTTT
>OW240913.1:116052613-116169603 GCA_933207985.1 Pelobates cultripes
CCATACCTCCCAAAGCGGCCAGCTACAACGCTCCCTTGCGCACTGCCCCAGCCTGCCACCTCCATACCGCTTGCGCGTGGCTGGCTATGCAGCATCCAGAGCGTGCGGGCAGCCTGCGGCTCCATTGTTTGCCCCGTCGGCCACTTTAGGTAAAAGGGTGCCAAATCCCAGACTCCAGGACAAAATTTCTAGTCGCCATGGCGACCTGGCGCCTGGAATTTGTCACGCCCTGGTGTAGTGGATGCAGTGAGAGTATTTGATTAGTAAATGCAGTGTGTGTTTGTGTAGTGGATGCAATGTGGGTAGTAGATACAGTATGTATGTGTTTGTGTAGTGGATGCAGTGTGTTTGTGTGTAAATATGTGCAGTAGGAACCCAGCGAGGGCACCACGCAGACTCAGCTCTGCAGGGCGGGGAAAAGTTTATAAAGCCTTCCCACACACTGCAATTTTGCTCAGAGCACTCTGATTGATTGGTTTAAGCCAACTAATGAGTGCTCTGACAGGTAAGTCTCATTTACCTGTCAGAGCACTCTCATTGGTTGGATTGGAATCCAACCAATCAGAATGCTCTCAGTCATTTTACAAAACGTGGGAAAGTTCTTTGGAATTTTTCCATTATAAGTATTTTTTTATTTTTTTTAACAGGTATTTCGTTTTATTGTCTCCCCCTCACTATTTTTCGGGTGAGGGGTGTAGGAAGGGCTTTCTTTAATTTTATTTGGGTAAGGGGTGACTAGGGTCTTTGGGGGTATTTTTACACTTCGCCTCCACCGGTCGCCCATGGGTGGGGGCCGGGGGGAGGACAATAGGTCCCCCCCACTGTCTTTGTAATTTAGGGCCCCCACCCTCCGCTCATTGGTGGGGGCCGGTGGGCAGGAAAATAGGCCTTCCCCCCATTATTGTGATTTAGGGGCCCCACACACCGCTCATGCGTGCTGGTAGCACCCTCCTTGTAATAAACTGAACGAATACCGATATTCAGTGTTTTTTTAGTCTGACATTTCAATTCATTCATTCATCTTTCTGACTATGAATGTTTAACTGGGCCATGCACGGGAATTTCACAGCGCTATCTAGTGTGAGCAGATGACGTGTCCCACAGGGACTTCATCTACCCACACAAAGATAGCGGCGCCCAGGACCTAGGTCCGGGCACAAAATACAGATTTAAAAAAATGGAATATGGGGGTGAATAGGGGGGAAATGAGATGTATTGGAGTCGGGAGGGAGGGGGGTTTAAAAAAAATAATAAAACTGATGCGTCCACGACAGTGCAGCTTTAAGTTAAATAGATTTTTCCGTTACAGGTTCACTTTAACGTGTGTAAAGTATTCAATAGCATTACTAATCAAAACTTGAGCAACTGTAATGGAAAGTCTTAGAGATGTGGGAATGTACGACAACATGAGAAAACCTTGTGAAGAAGCTTTTGAATAGCCTGAAGGTGTTCCTAGCAAGACATTATGGCACCAGTTCTCCCTGACGTACCAGATGCCACTCCTCTGCTTTGCAACTGTATCAAAATTAAATTGTGTTAAGGAAAAACACAGCTTCTGCAGTCTACATAGTATGAATCTGCCTTTGTCTATGATATTCAGCAGCACTACATCTACCGATTTATTGGTGAATATCAAATTTTAGGTGAACATAGCAGAGCTGGAAAATATCCCTATTCAGCAGTGTTTTCAGTTAAGCTATTTTGACAATCTTGTTTTTATTGACAGATTTGTTCAGAAGTTTTATAAGACATAGGGTGAATATAGTGAGTACAGTGCAAAGTCAAGGAATGCATTCAACAATTTAAAGAAGCCATTGTGTAAATCAGTGGTAGTCAACCTTTTTCTACCTACCACCCACTAATGCATCTTTTTGGTTGAAAAAATTTCCCTACCGCCCACCAGTTTTTGCGCAAGTGCAGAATATTTTTTCGAAAGGAGGGTGTTTAAAAAATAAAATAAATGTACGTACATTTGTTTTTATTTCTACTTAATGCATGTTTATAATGTTTTTAACTTTATAAAGTTTAATGAGAAAACGATAAAGTAAATTGAAATTACCTTTACTAGGGATTAATGAGATTTTCGTAAGGAACAAACGAAGGTCTCCTCTTTCGGTGATATTCAGGCGACTTCTCTGTTTGCGCATAACATGATTTCTCATCTGTGCGTCAGCTCCCCTCCTCAATTCCCCTCCCCACCTTTTTTCCCCTTTTTTAACATTTTTTATTTAACCTTCCTTATAGCAATGCCCAGTAGGGAGGCTGAGCTAGGTATCCCACTTACTATAGCCCACTATAACAGACAGGCACTCATACATACAGACAGACACACACACACACAGACAGGCATACAGACAGGCACACATACAGACACACACAAGACCCATACATACAGACACAGACAGACATGCATACAGACACACATACACACATACAGACACAAGACACATACACATACATACAAAGACAAGACACATACACATACATACAAAGACAAGACACACATACGTACACACATATATACAGACACACACACACACGATACATACAAAGACATACATACAAAGACAAGACACACATACATACACACACACATATATATATATACAGACACACACACAAAGACACATACATACAAAGACACATACAGACAGAAACACACACACAATATTTTAGTCACCCTCCTGTTTCCTACCTTTTAGGTGCAGGAGGGTGACTTTCCCTGGGGTCCAGTGGTGGCTCATGTGGATGGGAGTCAGAATTCCCACTCTGACTCCCTGGTCTTCCTCCCGTGCGGTCTGTGTGTTAGCTGGGAAGAGTGAAGTGCAGTCACTTCCTCCCAGCGAGTGATATAATCACTGGGGGCCCCCTCACAATCCACATCCATCGGGTGGCCCTGACAGCATGGGCCACCCGATTGACCCCTCCATATGCGGCCCCGGTGGTTTGCCGCGTGGGCCGGGGCCGCAAGTGGTGATTGCGGTACCCGGTTGCAGGCGTACCGCCGGCTTGCACCCGCCCACCCAATCTCTCAAAATTCGAAAATCCCTACTGCCCACCTGGAATCCTGAAACGCCCACTAGTGGGCAGTGGGGACCAGGTTGAAAGACCTATCGTGTAAATAAACAGTTATAACAAAATATGCAAGGAACAGCTCAATAGTAAACCAGTTCAGCTATTTTGGCCTGAAATGTCAAATTCACTCTTAATTCATTTTTTTATTTCGTAAATTGGGCAGACCTATTTAGAAAATTGGGCAGAATATATGCACCGAATGGTTCTTATCTGCCGTCACATTCTATGTTTCTATGTTGAATTCTTGACTTAATGAATATTCCTGCTAGAAGGTACTGCTGAGATTTTCTTAGGAAATCTCAACATTGATTAGATTTTTCAGCAAGACTGTATGTTTACCCTTCTTTTTTTTTCCAGAAACATACAACAAAATGCATTATATTACAAAAGCTGTTATGTCCTAAGGGCTTGATGAGTATTTAAAAAAATTTTTTATTATCCAATGCATTTGAATGTGATCCGTAAAGGGATTCTATAGTGCCAGGAAAACAAACCCGCTTTCCTGGTTCTTTAGGGTCATTAAGTCCCCCCCCCCTCCCACTGGGCAGAAGGGGTTAAAACCCCTTCAGCCACTTACCTTAATCCAGTGCCGGGTGACCTCTCCTGCCCCTGCCGACATCAGCTCCTGAGTGGAGCCGACGTCAGCTCCTGAGTGGAGCCGAATTACTCAATGCTTTCCCTGACATTTAGTGCAGTTTTGATTTTTTTGATTTGGCTTGTGAAACAGCTGAACGAAGATGACTCATTGTTTATGGCAAACACTGCACATAGACCCAGCACCAGGAAATCTCACCCTACCATTAATTCTGCTAAAACACTACTCATCAAGCAGATGGCACCAGCAAAGTTTAATCACTAAACCAACCAAATATGTTTTGAGTATTTTAATGCATTAAAATATTTAAAAAGTCACATGGATTTAAAATAAATTATGTCTAAATGCTGACAGGCTGTCAAACCATAAAGTTGCATATACAATAGAACCTCAATAAAGTAAGGCTAATTGTTGGGAGAATAACGAATTGTAAAAGGAATGTCAAGTTACAAATATACAAATAGAGAGCAATTTTTGAGAACTACATGTTTATCTTGTTTTGGCATATTATCCAATAAGAGAACATAAGTAGGCACTAAAGCTTGCATGACAAATTGCAGTAGACAAATAAAGTTAAATAGGGAGCATGCACTATTATAAAATGATGTAAGTTATAAGATTATTGCTTGCCATGTGTAGTGGTCTGGGTGCCAGGTCCCCCTATTTTTAAGAAAAGGAAGAAACGCACCCTAGGTGGATGCGACATGAACAGTGTTTCATTTATATTATTTAGCTTATACACTACATGAGTCTGCCCCCTTTTAAACCACTTATACACTTTTTGTTTTTTTGATTTTGCGTTAATGAGTCCATTTGACTCAAACATATATAATTTAATAAAGATCGTTTTTTTTTTTTTTACTTTTTTCTTACCTATAGCTTTATCACTTATCTTAGACCTTATGAGTTAATATTACTTCTGTGGGTATACCTCTGAGGGTTTTCTGAAAGGAACGGCTTTATGCCTTCTATCCTCTCTATTACTCCAAGGTATTTCTTCTTTCCCCCTATTTTTAACCCTGCTGAAAACATAGCAGTTTACATTGCAGGGTTAATAAAGCCTCTAGTGGCCGTCTCCCTGACTGCCACTAGAAGCCGCGTCCGCGATTCTCACACAGCGTGAGTTTAGATCCTTATAGGATCCCTATGTGTTTTAAGGCTTCTTTTCGTGTAGGCCAATAATAGCTAACATATTTTAAACCACACTTGAAATAATTTTGGTTTTCTGAATGTCTTGGTAAATATAGTTCCTGAAACGTCCAGGTTGCCAAAGATAACTGTCACTGATAAAAGCTCATCTTCACCAATTTTTGACTGTATAATGGGACAGTCTGGCTAATCTTTTCTGGAATATCCTAGTTTGGGCAGAAACAGTCAAGATAATGAACATGTTTATTTTTAACAGTGATGTTAACTTGAATTCTTTTGGGATGATTCCTGTGTTACAACCACATCCAAACATTGAATCATCAGCTGTTAGTCTACTATTTCCACAATTAATAATACAGAGCACATTTTTATAGCTCGACGCTAGAGGAAACCTGTCCTGTCTGCAACTTTACTTAAAACAGGGTTGGTTGGTACGTTCGATGTTGTTTGATGGTTTTTGCTTGAATTGAGTATTGTTGAGAAAAGGCTGTTACTTCTGTAAATAAGAAACATACTGTATTGTTAAAATAAGTGCTGACAAATATCAAATCCTGCCATGAGTACCAAACAATAGTAAAAAACAATATACAATACAATGACAAATGATAACAGTTGCTGATCTGAACTGTCAAGTGAAACCTTTTAATTTAACAACTTCAAATGAAGTAACTGTATGTGTGGTACGCAATCAATTGTAACGTAGCTATTCTTGTATTTGATGAATGTACAAGTTCATGATCTGCTATGACCCAAATCAAGCCTAATGAAGGGATTTTTAAACCTTACAGAAAATGTTATATGGGACTTTCAGTTCCCTCCACAAAGCTGTTCTATAAAATCACATTCCAACCTCTTGTCACTATCACAGTAAATTCTCGCCAGCTTCATTCTCTGACGTGCCCGACCAAAAGTAGCTGCATTTTTGGTACTTGGTTAATGACAGCTCTTGGGGATGCTCCCTAATGATCCTTTTGTTTTAAGCAGATTTTCATATTTGTCATATAAGTCTATTAACACTTTCACGATGTCCCCATTACCACTCCAGACCACCTATAAATGATGGCACATCTCATTCTTTATTATGCACATTTTCATTGGTATTTACACTTCTAAGATGTGTAACTGTTATTTTTGTATACATTGCTTTTCCTTTTCAATACAGATAATTGAATGCTGCATTAATCACCATTTCTGAATGTAAATTGAGAATCCTAAATTTGATCAGGGGCATAACCCAGAGCCTAACAAGACTATAATGTGTCCACTTCAAATAGAGAAATATAATTTTGCTTGTTAGGATTTAAGTAAATCCGGTTTGCAAAAAATCAATAATGACATATAAATGTAAAACATGTTTTCCACAACGTGGTAGTGTACAGGTATTGGACAGTATAAAAAAACAGGTTATCAGGTATTTACCTTCGTTCCTTAACCGCTTAAGGACCAAACTTCTGGAATAAAACGGAATCATGACATGTCAACAATGTGCAATGTCAATCAGCAGTGGCCAAGGCCAGTAAGGTATTGCATGAAAAAGGGCTTTCATTCTCAGGACGAGAATATCATTTTGCCTCTTTATAAATCACTGGTAAGACCCCATATTGAATATGCTGTGCAATTTTGGGCACCTGTTCTAAAGAAGGATATTATGGCACTAGAAAAAGTGCAGAGGCGGGCTACAAAATTAATAAAAGGAATGGAACATATCCGCTAGGAAGAAAGGTTAACAAATTTAAACCCATTTAGTTTAGAAAAACATCGCCTGAGAGGGGATATGATAACATTATACAAATATATTCTGGGCCAATACAAACCATTGTGTGGAAATCTATTCACAAACCGGACTTTACATAGGACACAAGGTCATGCGTTTAGACTGGAAGAAAGAAGATTTCGTCTAAGGCAAAGGAAAGGTTTTTTTACTGTAAGAACAATCAGGATGTGGAATTCTCTGCCTGAAGAAGTGGTTTTATCAGAGTCCATACAGATGTTCAATCAGCTACTAGATGTATACTTGCAAAAACAGAATATTAAAGGATATAATCTTTCAGTGTATGATAATAACTGCTTGATCCAAGGATAAATCTGACTGCCATTCTGGGGTCAAGAAGGAATTTTTTCCTAGCTTGTTGCAAAATTGTGCTTCAAACTGGTTTTTTTTGCCTTCTTTTGGATCAACAGCAAAAAACTAATGTGAGGAAGACTGAAATTGATGGACGCAAGTCTCTTTTCAGCTATGTAACTTCTAATCGCGCTTCTGATTCATATTACCTAACAACGAGTGCTTGATTCCATTATAGAGACACTCCACACACCTAAAGCACTTAAAGTTTACCTGCTATGAGTATCATAAATACATGTGGTGTATTCAACGTTACTGTTCATGTAACACCTGCCTCTGGGCTGTCCTCCTCAGGTCCTCCCTAACTTCCTTTGATTTACCCTGCTTGGGATGCATCCCCAAGCAGGGCAAATTTGGTCAGCAACGTCCGCAATCTGGCTTCATTGCCAACACTCCAGCATCGGAACAGATTGGCTAGAAGCGCTGTCTAGGGAGTTTCCATAGAAACCACAAGGCATGTGCTGTAGTTGGTATGGGAGAAGAGCAGAGGGACCTCCTGTGGGAGGTCTTTTCTGCTCTACCGTATTGCTCAATACCTTTGCACGCTGATTCATTGACTGACAGCTAAGAGAAAAACCTATTTTAAGTGATTTTTAAACCAATCTATACATATGCTATCAAAACTTGTAGCATAATGTATAGATAAAATCTTATTCTCAATTTATTGAGCATAAATTGTTTGGGGAATGACAGGAGCCCTTTAAGTTTGCTGAAGAGCTTTAGGGGTGTTTAGGAGGTCTCCCGTAGTCCTATTTTATTAAAGATCATATTTCATGAGAATGTGAATGGCCCGTTGATGTCAAACTGACACCCACAAGGGCCGCCTCTCTCTCTTCTATAGTACTCTAGTAGTGATGTTTCTCATAGGGAAGCATTGTTAAATGTTTCCGTGTTATAAGAACCTGATTTTATTCCTGATTTAATTCCATTAAGTTTTTTTTAAAGGCTCAAAGCGGTTTTCCTAACACTATAGTGCCCTGAGGGTGCCCCCATCCTCAGTGTCCCCCTCCCGTGGTGCTGAAGGGGTGGTAACCCCTTCAGCCAGTTACCTTATTCCAGCGCCGGGCTCCGTAGTTGCTGGTGACCTCTCCTCTCTCGCCGACGACAGCGGATCCGAATGCGCATGCGCGGCAAGTGCCGCACGCTCATGCAAGCTGTCAGTAGGAAAGCATTTCTCAATGCTTTCCTATGGAATCTCTGTGCGATGGAGGCATAACTAAGGAGATCATCTTTTTAAAAGTCACCACTGAGGATGGCCACTGCAAATTCCTTACTTTTGATACTGTACAATCACCTATGTTTCCTATTATACTGTGTGTGGATTGGCTCACATTTCACTATCCAACTATAAATTGGTTTCTATTACAGGTAACGTTTGATTTCTCTTACTGTAAGACAAACATTTTATGGAGTTTGCTGATGTTTTCGGTAAAAAATAAGCGGAGATTCTCCCTCCACATAGGATATATTCCTGTCCTATTAACCTGACACCAGGCTCTACTATCCAAGGAAGAACTGCAAAAGCTTAAACAAAAATAGAAGAAAATCTTTGTAAAAGTTTTATACAACATCCTCTTTCCCTGTTGGAGCAGATATATTTTTTATAAGGAACAAGACATTGAATACAGAGAATTAAATAAAATAAATGTTAAGAATAAGTATCCTTTACCCTTGATTCCTGAATTAACTGAAAGACTACATTCTGCCACTGTGTTTACTAAACTTGACTTGCGGGATGCCTGTGACGGTCCCGCTGGCACTCCGAGTACCTCCGCCAATCGATGCTCCTACTGCTTGCCGAGGACTCCAAGCACTCCAACCGACACCATCACCACTGCAGACTTATCCCATCCCCCAAGCATGAGCCAAGGCTTCAAGAAAGGGTCAAGCAGGTCTGTTTAATGAGCACACAAAAGCAACAGCACTCATGCAGCAAAACAACTCCTCCTCAGAGGAAAACAAAATGACCGTTAAAAGGGTCAGACAGAGTTTGAAAATATGACAGTTATTAAGGGTTTAAACTGGTGTTCTAAGAAGGGAGGGGGGAATAAAACAGTCAAACTAAGTCCATAAAACAGGGGTTTTCTTCACACTCTGCATCCGAAGTGCCATAGCAAAACTGCAGATCCTTTGTCAGAGCATTTAAAGGGCCTGAACCAGTCTAATAAAATCCACTATACCCAAATACTGTATTTAAAGGGCAAAATCTTCCAGGGGCCATAGTCATACGGCAAGAGGCTGGTAATGAGTCCTCTCCAGACACAAGTGGCGAAGGGCACTTCGTCACACATCTTCCCTCTGGGGGGGGAGACTAACCAGGTACCTGACTTTCTGTCGATCAGTACCTGAGTTAGTCGGTAGCCCACCCACAACAAACAGTTAACAGAGTAGCCCACCCACAATACACCATTACTGCACCTGGTGATTCCTGGTGTACGGCTCTGGCCTGTATGTCCCAGGTTGCTGAGGGGAACTAGTGGGCAGAGGCTAGCAATGCTCTGCCCTGATGCCAGCGCTTCTGCTGGGTTGGCCGGTGGGTAATCAGGCTCTGACCAAGAGGGCAAGGGAGGGCAGAGGCCGACCGCGCTCTGCCCGGATGCCAGCTCTTCTGCTGGAAGGGGGTCAGTGGAGGCTAACTTCTTCTCCACTAAACCCAGTACCGGGTTAGGGGTTGGCTGTGGAGGGGAAGGGTCGCCTACCTCCTCCTGGTACTCCTGCTGCCGCTGGGGAGAGAGCCTGGTTGTCTCCTCTCCCTGGGGCTCCAACTGCAGTTTGGGATCTGGGCCGACTGTCTAGCATCCCTGTAGGGCCGTTAGAGAGACCTCGATCCCATCCCCACCTGCTGTTTGGGGGTCCTCTGAGGACCAGTCCATGAGGTCCCCTACCTCGGTTACATCTGGTTGCTGTTGGGGAGGGAGACCGGTTGTCTCTTCTCCCACTAACACATTCAGCTGCTGGGGAGGGAGGCTGACTGTCTCCTCTCTCGATAAGACATACTGCCGCTGGGGAGGAAGGACGACACCTTCTGCTCCCTGGGAGGCGCACTGCTGCTGGGGAGGGAGACAGATTGTCTCCACTCCCTGTAGGATACACTGCCACTGGCAGGACCACCTGCCTCCTCTCTCTGTAGCTCTTGCTGCACTTGGGGATCTGGGCCGGCTGCCCAGCATCCCTGTAAGGCTGGTAGAGAGACCTCAGTCCCATCTCCACCTGCCTTTTGGGGGTCCTCCCAGGATCAGTCTATGAGGTCCACTACCTCGGGTACCTCTGGTTGCTGCTGGGGAAGGAGACCGGTTGTCTCCTCCCTCTGCACGGTGCACTGCCGCTGGGGAGGGAGACTGGGGCTGGGGACAATCTGAACTCACATTCCCGTGCTGCTTGGTTCTCCTCATCGAACTCTTCCATGATACGGACGATCACCTCTTCCGATGGGTCTGGGCCATACTCGACTAGCCGCCTCTTTACCTCCATGATGTAAGCGTCGCCCTCATAGCAATAGGTCATGTTTGCTTGGCCCCACTCTGGGCCACTAGCGCTTCGATCCGCGCCTTGGTTTCCGCTGTAGACAGGGGTGCTGCACGAGTGCTAGCGCCGCCCTCACTTGTAGCTCTGTAACGCTACTGGTGTCTCTGGGCTGCTTCTCCTCACACTAGGACGCCATCCCACCGCTGACACCAAATGTGACGGTCCCGCTGGCACTCCGACAGAGTACCTCCGCCAATCGATGCTCCTAGTGCTTGCCGAGGACTCCAAGCACTCCAACCAACACCATCAGCACTGCAGACTTATCCCATCCCCCAGGCATGAGCCAAGGCTTCAAGAAAGGGTCAAGCAGGTCTGTTTAATGAGCAACACAAAAACAACAGCACTCATGCAGCAAAACAACTCCTCCTCAGAGGAAAACAAAATTACAGTTAAAAGGGTCAGACAGAGTGTGAAAATATGACAGTTATTAAGGGTTTAAACTGGTGTTCTAAGGGGGGAGGGGGGAATAAAACAGTCAAACTAAGTCCATAAAACAGGGGTTTTCTTCACACTCTGCATCCGAAGTGCATAGCAAAACTGCAGATCCTTTGTCAGAGCATTTAAAGGGCCAGAACCAGTCTAATAAAATCCACTATGCCCAAATACTGTATTTAAAGGGTAAAATCTTCCAGGGACCATAGTCCTACGGCAAGAGGCTGGTAATGAGTCCTCTCCAGACACAAGTGGCGAAGGGCACTTCGTCACAATGCTAGTCACTCAGTTAGTATAAAAATACAATGTTGAGCCTTTTGGGCAATGCACTGTCTCATCTACATTCCAATATTTAATCAATTACATCTTCTGAGATCTATTGGATATGTGTGTGACCATTTATCTGGATAATATTTAAATATGCTCCCCTAATCTCCAGGAACGTAGGAAGCATGCTCGTTGGATTTTGTTGAGACTGAGAACTCTCAATTTATACGCCAAACCTGAAAAGTGCCAATTTGAAACACCACAAATGCATTTTCTCGGTTATGTAAATACACGTCCTCAAATAAAAATGGATGACTCCAAGATTCAATGCATCTTGAACTAGGAAGTACCAAGTGAACCTAGGTCTTACAAAGGTTTCTAGGCTTTGACAATTTATATAGGAAGTGTATAAGGAATTATTCTGATATTGCTAATCCCTTTACTCAGTTAACTAAGAAGAAAATTCAGTTTAAATGCAATCATCAATCCCAAAAAGTATGATTTAATAAAAAAAAGTAAATACATCTCCACTCCTATATTACAACTTCCTGATCCTACTCAAATATTCATATTAAAGATGATGCCTCCGATTATGCCCACAAAGAAGTGTACAAGACCCAATTCATCGTATTGCCTGTTGTTCCAGAACTCTGTCTGACGCTGAGAAGAATTTTCCAATCGGCAAAAAGGAGTTATTGGCTATTAAAATTGCTCTTGATAATTGGAGACTCTTCTTTCAAGGCATTGAAAAACTTATACGTAATTATTCATCATCTTGAATCTTGATAATTAAGGAAAAGTAATATATTTGCTGCTAGATAAATCAGATGGAGCTTATTTTTTGACGTTTTAATTCCCACATTTTTTTCAGACCTGGATTAAAAAACAGAAAGGCAGACTCCTTTTCTTGACTGCTTAAACCAGAAACTAAGACTGCACAGCTTTCTAATGTCATTCCACATCACACGTTAATAAGAATCAATTCTTAATTAATTTAGAAGATTGTTGACAGACCAGATCAAGAAAATGTTTTTCATCAGAAGGTAATTCCAACATTCCTTAATGGACTAATGTATGAAGATCATGTCATATATGTACCCGTTTCACTACGTCTTGAAGCCATAAGAATGGTACGTGATGGATGACTCATTGTCAGGACACCCAGGGATTAGAAAAATAATGAAACCTCTTTGTGGTGGCCTAACTACAGAAAGACCATTCAAGATGTATGTAAAGATCTGTCTCGTCTGTATTGGGTCCAAACCTGAATAGCATAGAACTATATGGTTTTCTAATGTCTTCCTCCATCCCTTCCAGACCGTAGAAAAAAATTCCACATGGTTTTGTCAATCTCCCTCCATCCAAGGAAAAGACCATCATTTTTGTAACTGTTGATCGTCTCACAAAGATGGCTCATTTTATTCCCCTTCCTAAAATACCCACTGCATCTGAAACTGTCTGTTTTCTTAATAAAAACATTTTTTTTAAAAAGATAAAGATAATATCATGAAACTATATAGTCACTGCAATGAAATTATTTCGATTGTGGTTTTCAGTTCAAAGTCTGGAAAAACCTCTGTTTCTCTATACGTATCAAATACAAACTATTCACCTCTTTTCACCTTTAAACAGAGAGCAATAACCATTTGCAAGACGGTTGGGTCTCTTGGTTGCCTATAGCTGAATTCTCTTATAATAACTCAATCCATTCAAGCACTAAGATGACTCCATTTTATGCTAATTATGGTTTCCATCCAACCTCTACACTGTACAGGGGTATTACTACAACTCCCATGATGCTTTGCATGCCTTTAAAGTAACAAAGCATCATGGAGGTTACAGTTTTAAAACATCTGGAGATCTACCTTTTGGACATCCCTGGTCTGTACCATTTGATTTACATAAACCAGCCATTCCTAAGGTTTACGTTCAAGTTGACCAATTTGAAGAAATATTCAAAAAACTTAGGGACACTCCCTTTGCAGATTGCCCAGAACTTCCATAAAAAAATTAAAGGTAAAAAACCCCAAAAACGATAAACACCTCCCTCATTCTAGGTAGCAGATCACATCTGGATCTCCACAAAGAATATGATAAACTACCCAGCCTTCTAATAAATTAAGTAATTTGTTCATATGTGCATACACTATAGAAAAATATATTAATGATGTCACATTCCATATCGTTCACTCACCTACACTTGCACCCTGTTTTCAATGTATCTATCTAAGCCAAAATCATTTTTCTCAGATACATTTTGTTCCACCCCCACTGACTATTATTGATGGGGAAGTGTGAGGTCCATAAACTTCTATATTCATGTATGCACCATGAGAACTTCCGAGGTACAGGCCCCACATCGGTTTCATCCTTCCAAAAAGTTACTACACCAAACCATCTAATTGAACACTCTGAGAGGTCTCCTCTTGGAAGGGGTGGGGAGGGGGATAGGGAGGGGCAGTCAGGACTCACATGCCCTTCATACCATGACTGATCCTTTGTCTTCATGAACTCTAACTTCCTCATTTTATGTGGCCACACCTCCACTTAACATGCGCTAGCAACTTCCTTCTTAAAAGACAGCTTTGTGCAACAGGTTGCTGCTCCGTTATTATGTTGCTACTGAATGCTGCAGTACTTTTCCCTGTACCTCAAAGTGGATTTATACTATTAACTAATCTGTAGTTTAAACTACTCCTGCATGATCCCTTTCTAAAATAACAGCTTCACTACATGTAAGTTATTTAATCTACATCTTAACGCAGCCTGGTGGTTCCTTTAAGCTCTGTGTATTCTTATTCTATAATTTATGACAACCTATGTTCTATAATTTGGAATTATGTAACCTTAATGTTCTGTAATCTACTGCATCACAACTCCATTATCCCTTGTTGCTAACCTTTGTAAAGTGATATGGATAAGGGTGATAGATAAGAATTGTTAAATGTTAAATAAGCAGGACATTCCATGCTAGCAAAGGGTCCAGATTGTGATGATTATTAATGTATTATTATCCAGCAGGGTAAAGTATAAGTACAGTTAGTGCTATGTTATATCATCGGTTTTGCAGTGTTCTAAATTGCCTTGAGGGTCATTCTTCACAGTATTTAAGTAAGTTGGTCATTAATATCAAAACAGGCAGAACCAGTTAGGGGTCACTCTGCAGCCTACATCACTTACATTACCATTACCTTTAACATAAAAATTGTTTTGCTACTACTACTACTCCTAGTATTTGTGGAAGACTTGTCTGAAGTATACACACATGGCTTTCTGAGGTTTGTTTCAGTATGTCTGTATTACTTTTCATTTATTTAAAATACAGAGTATAGGGATTTTTTAAATCATTTTTTTGAGAGCATCACTGGAACAGTTAACATTTTTTTTAAATAATGCTTTTGCTGTATGAGCTTAATTTATTTTGGATGTATTGATATTTTGATGATTCCCTCCACCCCCATTTTAATTTATTATCCTTTCATGTGAGTTTATTTTTCTTTTGCATTTTTTGTAGGATACGTCCTGTATCTTTGTTTGGTGGGACAGTTGCACAACCCTGAACATGGAGAATGGAGAGAAGATCAACAAGGGGGAGGAAGATGAAATGGTGAGCAACAAGCTATTTTTAAAGTAGCAGACAAGACATATAGAATGTTTTACCTCCTCCTTTACTATGGAGTGTGTAATATATGGTGTTCCTTAGGCATCTTCATTCTAATTCCTTGCTTCACCTCCATTATTTAAAAGCCTATGTTGTGATTTCATATAACCCATGGGTGTGCTGAGCCTATATGTGGCAGGTAACAGACCTGCATATTTGCCCCAACATCACTTCAAAATCTGCTAAAATCATTTTGGGGAGTGACGTAAATAATTTGTCTATATTATTATGACAAAATTGTCCTTTGTAGTCAAAGGTGTGTTTGACTGTGATCTTTAAACTAGAAAAGCTACAATTTCTGGGGAAATTCTGTGAAGTGTTCTTGCCTCCACCAGTAGTCTACAACTAGGGATCGACCGATTATCGGTTTTACCGATATTATCGGCCGATATTCGGTATTTTCGGCGGTATTGGCCGCTAAAGATACCGATATTGCCGATAATACATACCAGGACCGCCGGGCCCATTACAAGCCCGGCGGTCCTGGCGGGGCCCAGCAAGCTGTTACTTACCTTCCCAGCAGCTCCCACATTTAATTGCAATGTTGTTGCCCAAAGTGCTTCACAGTTACATTAAAACATACATTTATAAAAACATTAGCAAGTGTACAAAAGGCCCTGTCTATGACATCACTTGCTGCTGCAGCCTGGCACAGGTCAGAGTATTTTGGCGGTTGCCATCTTCAAACAGTCGTATTTTAAAAACTATACATCCTACAGTGAAGAGCTTTATATTGTGAGAATCACGAGACCCAGACCTACATTGTGATGCATAGTATGTCTCTGAAATATTATAAATGAAGACACAGTTGCAGTTTAGAATTTGCCCTTCAAAGTGGAGTTTCAATGAATGTCAATGGACGGCGTGAGTTGCAAACAAATGGTCATATTGTGAAAACTATCTGGACTATGGCTTAGCCGTGGACATGTGTAGTGGCAGCAGGGATAGCTGAACGTTTATAAGATATAAGATCTGATATAAGATTTGTGTAGGTGGGCTTGAAAATGAGGGAGTGGTGGCAGTTTAAAAATCATGTCCTGATTTTTCAACTTTTGACAGCTCCCACTCTAGTTTTGAACATTTCGCCATTCATTCCTATGGGACCAATTTTGCCACAAAAATGACGATATTTCGTGAACCATTTCGCGAAATGTTTCATAAAGTAATAGCACACCAAACGGGAACAATCCACACGTTTCGGTATATTACTGTCTATGTAGTGTAAAAACTGTGGGAGGAGTTAGGGTGGTAAATTTGGCTATAATAAGAATAATAATATATATGTGAGATAACATTAAGTGGTCTTGCTATGCAAGAACACTTAATAACCCCTGTCTAGGGCCGTACTTCCCAAACCAGTCCTCATGGCCCACCAACAGTTCAAGTTTTGTCAGTATCTTCATTGGAGTAAATAGGGAAATGCATAAATCCTGGATTGTTGGTGGGCCATGAGGACTGGTTTGGGAACCACTGTCTTCTAGGGTAAGCTGCAACTCAGGACAAACTCCAACTCTGGGTGTAAGCGTTGTGTTTTCTTAAATTCATCAGAAAGTGAAAATACTCACTTTCCAACAAACACAAAAATGCATGAAATAAAGGTAGTATAACATCAGACAATCCTCAGTTTGCAGCAGTCCAGCTCCCTTGGCTGGAATATCAGACTGAGTAAACGGAATCAGGCTGGTCTTAAATACACTGTTAATTAGGCAAGTGATTGGCAACTGGCTTTACCTACAGAGCCTCCACTAGTCCGTGCAACACCTTGGGAGAGGTGGAATTAGCCATCGCAGGTCTTATATACTTTCCATCAACAATTAGACCACATTTGCTCTCACAATATATATATAGCTATAATGTTTTATTCTCTTCTTAAACTGTGATAATCTTGTTAGCATGGCAAATGAGGACGACGATAAGTTGAAATGTTAGCCAGGCTGCACGTGGAAGTCAACTAGCCCTCCAAATCCATAACTTAATTACACTCTCTCACATTCTTAAAAAAGTTTTGAAAACTTGCAAATTCTTTATAGTGGCTTCCTTCTTTTGGGCCATGTTCTGGACAGATCTGGGGAGCTTAGGATGCTTACCGTAAGTATTTTAACCATGGAAATTAAAATTCATTATTGGATTGCCTAGGATTCAATCAATCAACTCCCCCCTCCCCACCTTCCACAACCCCTTTTCTCTCTTTTCGTTTTTCTCTTTAAACTCTTGAACTATCCCATTTTGTGCTCTGGCCATTAATAAGAATATATTATTTCGATCTAATCACTACACGCATCAGCCTACCATTCGCTTAAGTGTTGCTCTGGTGGTTAACAAAGTTCATAAGAAAAATCTTTAGGGAACGGAACAATAGAGTTATGTAGGGTTGTGAAAAGTGTTACAAACTTTATTTTTTATACATATGCTGAAAATTGGAAGACGTGATCTCATTATTTTGATTTCTTATATGTTTTACGGGAACTCATCGTCACATTGATTGAGCAAGAATTACAGAAGCTTTGGTTACATATTTAACATCAGAATGGATTGCTTACAGTGTTTTTTTAATTTATTATTTTTTTAAATCTATATTTATTTATTTTTTACATTTTTAAGCCAGAAAATAACAAACAAAAACAGCTATAGCTTTAGCAATACAAACATGCCTTCTTCAGTCTAGAGTGTTAAAGTAACCATTTAGATTCAGGCGCCCTTCACCCCTCCACCCCCCCCACACCAAGCCGTAAATAAAAATAGATTTACGTACCTTTACTTTGCGCACATCCCTGTTCAGATCATTAATCCTAATGATCTCAGCCAATCCAATGCTTCCCCATAGGTAAGCATTGGATGGCTAGTGCTCATGCTTGGCAATGTGCCTTGCAGTGTGTAGAGACACTGGACGTCAGTCCTGCTCTAGAGGAAGTCTTTCTAGTGGTTGTCGAACAGCCCCAAAAGGTGGCCTTAGGCAACAGTGTTTACACTGCTCAGTCTGCAGGAACTGTAGTCCCTGCAGTGTCCCTTTAAGTGTAACTTTTAAACCAACAACAAATTATTATTTTTTAATTATTATTATTATTTTTTTAGTACCTTGCAGGCAGTTTTGATATAGAAAGTATCTTTATTAAAACTTGGTGAGTGACAAGTCTTTTCTAAGTGGTTGATCCAAAGTTCAATTAGACTGCCTATACAGTACTGAATAATGGAGGCGTTTTCTGTTGTGTGTCATAATTAGTGTGGGGGTGGAATGTTTAGGTATATCTGCATTACTATAGGGAGAATTACCTAGGGACAGTTAAGCTGGACTGGTCATAAGATTTTTATCAATATAACTAATGTTTATGACAGTGCCATGGACTGCTCTCCTACCCTTAATTGGGGGTGTGACCGTAAATGTGCGACTGTGCAATTTATATAGTACTGCTGCTTTTATATATTGCTTTAAAGGCTATAAACTGTTGTAATAATATGGTCTTTGTTGTAGGTGACCAAACGCAGATGTAGGGAATCTTCTTCCTGGCTGTCCCTGGTATAGAGGCATATTCTGTCATGTTAGCCATGTGCTAGCGCAGCTTAATTCACAACTTTATAATGTCATTTTAACACCTTCCTCTAGCAAGTCTAATCAGATTTTATGTAAACATCTTTACTTTGTATATAGATCTTTTGTAGACTATATAGAAACATAAAGATAAAAAGATAAATTCAGTTTTAGTATGTGCCTGTCACCCACTTGCTGGGTTAAAAAAACCCTCCAAAAAACGTGGGATTAGGTGGAGTAGAAATTTAGTGTTCTTTTAAGATGTGTGCACGTGTAGGTAAAAATAACTAGCAGGATATTCCCACTTCAGAATTAAATGACTCTGTGTGAATTTTCAGTGTATAAAACCAAAATTAGCCAAGTTCAAAGGGGCTCGGTCTTGTGTTTTGTTTTCTTTTCACTTCAATAAATCCATCGCAGACTAATGAAAAGGAAATCCTGTACTTTAGAAGTAATTAGAAATTAGGCTGAAGCTACTCTGCTTTAAATGGCCTGCATCTTCAATAAAATGAATTGCAGAATGGGAAAAGAGAAACATTAAGCAGATCCCTTAGTTAATTACAAATAAAAACACACCGTTGTCCTATCAAAATTGACATTTAAAGACTTAAAGAACCTCTCTGTAATTGGAAATTGATCCTTTATTAATTCCTGCATCATGTGACCCAGTGTCAGGGTTACTAAATCGACCATGTTTTCCTTAACACATCATGTCTTCATGTTGAAGCCCTACTCTGCAGTATATAGAATTAATATGCTGTAAGCAAAAATCAATGAAAAAGTTATCGTAAAGAATATAACGCAATTTTATGATATCCCTCCAGTTTATGAACAAATGGTTCTTTATTTTATGAAAATGGCCTGTACAGCTGCAAAAATGATTTCTGTGTAATTACGTTGTATGTGGAGATGATAAAGGATTATGAGGATTAAATACTGTTTGTTTTTTGCTGTGCAGGAAATTCACGGTTACAATCTGTGCCGTTGGAAGCTAGCTCTAGTAGCAGTAGGTGTGCTTTGTACGGGTGGCTTCCTCCTTCTCCTCCTGTACTGGATGCCGAAGTGGCGCGTCAAGGCAACATGCTCTCGAGCGCCATTGAAGAACTGTGACGTTGTGCTGCTGAGAACAACTGTAAGTACACAAGGTAGCTGTGTAACTACATGTAGTATATCTAGGGAGGTGTATGTCTATACCACCGAACATCCCCTTACAAAATTAATTGAGATTTAACTGCATTCTATTTCCATTGTTAAGACATATCCCTCTATTTATGGGAATAGGTGTACGCTATTATCCAGAGGCCTGCAGTAAGAGACATGCTGTTTTTTGTCTACTCTCTGGAATAGCATACCAACAGAAGAGTTGGAAGTAAAATCTAAAATTACATTCCACGGTTACAGGGTAGGCATACAGTGACTTTTATATTAGCCTCTGGGATGCCACTAATTTGAATCTGTTAGTCTGACTCTAAACAATGGAATGCTGAGCATCAAAATCAACCTTATATATATATATACCATGTGAGAATTTAGGAAATATAACACATTAGAAAGCTTTTAAGTTTCACATTCTCTCTAGATGTACATGACTAGTACTGGCCAGTATTGATTGCTACCAGAGTAAATTAGTTTATTAATCCTGGGGTTGGTATCACCATGGTATTCCATGGTATTCCTACAGTGATGGATTGATGTATTGATTTCTTCTGGCACCAAGTGATTTCTCCATATTTGCAGGCAGCCCCATTCATGCACTCTTGGATGACTCAAATGTGTTTCCGATAATGGTCCTGAAAAACATAGCACAGGGGGCAATTATTACTTTGATCTAAATATTGCGTGACTAATAGAAGATATTCTGTCACCGTTTTTTAAACAAGTTATTATTATGTAGATTAATAATTTACCCAATGTGAAACATTAGTTATAATAATACATTATCCTAATCGTATTTTTTTTTTAAATTTTTTTAAAGTCATGTGTATATTGAGCATGGGATTAACTTGTGCCAAATTTTATATGGAAGTTATGAATGTGGTCATATTTCTTAATGTAGCAGAGTTTAAAATTCTAATCTACTCAACCTTCATAAATGCTTATTTATACAGAGACACTGCAATGCTTTGATAAACCTGAGTCTGTGTTATGACCATTATAACTGTTCAGAACTGTTTTTTAAAACAATCAGTTTGAATATATTGGAGAAATCAATAAATGCATTTTACAGAGATATGAGTTCTTGCAAGTAAGGGATACAAAGTTCTATTTTCATAAAACACATATCTCATTGGATGTTTTCACATCTTTACTTGTGTGTATAAAACATAAAACGCATCTTTAAACATACATTCTACCGTCCATCTAATGTTGCCACATTAGGCTTTTAATCAGTATTAAAATTGCATACGTCAAGGCTATACGTTTTAACAGATATCATTTTTACAGCATCAGTAATACTGATGTAAGTCTGGCAAGCCTATATTCTCCAGCGGATACTGTTTCAGTGGCTTAATCACTGCTGTGGAGCTTGTATGTGTGTAAAATTCCACTCCTTTTTCTGGCTGCTGGGTTCATTAATTAAAAGTTTCAGATGGATTTTTCGAGCACGATTACTAATGACATTTTTAAGATTAGAAATTTTATAAATTGTCAAACAAAAAATGTAATATTTTTTACAGTGCAAATGTGGGATACAGTATGTTGGCCGCACCGTTAGGAGATTACACATAATATTTTAGTGGTATCAAACGAAAAAATTTAAAACACCATATACCAACACATTGTGGATACAGAAAAAGTATTGGCGATGAGAGAGACCGAATGGATCCACAGATTAAAAACGGGTCTAAATGTAGATCTGGATACACTAGTTTTTATGGATTAAGCCCATTTGTGATTTCACATCATTTTAAACAGTACACATCTGTTGTGTGATTCACACTTATTTTCAAACAGTATACATTAATTGTGTGTTGGTCTAACTTTTTATTCTTTTTGGATAATACATTATTATAGATTTCTCTTTTTATTCATTTTTTTTCCTATTTTTAGTCATATTCTCCTTTTTTCAATTATCGATTCTTAAATATATTTTTTTAATATGGGTTGTTTGCAGCTATCCTTACTGAATGCTTGCTTCTAGATAAATTATACGTTTGCCCACAATTCTATAGCTATAAGATACTTTTATTATCTGTTTTTTCATTTTGGAATATTTGCCCTTCTTTTATGTAACATATTGACCCTTGTGTCTGTGTTTAAGTCTGTATATGGTCACTGTTTTTATTTTTAATCTTCCCTCCAATATTTTTCGATATATGAATTTTCATAGGTGTATGTGTGTGTATATGTATGTATGTATATATCTATAGATCTCTCTCTATCTATATATATATATATATATATATATATGCGATATTAAACAGATTTAATACCCACAAATAGTGATGTCCCAAACGGTTCGCCGTGGACTTCAGTCAGCAGACACATTCCAGCCAATCAGCAGCAGACCCTCCCTCCCAGACCCTCCCACCTCCTGGACAGCATCCATTTTGAAGCTGCATTCTTAGTGAGCTGTCCAGGAGGTGGAAGGGTCTGGGAGGGAGGGTCTGCTGCTGATTGGCTGGAATGTGTCTGCTGACTGGAGTCTGCAGCGAACCGTTCGGGACATCACTACCCACAAATGATTCCTTGCATTCAACTGGATTCATTAGATTTTTTTTTAATATTAAGAGTATTGATTATTTACATATATTTACATTTATATACAGAATCAATGTTTGTGGGTCCAGTCATACCTTCTTTCTTTTTATGTGTTTAACCCCTTAAGGACTGAGGCAGTTGTACAAGTTCAGATCAAAACAAAACGTAAACAAAACTTTGAATTTGCGCTATATGTCTGTTCAACCATAATTCACCTCTTTCATATTAAATGCACCCACACTTATTATACATCATTTTGTTCAGGAGAAAAGGGGCTTTCATTTTATATAAAATATTAGTATATAAAACAAAATTTAATAATAATAAAATATTAAAAAAATTAAATGTTATTTTTTTTTAGTTCTGCACGGCATTTTAACTGTGAATGTCATAATACTGTTTGCTGTTACTGCAATAAAGTATACATATTTCTACTTAGTGATGTCTCACGAGTAAAACAGTACTCCGCTTGTCCCCCCTCCCCCCCCCAAATGTATAGGTTTTATGTTGTTTTGGAAAGTTACAGGGTCAAATATAGCACATTACATTTTTCAGTTTATACACATTGAAATTTGCCAGACTGGTTATGGTGCCTTTGATACCGAATGGTAGCTCAGGAATGAGAATTACCCCATGATAGCATACCATTTCAAAAGTAGACAACCCAAGGTATTATAAATGGGGTATGTCCATTTTTTTTTTTAGTAGCCACTTAGTCGCAAACACTGGCCAAACTTAGTGTTCATATTTGTTTGTGTGTGAAAAATGCAAAAAAACTAATTTAAACGCTAATTTTGGTCAGTATTTGTGACTAAGTGGCTTCTAAAAAAGACTGGACATACCCCATTTGTAATACCTTGTGTTGTCTACTTTTGTAAAAAGTATGCCATCTTGCGTGTAATTCTCATTCCTAGGCTACCATATGGTCTCGAAGGCAACATAACCAATCTGGCTAATTTCAATGTAAAAAAAACAAATGCAAGCCTTGTATTTGACTGTGTGACCTTTGGAAACACCATAAAACCTGTACATGGGGGGGGTGGGGAAGGGGGGAGGTGGAGTGCTGTTATACTCGGGAGACTTTGCTGAACAGAAATATTAGTGTTTCAAAACATTAAAACGTATCACAACAATGATGCTGTTTGTGTGTGAAAAATGAAAAAAGTGGCCCTTTCACTGATGATATCATTGTTGTGATATGTTTTACTGCTTTGAAACATTAATATTTGTGTTCAGCAAAGTCTCCCGAGTAAAACCGTACCCCCAATATACAGGTTTTCTGGTGTCTTGGAAAGTTACAGGGTTAAATATAGGGGTTGCGAACCAAATTCTGTGGACTTTATGCCTGGGTTGTCAGGCAGGTCCCTCAAATCGTAATTGATAAAATGACTTAATTAAGTAAATATATTACAGAAATATATACGTAAAATTTAGGTGCGTGTGTGTGTAACTTTTTTGTAACTTATTTTCATATGTATATACCTATCTGGAATAAACAACAATTTATTCGTTGAAGACCTCAGAGTGCATCTCTTATTGTACTGTGTGTGTATGTGTGTGTGTGTGTGTGTGTGTATATATATAATATATTAGAGAGAGAGAGATATTCAGGTATATATATTTATGTATATAGTTTTTTATATATATATATATATATATATAAAATTGTGTTCTAAGCGTATTTCTAAATACGCTGATTACAAGAAGGAACCCGGCTGTTGAAAAAGTCAGAACGAAACGCGTCGGGCCTAACAAATGCCCCTGATAAGATTGCCTACAGGATTATAACTGGACTGTATCCAGGATTTACCACTTTCTCTATAGACTGGTTGGGACTGCTGGTATCCTCAGGTACAATTGGCAGCTGCACACTGTATGGGGACTAAGCCCTTTTGTGGCTGAAACGCTTGTTTGCACATTCAGGAATATTTGTTATTGTGCTACTTATTTTTGGTGATTGTATTAACACATTTGTGAAGTTGGCGCCCTATACTGTATATATGTTTTAACAGAACTTGCTATGTAATGAGCAATACCTAGGTTTGTTGATCAGTTTACAGAATTTCTTTGTAATTAACTTTGATGTTTCTTTTACTTTTTTTTTCTTTCCCAGGATGAATTCAGACAATGGTTTTGTGCAAAGGTCCGCCTCCGTATGTGTCCAGGAATAGACCCATTCCAGACACCTGAATCTATGACAAGAAAGCTCATGAATGGTCACGCGGGGCACCTTCCAGAGACTCCCTCGGAGCACACTGAAGACTATCCTATAAACAATACTGAAGCCCTGCTTCTTGAGGTACAGTAGATATCATTCACTTTTTGTTTCTATATACAGTCTTAAGTAAGATAAAATATGCATCCAACTAACAGCTCCCATCTCCATGACACTCTTACTGACATTGACAGTTGCTTCATCCTGTGCTCAGGTTATTAATCAGGAATGCTTTCTATATTAGCTAACATGAAGGGTTTTCTTAGAAACAAACAACAGATGATAAGATGTTGAATCTATTGGTAAATATATCAAGGCATCTTCACAGGGATTCTATAGTGTTAGGAATACAAATCTGTAATCCTAACACTATAGTGCCCTCTAGTCCCCTCACTCCTCACAGCCTCCACTCCAGCACATAAAGGATTAAAAACTCTTTACTCCCCCTATTCCAGCGTTGGTGTCCCTCGACACTGGGTCAGCGTTCCGCCTTCTCTGACATCATCCGACCGGGTGACCTTTCCATAGGAAAGCACTAAATCAATTTCACTGACGCTGAATGTCCTCATGCTGATCGTGAGGAAGACCAGTGTCATTTAGGCAACCCAGAGTCTGGTAAACTTACGGAAGCGCCCTAGTGGCTGTCTGCTAGACAGCCACTAGAGTCGTCTTAGTACTGCAGGAGTTTCTCAAAAATTGTAATGTTTAACATTGCAGTAACTTCAATGAGATGAAGTGATCTAGGTGCCTATAGTGTCCCTTCAAGTGCTATTCACTAAAGTGGGACATTTGGAATTAAATAGAAAGTAAATTTAACATTTTAGGTTACCTAAAACCACACAGCTCATTATTTGTTTTTCTTTTCTATGCTGGCAATGTTTACACTCTGAGTGCGTGTTTTTGTAGAAGGTTTGATGCATATATTAGTAAAGTCAGTGCCATTAAAAATATTTATGTGTGTATCGGGTTGAGGTTGGATGTCTGGAGAGTTATTAAAGGGCATTGTTAATGCTGAATATGACTTTGTGTCATGTTATTTGGAGTACAATTTATTCTGTACGTTATTGTGATAACAAAGTTGCTTACTTTTATTTGATATTAGTTCTTTCAGTAATACATCTAGTAAAGCAAGGTTAGGTTTGTGAGATGCGTGCAGATTTTGTGTTTTGGAAAGCTGAAATGAATTTAAAAAATTAGGTGTGTCTCACTATGAGCTGTGACCTCTAATAGGTAATAATAGATAAATTAACGTGTGTGGGAGCGAGTGGATGCATGCAACAGGGAATTGTTCTGTTACCACAAACAGATGTTTTCTGACAATTGGAATTCATATAATGGGTGTGTGTGTGTGTGTGTGTCGAAACTTTGATCGTGACTTTATACTTGAATTAATACTATTGAATAAATATCACTTGGATTAGGACCTACGAGTGCACCTCCTTGCTTATTGAATATATATAGAATGCTGGTTGCACCGAGATATATAAAAACGGAAGGGGTGAGTGCCGAGGACTTTTGGAATATGAATTTATATATATATGAATTTATATATATATGAATTTATATATATATATATATATATATATATATATATACTTTGTAACTAGGAATTGTGATCAACAGGAAAAAGTAGTGGTTATGGTGCCAGGGGTGTCCTGGTACCCTCCTTGAGTACGCATTCAAATTGAGAATGGTTTGACAAATTACCTATGCCTGCCAGGTGACTCTTGCCTCTTTTCCTGATGTTGGAAGCTCCAGTTTGTGCCATTTTGGTATACCCGACTTTGTTGGGATATACTCATCGACTGAGAATGTCAGCTTAGCTGTTTTAGAGAATAAGCACGGGCAGGATTAGCTCAGTGATTGTAGCTTCCTGTAGCAGGAGATGGCGGTGGCGGTCATCCAGTGATACCAAGGTAGATTGTTAAACTATTTCACTATTTACTCTGGGAGAGTGCCAAGGCACTATAAACACTACAGCCGCCTTGAAGTGTTTTTTTTAACTTATCTTTAGAGTGATATTTCTACTGTTAATGTTTTTTTTTTACTACTGTCTTATGCTGGGCCATCTTTTCTTACATTTATTTCTCAAGTCAGGCTTGAGAAAGACCCTGCTGAGCCAAAATGTTTTCCTGTGGTGGAATGGAATAAAAGTACATTCAATCACTTTCTAAGTGTCTTGACTTTCTGTATGTTACTATATTTTTTTCAACTATCTGTCAGGCAGCTTGCCCAACCAATATGATAATTAGCATCTAGATTTCTATGTTTTATCGGGCACTGTGCTTATGAATTCAACCTATGTCCTCCAGACAGACCGCAAAATTTCACTCATTTAAAAATAAAGAACCACTGTGCCAAATATAAAAAAAAGATCAAATAATATTATTTTCAGTAAACATAAAATTAGGAGCCAAGACAGGCTACTCTCTGTTTATTACTTCCACTACCCAGTTATTGCACAGTTCCATTTTTAGCTTTGTGAGAAAGTAATGGCTATGATGAACTGTGTCATGCGCTACAGGAAGATCGTACAATATTATGCCTTCGTTATTCGCACAACACACTACGCACACAATGCTGCTTTTGGCACATTTCTGTTAATCTGAAAAGGCGACTTGCAGGAAAATCCCTTTGCATATGCTTCTGAGTGGAACCACTGACTGGCTTCACTGGAGAGCTGCCAGGTGTCACAGATAATAAACAATTAAATGGGAGGCTTTCTGCTTCGTGTTATGCGGTGCCATCTGCACAGAAAAAGGCAAGAAATGTGACTCTGCTTATTATTCCCACTGCAAATTAGATAGCCTGCCCTTATTGATCCTTCTTCCTTCCAAGTGATTATACGTTTTGTAAGACATTGTAAGTCCAACTACATCTGACATTTTTTCTTTGCAGGTTCGTTATTTTGTGCATCATAGTGTGACTTACTTCTGGAATGATTTTCGCCAAGCATTCATTTTCTGGAAGTAAGTGTCTGTTTACAGATTCTCCTTAATTCTTTTTGTTTAAATGCTGTGGATTTTAAGGTAGACATAATATATATCAATTCCCTGATTCTGTCAGTGTGCCATTTACATGATTGATTTTGAGCCTATTTAATGTATGGTTAAATTATCTCCACTTGATTTTGATTTATTTATTGTTTTGATTAGTCTTAGTCTAATCTTTTTTTGCTTAGTTTATTCCATCTATTTTAACATAGTATATATACATTTTCTCAGTTTTGTTTTGAAATTAGTTTTTGGTGGTGTTGGAAGGATGCCTTATTTATTTATTAGTTACTTATTTTTGTTGATAGGACTGTTTGTGCTCTCTGATCACAACTCTAGATATGTAAGAATTGTCTGACCTTCTCTGTACTCTCATAAACCATTAATGCTATTTTATTGGGGTCCAAATATGTATTTCCTAATAAACATATATGTGCAGTTTTTTTTGTTTTAGATTGTTTACAGTGATTTTAGTAGAAATGTATTATTGAAATTAAAATAAATCCACTGGTCTGTAGCAAGTACGTTTGACGTTGCCCTGGTGGTAGTAGGAGTGTAAACACTAGTAAGCTCCAAATTTAAAAAAAACAAAAACAAAACAAAGTTTTACTAGTCTACAACTTGTTTCATATGATCATCTCTCAACTGTTCTTTTGGCATCAAGCCATGATGTTGTTGAAATAGTGGTGGCTGATTTCATTGCCTAAGAAATAGCCCAGTTGGTAGGGCTCTGTCATAGTCACAGGTTGTTATTAACAAAAAAGGCCAGCTAGACCTTTCATACTTTTGATGTTGATAAAGAGTGCCATTAAATTTGATGATAATATGTAGATCCATGGATGCACTTGAGCTCTGTCAAAAGTTAAATATACCCTCCTTGCTTAAACACTTTAACATTATTTTCATATTAATCTGTTGTCTTTGCTTTGAGAAAAATTTAATTGGGCACCCAGTGATCTCTACAGGGCAGTTGTGCTGGTCTTGTATGGATGATGTAGGTTAAAAAATAAATGTTTTATTTATTAACCTTTTATCATACGTGCTCTCTTGTTTTTCCTCTGTTTATTGACAGCAGACTCCGTTGTTATTTCTTTCCCAAATGCATTTTTTTATTGAGAGTGTCCCACATATGCATATACTTTAGTGGAGTGAAAAGACAGCTCCTTCCTTTTTGAAGGCAGGGTTGATCTCTGTTTTCATTGTTCTTAAATAGTAAATCTTCCTGGACTTCAGTTGTTAATGCAGCTTTCTACTGATGTTGGCCTCCTGCTAGCAGACCTGAAATGCTGAACATATTGTAAATATACTTTCAGCTCACCTGGTAGAGGAAGGAAACTGGGAGAACCATCAGTCAGGTTTATAAATTGAACTGTAAAACTGTAGACATTTGTACACAATAAATGAAGACTGGGCAACAAAGTTTTTCAGTGAGTGAAGTTTATTTCATCATCCAACAAAGTGGACCTGGCAGTGTTTCTACACATATAGTCTATATATATATATATATATATATATATATATATATATATATCAAACATTGTGAAGCTTAAAGAAGACACTGTACATACCAAAATGTCCATAAGTTTACAGATCTGCAGAATAAAAAAGGTTTCAGGCACTCTGAGATAATAGAAATAGCAGCTTTATTGGGGCAAAAGCAGCAATGGTTTGACCCTACGGGGTTTTTATCAAGCTCATAAAGACCTGGTAGGGTTGAAACGTTGCTGCTTTTACCCCAATAAAGCTTCTATGTCTGTTGTCCCGGAGTGACTGAAAAGTTATTTATTCTGCATATCTTGGAAGGGAGGCCTGGCCAGCCCTGGCTTCAGAGCACCTGGGCTATTTAGTGCGGTATCCAGTACGTCTCTACAGAAGTTTACAGAGACAGTGTGGCCCAGTTTTTATTTATTGTTTCATTGGGGACACAAGCACTTTCTTGAGCACTTATGCAGATTGAGTCTCTTTTCATGCTATTTCCACCACTGTATAAATTTTAACAAACTCAGTTTGCATGTTAAAACGTGCTTTATCATAATTAATTACTTTATATCATCATTTTATTTCTCCTTTTGTTCATATATTTAAATGATTTTTCTATAAAACATATAGATCTCTGTTTAATAAGCACACTAGCATTCCTAAAGCAGTTGACAGCTTTATTACAGCTGACATTCACCTCTCAGTTGTTGGACTATAACACTCAAAATTCTCTGTTTAACCCCAGGCTGTTAGAGAGTCATGAAGTTAAAGTAGAAAAATAGCTCTTATATCCATTCCACCTATTTTTCAAAACTGTGTCTGCAGATCAAACCATTGTCGTGCTTTGGCTATAAAGGCATTGTGCAGGGGCTGATGGATAGTTAGTGCCAATCATTGCCCATTTCTCACCCATGTATGCATTCATTCTCTACCCTTCTAGCGGTCTGGATGAGGGTGTTCCGTGCTCTGACATACACAGTGTACACAGCAAAGGATTAAGTCACGAAGTACATGATTACAGGTACATTTCATTGGCATGTTAACCCTTTGGATTGCATTCTTTATGTCTGTGCTTTCTCTCAGGCTGAATGGAGTTAATCCTTTAATCTTATCTTGCTGACCATGGAGTTCTGCAGTTATCAGAAGGTTTATTGCTGCTCAAGTTACAAGGCCATGCTATTTTCCTATACAAGCTTAAATGGACACTTTTAGTTATCGAAAACTGCATTGTTTTACATAGCAGAGTTAAGGTGACATTGACACTGCACCCAGACCACTTTAGTGAGATGAAGTGGTCTGGTGCCTATAGTGTCCTTTTAATTCTGCATTGCACAAGAGGACATCTGTAAAACCATATTCTTCTCTACATAATGACTAATATACCTTTTTAGCAAACCCAGCATTGCTTATGTGTCATAAATCAATATAATGTGGTTGTTTGCTCTATAATATTTCTTTCTGTGATACTCAAGCATTCCCAGTCTGTGATAGATCTTATATATATATTTTTGCCTAGTTTGTAGGTTGTTGTTGTTATGGGGAGTGTGTGTGTGTCTGTCATTTTAAAAAAGAAAAAAAAAATTACATTTTTTTATTGATCATTCAAAGCAGTTGGCAGACAAATATTTGGAAGACTTTCTCAAAATGAAGCACCCTATGAAGTCAGAACCCAACTCCAAATTGTCCCTGAGCTATATTAAAGATAAAACAAATGTTGACTCCTTTACCGAATCCATTATTAAGCGGAAGGCAGCAAGAAATGGAGGCGGTCTCCCTCCTCTTAAAGTAAAGCATTCTGGCTCTTTACTATCGCTTCACCAGCATGAGAGTGTGGGGACTGTAGCACTTCCCCCTTTCACATCTAATGTGCAATGGAGGCGGGAAACAAAAATATAGAAAATAAAACTAGCATGCTAATGGAAGCAGCTGTGTGGCTGCTAAATGTTGCATGTAGTGTAAAAGTTAATTTACAGAGCGATATTAGTGCATCATTAATAATGCCAGTTAATTACCTAAATTATTCAAGGTACCGTAGCTTAAAATGCATGAACCATGTATGTTTCATCATAAGAACACATCTATAGGTTTGAACTTTTTATACTTATTATAGTTCAGCACAATAATGATTTTTGTGTTTCACAATCTTTTTGGAATAACCATAAACCAACCATTACTTTGTCATGTTTTAAATGTTTGTTCACTCTGTACTAAGTATAAATGGAACACCATACTTATAGTTAATAAATATATTTTTTTTCATAAATAATATCATTATAATGTAACAGGTAATGATTTGTATTTAGAACTAGATTCATGTGATTTTACATTTGTTTTCTTATTTAGAAAGCTATTTTATGGAATAAATGACATCGCTGTTAAAGTGCCTTCCGTTTTCAAGCTTCTGGTTAAGGAGGTAAGTGGAATAATGGTAATTGACAGAGAGTTGAAATTAAAAAAAAAATCAAAAAACCTAGCCATAAATTGGATGAATGTGTAGAATTAAATACCTGTATTTATTATGTTTGCAAATACACAAAATTTAAACCGCTTATACAACGAGACTTCTTTGGGTGGCTCCCACAACAGTGTGGATTCAGTGGCCATATTGGTTCTGTTTAAATGGAATTCATTTGCTGAAAGTGTCATCTGATGCTCTTCAGCCAATGAATTCTGTCCAAAGTTGGGCAAAATTGTTATTTCTAAAGTGAAAATGAACTTTAATTTCAGCAACCTCTGTGAAGAAGGGCCAGAAAGCAGATGCGTGGGGGGCCCCGGTCACTTAATAAAGGGTTAACTCTACACAGTGGGCTGGCACCAGGAAACTTGTGGTATTACAACCTATAGAGATTGACTAACTAATACAACACCAATAATGCTCTGCTCAGCCTTGATCAGAATATGAATGACTACATTACTGAGCAATATCCGCTTGTAGCCCAAGATGATTAAAGGGACACTATTGTCACCAAAACACCTTTAGCTTAATAAAGCAGTTTTGGTGTATAGATTATGCCCCTGACGTTTCACTGCTCAATTCTCTGCCATTTATGAGTTAAATCACTTTTGTTTCTTTTTATGCAGCCCTAGCCACCCCTCCCCTGATAATTACTCACACAGCCTGCATGAAAAAAAAGTTTCACTTTCAATCAGATAGTAAGTTATTTTAAAATATTTTATTTCTTGTTCTCTAAATTGAACTTTAATCACACACAGGAGGCCCCTGCAGGGTCTAGCAAGCTGTTCACAGAGAAAGAATTAAGAAATGTCAAATTAAACAGCATTTGCAATAAAGGGAGTGTAAACATTAGATGATTCTCTATATAGGATATGTTTAGAAAGGGTGTGCAAGTCACATGCAGGGAGGTATGACTAGCGCTGCATAAACAAAGGGATTTGACTCCTAAATGCCAGAGAATTGAGTAATGAGACTGCAGCGGCATGAGCTATAGACCATAACTGCTTCATTAAGCTAACGTTGTTTTGGTGACTATAGTGTCACTTTAAGGTACAGGCAAAACACAAGGTATAAAGATAGCAGTAAATAAATACATTACTATAGAATAAAATTAGATTTATAAATCCATTAGTCTAGATGTAAGGTTTCCAACCTTGACTTCCTACTCTTTTTGGGACTCAACAACCAGCATTGGTTGGCAAAGAATTATGAGAAATATAATCAAAGAGCAACTAGAGGTCAGTGGTTGGACACCTCTAATATAGACCAATTGAGTCAATGAATGATTAACCCCTTAAGTATGGCAGCCTTTTTTGGGCGGTCCTAAATGCCAGAGGGTGGCATAGAACGTCCTCGTCGTCCAGGGGACTTACTGGGTCCCCGCCGATCCTACATCGGCAGTCGCGCTCCAGGGGGCTGCCTGGGAGCCCAGGCAGGCCCCTTTTGCACGATCCGGCCCTCCATATGATCACGGGGTCCTTGCGATCACATGGCCGGGAATAGCCGGCTCATGCAGTGCCAGCAGCGGGACTGTCTGAGCTCTCACGCTGTCCCCCTGCTGCCTGTAAAAAAGTTTTATAAGTTAGTAAAAGTTCAATAAAAGTTTAATAAAGTAAATTAAAGTACCGGTACTTGAACAATAAATGTGTGTGTGTGTACTTTTATATGCACATACACACACATAAACTATTATTCTAAGTGTATTTTAATATTAAAGGACCACTATAGTCACCCAGACCACTTCAGCTCAATTAAGTGGTCTGGGTGCCAGGTCCCCCAGGTTTTAACCCTGCAGTTGTAAACATAGCAGTTTCAGAGAAGTGGTAAATGTTTTTTATTATGTTAGATTTTGCTGCAGCATTTTAGTATCCACACTCCTACATATTCACATTTGGGATTCATGAAAAGTACAATATGAGTACATGATCAGCCTTTAATATTTGCTATTTTGTTTCCAGGTTCTCAATCCTTTTTACATTTTTCAACTGTTCAGTGTTATTTTATGGTGCACAGATGAATATTACTACTATGCATCAGCGATCGTGTTAATGTCTGTTATATCCATTATCAGTTCTCTGTACACAATTAAAAAGGTAAGATAGTCTGGGGAATACACTGTTGTTATTAGTTATCTTTATCTGTCCCTATATCACAATTAAATGTTTTAATTTTACTGTAAAAATTAAGATATTCTAGTAAATGTCAGTAGCGCGTTTTCCTGCAGTTTCACTCATCTGTTAAAATAACGATGTGTACATAAGACTATTCTAAGTGAACTAAATAGACTACTTTAATGAGCACTCAAGTCATCTGGACAATTATGCACCTTAAATTGGGACTATTTAGTATAAGTTTGGGCTTCTGTAGTGAGCTTTTAAGTAGCCAATCAGATGATGTTTTGCCCTTTTGAATTATTTCCCTTCCAGCACGTCAACAGTTTGATTGGAACATTACATATTGGGGGAAAAAGATTTTTAATTTTTATGGCAGATTAGCCTGATGACCCAAGAGTCGGATTAGTTAAAAATCCAAATCCACTGTCATAGTTCTCCTTTTTTTACATTCTGTATTGTTCTTGTTCTTTATATAGAACAAATAACTTGTGTATAGCAGGAAATCAGGAGCTCCCAGATAAAAAAAAGCCACTTCTCATTTAAGTATATTAAGAAGCAGTATTTATTTCAAAGCAGTGGGAACATATAAAAGTTTTGTTTACAAAAAAGATTTAAAGAGTTCTTGTTAAACAAAAATGTGTAGATGTTACTCATACAGCACATAACTCATTTTATAGCAGTACAACAATGGTAACACATACATTGAATAATGAAGTACATCTTAAAGCAATATCTCAGAGTCAAAAGCAGGAGTACCTTAAAAATCCATAGATGCTTGTGAACTACAATTTCCATGATGCTCTGCCATTTTAAAGACTGGCAAAGCATCATGGGATTTAGGGGAATGTGACGAGATGTATTTGGAAATAAGGCTTACGGGGTATTTACATTTACTAGTCCATTGACTGCCGAAGTTAGAAGTACATTCAAGAACCAGTTAAAGCATTGTTTAATGTTTACATTTGCTGGTTGGATTTTCCATGTAGTGTCTCCATAGCGATTGTAAGATGTGTGTAATTCAAGAAACCGGTCATGTTGTTGGACAAACTTTACTGACACTTTTTTCTTTGTTACTCCAGCAATATATAATGTTACATGACATGGTTGCAGCTCACAGTATTGTCCGGGTTTCTGTGTGCAGAGGGAACAAAGGTAAATAACGTTCTGTTTTAATGACTTTTAGCATCTGATGGCATTAATAACCATTTCTGGATTGTTGCCTGACTTAGGTGGATCAAGAGCTACTGTTTAAATTATATTAAATGTTTATGGACCTTTATGTACATATGGTACACGACTTTGTATAGAAATTTATCCAGCAAATATAAAAACTGTGTTAACATGTTCACATATTTCCAGTTCCATTTGTGTGGGTTTTATTTTATTTTTACATATATTTTTTTTGCTGCTGGCAGTTTGGCTATACAGAAGAAGTTTGTATTGTTGGAGTTTCCACTTGCTCACATGATATATCTGTAAACAATGTCCATTGTTCAGTTATGGGTTTTTCAACATTACATATCAGCCATTAGAAACCACATGCTAAAAGTGAACTATGCAGATTGTGCAGCTCCGTTTACAAATTACTGATCATCTTCATTTGTGTGGATGAAGTGGTCAGCTCTACTGAATTCACACGAATTAAAGGGATAGGCCATTGTACTGTTATGGTAACCTGAATCTGTTGCCACTCTCTGTGATATGACAAAAACTAGAACACTTCCCAATACCCATGTTCTGCCTGAGCTACAACTGCATTCATTATGCAGATATTACACTTCTACATTATCAGGTGTATATCAAACCAACATGGTACTTCACTCCCTCTGTCATCTTTCACATTAAAGGGATACGCCAAGCACCAAAACAATTTTAACTTAAAGGGTTACTATGAGCACTTCTGCTTTTAGACATGGTCATGGTGTTGGGAGTCCATATGTGCAGCATGTAAGCTAGAAACCCAGCACATACAGATATATTTGCACTTGTGTGCCGGGACAATATACACACCTCCTACCTACCCCCGCAGATATGTCTTAGGCAGCTGTCTGCTGCAGAGAATCAATTCTGTGCATACAGCAAGGCGTGACACCTTTTCTTTGAATCTAGGAGCCAGCTAAAAAAATTAGGAGACAGATTTTTTAAACTAACAAAGCTTTATTTAAAAAAACAAAAACAAAAAAAAAAACACCCACACAATTATTCTTAAAGGGACATTATAGTCACCATGACCACTACAGTTAATGGGATTTGTCGAGTCCTTACATACCCTTGCAGGCTTTTTTTATATATTCATTCCCTCCTTCCCCACTCCCTCTTTCCCCTTACTGGCTTAGAATGTGCGCATGAACTCTATGCCAGTAGAACAGACCAATCAAATGCCTCGCTATAATTGGAACATGAGCAGTCACCCGTAATTGCGACAGAGGCTTGGAAGGCAGCACTGGGAGCTTTGCCTGGTGCAGGATTCCAGGTAAGTTTAATTATTTATTTGCATAAGAGGGGGACCTAGTAAAGAATGCCCAATAGGGCATTCTAAACTACAAAACACAATTTATTTCTAAAACTGGTTAAGGTAACTCTTTAATAAAGCATTTTTGGTCTTTTGATCATGTCCCTGCTGTCTCGCTGTTCAATTATTTGCCATTCAGGAGTTAAGTCTCTTTTGTTTGTATATATATAGCCCTACCCACACCTTCAATGGCTTTCACTCACTGAGCCAATGTTAAAAAAAAAAAAAAAAAAAAAAGTTTTGTTTTCAATCACATCATACAACACATTGTTTTTTATTAACCCCTTCCCGACCGCAGACGGAAATTTTCCATCAACCTTGCCCTTCAGTTAAGGACCGTTGACAGAAAATTTCTGTCATTTACTAAAGTTAACCCCAGATCGCGGGGTTAACGGTGCTCCGGTCTGCCTCTGTATTAGAGGCAGACCGGGAGCACCCGATCGGGCTGCCCCAGCACCGGTGCTCGCTCTGACAGGTTGTCAGAGCGAGCACATGTGCTCAGTATACTCACCTTCCGCCTCCCTGCACTTCCGGGTTCTGTGTGAAGTGCAGGGAGACGGATCAGTGCTGCTGATAAAAAAATAAAAATAAAGTTAAATCCCACCCCCCCTTTCCCCTGCTTTAATAAAATTAACCCCTTCCCTGCCAATTGATCACTGACTACAGTGATCATTTGGCAGGGTATACATTTTAATGTCATCTGATTTTTTTTTTTTAACCCCTGAGGGTTAATTATTTTTTTTAACCCTCAGGGGTTAAATTTATTTTATTAATTAATTTAAATATTTAAAAATTATATATTTAGCTAGCTGGGATGGGTGGAAGTTAGTGGGGAATTGGGGAATTTGGTGTTAGGCTAACTAGGGGTTAACGTTAAAAAAGTTTTAAAATAAGCTTTAAAAAGGTAAAAAAAGTTTTAAAAAAATGTTTTAGTAACGTTTAAGTAAAAAAAAAAACCACCCCCCTTTACCCAGTCTAAATAAAAATTAACCCCTTCCCTGCCAGTTGATCACTGCCTACAGTGATCAAAATACAGATCACAGTATTATACTGTAATCTAATTTCTTTTAACCCCTGAGGATTAACTTTTATTTATTTTTTAACCCTCAGGGGTTCAATTTATTTAATTAATTAATTTAAATATTTTATAATTATATATATTTTGCTAGCTGGAGTGGGTGGGAGTTATAGGAAAGGGGGGAATTTACTGTTAGTGCTGCTTACTGCTAGTTAGGGGTTAACGGTAAAAGAAAAGTTTAGAAAAAAATTTAAAAGTGTAAAAAAGTTAAGAAAGTGTAAAACATTTAATAAGTAAAAAAAAGTTTAAAAACGGGTTTTACAAAGTAAAAAAAGTTTTACAAAGTAAAAAAAATACATTAAAAAATGCTCATTACCACTACACTTGGTACAAGCTAGCGGAAAAATGATCCCACGCTAAGGTTCAAAATATGCCTTTTGAATTACCCTGGGATGTCTTCTTTAAGAAATGGTATGGCTTTATGGTGTAATTGGATTATTATATTGCCTTGTAAAATACTTTAAAATGGGACATGGACACATCGTAAAAATTCAAAATTTGAGAAAAAATGGAATGGCTGTGTCTCAAATGTGCCCCTTTAATGTCCATATATACCTGGCAAAGGAACATACAGGAGTTTTGCTGTACTCACCCGACATAGCTGAGCAACATATGAAGTAGTATACAGTCGTAGTATACATAAGGTTTGCAAAATATACTGCGCAAACTCGCTTTGTGTGTCAAAAAGGCAGACAAAATGCTTATTACCACTACACTTGGTACAAGCTAGCGTAAAAATGATCCCACGCTAAGGTTCAAAATAGGCCTTTTGAAATACCCTGGGATGTCTTCTTTAAGAAATGGTATGGCTTTATGGGGTATTTGTATTATATAGCCTGGTAAAATACTCTAAAATGGGACATGGACACAGCGTAAAAATTCAGAGTTTGAAAAGAACTGGAATGGCTGTGTCCCAAATGTGCCCCTCCGATGTCCACATATACCAGGCAAAGGTACATACAGGGGTATTGCTGTACTCAGCCGACATAGCTGAGCAACATATGAAGTATTATACAGTTGTAGGACACATACGATTTGCAAAATATACTGTGCAAACTCACTTTGTGTGTCAAAAAGGCAAAAAAAACGGTTATTACCACTACACTTGGTACAAGCTAGCAGAAAAATTATCCCACGCTAACGTTCAAAATATACCTTTTGAAATACCCTGGGATGTGTTCTTTAAGAAATGGTATGCCTTTATGGTGTATTTGTAATATGTAGCCTGCTCAAGTGCTCCAAAGTGGCACACGGACGCATCAAAACCCTCCATGAAAATTCACACTTAAAAACCTTAACTTGTCACGTCTTTTGCAGCAGTGTAACTTCACAAAATATTGTCTAGGTTATACATTGGGCATATTGTTTTACTCAGAAGACTTAGCTGAGCCTAACTTGGGGGGTTTGAACTTAGTGGCACATATGAAATGTACAAAATGCCCAGCAAAAATTTTACCACATACTTTGGCATATATTTGTGAAAAAATGGGGGCATGTTAAGGCACAATATGCACCATATGAGATACCCTGGAGTGTCTACTTTTACAAATGTTAGGCCTTTGTGGCGTTTTTTTGAACAGTCAAACTGCTATAATACCCCAAATTGAAGCATAGGCCCATTAAATCTGCCTCTCAAAAATCTACTGTAAATGTTGAAACGAACAGGTCTCCTATATGGCACTGTCGCTTCACGAAATAGTGTCAAAGACATACAATGGGGGTATCGTTGTACTCAGCAGAAGTAACTGAACACAAAATAAAACTTTGTACAGGAATAGCACACACCAACTTTACAAAATACACATGAGAAGTTCTTTGTTATAAGTTTGTGTGCCAAAAACCCCCCAAAAATAAATTTTACTCCAATATTTAGCAGAGATTGGCGGGGAAATGGCTACGTAGAAAGTGGCAAACCAACCTTAGGACAATAGCCTGTGATGTCTACTTTACATAAATATATACTTTTGTGTGGCAATTTTGTTTTCTTTTATGGCTATTAAGCTTACAAGACAAACATACCAAATTCTAAATTCGCTCCACATTAAAAGTTTATTTTACTCCTTGTGCTTTGTGACCTGTAACTACCAAACAAAACTTAAAATCCCAGACACATTATTATTCTGTAAATCAGAACAACTAAATTAATTTATTTTTAATTACTTTCTTTAACCTGCACTAATTAGGCACACATTATTATTGCAAAAACTGTACAAAAAACACTTTTTTTTTTTTGCATTTTTTTAAATTTTTTTTTATTTTTTATAATAAATAAGCATTTATATATATATGTTACATCAAATTACGCTCTTTCTGTCCTTTAAAAAACAGTATATAATATGTGTCGGTGCAATAAACGAGAGAGATGCAAATTGCAGTTGAACTCATACAGCAAGAAAATGCAAAAATTGCTTGTGTCATTAAGCGTAAGACAAGCTTCTGAAGCTGTGTCATTAAGGGGTTAAGATGTTTTTCTCTCCTGCTCTGTTAATTGAACTTTAATCACACACATTTGATTCTACCAGGATATTAACAGAGCAGCAAATACATTATAAATTAAACAGACTGTGCAATAAAGGAAGTTTAAACATTAGATCTCTCTTTACAGGAAATGTTTAGGGAGACTGTGTAATCCATGTGCAGGTGAGGCGTGACTATGTCTGCCATAAAAAGTGATTTAACTCCTAAATGGCAGATAATCTAGGTGCCAAACCAGCTTCATTAAGCTAAAGTTGTTTTGGTGCTTAGAGTGTCTTTTTAAAAAAATGTTTATATAATTCTTTATTTTTGTTGCACATAGTGTTACATGAAAGCTTATGATGCGACAACAGCAAACACAAGCATGGTATTGTCAAACATATGAAAACATTAGTATGGCATGGAGACAACTGCACAATTTTAAGAATAGGATAATAAAAGGAAGTTTGGTCACATGCTAGAAACATAGATATGAACACAGCAGTGAATGTTAAATGCCAAAGACTGTAGATATATGCTTGATTACGATTCACTCAACAAAGAAAACCTGCCAGAGTTTCAAGATTATGATGGGGGGATCCATCAAGGGCATGGTACGCCTGAGAGACCCATCATGGTCATAATTAGCCAATCCCCTCCTGGCACCAAACACAGTCCTTCAAAGTAGGAGGTATCTTGTTGCTAGAGGCACAGTTGGTGCCAGGTAACAGGCAATATGAAGGTGTCGACAAGGGTTAGCGCATCTAGAGGGTCGGGGTAGTACAGAGGTGCAGATTTCCACTTTATTCGGAGTCGTGCCTTCCTAATCCTAAAGTGGAGGCGGCGTGTGAGACGAGCCCTCCGGTTCAGCCTTTGAAGCCACACTTGAGGACTGCCGGCGACTGCCATGCTGCTACCACTCCTGGAGTGCAAGGCACCCGGCTGTGGAGGCAAAGAAGCAATCTGTTTAACAGGTCTTGAGGTCTGCATAAGTTCCTGGAGCTTGGCCCAGAAGAAGATCTCCTCCAGGTTGGTCAGAGTGCTCACTGCATGGCAACTGAAGGTTAATGGGCTTGCTGATACATGCATGGCGCCCGCCATGTTAGGAAGGATGGCTTCTGTCAAGGCAGGTTGCCTAGATGTTGCGTGGGAGTCTATATCCATGCAAGGTATACTGCTGGTGCCAGGATATTCCTCTCCACCAGGGGTGGGGGGGGGGGGAGAGTAGATTATCTGCGGTATTTTCAGGATTTGTGGGAGCATTGGGCTGAGAGATCATCTGCTACTCCCGCGCCCGCACCACCACCTAGGCCGCATGACTGTCCATCCAGCACCACCGCAAAAGCCAATACCACAATGTCCCTGTTCTGTTTCCAACAAGAGCACCACTGAGTGAGGTGAGTATGAACAGCCAGCCCAGCAGATAAACTGTAAATTGGCTTGAAATCGGTTGATTGCACTGGGTTTATGCGACTGCTCTGCTTGGTGGTTAGGCTCCACCCCCAGAGTGACTTTTTTTAAACATATGTTGTGTAAATAAAGCATCTAGCTGGGAAGAATTTTGAGGCATTAAGAAGCTGCACTGAATTAACATGATGACACGATCAACTACAGCAAATTGTATATGATCATACACCTGGTTATTTGTATTGACACATAGAATAATAGCCTTTCTTGACTGTGTCTTACTCAGAGGCCGAAGAGATACTGTCTACTGATCTAGTACCTGGAGACCTTATGGTGATACCACCCAATGGGACCATTATGCCGTGTGATGCTGTCCTGATCAGTGGAACCTGCATTGTAAATGAGAGCATGTTAACAGGTAAGGTAAACACTTAATTATATTTAAAGGGGAAGTTCCAGTGTGGCTGTAAAAATGCAAGCTTACAGTTAAAAATATCTTATAGGAGTTTAAATAGTTTGACCTGGTTATTTGTTTTCCTAGAACTGTAATTGCTAACATTGGTAGTTTGTATGCCAAATAATGTTCTGTGCAGATTTAACCCCTTAAGGACCAAACTTCTGGAATAAAAGGAAATCATGACATGTCACACATGTCATGTGTCCTTAAGGGCTTAACTGTGCCAGAGGGGGGGGAAAAAAACTATATATATATATATATATATATATATATATATATCAATCAAATAAAGGTGCACTCCTGGGCTTAATATTGTACTATTAATTTATTTAACAAACAAAAAAAAAAAAACGATCGACGTTTCGACCTATTCAGGTCTTTCTTAAGATCTTGAGACCTGAATAAGTCGAAACGTCGATCGTTCCTTTTTTTTTGTAAAATAAATTAATAGCCCGATATTAAGCTCAGGAGTGCACCTTTATTGATTGCTATATATATATATATCTATCGTGGGTCTGCACCCTGGCAGAATTCTTATTTTTTCTACATAATAAGTAGAGTGCCAAACTTACCTTTGGGGTGGATATATATATATAATTTTTGGCGGACAAGCACCAGGCACAATAAGTTAGAGCTCTCTACAGGAGTGCAGGCATTTGGATTTCTTTATTTATGTATATAAATAAAGAAATCCAAATGTGTGTATGTGTGTGTATATATATATATGTGTGTGTGTCTTGTATAACATGTCTCCATGACACACGTGTGACATTAGCACTATTAAAATGTGATGTTACACTGTTGAATTGTAATTTGTCCTATTGGTATGTTGATGCCATTTTTACTATTATTATAGGTGAAAGTGTCCCGGTAACAAAGACTAATTTGCCAGTTCCCACAATGGATTCTCGAGGGGTAGACGATGAGATTTACAACACTGAAGTTCACAAACGACACACTTTATTTTGTGGGACACATGTCATCCAGACACGATTTTATGCTGGTGAACCTGTCAAAGCCATAATTGTTCGGACAGGTAAGGAACATTTTTGTTTTGTTTTTAAATAGCAAAGGCAAAACAATATCACTGAACTTTGTAGCATCACCCAAACAATTTCAAACTGTAGTTAAAAAAAATAAATAAATACCTGAATTAAATTGTGTGTCTTTTCGTTAATGGATCTGAAAAATGCATGTCAACATAAACGTTTTACACAGTCTGCAAAAAGCTGAACAGAGTGGGCATAAATCAATAAAAATATATATAAAATGAAAAAGTATCAGCACTATTTGAGTGATGGGTGCTTTTTAAAAAAAAGAAATTACATTCACCAATTTTAAGTAGCTGCCAAATCACCTTAGTATCTTTGAAGAAAAAGTGGAATAGGAAAAAGTATCGGTGCAGCGCTTATAAAAAATAGGATAGGTGTGGAATATCTAAATCTATACCTTGAATTTCAATATTTTCTTTTGTATTATAGGTCTTTCTGTGTGTACTTTTAAACAGAACATAAAATACACAACATAGTGTAATCTGTATAATACAAAATAAAGGATTTTGAACAGATGCCAAGTGGCCACTTACACTTTCCTGAGCTAACAAATTTAGCTCAGATTCTTGTGCTTGGGGGTCCGTTAAGGCGACCCTTTCCCTTCTTTGTTATCCAGTGGTCCAGTCCTAGATAAGTATAGAAGGGTGCATATAGTGTAATATAGTCTAAATTATGAATAGTAAATAGGTATAGTGAAATTTTACTCCCAAATCCAGAGCCTTAACTTAGGCTCACTTCACTTCGTATATGTGGTTAAGGACCACACTCCTTCTTTCAATAAGCAGGAAAAAGTGCCGTAAGTGCATATAAAATATATTTATTAGCTCTATAAAAATAGTTAAATAACAAAAAATATCTATAAAATATAACACTTATCCGGCATAAGTCCAAAAAGAAATTTTTGTAATCACTTCTTTTTCTCCAGTACGCGTTTCGCCAAAGGGCTTCATCAGCTGGCAAAGAATTTTCAAGCTGTTCCTCTGGACCTTCTTCCTGCTTTAAATATCCTTCCAAATAGGGGAATCAGCTGTTTAAAAATATTAGAATTCTTAAAGTTATACATTTTTTTTATACCGGGAATAAAGCGTTAAAAGCCCTTTATTTACCTGATTCCAGGCTCTGCCTCCTCCGATGTTACGGATGAGGGGGCGCTAATGCACATGTATGGCGAATGCCATGCGCGCGTTAGGCCCTCCCTATGGGAAAGCATTGAATCAATGCTTTCCTGTGGGGAAATTGCTGACATTAGATGTCCTCATGCAGAGCACGTTGATGTCCAGCCTCATTTACTGGACCAAAAGCCTGTTCATATCAAGGAAGCTTCTGGTAGACAGCCACTGGAGGCAGACTTAGTGCTGCAATATAAAGATTGCAGCTTCTCTAAAACTGCAGCGCTAAGTTCAATAGGGGCACTGCACCCAGACCACTTCAATGAAAGGAAGAGGTCGCCTTTTTGAACCCACAATCCTTCTATACCACAGCTAGGTTACATAGTTCTGGAAAGTGTGAGTGTACAATTTTTATCATTATACTGTTCATTTAAAAAAAAAAAAAAAAACGTTTTTATACTATTGCATACACCATATTTTAACCCCTTCCCGACCGAGGACGGTTCAGGACCGTCATCGGCATTTTTGCCTTGCAGACCAATGACGGTCCTGAACCGTCCTAACGGTCTGAGCTACTTACCTGATGGCATTGTTCCCCACGGTGATCAAGTATCAGTTGTGGGAGACTACTTACTTAAACTGGGAACAGTCTCCCCACACTGAAATAGGACACTGGCCATGTGATGGCTTAACACAGCGTCCGCTGGTCCTAACCTCATTACAATCCCATTGTATGCCTGCGGAGGACTGCTGTTTGACGGTCCCTCTGAATCTTTAAAAATCGGTAAAAAATAAATAAAGTTGGTGTTAATACAAAAAAAATAATAATTATATACATGTATTTATATAGCAGTATATAGACATATAAGTACATCCTATCAATAGCAATACATGCCTTCACTGCTAATATACATACTTCGTGTGTTTTTATATTCAATATGTACTTATATTAATATAGTACACTTATAATTAAATTACACCGCGTATATAAATAGTATATATAATAACTATATATATTGTGTATATATTATTATAAAATATAAATAATAAGTAATTTAAATTAAATATTTTTTTTTTTAAATAATAAAATGTAAAAAAAAATTTATATCTATATGAAATTTTATTCTAACTGTATTTTAAAATTAATATATATATATATTTATATCAAAATACACTTAGAATGAATTTGTATATATCTATGTATATATAAATAAATAAAATTAATACGAAATATACATATGTCCATATACAAAATTACATAAGTAATTACAGTAATACAGTAAATTGAACGCTAATTTTGGCCAGTGTTTGTGACCAAGTGGTTACTAAATAAGACTGGACATACCCCATTTGCAATACCTTGGGTTGTCTTCTTTTGCAAATGGTATGCCATCATGGGGGTAATTCTCATTCCTGGGCTACCATACGCTCTCAAAGGCAACGTAACCAACCTAGCCATTTTCAATGTAAAAATATTTGACCCATATTTGACCTTGTAACTTTCAAAAATACTATAAAACCTGTACATGGGGGTACTGTTTTACTCAGGAGACTTTGCTGAACACAAATATTAGTGTTTAAAAACTGGAAAACGTATCACAACAATTATATCATCAGTAAAAGTGCTGTTTGTGTGTGAAAAATGCAAAAAGTCACTTTCACTGACAATATCATCACTGTGATATGTTTTACTGTTTTGAATCACTAATATTTGTGTTCAGCGAAGTCTCCCGAGTAAAACAGTACCCCCCATGTACAGGTTTTAGGGTGTCGTAGAACGTTACAGGGTAAATTACAGTGCTAGCAAATTAAATTCTCTGGAATTTCGGCCTGGGTTGGCAGGCAGGTCCCTCAAATTGCAATCAATAAAATTACTGAATTATGCAAAAATATTACATAAATACGCACGTAGAATTTAAATATATATGCATATTTATATAGTTTAAGTCTACGTGTATATTTATTTAATTATTTATGTAATTTTGTATATGGACATATGTATATTTCGTATTAATTTTATTTATTTATATATACATAGATATATATACAAATTCATTCTAAGTGTATTTTGATATATATATATATATATATATATTAATTTTAAAATACAGTTAGAATAAAATTTCATATAGATATATAATTTATTTTTTTTAATTTTATTATTTAAAAAAAATTATTTAATTTAAATTACTTATTTATATTTTATAATAATATATATATACAATATATATAGTTATATATATTATATATATATATACGTGTGTAATTTAATTATAAGTGTATTTTTATATTAATATAAGTACATATTAATTTAAAAATACACTTAGTATGGCATTATATATATGATATATAGACATATATTATATAGATATAATATATGTCTATATATCATATATACACATATATAATTATTTTTATTTTTTTTATTAACACTAACTTTATTTTTTTTACTGATTTTACACTTGCAGGGGGACTGCCTGTCAGCACAGGCAGTCCCCCTGCAGGCAGACACTAGGACACCTATTGTGACCATGTGATCGCTGTGTTAAGCGATCACATGGCCACAGGGGTCCTAATTCAGTGTGGGGAGACTGTCTGGGCTGCAGGCAGTCTCCCCACAACCGGAGCCACGCTGATCGCCGCCGGGGGAACGACGGCGATCAGGTAAGTAGCTCAGACCGTTAGGACGGTTCAGGACCGTCATCGGTCTGCAAGCCAAAAATGCCGATGACGGTCCTGAACCGTCCTCGGTCGGGAAGGGGTTAAGGGGTTAAAGGTGTATACACCAAAACATTTTTGTGAATACAACAGTAAACAGGAATAACATAAATAATCTTTTAAGCACATTAGAAGTGATATCACTGAAATATGCTTAATTGATGAAGAGGTAACAAAACAGCTTTTGCATCAATTATCAAATTACTTTTGGACCCTTGAAAAAGAGGGGGCTACATATTAAAGAGCTGTAATTCCTAAACCCTTCCTCCAATTTGGATGTGGCTATCCTCAAATTAAAGCTAGTCAACTGAATTTTAAGCCCATATTCATTATTTAACTGTAAATGGCAAAATAAATTCAAAACAGCTGAAGTAGCAAAACTTATGTCAGTGTCCAAATATTTCCAGTACTAACTGTATATAGATATTAATTTTTTTTTAAACAATGTATTTATTTATTACATTTTAGGATTCAGCACATCTAAGGGACAGCTTATTCGTTCGATACTTTATCCAAAGCCAACTGACTTCAAGCTTTACAGAGATGCCTACATGTTCCTGCTGTGTCTCGTAGGGGTGGCTGGAATTGGGTTCCTTTACACTGTTGTAAATAGTATTTTAAACCAGGTATGTATTCACTTGATATTTATCAGTAACGTTAATGTTAAATTGAAAAGAACCGTTAAGTGACTCTGAGAAAAATCCCACCACAAAAGATATTGGCTGACACACAATAATTTCCCAACGTCCTTTAACACCATTAACATTTTTATCAAGAAAGCCAATTATATACATAGTATTAGCTTGGCAACCCCATTCCTCAACTGTACTATTAGCTCAGCATTCCTTTTTTTTTTTTTTTATGTACTATTCTTTCTATTAAAAAATAGAAAAATAAAAAAAAAAACTCAATTTGATTAGCACCATTGTTAACATTTGTAATGATTTATCTAAAGTGCTTTGCAATATGGTGATTATGAATGGTAAAAATAGTAATAATAATAATTAGACTCTTCCATTGATCACAAGGGTCTCCATTATTTTGAAAGAAACTAATGTTACTACAGTAAACATATTATTGTCTGGGGCCTGATGAATATAATCTGCCTCTTTTTTCCCAGTGGGACTGTACTAAAAAATCAAAGGGACAATTTGTGGGTCCTAACCCTGAAGTTAAGAACCACAACATTAAAGCGGCACTGTCATGCCGAACTTACCTTTCCTCAATCTCTTCCTCTTCTCCCTCTCTCTCAGGATCTGTTCTTCTTTTCTTCCTGTCTTCTTTAGTTTTCTTTAAAATCATAAGACAAAGTAGGGACTCTTTGCCTTATGGAGGATTCCTCCGCTTGACCAGCTCTGACCAGCGGAGGAGCAAAGTGTGCTTCATTTCCGCTGGTCAGAGCAATTTTCCCATAATTCTTACCTTTCCTCTGTGTTCCCACGATGCTTCCTGTCATCTTACACAAAACTGCCGAATTGCGTTCTAACTGAATGAGAACAGTATGTTAGTTTCTTTTAGAACGCAATTCGGCATTTTATTCGGATTGGAATTTAATTTGAATGAATGAAACTCCGATCCTATTCGTGCTGTGGCTGCATCTTGCAGCCGCTTAGTAGATAACTCCCTAATTCCCATGGTATCAGGGAGCTATCTACTAAAAGGTTCAAAGACCTAAATTGGTCTTTCAGCCACATTTACTAATACTAAGTAAAAATTACTTAGTATTGATAAATGATCTGCCCCTACTCGCTATACCGCGAGTAGGGGCATGTCTGGTAAACAGTGAGCAGCCTGTGGCTGCTCACTGTAAAAAAAAAAACAAAAAAAAAACAACTATTGGCCCCCACCCCTAAACGACGGATGGGGGCCCTAAAGTAAAATAAGGGGGGAGACCTAATGTCCCCCCCCCCCGGCCCCCACCCCTGCGCGGTGGGTGGGGGTCAGAATGATAATGGGGGGGACCTACTGCCCCACCCCCGGCCCCCTCCCCTGGGCGGCGCGTGGGGGTCATAATGATAATGGGGGGGGGACCTACTGCCCCCGGCCCCCACCCCTGGGTGGCGGGTGGGGGTCATAATGATAATGAAGGGGGGGGCCTACTGCCCCCACCCCTGCGCGGCGGGTGGGGGTCATAATGATAATGGGGGTGACCTACTGCCCCCCCACCCCTGGGCGGCGGGTGGGGGCCATAATGATAATGAGGAGGGGGACCTACTGTCCTCCCCAGCCCCCACTCCTGGGCGGCGGGTGGGGGCCATAATGATAATGAGGGGGGGGACCTACTGTCCTCCCCCCCGGCCCCCACCCCTGGGCGGCGGGTGGGGGCCATAATGATAATGAGGGGGGGGACACCTACTGTCCACCCCCCCTCCGGCCCCCACCCCTGGGCGGCGGGTGGGGGCCATAAAGATAATGGGGGGGGACCTACTGTCCTCCCCCCACGGCCCCCACCCCTGGGCGGCGGGTGGGGGCCCTAAGTCAATTCCCCCCTCCCACCCCCCCCCCACAAGGTGACTAGGGATCCCCAAGCCCCTAGTCACCCACCCCCCCACCCAAATAAAAAGTCCCTACGTACCCCCCTCACCCTAAAAAATAGTGAGGGGGGAATAAAATGACTAACCTGTAAAATAAAATTAAACTTACCATTCGACGTCTTCTTTTTTTCTCAAATCTTCATTTTTCAGCCCCAAAAAAGGCCAAATAAAAAACCATCATAACCGTTGAACTTAAAATAAAATAAAAATCCCGAGCGCAAAAAGAAAAAACCCGACGAAAAAGAAAAAACCCGAGCGCAAAAAAATAATCCATCTTCACCCATGGAGGGCTCCGCGCAGTCTGAGCTCCGCAGGCGGGGGAAGGCTTATAAAGCCTTGCCCCGCCCTGCAATTAGGCTAAGAACACTCTGATTGGCTTAAACCCACCAATCAGTGTTCTTAGCCTAATTAGCCTAAAATGACACAGAGCACTGTGATTGGATGGATTTCAAGCTTTTTTTTTTTTTTTTTTTTACCGTGAGCAGCCACAGGCTGCTCACTGTTTAGTGGACATGCCCCTACTCGCGGTATAGTGAGTAGGGGCATTGGGGAGATTTTAATAGAGTGAGGGGAGGCCTGGGGGGCTTATGAAGTGGCGGGGATATGTTCCCTGCCGCTTCTATAGTTACATATTACAAGGAGGGTGCTGCGTGCCGGTAGGTCCCTCCTTGTAATAAACTGAGCGAACAAACAAACACTGATGGTGTTTGTTTGTTCGGCTGATATTTCTATTCACTCATTCGTCTGTCTGATGAATGAATGAATAGATGAAATTCCCGTTCGCATGTCCAGGTGTTTCACTGGGCATGTGCGGGAATCTCACAGTCTGTTTAGTGTGGGCTGATGACGTGTCCCACAGGGACTTCGTCTACCCACACAAAGATGGCGACGCCCTGAATCAAGATCGGGGCAGAAAATAAGGAATACAAAATAGGTAATGTGGGGGGCTTAGGGGCATTTGGGGGTGACTAGGGTGTCAGAGATAGTGGAGGCCAGAGGGGGGTTAAAAAAAAACAAAAAACAGGATTCTGCATGACAGTGCCGCTTTAATAGGATCTCCAACCCAGTAGTGCTTGCAAATAAGTCCAGTAGAGGGCACTGTGTTGCAATCTTTGCCAAGTGGTTAGCAGAACAAGCTTTGCACTGGGAAAATTTAGCAAAGTCTAAATCACACGCACAAATGGTTTAAAATTTCATTTATTGTCAAGTCCTCTCTTTTGACGGGGGGATAAATGGACTATGCGTTACAGACACCTCTCTATTGATGATAAGATTTGAATCCCCAGTTTTGGTCTGGAAAAGTATTGGCATAGTGACCATCATATTAACCCATTACTTTCTAAAACATATGCAAGTGCTGATTGGCATGCATCAAGTTAGAAATATTATCATTTATCTAGTGTGATCATATATTTCTGCTTTTTGCATGACTGTTGTAAAAGGTAGGTTCACGGTTAAAATGATGCTGGGATAATCATGGAGACCAGCTGGTGAGTACCAAACTAGGCAGAACCAGCCAAAGTGCTGCACAGTAACTTCTCATGGTCTAGAGAACACTCTGCTGCAGTTATGTATCTAAATAAATATGAAGCACTTACCAAGATTGAGGACATGTCAATGCAAAAATTGTCTGGTATTGTACATCAGACTATCTCTAGGTTCTCTATGGGATCCATGATTTTAAATGCTTTTTTTTTTCTGTTTTCACAGGGACATACATTAACCCCTCACTAGATTATATTTTTCATCTATTATTGAAAACGTTGATATATAAGCTTTTGACCGTTTGTCATTGACTTTTTACATAATCTGGAACAATAATCTGTAACTCAGATGTTTGTAATTCCCTGATCTTGTTCATTACAAGATCCTCAAAAAGGGTTTACAATAGTGTGTGCTTGAGGCAGTGAGGAAATAACTGCAGTCTACGGAATTAACCTCACTTTCTTTTCATTTTCAGAGAGCAAACACCACTTATTTTTTCAGATGCTTAGATTGTGTTGCCAGGATCCTATTATCTAGTCCCAGGCATCATCTTCTTTTTATTCACCAAATGATGATTGGGTGCTTCTCTTGAACCGGGGAGAAACAGAGGGTTTCTCATTCCCATTAGTTCCTGCTGTACATGGAACATGGAGAAAGATCATTTATAAATTATCTTGAAGACAGCATTGAAAGTCATGTTTCAGTGTTTGCAGATGACACAAAACTTTGTAAAATAATACAATGTGAGCAAGATTTTACTTTGCTGCAGAGGGATTTAGATAGACTGGGGGACTGGTCACTCAAATGGCAGATGAAATTTAATGTTGAAAAATGCAAAGTTATGCACTTCGGCGTAAAGAATACACAAGCAACGTATACCCTTAATGGAAGCGAATAAGGGATAACAACACACGAAAAGGACTTGGGAATTGTTATAGACAACAAATTATGCAACAATGTGCAATGTCAATCAGCAGTGGCCAAGGCCAGTAAGGTATTGTCATGCATGAAAAAGGGCATTAATTCTCGGGACGAGAATATCATTTTGCCTCTTTATAAGTCACTGGTAAGACCACATATTGAATATGCGTTGCAATTTTGGGCACCTGTTCTAAAGAAGGATATTATGGCACTAGAAAAAGTGCAGAGGTGGGCTACAAAATGAATAAAAGGAATGGAACATATCCGCTATGAAGAAAGGTTAACAAATTTAAACCTATTTAGTTTAGAAAAACGTCCCCTGAGAGGGGATATGATAACATTATACAAATATATTCGGGGCCAATACAAACCATTGTGTGGAAATCTATTCACAAACCGGACTTTATATAGGACACAAGGCCATGCGTTTAGACTGGAAGAAAGAAGATTTCGTCTAAGGCAAAGGAAAGGTTTTTTACTGTAAGAACAATCAGGATGTGGAATTCTCTGCCTGAAGAAGTGGTTTTAACAGAGTCCATACAGATGTTCAAACAGCTACTAGATGCATACTTGCAAAAACAGAATATTCAAGGATATAATCTTTCAATGTATGGTAATAACTGCTTGATCCAATGATAAATCTGACTGCCATTCTGGGGTCAAGAAGGAATTTCTTTCCTAGCTTGTTGCAAAATTGTGCTTCAAACTGTTTTTTTTTTTTTTTTTTGCCTTCTTTTGGATCAACAGCAAAAAACAAATGTGAGGAAGGCTGAACTTGATGCACGCAAGTCTCTTTTCAGCTATGTATCTATGTAACTGGGGGACTTCTTTTTAGTGTTACGTAAATGAAAGATGTGGACAGAAAAGAGAGTGCTTGCTGATCATGGTTTCTAGCTGTAAAATAAATAATGACTCCAAACCACAAGCGGTAAAGAAAATGTTATCATTTTATTTAAAATCATAAGATATTAGTTACATAGACCTTGATTTAATAAGCCTTCCAAATGATCTAATATTGTCAGAAAAGGTTTCCAAATGATTTATTGATTACAGAAATCACCCTTAAAGTCTATGGCAATTTTTGTAGATGAATCACCTAGAAAGTTTTTCTAATGGTATTGAATCATTTCGAAAGCTTATTAAATTGGGGTTATAATCCTTTCCTTTTACAATTGGTATTTCACAGAAACTGGCTATCTTTCCGTGTGCCTGTGCTGAACGTTGAATCATACATTGCTTTTATTTACTGTTTATACTTTTATACCTTTTCTGAAAAATGTTGATCCTCAGTGTATTCCAATGAAGTGGTGATTAATTTAACGACTGGTCACACTGCTAGCATAATTGTTAATTAGCACAGTCTAATTGTTGCAAACCCTTTAATTAGCTGCCATGTTTCCATGGGCTGAAAAATGTTAAGTATTTTTGGAATTGGAAGTTCTTTGGATATGAGAACCTGCCCACAAAAAGATCTAACTTGAGTTTAAGTCTGCATTAAAAGTCAGGCACATCTGTTACAGATCTACGATGTATTTTTCTCTCCTCCACTACACATTATTGAGGTTAAGATTAACACTGGGCTCACAAAAAAAGTCTAATAGTGGTTTATGGGAGTGCAGGAGGACACTAAAGGAATCTGGAGAATCATCTGCAGAATTGTAAAATGTAGGTAAGGAAGAGGAAATGTTAGTGATGGTTTATGTATTCTTAAATACTTACCAAAGAAGAACGATGCTGAAGACTATTTTCAAAGCCTGTGGTGAGGAATTGCAGCTGTTTTTGGGTGTGGATTACAACCACATTTACTGATACCATACAGCTTGTCCTTAACATATAACCTCCAGGAGGCACTGACATCTTAATATGGATTTTGTACTTACCATGTTAGCAGCTACCTCAGCAGAGGTAACCACTCCATACAAGCAGAAAATTTGATTGCAAATTTTAGTGATGAATCAACCTATTATTTCTTATTTCCATGCACATAAATAATTTGTAATTATACATAATTCGAATTAGACTTTGAATACTGCGGGTGCATAGTAACATAGCTGCTGTTCACTGAGAAGTCAATATATATTTTTCTTCTTGTTCTTTTCTGCAGGTTCCGGTTGGCACTATTGTTATTGAATCACTTGACATCATAACTATTACAGTACCTCCTGCCCTTCCTGCTGCCATGACAGCTGGAATTGTGTACGCACAAAGACGTCTAAGAAAACTCGGCATCTTCTGTATCAGTCCTCAGAGGATAAACATCTGTGGACAGCTAAATCTCATCTGTTTTGACAAGGTACCTGTAATATTTCCCAATAAGGGCTTAACTCTGCTTTTTTAAATCTATCTGAATGTATCCTCTTTCTGGGAGAAGCAGAATAACTCTTCATATAATGAATCTCTTATTAACTAGTAATGGGCAAAAATGATTAGCCGATTTCTCTTCCTTCACGTGTTAATAATAACTAGTATTTATATATAGCACCTTTCTCCCAGTGGGACTCAAAGCGCACACTCTTGGAATTATCCAAATCAGCAGCTGAATAGTAATAGATGTTATTATTAACCAATTGATAGTACTCATTTTATCAACCTCGGAAGGATGAACGGCTGAGTTGACCCTGCCGGGATTTGAACCTGTGACCTTGCATTTTTGAACAGGCTTTGTAGTCAGGGTGAGTAGTTACCAATTGAACTACCTCACCAGTTGCCACAGCCTTTTCTATTATAGACTTTATGAGAGTGGAAAAGTTTCACAAGCAGTTAATTGGCTTTTTAAGACTTGTTGCAAAGATTGCTGCTGTGTGTGCGCACGCCTCTAGATTTGGAGAGCAGAAATGGATAAAAGAAAGGGCGTAATGGCTTATTAAGTGTCAGACTGTTTGATGCATTTAAATCTGTGTCCAGCAATGCTTCATATGATAATGTAGCTTATCCCAAACTATATGCAGTTCCACTCATTGCAGAGTATTAAGGAAGTTGCTGACCGCAGCAAGGAAGAAGAAAAATGTTTCTTTGATGTCATTAATAAAGGGATTGGCTTTATAGCTGCAGTGGTTTGCTGCATTTATAGCTGCAATTAGGAGCCACACTGGGCACTGTAATATGATGCAAAGTTATGGTGCTTAGCGTGAACTTTTAAAGGAGCACTATAGGATCAGGAACACAAACCTATATTTCTGACCCTATAGTGTTAAACCCACCATCTAGTCCCCCGTCCCCCTCTTGCCTCCCTAAATATAGTAAAATCTTACTTGTATTCAAGCCTGAAGTTGCTGATTTTGACCCTGTTTACCTCAGAACAGCACGCTGCCTGCTGACATCATCAGAAGTGTTGTTCTGAGCCAATCACAATGCTTCCTCATATGATTGGCTGAGACTGTGAAGAAGGCAGATCAGGGGCAGGGCCAGCACATGTAAAACACAGCCCTGGCCAATCAGCATCTTCTCATAGAGACTAATTGAATCAATGAATCTCTATGAGGAAAGTTTAGTGTCTGCATGCAGAGGGAGGAGACACTGAATGTTTGGATGCATTTTAGGCAGCCATGACCCAGGAAGGATCTCTAACAGCTATCTAAGGAATGGCCAGTGAAGTTATCACTAGACTGTAATGTTAGCACTGCATATTCTCTGAAAAGACAGTGCTTACTGCTAAAAGCCTGAAGTGAATGATTCTACTCACCAGAACAAATTCAATAAGTTGTAGTTGTTCTGGTGACTATAGTGTCCCTTTAATCATTCATTGTTTTCTTGACCATTTTATTTTTCAGACTGGTACTCTTACTGAAGATGGACTTGACCTCTGGGGAATCCAAAGAGTAGAGAATTCTCGGTGAGGAATTCTACAGTGGTGTTTTTTGGTCTACAAGCATGAGTGATTGTAAAACATAAAAATTTTTTTTTAAAGTATGGAAACAGTCCATAATGCACCATAAAATGACTGGGCACACCTGATTATGGTAAATTGTTGTGTAGCAGTTTTTAACTCTACATCTTCAGCAATAGCATGCTGTGAGGCAGGGCAAAACTGACAGCGCTGGTGAATTTAAAACTGCAACTATAAAACAATTTTTGGAAAGGTCATTGATATTGTATTATTTGTAGAGCCACAGTGAAATGTAATAGGAGAATGAGATACTGAGGCATGCTGAGAAAGTGCAGCCTTTGCACCAGTTTATTTAAAGTCTATGTATTTAAATTAGTACAAAGCAGTGGTGTTTATGGTACCAGGAGTGCCCTGGCTCCACCCCCTTACCTGGGGTTTTCCCAGAGCCATTCCCTGCCTCCTCTTTGCCAGAAACTTTGGCTGCATGGCTTAGCTTATTGGCTGACAGGGATCACTTAAAGCTTTCTGCCAATGAGCTGGCCCAACGCGGACGTGCTTAGCTCAGGTAAGCTAAAGGAGCTTTCGGGTCTCCTGGAGGTTGAGAGTTGGTGAGGAGTAGCACCTGGCAGACCCCAGTTAAGAAGTCAAACCATTACTAAACGGTTTGATTTTTTTTTTTATATTCCAGGGCTCCAGTGGCACCATAACCATTATAGTACACTGCAGTAGTTTTGGAGCTTGGAGTGTATAAATATTTATGTTTATCAGATATGGAGAGAGTTGATTGTAACAATATAAATATATATTCCCAAGCAGCTCAGCACTCATCCCATCAAAATATATCTAGTTGACCCCTCGGTGCAAACCAGCATTGAAAATATAGTAGTAAATTAAGGATGGGGTGCACTCACAGGTCTTAGCCAAAGTAGAGTGGTATTTATTCATCTCATAGATCTCATCTGATATATGTAATTGTGTATATATAGTATGTTCCTATTTTGTCTTGTTCCCAACAGAATTGTCTTGTGATGTTACCATAGGATGTCTTACACATCAAGTGTTGGATGCTGAAATGGTTAAAGGGACACTATAGTCACCAGAACAACTACTGCTTAATGTGGTTGTTCTGGTGAGTATAAAGCTCCCTTCAGGCGTTTTCATGTAAACACTACCTTTTCTAGGGACACCTCCAAGTGGCCACTCCTTAGATGGCAACTGGAGGGGCTTCTTGGCTCAGGGCTGCACAGTAAGCAGCCCCACCGTTCAGCGTCCCTCAAGCTCTGCATGTAGACGCTGAATTTTACATTACTTGATCAGATGCAGACAATGCCTAGTTTAGTGAATAGTATATCTGTTTTGTGTTTGCCAAATGCTAATGCATACTTTTTCTTTCCAAATATCATTCATCCCACTTAGGTTTCTTCTGCCTGAAGATAAAGCCTGCAGTGAAGCCTTGGTTAAGTCTCAGTTTGTTGCCTGTATGGCAACATGCCATTCACTAACAAAAATTGATGGGGTGCTTTCAGGTGACCCCCTAGACCTGAAAATGTTTGAAGCCATAGGATGGGTGAGTCTTACTTTTTTGTGTTACATTGTTTTGGGACATAACTAAATTTAGACTAGTTTCTCCTGCACATGTAGGATCCATAAATCCATACCATTGCAAGATATGTTCTGCAGGGCTATAAATTACGTTTTAAAGTTCTTCCACAATATTTTGAATCTGTGAGTCAAGAATGCAAAGTGGAGAAGGTGACGAACACAAACAGACAAAAACAGCCCTGTGCTTGAACATCTTGTCTTAATTTAAATAGTCAGACTTTTTTATTTTTTTTAATTTTATTTATTAAAGTAATTTTATTCACATACATGTGGAAAAATACATGGTACAGTTTGGATATTCTTATGGTATAATGTCATTGGTATAGTTAAGAGCATTCTATGCATTGATAGTTACAACATTACAGCATTTAATCATTGTTTGTCACATTGTGTCTATACTACCATATGTATATAAGGCACTCATGGCCTTCTGATCTAGTTCTCACATGCTGTGACGTTTTCTTATATCATCATCTAACAAACTCTACAATGGGGATGGGGGGGTGAACTAGAGGATAAAGGGGGGGACGGGGGACGGGTGAGAAGGTGAGCCGTGGCACGGGTGGGGTCTATTATTTCTTCCTTGTGTTACATTTTCCCATAGTATATTGCCAGTGTAAATGGGGCATGCTTTTCTATATCGTTTGTCGGCAGCTAGTTTTGATATTGGCATGAGTTTGGCTTATGCTGTCTAGAGCTGGTTTGAGATATTTACCAGGTGATGTTCGGAGTGTTATTCTGTGGTACTATTGTCGGTATCTTATGTTATTGTAGTTTTTTTACCTTTGTACGATATACTTGATACATTTTGCGTTATGCATTGTGTTTTGTTTTTTTTTGCCTTCACAATTCTATTTATTTGGTTCATGGTATGAGCACGGCTGTCGAGTCTTCGACAGTTTAGAAATTTTGTGTGTTAATTTGTAGGGTTTCTATGGCTGTGTTCCAGCTCTCCCAGGCAATCTTCCATATCTTGTTTTTTTGGTTGGCCGCCTTTCTGGCAGCGCATTCGTATGTCTTATTTTGTTCTTTTAATCAAGTGCATTTGTGAGTGAATTGTTGGGGCCGTTGTGGATCTCCATGCCCTACCGATTAGCGTTAGTGCTGCTATAGTGATTTGGTAGGTGAGATATGCCGTGGCTGGTGTAGTTGTGGGGGGGCGGGAGGTATTTATGAAGGAGTTATATTTCTGTAGCCTTTGGGAGTTTCATACCCTTTACTGTTGATACTAGCTTAGCTACTTCTTTCCAGTAGGTGGATAACTTTTTGATAAAAGCTTAATAAATTAACCACTACTTTTTCTTCTTTGAAATAATTTATTGAGAAATTGATTTGGCTCATTTCTTTAGGGCTTTCATGTAATTTACTCCAGGTCTTCATCAATGTAATTCTGGATAAGTGCAAGTTTGTGAAATACATTTCCTACGTTTTATTTTGGATGACTAAAAAGCTTCTATTACTAAATAGGCTTAAACTAAATCTGTCAACTGTAATTATCATTTGCAAGTATGCAGTTCGGAATGCATACATATACGTTATTACCCCTTTCAATGCATTTTCTGGTCTTAAAATTCTTCTTTTTTTTTTTTTTTAACTTTTCACGTTTGAAGCATTACATATCAGACAAAAGCCTATGTAGGTAACTGAGAACTTAGAATTCACAAACTGTGATGTTATGCGCACATACACAGAAATGAACGGAGCTGAATTCAGCTGCAAATAGCATATTATTATTATTATTATGATATTTATAGAGCGCCGTCAAATTACGCAGTGCTTTACAATGGGTGGACGAACAGACATGTAGTTGTAACCAGACAAGTTGGACACACAGGAACAGAGGGGTTGAGGGCCCTGCTCAATGAGCTTACATGCTAGAAGGAGTGGGGTAAAATTACACAAAAAGGTAAGGATATTATTAGACTAGTGACAGTTGCAGAAGAGGAATCAGTCTGGAGCTATTAACAGTTTAATTGAAACGCTTTTATGAAGAAGTGGGTTTTTAATGATTTTTTGAAGGCTTGGAGACTGGGTGAGCATCTAATGGAGGAGGGAAGCGAGTTCCACAGGAACGGTGCAGCCCTCGAGAAATCTTGAAGGCGAGCATCAGAGGTGGGAGTACGGACAGAAGATAGACGTAAGTCTTCAGCAGATCGTAAGGGCCTAGACGGGACATACTTGTGTATAAGGGAGGATAGATAGGTGGGAGCAGCATTATGTAGAGATTTGAAAGCAAGAACCAGAATTTTAAATTGAGCTCTATATTTTATAGGAAGCCAATGTAGGGACTGACAGAAGGGTGAGGCATGGGAGGTGCGGGTGGACAGGAAGATGAGCCTCGCCGCCGCATTCATTATGGACTGTAACGGCGCTAGTTGGGAGCACGTAAGACCACTGAGAAGCGGATTGCAGTAGAGTCAAGGAGAGAAAGGACAGTGGAATGGAAAAACACCTTAGTCGCATCTGGCGTTAAGTAGGGGCGGATGCGCGCAATGTTTTTGAGATGGAAATGTCAGGATTTGGCGATAGATTGAACATGAGGCTTGAAGGAGAAGTCGGAGTCAAAGAGAAAACCTAGGCAGCGAGCCTGCGTGGTGGAGCTGATGGTAGCACCGTTGACTTGGAGGGAGACAGACACAGGAGTAACAAGACTTGAGGGAGGAAAGACCAGAATTTCAGTTTTGGTCAAGTTTAGTTTAAGGAAGTGGGCAGCCATCCAGTTAGAAAAAGCAGAGAGGCAGTCAGAGACACTAGTCAAGAGGGACAGGGAGAGATCAAGAGAGGACAGGGAGATTTGCGTGTCATCTGCATAGAAATTATATTGGAAGCCAAAGGAGCTAATGAGTTTACCAAGGGAGGCAGTATAGATGGAGAACAGTAGGGGACCAAGGACTGAACCTTGGAGGACACCAACAGAGAGGAGTTGGGGAGAAGAAGCGGAGCCAGAGAAAGAAACACTAAAAGAGCGCTGGGAGCATATATTCCTTAGTCAGAATAGTGGGGCTTCAAAACAAAGAGAGAAAAAGCAGGAAAACAAATCTATACTCTGTGCTAGCAAACTTAAAGGAACACTATAAGGGTAGGAACACAAAATGTATTCCTGACCCTATAGTGTTTAACTATTAAGCCCCCGGGTTTCCCCCTAAATCTGGTAAAAACCTACCTTATATTCAGCGCTGCAGGGGTCCACTGGCGCTGACTACACCCACAATCCGCCTCCCTGGCTGACATCATCAGAATTGATGATTCCATAGGAAAGCATTGGATTGGTTGATACAGTCAATTCTGATGATCTCAGTCAAGGAGGAGGGTGGGGACAGAACCAAACACCACCCTGGCCAATCAGCATCTTTTCATAGAGATGCATTGAATCAATGCAGAGCGTAGAGACGCTGAACGTGTGCAGCACTGACCTGGGCAGGGGCAGATCCAGAACCTAATCTCTGGAGGGGCACATGGTTATTTATAGAAACAATCCAGGCACAATAGTGGTTATGGTGCCAGGAGTGCCGTGGCACCCTCCCAGAATAAGTGTAGTCAAACCGTTTAAGAATAGTTTGACAACTTGCCTGGGGTCTGTCGGGGTAAGGGGTTGGGCCTGTAGTAGGGGACAGGGGCAGTAGTGTGTGTAGTGCAATGTGTGAAGGGTGAGGGGTACAGTGTGTGTGTGTGTTTGTTTGTTTGAGAGAGAGAGAGAGATACAGTGTGTGTGTGTGTGTGTACGTGTGAGAGGGATACAGTGTGTTTGTGTGTATATGAGGGGTGTATTGTGTGAGAGGGATACATTGTGTGTATGAGTAGTGTGTGTGAGGGATACAGTGTGTGTGTGTCTGAGTGGTGTGGTGTTTTCTCCCCGGATTCGCCTCTGGACCCAAGAAGCACCTATAGTGGTCATCTGAGGAGTGGCTACTATAGGTGTTTCTAGCCAGTAATGTAAACCATGCCTTTTCTCTGTAAGCAAGCAGATCAGGGGCAGAGGCAGCAACTGCAGACTTGAATACTAGTAAGATTTTACTATATTTAGGGAGGCACAGGGGGTTGGGGGTGCTAGATGCTGATTTCTCTATGAGGAAAGTTCAGTGTGTGCATTGAATGGCAGTCCTGCACAGTGTGCAGCACGGCCTCAAGAAGCACCTCTAGTAGCCTTCTGAGGAGTGGCCAGTGGAATTATCACTGGGCTGTAATGTAAACACTGAATTTTCTCTGAAAAGACGATATTTACTGCAAAAAGCCTGAAGGGACTACTATAGTGTCACTTTAAAGCAAATTAATATATCACCCACTATTTAAAATAACATATTTAATGTATGAAGAATGAGTTAAAATTAACTTGTCATCACAGGTTCATTTTAAAGGATTGCTATAGTGTCAGGAAACCAGTGTTTTTCCTGACACTATAGTGCACTAAGGGTGTCCCCAGCCTCAGGGTCTCCCTCCTGCGGCGCTGAAGGGGTTAAAACCCCTTCAGCGGCTTACCTTAATCCAGCACCGAACTCCCTCGGCGTTGGTGAACTCTCCTCCCCCGCCGGCATCAGCTCCCGCGCGCGCATTCAAACTGTCTATAGGAAAGCATTTCTCAATGCTTTCCTATGGACGTTCTGCACACTGGATGCAATAGTGTCCCTTTAAAGATAACCATAACAATGGTGCAAGGCAAGGTAAGCCTGGATTTTTACTGAAAAGAGGTATTTACTCTTTTACTTTCAAAATACTGTGTGCTGCTATAAATGTATCTGTCACAGTTATTCTTTTGAAACATTATGTAGTGTATTCATTCTGTAATCTCTGTTGCTGTATATAGTTTTTTTTCCCCATGTTGCAAGCAGAAGTGTTTATATCATCAGCTTACCTTTGCCAAGTGAACTGCGTTATTTGTCCAGACATTTTAAATAATATATGTCCACATTTTCCTGCACTTCTTGCAAATCCAGTTACTGTTACTATTGTTCTCAATAGTCTTGCCAACTTAGAGGTAGATGAGCCCATATTTGGCTTTAATTGGGATTTATTTTAGAGATGAGTTCATATTCATTTTGATAATAACTAATTTTATAACTTTTAATAGAATGTTGTCCTTAAATAACAACTGAATCATGGCTGACGTAAGGCCTGGCTGTTTCTTTTTATGAGCAATTATTAGGTAATTGTAAAAATTGAGAAAATAAAAATTTGTGTGTGTGTTTATCAAGAGGGGTAAACACACGTGTTTATTTTCTGAATTCAATTTGACAGACTCTCTTTAATTCAAACAACATTACAAAAAAGTTATTGATAAAGTGCAAAGAGGCTTTTGTAAGCAATTTTAATTTGGCAACAAAATTGTCAAAATAAGGCATCTATGTTATCTGCACATAATCCTGCACTTCCGGTTCAATTTAGACTGAAAGAGTAAGGATTCTCATAAAAAGTTGCAGATTAACTGGTTACGGCCAAGAGCAGCCTGAAGTGGCATCTGTGCGGCAGGGCACAGGCTTCACCTCTGCAATGTTTTCTTTTTGATTTTTTTTCTATTGTTTACCATTTTAGCCAGAAATTACACAAATGGAAAACAAAAGTAAATACCTGTAGTGTCCCTTTAAGATTATATCTTTAGAGCAGCACTGTGCAACATCTGCTAACTATGCCATAGTAATAATTTTTGGTACCACTTGTTCATTCATTTTACATTCTTTTCTCTAGATTCTTGATGAAGCCACTGAGGAAGAGACTGCCCTTCACAATAGGATAATGCCAACTGTTGTTCAACCCCCAAAACAGCCTCTCACTGAGCAGAAACCTGCAGCAAGTCAGGAAATGGTATTTATCTCATTTAACATATTCTGTGCAGTGCTCAGTCCATTTATTTTGCATAGCAGTAGGAAGTTCTATACTTATGGGTACAACATCGTCAATGTAAAAAAATAAAGGTTTTCTAACTTTAAGAAGCAAGATATTGCTGAGTGTTCTCTACAAATCCCATATTTAACAAGAAAATAAATCTCACTGCAATGTTGTATCTATTTTGTTTAAATCAATTCTGAAGGGAACTTTTTGTTGTGAACTAGTTTTTGTAGCAACGATGATGCAAGATTTTCCTAATCTTTTACATCCTCTAATGTTATTTACATTATGATTATTTTTTTCAGTCATTTTAAGTACAATAGAAGTGTTTCCCCTATTTGCAGCACTCCCATGAAGAGGTTTCTCTTTTCTATGCCCCAAAATAACATCAGCAAACGCCACTCAGGAGGCGCAGGGAACACAAATGGAACAGGATTTAAAAGATAAATGCTCATAACATAAATTGGTAGAGACTGAAAATGCTTTATTCCACAAACTAAGCTTATGGAATAAAGCCAATTCTGTCTTTACAAATTTACGCTATGAGCATGTTAGTGGAGCCTTTTTAGGACATAAACTGTACAGCAAGAAAGCAATTCCCCTGAGTCCTTTTTTCCAGCGCCGTGTGGGTCTTGTCACAGCTGGGGTCACCCAGCTCTGCCTCCATGGCTAAAATAAAAGCCAATCCAATACTTTCCCATGGAAAAGTAATGGGGGGGGGGGGAGGAGGTTTATTGTACATGCGCAAGCAAAATGCTGCGCCAACCAGCATCTTCTCATAGAGATGCATTGAATCAATGTATCTCTATGGGGAGCGTTCCGCGACTCCATGCAGAAAGTGGAGACCAGCACTGACCCAGGAAGCACTTCTAAATGCCATCTATGTGACTGCCACTAGAGGAGCTTCTAGGCAGCAATGTAAACACTGCTTTTTCTCTGAATACTTCTAATAGTTCTGGTCAGGGCACAAATTGGATTTGAAAAACATTTTTTTTTTTTTACCCTGATCATGCTCTTTGGGTTATGCATAACAGCCTGTGTAGTGTGTGCTGTTGGTATGGGATTTGGACTGGATTATTATTGCTAATTAAGCTGCTTTTCCTTTCTCTGTGATAGCTTTAAAAGGTTCAGAAGCAGAGATGTGGACTCAGAACAGGACAATAATTAATTCAACAGGTTTTGCCTGCCCTGCCCTGACTCTGCTGAGCCTAAATTAGTCCCTGACAACTTCAATTCAAGTGCCCTGAAAGGAAAACATAAGACTCGTGCTAAAAAGTTAATTGTAACACATTAATATTGCATTACTAAAATCTTTGTAGTTGTTCAGTCCAGTTAAATTATAATAGTATTATTTTGTTGCAGGGACAGCATCATAAAATCAGTAATAAAAAGAAATTATTTTAACATTTCTGTACTGTGGGTTTTAGACTAATATCAGTACATAGTAGGAAAGTCTTATATTACAAATGAAGCTTCATCCAATCCATGACATGTTTGTTTGTACAGACAGTTGGACTAAGCCCAAGATCTCTTGGCTTATCTAAACCAACTGTTATCCTGCAGTGTCAGGTCAGGACAGCTTATTTGGAACTGTGCTATATCAAGAGTAGCCAACAAGTAGCTCTCCAGCTGCTTTAAACCTACAACTTTTACAATGCTTTGCCAGTCCTTGGCAAACAAATTTAAATGAAGTAATGGCCCATACTTTTGCAGAGTTTAGGAGAACTGAAATTAGACCATTTTTTTTTCCCTAACGAGAAGCAAGAAAATACATTTTCCTTTTGTCATCTTTCAGTTTAGTATGCACTGAACTCAAGAGGCAGCAACTGCTCAGAACACCTGCCTTGCAAAATAATTCTCATTGCGTTGTATTGGAAAGTCTGTGATTGGACAGCCACAGACAGTCTGGGCAAGGTTAGAAGGGGATGGCTTGCAAAGGCAGCAGACAAGAGATGTGCAGTTTTTGCAAGCTGTTTTTAGCTTTAACTCTAATGGAAAAAATGCATAATTCAATGCATGCAAGTTTTCATTTAGAGTATATCTACTAAACAGTGATTTTTATTAGTTTGAATTTGGACAGTGGAATGTCCTTTTAATATTCCGACCCAGGGGTAAGCTGAAGAGTAGATCCTCAGCTGTCCTAAGGCTTTCAAGTTTTGCAACAATTGGGGATCTAACTGCCCTATTATGGTCTTGATTACATTTTGACTTGTGTCTATTGCTAACTGTGACATGCTTGACAAAAAATAATGGTAAATAAACACAATTTAATTATATTTGTTCTTCTTTTTCTAGGAGCTGTTTGAACTTCCGGTGAGTGTCGTTTTAAATACATTTCTATTGCTTGCCAGTCATGTTCATCATTTTGTCTGATGTCCATTCTTTTATTTGATTTGCTGCAGGTGTTTGACTACCCATGTGTACAATGTTCACCCTGAATTAACTTCTTCTCAATGCTAAAATCTAATGATCTGGATCATAGGGTTTTCAAATCAAGATGCATGTTTTTTTCCTTAACCTCTTTGAAATCCAGAATAATTTTTTGGAGTTTCGTTTTTTCCCCCTCCTGTTTGGCAGTAACAATTAAAGTCTGCTTCCTAACTTTTCCTGCATGAGGATAAGAGGAGGTCATTATTTCTGTAACTCATTATTTCTTGCCAGTGATGTGTTTCTTATAAAAATTTGTCAGGACTTAAAATATATTTTAGGTATTTGTATCTGTTTAAAGTCTAGATGTGTCAGACATGTCTATGCTTTGGAGGACATTGCTCTTGGTTACAATGGGTTGACATTTTAAAATGTAAACCGTTGTATCTGATGTACCGTATATACTAGAGTATAAGTCGAGTTTTTCAGCACATTTTTTTGTGCTGAAAAACCCTCACTCGACTTATACTCGAGTCAATGTCTGTATTATGGCAACTTACATTGCCATAGTACAGACAAGGACCGCCGGGCTCATTACAAGCCCGGCGGTCCTGTTGGGGGCTGGCAGCGAGCTGTAACTTACCTTTCCTGCAGCTCCTGTCAGCTCCCTTCTCCTGCATTCCGGTCAGCTCCCACTGTAAATCTCGCGAGAGCCGCGGGGTCAGAGCGTAACCCGTGGCAATGCTCCGCGCGGCAGTCACACCACGAGACTGACAGGGGAGCTGACCAGAACGCAGGAGAAGGGAGCTGTAGGAAAGGTACGTTACAGCTCTCTGCCAGCCCCCCTCCTGCACAGCCCATCCACTGGACCACAAGGGAATGAGAGCCCCCCTCCGTGGCCAGCTTTTAAGCAGGGAGGGGGGGCGAATAAAAATAAATAATAATTTAAATAATAATATAATATTAAAAAAAATTAATAATAAAATAAAAATAAAATATTAATAATATAACAAAAAATAAAATATTAAAATAATAATTAAAAAAATAATAATAAAAATGCCCACCCCCCACCAAGGCTCTGCATCACACACACACACACTCTGCATCACACACACACACTCTGCATCACACACACACACTCTGCATCACACACACACTGCATTCATACACACACACACACACTGCATTCATACACACACACACACTGCATTCATACACACACACACACACACTGTATTCATACACACACACACACACTGCATTCATACACACACACACACACACAGTAAATATTCAATTATTATAATTTTTGGGGGATATAATTTTATTTAGAAATTTAGCACTAGCTGCTGCATTTCCCACTCTAGTCTTATACTCGAGTCAATAAGTTTTCCCAGTTTTTTGGGGTCAAATTAGGGGTCTCGACTTATATTTGGGTCGACTTATACTCGAGTATATACGGTATTTCAATTGGTGGGGTGGTCAGGACAGTCTCTCATTTTGCGTAGAAATGACATGGGACCAAATTTAAGATCCCTAAAATGTATTCAAGAAAGCATTTATCAACTTACAGACACTTAGAGGCATTGAAAGCTTTAATAACCATACCAAAGTATGTCCCCTTGATATAGTGCCAGCAATGGCTGTAGAGCATCCTGTGTGAAATAGTTGACAGCAGCTGCAGTGTCGAAGGTTAGGAGTGTTTGATTTAGACCAGATCTGTCTCAATGTGAAAGGCTTTATTTAAGGAAACATTAATTGGCATGTGGATTAACCTTCTTGCAAGCATAGTAGGATCGAAAGCTATTTATAGAATTAAAGCATTGATTGTAGAAGGTCTTTACTAGGGCTAGATGGACTAAATGGTTCCTAACTTATTTCACAGTTAGTTATACAACAATTAGTGACATGTATATTAAAGGGACACTATAGTCACCAGAACAACTACAGATTATTGAATTTGTTCTGGTAACTAGAATCATTACCTTCAGGCTTTTTGCTGTAAACACTGTCTTTTCAGAGAAAATGCAGTGTTTATATTACAGCCTAGTAATAACTTCACTGGCCACTCCTCAGATGGCTGTTAGAGATCCTTCCTGGGTCATGGCGGCCTAAAATGCATCCAAACATTCAGTATCTCCTCCCTCTGCATGCAAACACTGAACTTCCCTCATAGAGTTTCATTGATTCAATTCATCTCTATGAGGAGATGCTGATTGGCCAGGGATGTGTTTGAATCATGCTGGCTCTGTCCCTGATCTGCCTCTTTGTCAGTCTCAGCCAATCCTATGGGGAAGCATTGTGATTGGATCAGGCCACCACTTCTGATGATGTCAGCAGACAGCTTTTTTTTCTGAGGCAAACAGCATGCAGAGTTACAGCTTCAGGCTTGAATACAGTAAGATTTTGCTATATTTATGGAGGCATGAGGGGCCCGGGGGGGGCTAGATGGTGGTTTTAACACTATAGGTTCAGAAATACATGTTTGTGTTCCTGACCCTATAGTGATCCTTTAATGGTTAAAATTACAGTCTGAGAATCCTATGTGTGTGTATACTGTGACAAACATAAAGGGACACCAGACTGCTGGGACTGAACACAACTAGGGGGAGCTGTAGTGCAAATGTGTGAGTAGTTTGTCACTATGATATAGGAAAAAAATGAATTATCGCTAGTCCTGAAACTGTTGGCTAACAAGTTACATTTAATTTATAAGGATCATTTGTAAACATAATATGTAATCGTTCTTAGTAGATATTTTATTAACATCTGTAAAGAATCTTACACACCAATTGCAGGCCTAGCTATACCAGGAAAAAAATAAAAGCAAAGGACAAGCTGGTGTATTACAGATCCTGGGAATGGCCGGCTTAACAGAACATGCAAGGCAGAAAAAAGGAAAATCTCTTAAAGGAGGAGGGTGGTCAGAAACGTGTCAAAAATCATGGCTCTAGAAATACATAGAATCTAAAAAAAAATACTAGCTAGGGCTCGAAAATGGGGAGTAATATCATCACAAACATAAACCGGCCAACTACCGTACCTCGCCAAAAGGCTTACAGAACCACAAAAAGACACTGTGAAAAGGCAGGAGGCAGTGTAAAAACAGAATATTCAGCTGGGCCAAAATATTATACCCGTTGTACACAAGCATGCTGCGTCTTTCAGGACACCTATTATCCATCAATGTGAACCAGCAATTTCAGGGAATGCTTTGGAAGAAAGCAACATAAAGGCTCCCACTGGAGATAAATTGCGAAGGAACACAGAGTAGAAATATAGAAGGATGTATTTCACATAGAATGAAATTTGTTTATGTGGATTGTATATTGTTTTACAATACAATATACAATCCACATAATTAGAAAATATATGAAGCTAATGAGAAAATACTGTTTTATGGTTTGTTTTTTTCTAATGTGAATACTGCCATAAAACAAGTAGTTTTCATTAAAAATACACATGATATACGCTCCTAGTGAATAGGCAGTACTTGCAGATTATGTGTGTATTTAGCCCTTTTTTGATACGTTGTCTTCAGTTAAAGGAGCACTGTAGCGTCAGGAACACAAACATGTATTCCTGACCCTATAATGTTAAAACCACTATCTAGCCCCCTTTGCCTCCCTAAAGATAGTAAAATCTTACTTGTATTCAAGTCTGAAGCTGCTGCCTTTGCCTGTGATCTTCCTCTGACATCATCAGAAGTGGTGGCCTGATCCAATCACAATGCTTCCCCATAGAATTGGCTGAGACTGACAAGGAGGCAGATCAGGGGCAGAACCAGCACAAGTCAAACACAGCCCTGGCCAATCAGCATCTCCTCATAGAGATGAATTGAATCAATGAATCTCTATGAGGAAAGTTCAGTGTTTGCATGCAGAGGAGGAGATACTGAATGTTTGGATGCATTTTAGGCAGCCATGACCCAGGAAGGATCTCTAACAGCCATCTGAGGAGTGGCCAGTGAAATTATCACTAGGCTGTAATGTAAACACTGCATTTTCTCTGAAAAGACAGTGTTTACAGCAAAAAGCCTGAAGGTAATGATTCTACTCACCAGAACAAATTCAATAAGCTGTAGTTGTTCTGTTGACTATAGTGTTTCTTTAAATATAAATTTTAACACTGGCCACTAGATGTCACTGTCATTAAAGGCAGGCTTCAATTTATTCAAAGTGTGTTTATATAAACCTGTGTGTGCTGTGATTCCCTTCATGCCCGGCTAGGGTCACAATAATAATTTGACTGTCAGTGAGTGTAAAGAGCTCCAGCTGTGCTGTCAAAGAAGCTGCCCAGGCAGTTTATCACATATCTGACGCCTCTGCGTAAGGAAACCCAGTGGATTGCACTGTCATAACCATAACAGCTGCTGTCAAGCATTCTCACGCCGTGTAGAACCTTTGAGCTGGCACACTACATTAACATTCACATGTACACCGATTAAACACGTTAAATAACTGTTTCATGCTCTGACACCTGGTTCTTATGGGTTCTGTGTTTCTTGTTTCACTGTTATTACAGAGACACATTCTGTTTAGTGTGGCAGCTACCATAACAGTTTATGTAGAAATGACAGTGATTCGGGAAAAAGGGTTATGATCTAATGGTGTCTTTGTAAGAGGAGAGATATGTGCCTTTTTCCATTCCCCTAGTAGCACACAATGCATTTTTTGTTCCCAAACCACATGATTTAATTTATAGAGTAGTGGCATATTGTGCATTTTAAGGGAATGAGCTAATAAATAGCTTTATTTAAGGATCCCAACATGTTTCCTCTACATTACAAGTGATAATTGAAAAAACAGAGTATCTTGATGGTTTAATCTTCATTTAATTAAACACCCACTTAAAGGAGTCCTAAGAAGCAAACGCATTGTATGTTTTTAATCCTAATCCGTGGCTGTATATTTATAGTGTCTTGTTGTCCAGTTTATTGCTTTGCTTTAAGTTAGCATGACTCTTCCATTAATTTCTGACTTGTTCCGCAGACTACTTATGAAATTGGCATTGTGCGCCAGTTTCCGTTCTCTTCAGCATTACAGCGTATGGCAGTGGTCGCTAGAGTTCTAGGGGATAAACGGATGGATGCTTATGTGAAAGGGGCACCAGAAGTTATTGCCAGCCTCTGCAAAAAGGATACAGGTGAGGCCATGTGTTTACGATTTGGTAGGAAAAGGTGCATGATGCATAGCACACTTACAAATATATGACAGTTTTTTCTGAAACGTTTGTGAAAGGACGTTCTCATTAATATTTTGGCATAATTTATGCTGTATATTGTTACTCCACTAAGGAGTGTTGTTTTAAATCAATTTAATGTCAGCACTCAATGCATATCTGACTTATAGCATACCATTTTAGGATCATGACACTCCTGTATCATAGAAAGCCCTTTACATAGTGCCCAGGTTTGTCTGGTATAGGTACAAGAAAACCGTAATGGTCCTTTTACTTCATAGGAAAAAAAAACATCTTTATCACCTTTATGGTGTAAAGGCACAATGAACCTTAAAGTTCTCTTAAAAAAACATTTCAGTATGTACAGTCCAGTCATCCCCTCATCCTGTAATACAAATATAGCCAGGTTGTGTCTGTTTATTCTAAGTGAGTCCTTCTTTCTAAATGTTAAAATGATTTTCTGTCAGTTAGAACCATTATTTGTGTACTCCAGTAATGTTGTGTTTGGTGTAATGCCTTGATTGCTTATCATAGCGTACAATATATGTGCACAAAGTATAATGCAGGCGCACAGAAGACAGGGATTTCTAATCAGTGTCTCAAAAAAAGACATGCTGGAAAACAATAGATATCTCATTATATTATTCTTAGTCATCCACTTTATAAGTAAAATTAAATTGCCTAATGGTTTGCTGACCATTATCATAAATGCTTAGTTCTGCAGATTTCATATTCAGATATTGTTGATATAATAACTATTCCTGAAGGATGATATCACAGTAACTTCCTTAGTAAAAACACCTGTGTGATTCTCTTTGTTGTAGTTCCAGCGGATTTCGCCATTGTTTTAGAAGAGTATACAAAGCAGGGATATCGCGTCATTGCACTTGCACACAGGAGATTGGAGTCCAAAATTTCATGGCACAAAGTCCAAAATATTAGTAGGTATGAAGAGATCACTGCTTATATTTATCTTACTGATGTTGGTAAATAACATATTTACCTTGACTATACAGATTGCAGGCAGCAGCCGTTATCGAATTGATCGTATGGCAGCATTACTAATTTGTAATAAGTATATATTGGTCTTTGCTCCCAAATGAACCGTTTGTCATCAGAATCTTGACAGAGGTCTTGCTTTTCAGAGGTCTTGCACAACCTTACATAACTAGGGTATGGTACGTACGATATTCAGGAATGTGCTGCCAGTAGCCTTTCAAATAATTCTCTAGCACTAACCATTTCTGTTTATTAGAGATATCCAAAACAGGAGCTGTATTAGGTTGTACACCTCTTTGCTCAAAAGCAGCTTTTTAAAGCAGCATGCGTATGGAGTAAAGGCATATAGTTTGATGATAAATATGCAAACTTTTGTGGTTTAGTTCCCAGCACTAGGTATCTAGTCTGTATTTGATAAATGTTGGATATGTATAGAAGGCAGACTTAGAAAAATGTAGACTAGAACTTACTGACCAGAAAGCTAAATTCTATCTTTACATCCAGAATTTTTAACTATGACTGTCCAGAACTAGAACTCTCATAGTTCTCAATCAGTTTCTGTGGCTAACTAATAATTATGAGCAGGGCTACCTTCAGATATCATGCCCCCGGCACACATTCTCAGACATGAACACTCACGATACACACTTATAGCTATACGTATGCATTTGCAGACACACACATGGAAAGATTTACTTCCTACACTGTTATACACTGCAAAATACACACACTGCCACTCAAGCTCTGATTTAGGCTCACATAATGCTGCATCGTTTTGGGTGCAGGAGGGTGGCTTCCCTGGACTCCAGTGGGAGCAGGCTGGAGGGTGGCTTGCCTGGACTCCAGTGGGAGCAGGCATGGACTGATGCAGGTTATCAGCTGCCTATTTTCTACTATAGGTCTCAGTGTGTGTTTTTCAGTAGGAAATTATGTTAAATCAGTGTGTGTGGAGGAGATGCGAACTGTTCTTGTCTGCGACCTGGTTCAATGTGGCTGGAAAGTAGAGCCCAGTTTAGGGAGATATGCCTATCTGCCTAACCAGACCACAGAAAATTAAGGGCCCTAAGTGGACCCATTGCTCAACCAGGTCCCTAACCAAAGTACAGGCTTAATGGATTAATGTAAGCAAAAAAATAGTATATACACTACAAATGTGAAATGGGGACGTATAACTGGAAGAATTCCCAGGTGTACCTCACAGACACCCAAGAGACAATATAAAATAACAAAAGTAGGCGGAAAAACACCCAGAATACGTATAGGTAAATATATGAATTAAACAATAACCTGATATAGGGTATGATCCATATTGTAAATTCTGTGTAAAAATCAAAATGCTGACAGAGCGTGATACAGTAAAAAAGAAAAAATATATAAATATAGGTGAATATAAATACACTCACAAACGCACGTGAAATAAGGCTTTTCACCCTCTCTGGGGTAATATGAAGTATGATGAACGAACTGGAGAATCACCTCATCGGATATATGCAGATAAAGGAAATCAGAGATAGTGAAGTTTGTTATAAAAATACAAAATCACATTTATTGGTCACACTTACATATGTGTAAATCATAAAAAGCGTATCTCCTTATTGTTTAATTCATATATTTACCTATACGTATTCTGGGTGTTTTTCCGCCTACTTTTGTTATTTTAATGGATTAATGCCCTGATAATGGCCCTCTGAGCATAACAGCGTGAGCGTCTGTTTTGTTTTATATTTCCAGTTTTGATGCTTGACGTCTTAACTAAATATTACTGAATCACCTATTAGTTGTCCTAAAGAACATGCCTTGTTACAAACATGGCAGAGTGCTGTCAACATACTTGTCAGTTGAGTTTCCTACTGTAGCATTGAGATGAGTTTCATTAAATTAACATATTCACCTTACTCTGGTTTAGCTGCTGAGTTCCATAATTAAATGGGTTTAAACTCTTTTAGTTAATAAACTCTTGACTTAAACTGCAATGTGGTATTTATCCATTTTACTACCAGAGATGCTCCTCTATCTCTGGCCAAAATGCGTTTTCACAGAATATTTTTTCTATAATAAATCTTGTTGAATTTTTATTTATTTTTTATTTCAGAGATGCCATTGAAAATAACATGACATTCCTGGGGCTAATTATTATGCAAAATAAACTGAAACAAGAAACACCGGCAGTACTAGAAGACCTTCGTAAAGCCAACATCCGCATGGTCATGGTGACAGGTAAGAAACAAAATTATTGGAACAAGGATAGGCGCTCATGTGTCTCACATGTTTTCATTGTTTTTTTTCCCCCTTCCGTTTAAAGGAGACAACATGCTTACTGCAATTTCTGTTGCCCGAGACTGCGGAATGATTCTACCTCACGATAAAGTAATTGTAGCTGAAGCACTACCTCCTAAGGATGGTCAGGCTGCCAAGATTAACTGGCATTATGCAGATACCATGCCAAGAAGCAATTTGAATGTCATCAATTCACAGGTAAGGAGCCAAGTGGGAATTATATTAAAGCAAGCTGCAATTCTTTCTATAACGTTTTTATAAGCTGTCAGGCCACTTATTAAATATGTATTGGGTGAACATATCTATGGGAAACCCACACTTGAGATGCGTCCAAAAGCCTATTAATATGTACACAAAAAGACTAGATAGAAGGTCACCATTCTCTTTGGGAAATTACAGCTGGACTACCGTGCCTTGTAATTGCTAAACTTAAACGCACAAGACAATCATCATCAATCAGCTAAACTACTTACTAACGTTCAGAAAATGCTGCAAGTTGTCCAGGTTTTACAAAATAAAAAAAACAAAGTTTAACTTGCAAAGTTTGGAATATCCTTCGGCAACTGCTGATTCCTTAGCTGTTTGCATGTGCAGTAAAATGCAGTAAAGTTAGTGCTTTAGACACAACTGTAGTTGCATAAAAGCATTCTATTGAAAATAATTTAGACCTAATCTGCATGCCTGTGTGACATCAAGGACACTGCATGCATGTGATATCATTGACATAGAGATTTGCTGCTTTTGTATATACAGTACATTATTTAACAATTGTGAAGCCACTTCCTTCCTGCTGCCCAAAACAGCAGTAAATGAGGCCCAGCACGGGGGGATCTTTACAAGTGATATTTTTTTTTTCCTTCCATATTTTCAATGCTTTATTTTTTAATGCTTTAGAAATAGTGGTAAACTTCAACTACATTTTGTGTAATTATATTGTTACAGTAGTATTGAAAAGTGAACGTCACAGGTGTTTCTCAATTTTCTTTGCTTCCAGGATATTCCTGATAAGATGGTTAATGACAGTTTAAATGATAATCCGATAATTGATTACCACTTTGCAATGAATGGCAAATCATTTGCAGTTATTCTAGAGCACTTTCAGGATCTGGTTCCAAAGGTAAGATGCATTTTAAACTTTGTGATTTCTTAATTTTCATGGTGTGCTTAGTTTTTTCCTAACAATTATCATTTTCTTTTAGCTGGTATTACATGGCACAGTGTTTGCAAGGATGGCACCAGATCAAAAAACACAACTAGTAGAAGAACTGCAGAATGTGGAGTAAGTGAGTTCAATCACTTTTATTTCCAATTGTAATACATCTTTAAAAACATGTCAGTATGTTCTATCATATAGATGTCCCAAAACTAGTGTTGCTGTCTTCATTTTTTGGCATGTGATCTAAATCTAAAAAAAACACGTTGACTTGCACTAATTTTTCTGTTAATACGTTGATCTTTTTAAAATATATATAAATATACTTTTAAAAAGTCTCCACTTTTACAAGGCCAATAAAATATTTCAGTAGGACTTTTATATATAGGCCTTGTGAAATGTTACCACTCATCTTTCAATCAATGAAGAATCATCTAATATGATAGAATGAAGTAGAAACTCAAGTATTTATGTCAATTTAAATGTGAACAATCTGTCTTGAGTGGTCTGCTTCTGTTTGTTCTCGGATTTATTGTCTCACAGTTCTACAATTACCTCTTGTTTCATTTGCAGCTACTATGTTGGCATGTGTGGAGATGGAGCAAACGATTGTGGAGTAAGTTTATTTAAGTTTCTTTCTGAAATTTTTGCTTGTAGGGGGATGCATGGCATGTAATTTGATGTGTTATTTTTTTATATCTTTCACACTGGTATAGGGGTTAACAAAAAACAAATTTCACTTTTTAAAGTTTCTAAAACACCAGCACCAGGGTGTTTGTGTAGTTTAACCCCCAATCACATAGGATGTGTGGAACTGCGGAATAAGCTAATAGCAGCCATACCGCAAGATGCTGTCAGCCTGTTCACAGCCCTGTACACAGTTTGAAGAGGGTTGAGATGTTCAGCATGCACCTACTTAATGCACAAGTGGTATTTCTGCAGCAGTTTTTACAGAGAAGCATTACACCTATTAACCTGTGCAATGCTACAACGTGTTAAGGTTAAAAGATGAACTGTCAATTCTCTGTAATGAAAACAACATTGAAAAATCACCTATAGTTTGTGTTAACCTTTTATTTCTTCATCTATTTTCCATGGAAATAGGGAGATAAATAAAATATTGTTTAATTTCTATTTTTCTCTTTATGCTGACTCTTTGCTGATTAACAGATGCAAAAGACAGATGTTACAATAATTGACAGGGAGCACCCAATTCATTAGTGTGGCTTTCAACATTAAACTTACATTTTTAAATCTCACAAAGTACATATTTATTAAATATAGACATAAGTAAACATAATGTAAATAATTTAGGAAAATGACAAATACCCTAAAAAAAGACCCAGTAAGGAAAAATTGTATTTTTTAAAATGTATTTATTGTAGTTTAAAATAAAAGATTGCTTGTATTATAATCTCTTTGTTTACTTATAATTTAATAACTATTTTCAGTACATTTTTACATTATTCTCTGGGGGCAGATATCTTTGCCACAAGCCTAGCTTATTAAAATAAAAAAAAAACATAACCAAGAGTTAATGTTTTTCACATATCCTAACATCATGAATACGCACAGAAAATGTTAAAATAAACAGAGACTGTTTCAGATCACATTATTCATGGTTATAGCAGATAAGTGGTGGTTCCTGGAAATGCCAATTTTCATATGGAATAGTAAGACAGGAGACCAAAAGGGTTAAACACACACACGCACACTCGTTACTTAAGCATTTTATTCTAGTGTCATGTGATTTCTTTATTCGTGTAGTATTTGTTTTACTGTACTTTTAAACTGAGCAATAAGCTAAATATTATACAGGAGTTTTCAATCGAGGAATTGCTCTGTGGGATTCTTACCAAACAGGAAATTCTTTTTAGTGTGTGAAAATAAGGCTTGTAAACCAGACATTGTAAGAATTCAAGTGCACATTGACGCCCCATGTGCGGAAATGTACATTCCAAAAAAAAACAATAGTCCTTTTGAAATGGCAAAATATTTATTTGTAGTCATGTCAGATGTACAGATTATTGAGCAAAGCTGGAGAATTAAGAAAAAAAATTGACTGAAACAAGAATTTCTATATAACTTGCTGTATCTTACAATGTGATCTAGTCATTTGAATAGACTGTCCCTATGTTCATTGTCTGTATCCATGGTGGTTGTGTAGACACCTTAGTAAAGCACTACTGTCTGCTTTATAATATGCTATAATATACATTGTATCTCTTGATAGGCATTGAAGAGAGCCCATGGTGGAATATCACTCTCTGAACTAGAAGCATCTGTGGCGTCGCCTTTCACCTCTAGGACACCAAGCATTTCATGTGTCCCCAACCTTATTCGGTACTGTTTATTTAAGTTATTATGGTATTAGGCAGCCTCTCAAGTTTTTATTTTGTGTGCATCCAGCGTTACAAACTAGAATAGGGAGTAGCTTTAAAGAAAGTATGCTAAGTATGTACTGTACAGCCACCTGTGTATCCCCCTTAGCTGTTTACATGATTCTAAGAATCGTCAGGGTATTTCAGCATTGACCTAGTCCTCCCTTCATCTGTTCATGTTCAGTCTTACAGTGCTTTCATGGAGAATGTGATCATAGTAACTCATCTTTAGGGCAATGCTAGAAAGTCTGTACTTTTAATTAGACTGTAGGTTTATTTCAAATATAGTGAAATTAGCTAAGCAAAGACTTTATTTTGACATACTGTGGGGCATCTTTGGACATCAATGTTGTCATTCAGAGCCTTAAAAATGCGGGCAGCTGCAATAGATATAATTCCTTTTCTAACACTTGATCATCTAATCACTAAAAGACAAAATTAATCTTAAATGTCCAAACAACTTATACTTACTCCAATTTGTTTTCATTCAGTCTGCAGACCTAGATGCACTAGAATGCAACATGATTACTTTTCAGACTACATTTTGCATCGTAAAGAACCTTCCCAGGTCCAGCTGTGTTAGAATTTATTCTGGTTAACTGGGCACAACATAAAAAAACAAGTCTGTTATATCTTCATGCATATAATATAATATATAACCTCCTCCCCTCCATTATGTCATGCACATCTCTCCTCCCCCCCCCCCATGCTTGATACACCAAAAAAACTTCAACTTTTTCATATTAAGTATTAGGGAATCTGCACTTAAACAGCATGTCCACACCAAGAATAGAGAACAGTGGGAGAATGTCCACGTTCTGGGCAAAGCAAAAATATCATATTAGGCGGCTGGAGGTTTTCAGCAGGAGAGACACATTCAGCATTAAATATTTCTACTTAATTGTTATGGTTTTTATGTCTTTATTTCCAATAGTTGTAAAAATCCCCTCAGAGTTTTCTTTTCAAGATACCTTGCTCACTGTTCCTTTAAACAGCTACCAACTCATCATCTGTTAGATTTGTGGCTTTATCCCATGCGGATAGAATTCTTTGCTAGTGCAGAACTGGGCCCCCTTAATAATATACAGTTAATTTGACACAGATTTAAAAGCCAGACAAAAGGGGTCTCGACGGAAAGTATCCCAACCTTCAAAGTCCACAAGATAAAGTCAGAGCTATAGCTCAAGGGTTATATTTACACAAATGAAGAAAAACAGCTTTAACAAAAGATAGTGTATTCCCTGTAGCACTGGTAGAGCAACAGAGTTGGGTGCCTCACAAGCAAAAGTGTGTGTCTGTGCGTGTGTGTACTTTTTTCCTCTCTGTGTAATAGAGGTTTTTTTGTTTTTGTTTTGGCAAATGCAAAAGATAGCATGTATTTCATAGAGTAAAGTTTTTCATTACAGCCTATGGATGAGATTTGTTTCAGACATCATAGGAGATGAAGGGTTAGAATGATCATTGAGACTGATCTCTCACATCTGTAACAATAGAATTATTCAATCCAGTGAATAACGTTACCCTTTTAAAATACCATTTTATACCATGACTCCATTGAGCACAGGGCCATACGTTCATAATGTGTCTGCAGATGTCGTGAATTACAACGTCCATAATGCTCTTAGAGCCATAATGCTGGCAAAGCATCAGGGGAGATGTATTCCACAACATCTGGAGTGCCGATAGTTGCCTACCCCTGGACTAGACTGCTTAGATCCTTACATGGTTATGACCTTAGAGTAATTTATGTCTACAGAGTTACATTGCTAGGCTTGCCAGTTACTGCATAATATAGAACCTCCTGCAGACTGGCAGTAATTGTTTGGCACCATTTTAAAAAACGCTTTTCTACCTCCCACCTGCTTAGCCTATTTAGTGGTGATCAGTACAACCAGTTATTATATAGATAATCCAAATTTGCTCTACACTGTGATCTAAAAGAAACTGAAGTTTTCTTCTGCTCATAGTGATTTATGACATTTTTTCCTCTTTGTTATTACAGGGAAGGCCGTGCGGCCTTAATCACCTCCTTCTGTGTGTTCAAGTTCATGGCTCTGTACAGTATTATACAGTACTTTACAGTTACTCTGCTTTATTCGGTGAGTGTCCATCACATGTATACTTTGTACATAGCAGTGGTCCTTAAACCTTTTTGAAAGGACACCAGTTATATATGTGGCATTAGCTTTGGTGGCACGTTCTTGTATTTCAAATTTGTCTCAGTAATTCATTGTTCAATTGTAGTATGTAATAAAGTAGTATGCAAAAAAAGTAGTATGTAATAAAGTAAATTCTGCAAAACTATTACATTTGACTTGCCTCTCTATCAAATAATCTGTACTGCCTAAGCTGTGCATTCTATAGAACAATAACATATTTGCTATTCGCAGTTAGATTTAATATTTTTTTAACTTTTGGAAACCCCCTATAAATAGTGCGGAGGCCTAATTTTGTGACTGGACCCAGTGATTAAGTACCACCACTGTATACTGGATAACATATTGTGTCTATTCATTGAAATTATTTGCAATGACCGTAATAATGTATACAACAATGTTTAGTTTTACTATTTGACAGCATATTCCTTTTTTCCCCTATAGATTCTCAGCAATTTAGGAGACTTCCAGTTTCTCTTCATTGATCTGGCCATCATTTTGGTTGTTGTCTTTACAAGTGAGCATTTCTTATATTTACTGTTTGATTGTCTTTTGTTTCTTGCCAAATACTTTTGTATTGTGTGGGTTGTCGTTTAGAGAACCTTGCAGCGTCTGTTGGAATGTAGTTAGACAGTCTGCAATTCTTTCATAGCAACCACAGAGTTAGAAGTTGCTGGAATATTTTATCCAATAATTAGTTTCAACTGGCACTAATATCCTGTAAAGTCGAACCTGGTGGCCCTTTCCGTTTTGAATTTTCCATTTTTAGGAAACTTTTGAAAATGGAGATACATGTTTTTTGTCTTTTTTTGTTTTTGTTTTTCACTGCCCTTAGATTTCTTCTAGAATTCCTTTTTTGCCGTATACATTTTTATTTTTTTGGGTGATGGTTACACAAGGAATGTTCCCTTTCCCACTGCTTCCGATGCATTGTGTACAGTTTTGCGTGTGCTCAGTTCACAATTTCCTTTCCATTCGTTTTCAGGTCTAAACTTCTCTCTACACCCTCTCTTTTTTTCAACCACTAACCAACCCTCCCAATTTTGCTACAGATTACTACCCTTATAGCATGATCCTACATCTGTTACTAATAATTACTAATTACCTCATTTGCAATTACCTTAACTTCTTGGTATTTGCATATGCTTCCGAGCCATCTGGCTAAACAACACTTCATAAAAGTGTACTAAATGCAGATTTTAAGCATTTTGGGGGTCCCATATTACCTACACTGGTATGTGTGTATTGTTTTCCCCCAAGTCATTTTTTCTTTCTTTAAATGCTTCATTTTGTCTGCCTACTAATAATACATATGTATGAATTTACATTATGTTGGAAGGATAAACAATTTCTGCTACTATTCCATCCTCCTCATAATGACATCATAGATTTTACTGCTACAGTGTGCACTGTGCTGGGAGAACTTCCTCCTGGTCACAGAGAGCAGGAGGGAGAGGAAGCTCAGCTCTGCACAGAGGCATCCAGAGCCACAGAAAAAAATGGCCAATCATATTGTGTAAGATTCTAGATATAAGCTTCCTGTATATTGTACATTATATTTACATACAACTGAAAAGATCTATTGTTTAAAAAGTCAATTTGCTTGTTTTGCTTCTGGTATCAAGGTTGCATGGCATTTTTTTTGTTTGAATGTCTATTTCAAAATAATAATATTGATAATCTGGCAAATTCGCTATATTTTAGTGTGAGCTATTAATTGTTTACTCTTTAACAGTTCCTTAGCACAAAGAGATAGTTACACCAGGTTATGGATATAATGTAAATTTATGAATTAGGGTTAATTCATCTATTTAAGATGTTTTATAAGTCGATCATTCACTACCTTGAAGTTGCTGCCCCTGTAGTGTGTAGCAAGCATTTTAGGGATTTTTTGTTTTTCCAAGTGCTAATCTTTAAATAATTCTTTATCTCAGTTTTTAATGTGATATACTTTCCAGACATACATTTTTTTTAAGTGTGTTAAAGTTAAGTTCTCAAATGTATTTGACTGTGATGCTTGTGAACAATGTTTTAAAGAAAGATGCAGACCAAGTTCAAATTGTATGTTTTTTTCCACCCCTTCCCCCAACCCCCACCACAGTGAGCTTGAACCCAGCTTGGAAAGTTTTGGTGGCACAGAGACCTCCTTCTGGTCTCATCTCAGGACCCCTTCTTTTTTCTGTCCTTTCCCAAATCATCATCTGCATTGCGTTCCAGACTCTTGCTTTCCTGTTGGTGAAGAAGCAGCCATGGTACGAAGTCTGGACACCCAACTCAGAGTAAGTTACACCTTGATTCCAATCCACATGTAAGTTACACCTTGATTCCAATCCACATGGTTAAGCTATCAAAATGCAATTTTGCCTGCGATACAATGTCCGCTACACAAATTTCCAAGTTTCCAATAAATATGTCATCTAGAGAGGACTGCCTCTTGTTAAATGTAATAGTCTCAGTATAATGAGAAAATAATTCATATAGGGAGCACACAGCTTACAGTAAGGTTAATATCTCACTAAAATAAAAAGACCAGGTAGCCCAGTTAAAGGGACACCCCAAGCACCATAACAAATTCAGTTTATTGTAATGGTTATGTGGCAAGGGTTTTAGTAATGCAGTCAAACCATTTTCAAGCACCAAAAAGCATCACTCCTGCTAATGTAAAAGGCCCATTTCTTGTGATCTGTCTCTAATATTTCTTGATAAACTCTGAGCACTGTCATACAGCAGGATTTGACTTTGCTGAATCACCCATGACCCTTTTTGTTCCAAGTATTTTGCTCTGTGTCCTTGTGTAAATTATGTTTTCTTTCTGCAGGTGTATAAAGAATTGCATTTGGGCTTTGGATGTTGGGGAATCATCTGATACTATATGTCAAATCTCTTAAAAAGACACTATAGACACCAGAACAACTTCAGTTTAATTTAGTTGTTCTGGTGTCTTCTGTCTGTCTCTGGAGACTTTTTAAAGTAAGCACTGTCTTTTTAGAGAAAATACAGTGTTTACATTATTGCCTAGGAATACCTCTAGCTGCAGCCACTCAGACGTCCACTAGGGGTGCTTACTGGGTCAGTGCTGCACAATGGAGCAGTGACATTCAGCATCTCCAAGCACTGCATGGAGACGCTGAGTGTTCCTAATAGCACTGGTTCAACGCATCTCTTTGAGGAGATGCTGATTGGTGCAGCGTAGTTTTTTGCCGTACATGCGTGATAGCCTGCAGGAAAGCATTGGATTGGCTGAGATGATAAAGTTTAATGATCGCAGCCAAAGAGGCAGAGCCAGCCGCGAGGAGACTGGGGCGGCACTGGGAAAAAGGTATGTAAAATCACCTTTTACATTGCAGAGTTTCCAGAACCTAAACAGCACTATTAAAACTATAGTGTCAGGAATACACGTTTGTCACTGATACTGTAGTGCTTTTTTAAAACATTCTGACAAAGACCATAAGAACAGCACCCATAGCTTGCTTAAACAATAATCTGAACAATAAACTGTATTGGTTAAGGGGAATGGAATTGCCCTTTAAAGTTCTTGAAAAGCCTCTCAAGGTTCATCCATTTGTCAATCAATGTTTGATTGCTGCGCAGTCTGACTAAATCATGCTATATGCCAGAGGCAGATTTGTAGTGTACTCCAGATTTCAAGTGAGAAATGTCCTTTCTCTTCTACCCCTCCCCAGTTATGTTCTGTATTTAAAATGTTTACGGATTACTGTGGTTTTCCTCCATATTCTTGTTTTTTTGGAAGCAGCATCTGTGGAGCTGTTTTTTTTTTCTTCTTTGAATGAATAATTTTCTACATAACTCTTCAGACTGGATTTAGTAGCAACTAGCAGCAGAGAACATTTTTATTAATAGTATTATTGCAGAGTTTATTGACCATAATAGTTACCATACAACATGTGTCATCAGTGCCATCACTAGGGCGGTGCGAGAGGGGGCCGTGCCCCGCCCCCCCAATTGAAATTGAAATAAGTCGTGAGCAATGAGTCTCCCTTCACAAGCTGCAGAAGCACCACGTGCGGCTAGAGGGGGCACTGTGCTGGGAGAACTTCCTCCTGGTCACAGAGAGCAGGAGGGAGAGGAAGCTCAGCTCTGCACAGAGGCATCCAGGCAGCTGCTGGTAAGTGTGAGTCAGTTTGTGTGGTTCAGTCTGTGTGTGGGTGTGGGGTGGGGGTTCAGTCTGTGTGTGGGTGTGGGGTGGGGGTCCAGTCTGTGTGGAGGGGGTCCAGTCTGTGTGGAGGGGGGATCAGTCTGTGTGGAGGGGGATCAGTCTGTGTGTGTGGGGTGGGTCAGTCTGTTTGTGGGGGGCTTAGTCTGTCTGTGTGTGTGTGGGGGGCTTAGTCTGTCTGTGTGTGTGTGGGGGGGCTCTGTCTGTCTGTGTGTGTGGGGGCTCTGTCTGTGTGGGGCTCTGTCTGTGTGGGGGCTCTGTCTGTGTGGGGCTCTGTCTGTGTGGGGACTCTGTGTGTGTGGGGGCTCAGTCTGTGTGTGTGTGTGTTTGGGGGGCTCCAGTCTGTGTGTGTGTGTGTGTGGGGGGGCTTAGTCTGTCTGTGTGTGTGTGTGTGGGGGCTCTGTCTGTCTGTGTGTGTGGGGCTCTCTGTGTGTGTGGGGCTCTGTCTGTGTGTGTGGGGTCTCTGTCTGTGTGTGTGGGGGCTCTGTCTGTGTGTGGGGGCTCTGTCTGTGTGTGTGGGGACTCTGTCTGTGTGTGTGGGGGCTCTGTCTGTGTGTGTGTGGGGAGTCTGTGTGTGTGTGTGGGGGGCTCAGTCTGTGTGTGTGTGTGTGGGGGCTCCAGTCTGTGTGTGTGTGTGTGTGTGGGGCTCCAGTCTGTGTGTGTGTGTGGGGCTCTGTGTGTGTGTGGGGGCGGTCTGTGGGGGCTCTGTCTGTCGTGTGGGGGCTCTGTCTGTGCGTGTGTGTATGGGCCAGTCAGTATTTGTATGTATGGATCAGTGTGTGTGTGTGTTCGTGCGTGCTCCAAGAGAGATACCTCTCATCTCATGACCTTCTCTGTACCCGATAGATAGGCAGCCTTCTCAACCACTACGGATCTAATTGTCTTTTTTATTTTATTTATTTTTTTAAACAATCATTAAAGTAAAAATTGTAAAGCTCTTCCCTATCCCACTCTCTACACCCCCATGAGCCCAGTACACCCTCACAGACCATGAACCCCCCACCTACAGTACACTCCTACTAACATAAAGTAAACCTTTGCATACACACACAGTGCACCCCTCAAACACATCTCTCCACCCACATACACACTTATTCCCCACATACCTTCACACATACATGAATGCTTTACCTCATTACTCACAGAATCTCCTATATATATATATATATATATATATATATATATATATATACACATACACACATACATCTATATATACACATTCACTCACACTGCAACCCCTAGATGCACACACACACAATTTACAGACCCTTTCAGCACACACACAATCTCACAAGCTCCTATACATGAGCACATGGTCACACTACAGCTCCTAGTTACATATAGTACACCATAAACAGACTCTTCTATACACACACTTCACCACAGCCCCTTCTAAACACCATGGAAAATTATCTTGCATCTCCTGAAAAGGTTTTACAGTTTCTGTGAAAAGGTGTCTTGCCTGTAATAAGGAAGACACAGCGGTGGAACTACAGGCAATTAAGGCCACCTGATGGGCATGTGCCTTCAGGAGCCCAAAACTGTTTTTGCACCAGGGCCCACTCTGTTAGTTCTGCCACTGTGCAGCAACTTCCCCAGCACACAACCTCTGCCCCTGCATGGAAGATCGCCTCACCGTACACAAGCTCCGCCTCCAATCTCTGACGTACACACATTCTGACAGACTTACAGTGACTGACAGACACACACACACTCTATTTCTCTCACAGTCACAAATTGCTATTTTAATTTAAATACACCCAGACTCCCTACCTTTGGAAGAACTGAGTTGATCTTTCCCTGGTGTCCAGTGTGTCTCCTCTCAATCCTTCTGCAGTTTCTCTTTGCTCCCCTGCAGTGATGCCGGGGCTGGAGTGACGTCATGTCACTAAACAGCGCGCAAGGAAGCAGAGCGGAATTGCAGGTAGGTTACTGCTCCCTCGTGCGCTGCCTCCTTGCTCCCTGCAGTAGCCTACTTTAATGTTTTCTGTGCATCTTAGCAAAGGGCTGACAAATGACAGGCGCCAGGGCAAAATGCCTAGTCGCCACGGAGACCTGGTGCCTGGGTTTTGTCGAGCCCTGTGTATGCAAGTGTGTGTGTGTGTGTGTGTGTGTATGTGTGTATGTGTGTGTGTGTGTATATATATATATATATATATATATATATATATACACACACACACTAATACAGGCCGCTGCGGGAAGCATAGAGGCGGCGCGCGAGGGAGCAGTAACCTTCCTGCAGTTTTATAACGGACCCTCCTACTTTTGTCCCTGGCCCTTTATGTGCCCCTCCCCCTTAAGTATGAATCCTGGAGACACCACTGCAATAGATTTGCGTTGTGTAAGTTGATAAATGAGGAATTTGGTTGGACCAAATACAACTAATTCATCATGTATATGTATGCCTGCCCACCCAATACTGCCATTTGTCTGAAAAATTATTGAGCATGCTCATCAGTTGCTATTATTTACATGCACAAGTGGATGTCCCCTACTTCCCCCCAAGTAAATGGGAAGCAGTTTGTGGCTGTGTGATTTGGGGGAAGATTGCATGTTGCTCAGTGGTCATTACATTTATGCTAAAAGAAACTAGCACTATATAAAGTGGCTCAATCTCCTTACTAATACCAGGCACTTGTCTTGTCAGTCTTGTAGAGCTGGTTTGTACTTCTACAATGTGCTATGGCCATATCTTGTGAAATATTATAAACCTTTATTATTAGTTTGAGATAATACGTTTTTGAAAAAAAAATTGAATTAAAGCATACTGAAAAAAATATATGTATGTCGTTGACAAATACTAATATTATTACTATTATTATTACATTTGACATGTCTCTCTCTGTCTCTTTTCACCCCTAGTGTCTGTAATATGTCCTCTGAAGGTCATAATGACAATACCACTGAACATGATCAGCACAACATCCAGAATTTTGAAAATACCACATTATTCTTTGTGTCCTGCTTCCAATACCTCATAGTAGCTATTGTATTCTCTAAAGGAAAGCCATTCCGACAACCATGCTACAAGAATTGTAAGTTCCTAATTTACTTTTCTCACTTCAACATTACGAGTTCAGAGAACTGGCAGGCTGGCAGTGTTTGACTATAATTCATGTCTTACTTTTTAGGGAGTCTCCCCGTTGAGCATACCAGTTAGCTATAGATGTCTGCTTTTGATGGCATTAACATTGGTTTACCTTGCTCAGTCTCCATGAGCAATTTACAGTCCTAAGCCTAGAAAATTACAAAATGTTTATAAAAGGAGTGTATGATATATCCTTCAGGCTAATCTAACAACTAGCCATGGCCATGTTTTGTTGGTCATTTCTTTATAGACTGAATGAATAAATATTTTTACTGTAACCACTCTATTTCTCTTTTAGATCTGTTTGTTATCTCTGTGTTGGCTCTGTATGCCTTAATATTGTTCTTTATGCTGTACCCCATTGAGTCCGTTGAGAACTTCTTTGAGGTGAGTTCATGGTCTCCTTGGTTTTAGAGCTTTCTACCATGTGAAACCTTTTGTCCTTTCCACGGGACAATTATGATCTGTTAATTGTTAAAATCATAACTCTTTCCTGTTGCTCATAGTGTGTTTTCATTACATTTTGCAAATTGTGTAATCTAAAGCTCTTGACCTGTACCATCTTTTTCCACTACACACTCTGTATGATAAACATTTTAGTGCTACCCCGGGCATGTACCCTATCAATTGAAGTACCTGCTAATATTATGGAAACAAACCAGAGTTACAATTTCACAAAACTGAGAAATGTATTTTTGACTATTATATTAAACCTTTCAGCAGCTGTAACACTGCAAATCTACACATTCTGTGCTTAAGAATTACAAAGAGCAAAAAAAAAACAAAGCGCAAGAGTGTACTGAGAATGGACAGCAGCTGAAATAGCTTGCCCTTCGGTGGGTCCCCGCTCAGATCTCAAGCTGGTTTTAGCTCATCTTGTGCCATTACAGAGAGAACATATCTGAAGCATATCAAACTGGTCCCACCCGTATGGGCAGTCTAGATCCAAAATGCCAGCAAGTTCCCTCTGCATGAGAGACACAGCAACCCCAGACGATCGTTTCAGCCTTGTTAGGCCTCATCAATGAGGCATACTGAGCAAGGGGTCCACGTCTGGATTACCCTTTAAACTTATGGAGAGCACAAAACAAAGCGCAAGAGTCTGATATGCTTCAGATAGGATCTCTCTGTAATGGCACAAGTGAGCAAAAACTATTTTGAGACCTAAGCGGGGATGTACCGAGGGCAAGCTATTGAGTTTACTCTAACCTTTTGTCCGATTTCTCATTCATTTTTTTTTTTCTTTAAGAATTACAAAACCTTACTACAGATTTTTGTCAGCTTAGTCTGTCATTACTAAGTGAGTTATTAGTAACTGAGATGTCTTCATTAATCTGCCTTTTATAGTCACTCCTGTTTGGTATGATATTTTTCAGTTATACAATTTTGCAATATTCACTGATCATAAGGGAATTTATATAATGTTTTGGAAAACCTGCCCCATACACAGAAGCTTTAAATGTATTGTGTAAAAGAGAATGAAATGGCTACAAAGTCGCATTTGGAACCTACAAGGCAGTGTGAGTTAGGTGCGAGTCAGTGCACTTGAAAAAATAAATAAATGCCAACTTGCTTTATGAAATGTAGTGATGCATGTTTTCAAAGACCAAATTTCTGTGAAAACATGGCAGTCTGTTAGTCAGTTACCTAAACACAGGTTCCCAATATCCCAACACAAGTACATTGACAAGCTGATACACATATTAGACAAAATGATACCAATAGATATTAATGCGTTCAATCAAACATCATCTTTACCTTGTGTTAAAAAGGAATCTGTACACTGATTAGGTTCAGGTGACATATGACTCTCCTGATTCTTCAGGACAAAATTATTTGTGTTCTCTAAACAACCGGATGTGATGCTCTTTATTACTTTATTTTAGTTGGTCTGTGTTCCCTATTCATGGCGTATTGCAGTGCTCATCATCATCGCTATCAATGCTGGCGTCTCTATTTTGGTTGAGGTAAGTGTGTGAACATAATTTTTTGTGTGTCTGTGTAATTGCCATCAAAGGCTGACTGGGTAACCTAGTAAAATTCTCTATGTTTAGTTTTGAAGCCACTATAGGTTTTACAGTTCTAATAGACACTGGTTGAGCCTTATATCTTAGTTGGATATTTTTCTTAAAAATATGTTTCTTCATATGTCTAATTCTACTTTCACACTCATTATAAGGTAAACTAGCAAAATTATTCAAAGCTGCACAATTCTTGGCTTAAAATATAAGGATTTCAGATTCTGCTCGATTAAAATTTATGAAAAAGTAAACAAACCCTGTAGATGTGATACTTCAGGAGCGTGGTCGAAAATGGCATTGGGTTCACTGCTGAAAATGCATGCTGTTGATTGCAAAGCAAGGCTTTTGAAACGTGCATCTAGTTGTTTACGTATATCATTGCCTTTATACACTTAAGCACAATTATTTTTAAATTCACATTCCCCTTGCAATCATGCACTGCTGCTTTTTGTTTTATGTTTTTGTTTTTGTTTTTGAAAGCATGTGGGCATTTGGCATGGTTATTTGTCCTCTACAAAGAGATCCATTAATAGGATATCATATGATATCTCCCAGTGACGTTTAAGATAACCCTTTGTCTGCTGTGGCTGCAAACTGCTCGTCATAGCTTTTTTTGTTGAGTGAAAACCTCTTCCTCCTATGTAAATGAACTGTGATCCTTATAATACCTAAACCAGTGATGCTGACCTCACACCCCTCATGTAAGGGAAATATAGGCTGAGCAATCATTGGAAATATTGTTCATAAACATCTGCTTGTCATTGTTGGCCCTAAACGTAAAAGCATCTTCTGTTTAGTATTGTGGTAAATTGAGTGATGCTATAAATCAGTCACTAGATTTCCTGCATCTTCAAATTTAAATACCAGAAAATGAGGTATGATTTTAGAATTTATTTTTTTTTCTTTATTTTTGTGCATTTTGCCTCATTCTGGCAGTGAGAATGTGATGAAACCTTTCTCAGTTCACGTCCTGTCTGAATTACAGAATCAGGCACACCAAAATAAGTTCTGTTTTCTCAATCTATTCCCCAATGTTTCCAATGTACATAAAAAGAGCACAATAAATTTACTCCTGAAATTCAAACAAATCTTGTTCTTTTGGGATGTTGCATAACTGGCTAAGGCATCATTTCTTTAAAGATACCTTCAGCTAAACCGCAGCCTACCCAACATATTAATTTAACATCAATGTACACATTTCTTTACATGAAAGATCAAGTTTGATGGAAGTCAATAAATAAATGTCCATATTTTACTGTTTTTCAAGCAAATTACTTTCTAATGCTAAATGGAGATTTTAAAGATTTGCATTTTTTAAACTGGTGTCCAGATTATTTCAGTTCCTTTTTACCAAAGGGTCAGTGACAGTGATTACGTGATTACGTAGTAGTAAGCAAAATCAGGAATATCATCTATTTAAAATGTTATCTAGACTAAACCTGTATTCTAATATTTTAAGGAGATTTTTTTGAACATTATTAATGTATTAAGAGTATTAGGCCAATATGTATCTAGGTAAAACTGGTCTAGTGTCCACAGAAACCAGTTGAATGTTTCTGTTAATTACTCCACCATGTTTACTTAATAAACTGTGGGTTTTTGAGAACTGAAAATATAATTGCAAAATTTACACTACAAGTAGGCCTTGAAATTTGCAATTCCCTTTTCAATTTTCCACAATTTAGAACCCTCAGTATTGGGATTTTCCTCCAAAATAATACTATTGGTACATTAATAGATGTGAGTCTTGTACTGTAGTGTCTATTGCACTCTATTGTGCATAAATACTCCATCCTCTTCACATATAAGGTTATTGCGTTTGTAAATAACATTTCCTTCTATTATTGGATTGATGTGACAGAAATCAAGTTGCAGCGAGGAACATTTAAAATCTCCATTTAAGCATGTTTTATCGAAAAAGAAAAAGGAATATTTAAAATGCACTATTGATTTTTAATAAGAGCACCCTGATTGTGTTCTATGAGGTTTTTTTTAACTTTTTTTTTTACCTGTCTTGAAAATTCAAAGTAATCTGCATGTTTCTAATGATCAACTGGTCCTTTCAATTTTACCCACCCACAATCTCTCGCAGACGGTCGTCCTTGATATGATACTTTGGAAGCTTGTGTTCAACCGAGACAAGCAAGGAGAGTCCCACCTCATGGTCACCCACAACCCACAGGTTGGAAACTCACTGTTCATATGCATTGGGCAGCTTGTGTCCCCGGGCCCCCTTATCTTTTGCATTTTCTGCTATGCAGTGTCATGTGCCTTATCTTTGTTTGTGCATCATCCTGGTAACATCTGTGCAAATGCTAATGCTGACCAATGCTGGTTATAAGGGTTTTTTGCAAATATTCTATTTCTGAATGTGCTTATACTTATTTGTCCTAAATAAACACAATTATGCATACAAGTTGTTTTAGATCAGTGCTAACATCATGAATGGTATAGTTCAACATCAGTCGGGATTGTGCTTCATGTATTCAGATACGGCTGTAAAGTGACATTTGTATGAGAGTTGCATGACTCATCTTTGAGTTTCACAAGTGCCAGGTAGCATCGGCTCCTAAAAATCTGTCTGCTAGAAATGACTCTTAAATGTGCCTTTTACATCAATCTCTCTTACTTGAATAGTAAATAAAATTGGTTGTGTTGTAAATACAGTTCTGGCTCCTGCATTCTACATACATATGCCAACCCTAGGCAGACAATGTAATAGAGCAGCAGGAAATGCTAGCAGAATGCTTGGTTGTATAGGGAGAGGTATTAGCAGTAGAAAGAGGGAAGTGCTCATGCCATTGTACAGACCTCACTTGGAGTATTGTACACAGTACTGGAGACCGTATCTTCAGAAGGATATTGATACCTTAGAGAGGGTTCAGAAGGGCTACTAAACTGGTTCATGGATTGCGGGATAAAACTTACCAGGAAAGGTTAAAGGATCATAACATGTATAGCTTGGAGGAAAGACGAGACAGGGGGGATATGATAGAAACATTTAAATATATAAAGGGAATCAACACAGTAAAGGAGGAGACTATATTTAAAAGAAGAAAAACTACCACAACAAGAGGACATAGTCTTAAATTAGAGGGACAAAGGTTTAAAAATAATATCAGAAGTATTACTTTACTGAGAGGGTAGTGGATGCATGGAATAGCCTTCCAGCTGAAGTGGTAGAGGTTAACACAGTAAAAGGAGTTTAAGCATGCGTGGGATAGGCATAAGGCTATCCTAACTATAAGATAAGACTAGGGACTAATGAAAGTATTTAGAAAATTGGGCAGACTAGATGGGCCGAATGGTTCTTATCTGCCGTCACATTCTATGTTTCTAACCCTTTCCAAAAGGGTTACACCAAGCATCATAAATACTACAGCCCATAGTGGTAGTTATGACGCTGTGGTAAGGGAGCAAACTGTTTTATCGAGAAAAGAAAAAGGAATATTTATAACAGTTTGCCTCTTATGTGGCATTCGCTGTGTGCTGAGATTCCTCTAACCGGCTGACTGGCATTCAGTTTTTGCAGTGCTGCATAAGCTGAGTTCTGATTCAACCATTTCATTATTGGGCCCTCTGTGCAAGAAGAATGAGAGATGCAGGCTGACTAATGTCAATTAGGTGCATATTACTAATATTTTAAACACTGCTGCCTAAAGGGGAGTTATACTCCTAGCATCTAGTCTAAATATCTGTTTGTGCAGCAATTCACACTGAAATTTATTTTATTCTATGTTGCCTATTTTTTAAACTGGGACGTGACCATCCACGGATGTTTGTATTCTAGAACTCTTAATAGTTTGGCAAATTTATGGTTCTTGAACTTGTGCAATTTACTGTCTTATTTACCGGAGACCTTCTTTTACATGTCTTCTTTATGTAAGATAGACCAATACTCAGAAAGGTTGCTGAAGGAACACTAGCGGAGCAATAAACCAAAGAGTGAATTTCAAATTTAATGTGAAAACAGCTGATCTGGAATAAATTTCTGCCAGTTATGTTTTCAATTTGGCCTTAAATTTTTAAATTCCCTATGAATAACTCTGTATGATGCTGCTGCTTAGATTTTATCTCACCAAACAACAAATCCAAGAACTGGATAACGCCGGTAAATTGTATAATTGTATTGTCATGTGAAACACAAAGAACCATCTATTTCATCATATTTTCCCTGTGTGTTAGTATCTTATGATTAAACATCTGATAATAACTATTAAGTAATATGTAAGAAATTTTGTGACTAACACATTGGGGTTTGGGGGGGACTTGGTCTGTCTCTAGTTCTGAAAGCAGTTTTATACATCTCCCTCATTTTACAGAAAACGTCATCATAAAAGCTGATTAATTCAAAAAATGTAGTGTCCATACAACATGCACTTTAATTCCTTTGATGTATTATCTTGTGTAATATGTTGGTTAAACTGTTGTACAGTAATCATCATCGCATTGTCACTGACATTTTCTTTCCTCTCCGCAGGAGGTGAATGATTGCTGGGCAGGAAGGTTCTTGTCCTTTCTATTCTTCTGCAAAAAGAAAACCCCTAAAGCCAAATACATGCATTTAGCACAGGAGCTGTTGGTGGACCCCGAATGGCCACCAAAGCCAAGGACAACTACAGAAGCTAAATCTCCTACACAAGAGAATGGCAGCTACCAAATCGTCACTATTACGTAGCAGTTAATATCATCACCTTTTTTGTATTTGTTAATCAATAGCTGCCAAAGAGCTCTGTATATTGCAGGCCCCTCTTGCAACTATTGAGTTAAATGACTTCGGCATTCGTAATGTTCCTGTCTGAAGTTAGGCACAGTCTTTGACATTGCATTTCATATTTCTGTGCATTGTCTGAATGGACCACCAAAGGATACTCATGTGAAATGTAGTCTAGATCAGGGATAGGCAACCTTTGGCACTCAAGATGTTGTGGATGGCATCTCCCATAATGTTCTTACAGCCAAAATTCTGGCAAAGCATCAATGGTTATGTAGTCCGCAATATCTGGAGTGCAGAAAGTTGACTACCCCGGGTCCAGAATATGTGCAGCACTTGGTGTTTTTTTGGGAATACAAAATACTCTGCCCAGTCCTACTGTTATTCCATGGTGTACATTGCATCTCACACTTTGCTATTATGTTTTTGGGACCATAATTTCAGATCTGTCAAAACATAGTACTTGATTCGTTCACAGTATATATTTTTGGGGGGAGGGGGGTTGTTTTTCTAGAAACTAATCTGATGTTAAAGGGACTCTCCAGTGCCAGGAAAACAATCCGTTTTCCTGGCACTGCAGGTCCCCTCTCACTCCCACCTCCCATCCACGGTTGCTGAAGGGGTCAAAACCCCTTCAGTGACTTACCAGAGGCAGCGACAAGGTCCCTCGGCGCTGCTTCTTGGTCCGCCCACGCTCCTCCCCGTCACCACGTCAGCCGGCCTGTGAGACTGATGACGCATGCGCATTAGACCTCCCCATAGGAAAGCATTGAAAATGCTTTCAGTGCTTTCCTATGGGGATTTTAGCAATGCTGGAGGTCCTCACACAGCGTGAGGACGTCCAGCGACGCTCTAGCACAGAAAACCTGTGCTATGGACCAGGAAGTGCCCTCTAGTAGACAGCCACTAGAGGAGGAGTTAACCATGCAAGGTAATTATTGCAGTTTATAAAAACTGCAATAATTACAGTTGCAGGGTTAAGGGTAGTGGGAGTTGGCACCCAGACCACTCCAATGGGCAGAAGTGGTCTGGGTGCCTGGAGTGTCCCTTTAAGTGGGTAAACCTCCTATCATCCTCTAGAAATCATGATTTGGTTCACTTTTTCGTATCTCAACATTCACATTGTGTTTCTTTGAAATCTAAAAGCAGCATAAGTTATATAAACAACTGATAGTCGGTGCAGTATATGAAGGGACAGTAGCCAGTGCTTTTCCTGAATTTCCCAGTTTAGTTGATGTAGTTAATGAGGTTTTTTTTTTTTTTCTAAAGCGCTTTAAAACTGATTTTCAAAAATGAAAAATGGAAATTGTGGAAAGTGAAGAAAAATGCTTTTTGTTATTTCTTTGGAATTTAAGAGCATTAAAATCAAGCAATGTGTATGTATAAATGCACAACTTAAAACATTTTTTATTTACCACACTGATTTTTAAACTACTTTGTACCAATTAGCTAGGCCCCTTCATATAATGTCTCTTCAACCCTCAGATTGGGAAGCAACCGGAAGTATATGGTTTTTTTTTTTGGTTTTTTTTAGTGATCAATCATCTTGCACTATACTTAACTTGTATAAGACATCCTAATAATAGTGAGCATGTTGTGCACTGAAAGACTCAACACATTTTACTGGCCTCAACATTACCATGCTTGTTCAAGTCAATGAGTACTGCGGGCAGCTTTCATTTGTTTGCTCAAGCAATTTATCTTTAATTATTTTTAATGTTTGAGGAATGTGACTGACCTTAATGTTTTTTTGTCCTTCTTTTTCTTTAATATTTTTTGGGGTAAATATATATTCAATATGTAATTTGTTTTCTGGTGTTTTTTGGCTACAGAACATGCAGATTAAATAGATATCTATCTGAGTCAGTCTTGTCCACATTATTAGAGAAAGATGAAAAAGATGGCCATTTTGTATATTTCTTACAGGCTTTTTATTTAGAATATATGTATAACTAATGGTACTTCTAGAGGCCATTGTGATTTCAAGCATCTGTCTGTGCTGCTTGTGAGATTGTTTATCAATGCACATGTTTGGATGTTTTCCCGTCTGATCTTCTTTTAGATCACACATGGATCTAAAGGTTTCCATCCTGTATAGATTTAAGACATTTCTGTACATGATATCCCCCATCTATGTTTATGAGTCAGAGCTGATAAGGCTAAGCAGGAGTACCAAATGGGGGAGTGTTAGCAGCTTAGCTACAGATTAAAGGAGATATGGAGCAAAACAGAAAGCATCATTGGAAAACCCTGACAGTTTTATGCTAGTTCTATATACACTGCAATGTTTAAAATGCCTATATATTTTTTATTTTATTTTTTTAAACAATATAGTGGCACAATCTGCTTTTTTTATGTATTATAATATTTCAGCACGTTGCAACCCTACACTTGTCTCAAATCCGTATAATATATGCCTGCTTACTATGCCGAATGACAACATAATGAAATATTACAACATCTGGTAATACCTTTATATTGGTTTAACTGCATTTGGAATGGCAAGCCTTTAAAAGTTACTCTCTTAAAGCGGCAGATTTTGCAAAGATCTCGCATAGTGACATTGCTGCTGGGGAGTTGGCATTACTGCTGTAATCTAATCTCGCAAATGTGCGAGAGTACATCATTGAGATCTATAGAAAACACAATTACCTACACTTCTAGACATTGGTAGACTCCGCCCAATGTGTAGAAGTGTCGGGCGTAGGAAATATACATAGACAAAGTAGTCCCTACTTTGTCTCAGTATATCTCTTGACTAAGTTGGAATGTCAGTGAAATTCCAACACAGTCAGTATGAGTATTTCATAATGATTATATCTTGTTAGCTCTTAAACCGTAAGAAGATGCATGATCTAGGGAGAGTATTTGGTTTTCCCAAAAATCACCACACCATATAGTCAAATATATTAAAGTAATATGAATTCTTTAAGGTGTTCCTAAATACTAAAGAAAATGACTGATGCCCTTTGTAAGCTTTTATATATTTTTTTGGGTTATTTTTTTTTTTCTTGTCTTTTATGCTTTATCTATGCATTTCAGACCTAGAGCTGTGAATTTCCAACAACCTGCTATTTATGTTGTCTCTCACCAAGAGATTTCTTTACCAACTCCAGGCACAATTGGGTTAAAGGCCACAAATAACCTTTAGGCTGCCATAATGTTTGTTCCTCTGGCAGTTTGGGAGTTATGTGGAAATTAATTGTACAGTGTACAGCAAAATGGTGGCCATTGTGACAGTAGACTAGCTGTGGTAAAACAAGTGCAAACTATCCTGTGATAAATCTGAATTTGCCTTGCAAAACCAGCATGAGTTCATTGGGGTGCTCTCCTAATAACTGTTGTAGTATTAGTCTTTAATATCTGGAGAATGAATGGTGGTCGGGGCAGCACAACCTGTTCAATTTAATTCTAGTCTTGTTCAGAATTTAGTTTTTCCCGATTCGTCCAAATCACATGCCTCTTAATCCATACCCGAGCGAATTGACTCGTCCTCATCCATTAATTATTTAATAATACCACACAGGTAAATTCCAGAGGAATCATATGGATTAGGAAGAATTTGATTCAGCTGAACTGAAATTTTTTTACATTTTTGTTAAGTCTATTTCACACCATCAATAAAAGTTTTATTATGAAATGGAGAAATGGTTTAACAAACACCATACTGTCTTCCAAGATCAGCCTTCAGGTGTAATAGGAAATGTTTGTTCCTCTTTTGCGTTTGGATTACTGGTTCGGTCATTAATTGAAGCCCTGTGTGACATCAGAAACGCCACAATAGATTAATTGCTGCTTGTCCTGAAAGAGTTAAAAGAAGCAGTGTGGCATACGCTACATTACTTTATATTTAGCGGCAGTAGAAGAGTTAGCTCCAGTCTTTGACTACAAATGTAAATCTCTAGAAAGACTAGGAATATACATTTTGGAAGACTCTGGCACTAGTGACTTATAAGGATCACGTTTGACATGCCTTCCCTAACGAGATCTACATTAAATTCTCCAATATCTGGAACATTTGTAGTAATGTTTCACTAGTTAAATCCTGGTATTTTGGATGTTTACAGCCCATGAGTAAGGATAAGGATAGTTATGCATAAAAGAACATATCTGTATAGCAGTTCATATGGAAGTCAAGTTCCCGGAGAATATTTGGGTTTGTATTTAGATAGAATCCAATATTTTTATTTTCACCCTCACTGTCCATAACTCAACAAACTTGTGCTAGATGACCACGAATATATAAAAATGTTTCTTAGCATTGAACCATGCTGCTTGATATTTGCGAGATACATTTCCGATACTATATCATTTATTGATCTGTCTGACAAAGGCTTGCATTTTTAATGCCACAGTAACTTAGCTCATGCGTCTTTGAACAATACTTTATTTTTTTTTAAATAATAAAAATATTTATATATGTATATGTACGTATGGAATCGTGTATGTATATACCTATTATGTATATGTAGAGGAAAAATATTATTCTCTATTTTTTGATAGATATAATATAAGCTTATGTATTTATACATATGTGGCAATATGTATGCCTGATATATTTATTTATTTAAATAAACATACATGCATCCATATGCACACACTTGCATAGTCTTGGATAATTTTATCACTGGCACTCACTAGTCCTAAAATGGTTTACATGTATAATTTTCTATATTTCTATGAATCAATTACTAGTGCTACTGTTATAAAGAGCCTTAGTATAGTATTATTATACTATTGCTTATGCTAAATTAACTCCTTCTGTGCCTGGAGTGTGTTATAATTATTGTCAGTTGAACCATATTGTTTTTTTTCAGTCACATGGGTTTTAGCATGTGAAAGGTTGGTTTTGGAAGATGTTTTTCTCCTTTCTTATAAGGGCTTTACATGGTGGCCTTTAACCCTTTGTCACCGGCTTATTTAACTGCAAACAAGCTTTATGTTTTGATCTTGGTCATAATTTCTCTAGAATTCTGTTCATCGTCCATTTTATTTAATCCAAATTGTACAGTGCTTTGCCGTTTTTTCCTTTCATGATGTGTAGTTACATTCAGTTTATATATAATGCAAGTTTAAAAATGAGCGCACAAATCTAAATGAAATGAAACTAGTTTTGCAAGAAACCAATTAATTGAATATGTAATTAAATTTCTTGTTCTCCTATAATATTACAAAATTAGACTTGCGTATCTCTCAGGGTTTTTTGTTTTGTTTGTTTTTGATGGTTTCCTGTTAAAGAGAAAAAAAAAATACAGAGATACAGTAAGAAACCCAATCGCAAATGTTATGACTTTTGTTAGGATGGTTTAAATTGCAGTAATATAGTTTGTTGGAACTCAAGCAGCACTATTTAACCCTTTCCAGAAGAAACCAAGATGCCTGGACAGACTATCTGACAAACAATGTGCACCATATCTATTATGGTTTACATGTCCACTAATTAGTGAATTCTGAGCTCGCCAGTAACTGACAACATTTTGGACAAAATATTGGAACTGGAAAGATTCTTCAATTTGGCTATTCTAACTTAATATTCACAGTTCCCTTCAACTGTTTACAATTCTAGGCGAGTTAATAAACCCTTAAGTGGATCAGATGTACTAAAATCTAATCTCGCTGACCTTCAGTTGTTACCAAGGGCAAATGTGACTTATGCACAGTCTGTAGCAACATACCAGCTAATACACAGCACTGTGAGCCCGTGCAGGTGTCCTGCATTTTTCACCTATAAAATCCCAGAGGGGAAATAAATATTGTGGTAGATAGCATTCAGTCTGCTATTTCATAAATGAGAAAGTATGTTTTATATCGTTTTTTTTCTCTTTACACAGTTAAATGGAAGCAGCTGAGAAATGAAAGGTATAAACAATAAGAGCAAGTGAAATGTCACAAACTAACAAAGTTATGTAAAAAATATCCTAAATAATTGAAGAATTTGTAATAGGGATACTCTGTTGTATGTAACAAACAGATATTTCACAATTAAATGAATTGCACTCTGAGTATATTTTAAGGGGTGGTTATTTTATTTTATCAATATAGTAACCAGCCTAAACATGGTTTATGTTCAAGAAATAATTACATGGCAACCATTTTAGGTTTTTTTAAAATTTATGTTAAGGTGTAACTTTCCTTAACTTGGCCAGGTTAAGGGCGATGCTGCATGATCAGCACTTTTATCATTCTCCATCCAAAACAGTGTCTGCTGCTTGTAAATCTAGCTATATCTTCATAATCTTACCTATAAACAATTATTGCAAATGCTGCTTGACTAAAATGATATGGCACTTATAGGAAAGTTTCACCCTGACTGCCCCATAATGAATATAAATATATATATTAACCTCTTCGCAATTATTTTAAAGATCCGTCCAAAGCAAAGGTATTACATTTGTGTTTGCCCCGTTCTACTGCCAAATTACATATGTATTTAAAAAAAAAAAATTGATTTAGTAATTTATTTTATTTATTTTTCTTCTTCACATTGTCCAGATCTGTTAACATTTAAGGTATGAGATGTGTATGTACAGTATATTAATAAATTAATGCGGTGTGTTTCTATAAGGAGCACCTCTCTATATTTTTGTTATAGTAGTTTGACCTCTTTGCTACAACTGGTTGTGCTGCAGGGCACATTGAAATAAAGCACAGATCCCATTTAAAAATTATCTTGCACATAGTGTAACATGAAATCTTTTAAGACATGACATGAAAGAAGCACAGTATGAAGTGGTAAATGAACCCAATTCTAAAACTACCGAACAGAAATATAATATATAATGAATGATCCATTTGTTTCTTTCCATATTGTAGAGTTTTGATGTTTAATGTTATGTTGAATGGCATTTTTATTTAATTATATTTGCTCTAATATCAAATTTTAGTCCAAAAATAATAGGCATATATTGTAAAAATGGTAAATATTAGCAAACAAGTGAATTTCCTTAAAGGGACATTTAATAAATGTGCATCAAATTGATTAAATTACTTTTCTGCCCCTATATATGTATTTTTTTCTTTCTTTCTTTCTAATACGGCCAGTGGTACATCTCAAGTTTTTAGTAAGGCAGTCCTAATTCAACATTCCATTTAACAAAGAGCTGTACAACTTCACAGTCATTGCAGAGATCCCTCTACATTGTCACATTGTGTGCCCTGCATCTCCGCCTTTTAAGGATTTTTTCAGTAATGGCAATCCTCTGGCATTCATACGGTTGTCGGCCACATTTCCTATGGAGTGCAAAAGGTTAGTCATCACTGCTCTATGCCATTGGCCCTGCCTAAAAAGTTACGGATGCTGCATATCCACAAAATGAACAAGCTGCTGCTCTTTAAGGTACTCTACTGTACAAGAAAATAGACATACGTTCAAATAGTGTAAATGTAACATTTGTACATAATTATGTAAATTCATTTTGTGATTAAAGCTCTTTTAAATAAAAAAAAAATGAACTGATGAAGTTTTTATTGTTAGTTTTTCTTTGTGGGTACAATTTCAACAGAAAGTTGAGTTTATTTTAAGACTGCGGACCTTCAACATTATTATGGTCATGCCAGCATTTTAGGGCACTTTAAGCAGCATAACCACTGCAGCTTATGGTTATGAATGTTTGAACTAAGTAATAACTCCTAGTACCCAAAACATGGCACCTTCCTTACAGCTCGGACAAAACAGTCCATGTCTGGATGGCAGTAATGAGCTACATGCGTCAATACTTGTCTCTATTTTAGTTTAACTGTTGTGCTATTATCCAGAGTGCTTTACAAATTCAACAGTACTGTTACAGACACTAGATAATTGAACATACTGGTATAAAAGGAGTAGAGAACCCGGCTTACTTTTTTCATTGAGTTTGCAATCTATATCGAAATAGTTGTACAGTTTTTTTGGGTCTCCTCAGTGTGGTACTGGGTCTGGTCTGCTAGTTGAAGTCCATTACTAAGGGTTCCTGCAGAAATGTATTAAGGAGTCTGAATCACAATATATTTCTGCTCATTTGCTTGTCAAGCTGGGATAGTTTTGGGAACATCAGAATGGCAGACTTCCCAAAGACCAGTTTGAGATATGTAGTGATGAACAGTAAATGTTCTATCTGCATTACATTGTGGAGAGTCCTATCGTCCGCCATACAAATTATTTGGCACGTAACTTATTTTTTTTTTAATTTATATGGTGAATAGTTATATAAACATAACTTTTCTGACTTACAATATCTTTAAAGTATAGCTTTAGTAAATGTCACTGTGCAAGTGCCAGTGGATTAGGATACATTTTACTTCTATTTCCAGAAGTATAGACGTTTTTTATCATCAGGATGCACCACATAGTAACACTTCCTGTATTAATTCAGTCTCATCTATTTTACGAGAGGCATAGAACTGAAGACCAGCTTAAGAGGGGTAAGCATTTGTTGACATACATTAATTAGAACATTAATATTTTTAAAATTATTTCTATAACTTGGGTTCTATAATAATCAGTTGTCAGTAAACATTTTCCTACCTAATTCAGTGTGTTGAAGATTCTGCTTAGAAAGCTGTGTTCATAACGCTTTGGGGATTATTCACATTGAATTGAAGACTGTATTGAAAAGTTTATGCCAAAATAGCCCAACTGTGACCAGCTAAGATGGAGAATTTTGCTAAGGGGCTTAGCAGCTTGGGTTTCAATTCACTAGATAAAACCCATTTGACTTTTAGAACACACCAGAGTTGGCTCTTACACTTGCTAAATAAACTTTGATATTCATATATTTAAAATAATGTATTGGCTATTAACGACCATAAAGGCAGCTTTTCGATAAAAGTTATTAAGTGCTTATGGGAAAAGTGTTTATATCGTTATCGGATAATCATTACTTTTAAACTTTAGCTTGTAATGTAGGTTAAAACACTGTACAGGCTTTGAATACACTAAATGTTAAATGCAATTCTAAAATTCCACTTCTACGGGTAAATGTTTTTACTTCAGGACTCAAAATTCCTCCCTCCACTAAACTCCCATTTACCCCTGAATCCCCACTATTTGGTATGCTGTAAACCCAAACATGTCAAAATCATATGGACAGCTTTGGCTACAGCCTTGAAAACCATCTACTAGTAGTAAATCGATTGGAAGCACCAAACATTGACCATAGAGAATGAATATGGAAACATTTAAATATTTTGCCTCTTATTGAAATTTTCTCCTGTCACAGCTACATTGAACTTGCTTATTTTGTCTAAAAGTTCCAGTCACCTTGAATTTTTTTTTTTTTCATATTCACAATAAAGGGAAGTGATGGGTATATATAGAAAATACTTTGTGATGGGATGAGAAAGAGACTAGAGACCGTGTACATTTTGTTTATTGATTATATTTTAAATAATTTTGTTTAAATTAATTTGCATTTGCATAATTTGCAATAATCTGCTCTAGTGTTCCAGTTGTATACAGAAACACATTTTGTATTTATCTTTTTTTCTCTTCAATAAAATTTGCAAAAACTCCTTGCCCACTAGCCATTGTAAAAAGACATTTTCAGTCCTGGCAATGGTCCTCACACTTTGTGCTGTTGGAAAGCAGACATTTATTATAGCAATGGCCACATGGCTGGTATCTAATGAGATTTATAGGCGAGAGAGGTCACAGATATGTTCCTTTCACCTCTCTTTGTACATACAGATGTAAAGGGAACCTCAAAATTAAAATTTTTAATGGGACACTATAGTCACCAAAACAACTTTAGATTTATCAGAGATGTTTTGGTAGCATGTGGGGGACCTACATGAGATTAGGAAGGTGGTTTTAATGTTGTGGCATATCAATGTATAAAAGTGCCAATTTCTATAGAAATCTGCACTTTATGTAAAATGAAAAAACAGGACACACTTCACACAAAGGACTCCAGCAAGTTAAAGTGCTTTAGAGGGTCTAGGACAGGGGTGCCCAAAAGGTAGATCCCCATTTGTTTTAAAACTACATCTTACATGATGCTTTGTCATTCTTAAAGCATGCAAAGCATCGGGGAGTTGTAGTTTTACAACAGCTGGGGATCTACCTTTTGGGCACCCCTGGTCTATTGGGTCCCTTTAACTTCACTGTAATTAAATGGATACTTTAGTCACCAAAACTACAACAGATTATTGAAGCAGATTTGCTGTATAGATCAGACTCACTGCACAGTTCTCTGCAATTTAGGAGTTAAATCACTTTTGTTTGTTAATGCAGCCCCAGTCCACCTCCCCTGGCTGTGACTCACACAGCCTGCATTAAAATAAGGTTTCATTTTCACTCAGATGTTTTTATATCCTTCTCTGTAACTTGTACTTTAATTGCATACAAGAGGCTTCTGCATGCTCTAGCAAGCTATTAAAGGGACACTCCAGGCACCCAGACCACTTCTGCCCATTGGAGTGGTCTGGGTGCCAACTCCCACTACCCTTAACCCTGCAGCTGTAATAATTGCAGTTTTCATAAACTGCAGTAATTACATTGCAGGGTTAACTCCTCCTCTAGTGGCTGTCTACTAGACAGCCACTAGAGGGCACGTCCTGGTTTCTAGCACTGTGCTAGAGCGTCGCTGGACGTCCTCACTATGTGAGGACCTCCAGCGTTGCTCAATTCCCCATAGGAAAGCATTGAAAGCATGTTCAATGCTTTCCTATGGAGAGGTCTAATGCGCGCGGGGCATTGCCGTGCATGTGCATTAGATCTCCCCCGCTGGATGACATCTGGAGTGTCCCTTTAACAGTGCATGAGATAAGAAATTATAAATTTAACAGACTTTGCAAAAAGTTTAAACATTAGATCTTTCTTTACAGGAAGTGTTTAGGAAGACTGTGCACATTACTTACAGGGATGTGTGACTAGAGCTGCATAAACAAAGTGATTTACAGTTATGCTCAAAAGTTTGCATGCCCTTGGAGAATTGGTAATATATGTAATATTTTTAAAGAAAACATGAGTGAGCAGGCAAGGTTTGAATTCCTGTTGGTAATTATAAGGCATTTGATTTGATGAAGCTAGTTACTTGCTATTGATTGCTGGTTAATTAGCTATTGTTTGCAAATAAGCAGAGGCCTACCCAGGTATTAAACATTCCTAGTGGGTGGTGATTTTAGGAGTTATATAAGGCTTGTTGTCATTAGCTTGGCTGCTTCACCTAAGTGTTGTTTCTAAGTGTGTAGTTGGAGATATTCTGGAGAGTGTTGCTTCGAAGTGTGTAGTTGGAGATATTCTGGAGATAAACTGGAGGTAATCTGAGGTATTCAGGAGGATAAATACAAAGTTAAGATTTGTTTGATTTAAATTATTCTCCTCATTGGAATGGCAGACTTAGTTCAGTGTAATAGTTGCTATGCATTTGTTTCACGTTCTACTTTTTGGAGATTTGATTGTTGTCTAATCTGTAGACAGTTCTCTATCTTGCGGCAGGAGATTGTATTTTTGAAGTCTGAGATTTGTAAATTATCTGGTGAACAAACTCAGACTGGAACTACTGCAAAGCCACTGCCGCAGAGACATACTAGGAATGGCAGATGGATTACTGTAGGATCTGGTAGACTTAGAGTTGTGGATAAAAGGCATTTTGTACAGTCTGTTGCTCTACATAATTCATTTTCTGCACTTTCAGAGTGTAATGGTGTTGTGGAGAGAGGCACTGAGGCTAGTGGTGTTGTGGAGAGAGGCACTGAGGCTAGTGGTGTTGAGGAGAGAGGCACTGAGGCTAGTGGTGTTGTGGAGAGAGGCACTGAGGCTAGTGGTGTTGTGGAGAGAGGCACTGAGGCTAGTGGTGTTGTGGAGAGAGGCACTAAGGCTAGTGGTGTTGTGGAGAGAGGCACTGAGGCTAGTGGTGTTGTGGAGACCAGCTTGGAGACTATGGTGAGGCCTAATAGAAAGCAGTTGTTGTTGGGGGATTCCATTATAAGAGGTGTGGAGATGGACAATGGTAGTCTTGTGAGGTGTCTTCCCGGAGCTACTGCTCACAGAGACAGGAGACGTATCTGTAATATTGTTAAGCAAGCAAAGCAGGAAGGGGAATTGGATGTACTTGTCCATCTAGGGACAAATGACTTAGCTTGCAATGAGGTTTCAGAGGTTAAGGAAGTTTTTAGTGTTTTTGCCAATGATATACGGCAGGTTGTTTCCACACTGTCATTCTCTGAAGTTCTGCCTGTGCACAACACTCAGAACGACAGGCGGATGCGTATTAAGGACTTTAATTTGTGGCTTGGTGAATGGTGTCGGGAGCAAGGATTTGGCTTTATTTCTCATGGTAGCTCTGTTTGGAATGGAAATAAGCTGTACAAAAAAGATGGTTTGCATCTTTCTCAAAAGGGAACAAATGTTCTCAGTGAACAGTTCAGAGATTTTGTTAGGATGTATTTAAACTAGGAGGGGGGGGGCAAAAGGGTTATAAAACATCAATCCAATTGTCCCCCAAAACAAGGACAGAAGGTGCCTGTAGCAAGTGTGTTAAATAAGCTTAGAGTCATGTCTACAAATGCTCACAGTTTAGGGAAAAAGATCCATGAACTTGTGGCAATAATGGCAACTGATAGTGTAGATTTAGTCGCTGTTACTGAGACATGGTAGAATGAGAAAAATGACTGGGACATAGCAATACCAGGGTACTCTTTATATAGGAAAGATAGGGAAGGCAAGAAAGGGGGAGGGTGGCCTTGTATGTGAAGGATAGCATAAAATCTAGCCTAATAAAAGTTAGTGAGGCAAACATAGAGTCCGTTTGGGCTACGTTAGAATTTAGTAATCACACAGTAACTCGTGTAGGTGTGATTTATAGGCCCCCAGGACAAATTGAAGAGTTAGATAATCTACTAGTTGAGGAAATAGCTAAAATGACAATGAAGTTATCATCATGGGTGACTTTAATCTTCCTGATGTAAATTGGAAAACAAAATTAGCTACTTGTGCCAGGAGCACACATATTCTAAACTCACTAATGGGATTGTCTCCAAAACAAGTTGTTGAAGAGCCAACTCGTAAAGAGGCCATACTAGATTTAGTGTTAACAAATGGAGATTTGGTATCAGATATTACTGTAGGTGAAAGTTTAGGATCCAGTGATCATCAGTCAGTGTGGTTTAATATAAGAACAGTTATTAGAGCTTCCAAATCACACACAATAGAAAATAGCACAGCCCGTAAAAAAGGGGGACAAAACATTTTTTAGATACATAGATGAGAGAAAAAAAAGTAAAACAAGGATTAGTTAGATTAAAAACAAAAGAAGGAAGGTATGTAGAAGAGGATAAAGGTCTAGCTGACTGCCTCAATGAATATTTTTGTTCTGTATTTACAGATGAAAATGAAGGAAAAGGACCTCAGTTGAGAAAAAGGATAAATTAGTCCTTTATTACACGTGAGTTTACAGAGGAAGAGGTTCTATTTCAACTGTCAAAAGTAAAGACAAATAAGTCAATGGGACCTGATGGAATACACCCAAAGCTATTAAAAGAGCTTAGTGGTGTACTAGCAAAACCATTAACAGATTTATTTAACCAATCATTGTTAACAGGAGTAGTCCCAGAAGATTGGAAGTTAGCGAATGTTGTGCCCATTTACAAGAAAGGTAATAGGGAGGAGTCGGTCAACTATAGGCCAGTAAGCCTTACTTCAGTAGTGGGGAAAGTGATGGAAACCATGTTAAAGGATAGGATTGTTGAACATCTAAAACACATGGATTTCAAGATCAGAGACAACATGGATTTACTTCAGGGAGATCATGCCAAACTAATCTTATTGATTTTTTTGATTGGGTAACTAAAATTATAGATCTGGGTGGTGCAGTAGACATTGCTTACCTAGATTTTAGTAAGGCTTTTGACACTGTTGCACATAGAAGGCTTATCAATAAACTACAATCTTTAAGTTTGGTTTCAAATATTGTTGAATGGGTAAGGCAGTGGCTGAGTGACAGGCAACAGAGGGTTGTAGTTAATGGAATATATTCGAAGCTTGGACTTGTCACCAGTGGGGTACCTCAGGGATCTGTACTTGGACCCATTCTCTTTAATATTTTATTAGTGATATTGCAGAAGGTCTTGATGGTAAGGTATGTCTTTTTGCTGATGATACTAAGATGTGTAACAGGGTTGATGTTCCAGGAGGGATAAGCCAAATGGCAAATGATTTAGGTAAACTAGAAAAATGGTCAGAATTGTGGCAATTGACATTTAATGTGGATAAGTGCAAGATAATGCATCTTGGACGTAAAAACCCAAGGGCACAGTACAGAATATTTGATAGAGTCCTAACCTCAACATATGAGGAAAGGGATTTAGGGGTGATTATTTCTGATGACTTAAAGGTAGGCAGACAATGTAATAGGAAGGAAATGCTAGCAGAATGCTTGGTTGTATATAGGGAGAGGTAATAGCAGTAGAAAGATGGAAGTGCTCATGCCATTGTACAGAACACTGGTGAGACCTCACTTGGAGTATTGTACACAGTACTGGAGACCGTATCTTCAGAAGGATATTGATACCTTAGAGAGGGTCCAGAGAAGGGCTACTAAACTGGTTCATGGATTGCGGGATAAAACTTACCAGGAAAGGTTAAAGGATCTTAACAAGTATAGCTTGGAGGAAAGACGAGACAGGGGGGATATGATAGAAACATTTAAATATATAAAGGGAATCAACACAGTAAAGGAGGAGACTATATTTAAAAGAAGAAAAACTACCACAACAAGAGGACATAGTCTTAAATTAGAGGGACAAAGGTTTAAAAATAATATCAGGAAGTATTACTTTACTGAGAGGGTAGTGGATGCATGGAATAGCCTTCCAGCTGAAGTGGTAGAGGTTAACACAGTAAAGGAGTTTAAGCATGCGTGGGATAGGCATAAGGCTATCCTAACTATAAGATAAGGCTAGGGACTAATGAAAGTATTTAGAAAATCAGGCAGACTAGATGGGCCGAATGGTTCTTATCTGCCGTCGCATTCTATGTTTCTATGTAAAACACATTTATTTTATTTCTTATGGTATTCATAGTCAACTGTAGGTTATAATAGAATGGCAAAATCATAAAACAAAACATTGCAAAAAAGAAAAAAATTAAATGACCCCTGTTCAAAAGTCTGCATACCCTTAGTTCTTAAAGGAATACTCCAGGCACCCAGACCACTTCTGCCCATTGGAGTGGTCTGGGTGCCAACTCCCACTACCCTTAACCCTGCAAGTTTAATTATTGCAGTTTTCATAAACTACAATATATACCTTGCAGGGTTAAGTCCTCCTCTAGTGGCTGTAGACAGCCATTAGAGGGACTTCCGTGTTCTTAGAACACGAAACGTGTTTTAAGCAACGCTGGACGTACTCACGCTATGTGAGGACCTCCAGCATCGCTGAAATCCCCATAGGAAAGCCTTGAATAATGCTTTCCTATGGGGAGGTGTAATGCGCGTGACAGCAGGGGAGTAGAGTTGGCGGAGCCTGACCCCAGCGCCGATCTCCGGTAAGTCACTGAAGGGGTTTTAACCCCTTCAGCAACTTGGGATAGGGGGTGGGAGGGAGAGGGGCACTGTAGGGTTCTGCAGTGCCAGGAAAACATGTTTTCCTGGCACTGGAGAATCCCTTTAATACCGTGTATTGCCCCCTTTAGCCTCAATGACAGCGTGCAGACTTTTGTAATAGTTGTCTGAGCCTTCGTGCAGAAGAAATCAAATTGGCTGCCAGTATTTTCTGACAGCATGCTGCATTCATCTTGCCATCAGTTTTCACAAGATTCCCCATGTCTTTAGAGCTCACCCTCCCTTCCCCAAACATCAGTGAGCCATCACTGTGCTTAACAGTGGAGATGGTATTTTTTTTCACTATAAGCCTTGTTAACCCTTCTCCAAACATAGCGCTTATGGCTGTGACCATAAAGCTTTATTTTGGTCTCGTTACTTCAAATTACAGTGTCCCAGAAGCTGTGAGTCATGTTAAAGTGTTGTCGGGCATATTGTAACCAGGCAGTAAAGGCTTCTTTCTGGAAACTCAACTATGTAGCTAATTTTTTTTTGTTGTACTGTGTTTCTTGAAAAAAGCACCACACTGTCTTTTTTAAGAGCAGCCTGTATTTCTTCTGAGGTTACCTGTGGGTTTTTCTTTGTATCCAGAACAAATCTTCTGGAAGTTGTGGCTAAAATCTTTCTTCGTCTACCTGACCTTGACTTGGTATCAAGAGATTTCTGAATGTTCCACTTCTTAAGTGATTGAACAGTACTGATTGGCATTTTCAAAACTTTGGATCTCTTATCTTATATCTTGTTCCATCTTTATAAAGTTCAATTCCCTTGTTACGCAGGTCTTTTGACAGTTCTTTTCTGCTCCCCATGGCTCAGTATCTAGCCTGGTCAGTGCATCCACGTGAGAGCTAACAAAACCATAGACTATTTATACACTAATTGTAATTTAAAAGGCCACAGGTGTGGGAAATTAACATTTAATTCACATTTAACCTGTGTGTGCCTGTAACAAGGCCAAACATTCAAGGGTATGCAAATGTCTGATCAGGGCCATTTGAGTGATTTCTGTTATCATTATGATTTAACCCCTTAAGGACGGATGACAGTTCAGGACCGTCATTAGAAACACCCCCTTGAGGACTGACGGTCCTGAACCATCATAATTACTTACCGAATCCCCCGCCAGAGATCGGCGTTGCTCCAGTTCTGGGGGGACTGCCTGACAGCACAAAGAAATTAGGCCCCCAGCGGGCCATGTGATTGCTCTAACAGAGCGGTCACATGGCTGCAATAGGTGTCCAAGTATCTGCCTGCAGGGGGACTGCCTGTGCTGTCAGGCAGTCTCCCTGCTGCTGGAAAATAAAAATTTTATTAAATAAAAATAATAATATGAGATAGATATAGATATATATATATATATATATATATATATATATATATATGCATCTTGTATATATAATGTCACTAAGTCTATTTTTATATTAATATAAAAATACAGTTATAATTAAATTACACATGTGTGTATATATATATATATATTGTGTATATATATATATTACAAAATATAAATAAGTAAATGCAATAAAATAAAATGTAAAATTAATTTTAAAAAATTATTTATATGTAATTTTATTCTAACTGTATTTTGATATATTTCAAAATTCACTTGGAATTAAATTACATACATCTATGTATAAATATATAAAAATAATATGAAATATATATATCCATTTTCATAATTACATAAATAATTTTTAAAAATATACACGTAGACTTCAAATATATAAAAATGTGTGTGTATATATATATATATATATATATATATATATATATATATATATATATATTCAAATTCTACGTGCATATTTATGTAATATTTTTACATAATTAATTTTATTGATTGCAATTTGAGGGACCTGCCTGACAACCCAGGCCAAAAGTTCAGATATCTTAATTTGCTTGCACTGTACTTAACCCTGTAACTTTCTATGACAGCTTAAAACCTGTACATGGGGGCTACTGTTTTACTTGGGAGACTTCGATGAACACAAATATTAGTGTTTCAAAACCGTAAAGCATATCACAGAGATGATATTATAGAAACATAGAATGGGGGCGGAGCCGACCGAGCTGGTGCATGGCCGCGTTCTAAATCAGCTCCGGCGGCACCAGACACACACCCAACCAGATCGGGCCACAAAACGAAGGATGGGTCACCCAAAACGAGCGGCATCTTCCCAGCAAGCCTCCAGCAAAACCCCATCGGGTAAATCGAGCGCTTTTACTAAGTATTTCCGCGACCGGGCGGATAGTAATACGGGCGCACTAGGCCCCAATATGGCGGCAGACTCCTCACCTCTATGTATGTCCCCCTCCAGCCCAGCAGACTCGGAAATTTCGGGCCCCCCGACGGACGGGGACCTGAAGGACATCCTCAGAAATCTGCCCTCCAAACAGGACATTGCAGGCATGCTGACCCAGCTAGAGGCCTCAGTCCAAGCCAAAATGGATGCATTTAACTCTGAAATTCGCCAAGTTGCTGACAGAGTGAGCACCCTGGAAGATGACAGAGATACTATGCATACACAGCTCAACTCCCTGCAGGCAGCAGTGGAACACCAGAACACCTACCTGTCCACGCTCCATAGGTCCATGGATGATCTAGACAACAGGGGGCGCCGCAACAATCTAAGGATCAGAGGTCTCCCAGAAAACGAACAAGAAGATATCTACCAGACGCTGAATGAACTATTCAACTTAATTCTGGGTAAGCCAAGAGACCATCACATCCTACTAGATAGAGCACACAGGGCACTGAAGCCCAGAGGCATAGCGACTGACAAGCCTAGAGATGTCATTTGCAGGCTTCACTATCACACATGCAGGGAAGATATACTGCACACGCTGAAACAGACCTCACAACCTATGCTATTTCATGATGCCCCAATAACCATCTACCCCGACCTCTCATGGCTGACACTACAAGCGAGACGGATTTTGCGACCAATTACAGACCAATTAAGATCCAGAAACCTAAGATACAGGTGGGGATTCCCACTGGCACTGAGTGTCACGTATAAGGGCACTCAGCACACGATACACTCCCATGCGGACATACCACTCTTTACACAAGCCCTCAACCTCACAGACCCACACATCATGGACTGGTACGGACCGCTGCAAACACCACTTCCACCTCAGCTACCGCAGAGACCCCGATGGCAACAAACGCCCAAGAAGAAAAGATCAGATACCCAAGACCCGTCGCTACACTGAAAAGATTCCAACCCTGCGCACACACTACGACCTGCTACCAGCCAAGGCTATATGATCCACTAGCAGCTGCCACCTCCGGGACACCAGCTGCTAAGGGAAGCCCAACTCGAACAACCAAGGGACATGCTGAGATGACCATCTCTAACACGCTGCCAGAGACTTGTTAACGCTCCTCGGAGCCATCTCCACTTGGGGCTATCAGGACTCTCTTAAGAACCAGGTGACCGTATCCATATAATGCTAAACCCATGTTGCTAAGGGATGAACCCCCCTGGGGTATGATACAGAGCGAAAATGTCTTAAATGCCAATCCCTATAACGCCAGCCAGCTGTCGCAATTTCCGCGACCTCAACAGGAATAACACTCAACAGGGTAATCTCGCTTATTTTCCCGCGACACTTACCATCCCCGGCAGCGGCATAACAGGCAAATATACAGACCTGATATACGGCTTCCACCTCTCCCTCTCACTATGCAGACCCAATGGCTAGGCTGGCGGCAGGTAAATGCTGCACATTACCGGGATCTTTCTTAGTGGCCCACCAACAGAAATTTAGACATATCATTAACGCATCACCCACAAAAAAAAAAAAAAGTTTATCTAGAATAACGCTGTTTATACTGTTTTTATAGCCTCCTCATCTAAGATGTCTAACTAACTGATATGTTGTGAAATGTATTTACGGGTGTGTGCTCTGGCGACGACAGTTGATGACTCTTACTCCCGTTGATCTCCTACGAGAGTCATTGACTGACATCAGTCGCCCGGGACCACCTCCGTCCCTCATCTCTCTTTGCATACTATCGTATGATTACTAGACGACTTGCATTGTATTAGGTCGACACGACCTATACCACGGTGTCACAAAAGTCCCAGGTGGCAACGTCCCACTCTGGGCCCGACACCAGAGGTCTCCCCTCAGACTGCTGGCTGACGCCCGGTGTTCAACCGGTGCCTCCTAGCAATCTCGGGGGACAGTTTCTACTCCGATCTATCTATAGATTTTTCGCTTGTATATAAGTTAATTGTTCTATATTTTTCTCCTCTTGTTGTTTCTCTTTTTCTTTTGCTTTCCTTCCCCTTTTGCTCCTCCCTCCAGGTGACCAAATCCCCCCCATCCAAACATCCCCCCCCTCACCCACAGACACTCTCATTGGCACACCTACAAACGTATCCAGACCTGATGGCTACCATACAATTAGTCACACTCAATGTTAAAGGCCTTAATACGCCCGAGAAAAGATCTATAGCTCTTACAGAGATGCACAAACTACGAGCTAACGTGGTCTTCCTACAGGAGACTCACTTTAAGAAGGACAGAGCGCCCACTCTCAAGAGCAGGACATACCCAACAGGATTCTTTAGTAACTATAGTCACGCCAAGGCCAGGGGGGTAGCCATACTCTTTGCAGCACACACTCCTTTCACCTACAAGGCTCACAAAACTGATGATGGGGGCAGGCTACTCTTGGTAAAGGGACAGATAGGCCAGACCGTCCTCACATTTGCTAACCTATACCTACCCAACCGACACCAAGGCAAAGCCCTCAAGAAGTATCTTAATATAATCGAATCCTTTATGGAAGGCATGTTGATCATGGGTGGTGACCTGAATATGTCCTTGGACTCTGCCCTCGACACGACCTCCCACTCCACACAATACCAAAATGCTGCAAGGAAACAGATAACACACCTCCTTGACCAAGCTAGACTATTTGACTGCTGGAGAACCACACACCCACAAGATAGAGACTACTCCTCAGCCTCACGCTCATACTCCAGGATAGACATGATGTTCCTTCCCCAAGATCACTTGCATCTGGCCATCTCCTGCTCCTACGGTCCAATTACCTGGTCAGACCATGCACCTCTATCCCTAGTCATACAGATCCCCACGCTCCCACTGACGACTTTTCATTGGAAACTTAACGATTTCCTCCTCAATGACCCCACAATCACATCTCGCGTGACAACTGCACTTACCAACTACTTCCAAGAAAACACGCTACCAACCATCTCCCCCATGACCACTTGGGAAGCGCACAAATGCGTCATAAGGGGAGAATTCCTAGCAATAGCGGCCACTCTCAAAAAAAGGAGAACACAGAAAATAGACACACTCACACGAGAAATCAGAGTCCTTGAACATACTCATACCCGGGATAGTTCCCTATCAACCTATAACACCCTCATAACCAAGCGCACAGAACTGACACAACTACTGCACCACCAGGCCAAGAAAAAGCTCCTCCATACCAGGCACTCCTATTATACACAGGGAGGTAAATGTGGCAAACTACTAGCCAATGCCCTACGACAGTCCAGGCAAAACACGTACATCTCCAAAATCAAAACACAAACGGGCACTATATCACATACCCTCCCAGACATCATGAAAGCCTTCCAACACTTCTATACCAAACTTTACAACCTCAGGGAGTCACCTCCGGATATAAACGACATAACAAGATACCTATCAACCAGGCTAAAAAATAAAATCCCTGACGCCGTGGCACAGTCCATAGACATGCCCATTACCACTGAAGAATTAAATTGCGCGATAAAATCAACACCACTAGGCAAAAGCCCTGGCCCCGACGGCCTCACAGCCAGATACTACAAACAATTCGCTACACTCTTGGCTGAACCATATCTACGGGCATTTAATGCTCTTACCCATCCAGCCCCACTCCCGGCATCAGCGTTGGAGGCGCATATCACTTTGCTGCCAAAACCCGGTAAAGACCCCAAAGAGTGCGGCAGCTACCGCCCAATCTCGCTCATAAATGTAGACTTGAAGATTTGTACGAAAATCCTAGCCATGCGTCTACAACCTATACTACACACCTTAATCCACCCTGATCAATCCGGTTTTGTCCCTAAACGAGAGGCCAGACATAACACAACTAAAGTACTGAACCTCATCCATCTCTCCCGAACCACAAAAGGGCAAAGCCTACTACTATCTATAGATGCTGAAAAAGCATTTGATAGAGTAGACTGGACAATGCTCACTACCACTCTCCAGGCCATGGGCTTTGGTCCAAACTGGATGCAATGGATGGGAGCCATATACTCTCACCCAACGGCAAAATTGAGAATAAACGGCCAACTGTCAGGTCCGGTACACATAAAGAACGGCACGAGACAGGGTTGCCCTCTCTCCCCCTTACTCTTTATTCTCACCCTAGAACCCTTCCTACAGGGAATACGGGACCACAACACCATCCATGGCTTTAAAGTCCACCAACAAGAATTCAAGGTATCTGCGTTTGCAGATGACCTACTATTTTCCATCACCGACCCGCTCACCTCCCTGCCTCCACTGATAGCCGAACTGACGACATATGCCAAGCTCTCCAACTTTAAGGTCAATTACACAAAGAGTGAAATCCTACCCCTCCAACTAGACAGACAAACACAAAACACACTTAAAACCGCGTACCCTTTTGCATGGGCTCGAAGGTCCATCACCTACCTTGGGGTCCATCTACCCAGACACCTGAAACACGCATACGATCTAAACTTCATGCCACTACTCACCGAGATATCAAAAGATCTAACAAACTGGCAGAGACCCGTCTTTAGCTGGCTATGTAGGATCAATATATTGAAGATGAATACATTGCCAAAGGTGTTATATCTCCTACAAACACTCCCCATTGCGATCCCCCCCTCCTTTTTCTCCAAGCTCAAACAAATATTCACAACCTTCATATGGGCGACTAAACGCCCGAGAATAGCGTACACGATTCTGACCAGACATAGGGGAAGGGGGGGCCTAGGCCTACCTCATATGGAACGCTACTATCAAGCGAGCATACTAACCAGAATATACGAGTGGACCGCAGAGCCCCCGCTGAAACAATGGGCATATATAGAAAGCTCAATGTTCCAATCTCCTCTATGCACAATCCCATGGCATGACAAGGGACACACACTCCTCCTGCCTCAACACTCACAACACCCAACGATCACACCCACACTGCGCCAATGGTCGCGCATTAGGCCCCAGAAAGACGTCTCACCACACCCCTCACCGCTATATCCCTTGGCACACAATCCAAAGTTCCTACCGGGCACATGCCCACACTTCTTCTCCCAATTTCCATTGGTCCAAAAGACGAGATACCCGATGGTTAGCACAGTTATGACCCCAACGGGAGTGGCTCCACTGTCTACACTGGCCACAACAGACCACCCTACTACCAAACAACACTTTCGATACGCCCAACTGTCTCACTTCTTGAAGGGGGATCCACATTTCATTCGAGGAACAAGGGCACACACCACCTTTGAGACCTACTGCACCACACACAGCCTTCAAACCAAACACCTGTCCATTTTCTACAGACTCCTAAGCACTTCAAGTCACACCCTATTGCCGGCGTTCACGTCAGCATGGGAAGGTGAGCTAAATATCACTATTCCTCAGGAAACATGGCATAGGATCTTCACACACACACATAAATCATCTGTCAGCACAGCAGTAAGGGAAAGCACGTACAAACGGATATCCAGGTGGCATTACTCACCTACCAAGATCCACGCACTCTTCCCAACAGTACCTGATCTATGTTGGAGATGCGGGCAAACCAAAGGAACCACAGCTCACATTTGGTGGCTATGCCCGCCTATTCAAACCTATTGGCAGAGACTAAGAAGCCTAATAACATCTATCACGGGTTACCAAGTATCACACTCCCCCGAAACCTTCATATTCCTCATGCACACCACCCACATGCCAAGCCACCTACGCAAACTCATAAACCATATGCTGACAGCAGCGAACATGCTGATACCACTTAAGTGGAAAAGCACTGGGGTCCCATCAGTACGTGAGTGGATACAGAAGGTGGAATTCATACGGACCATGGAAGAATTAAGCGCCTCATACTCGAACCACTACAACACATACATTCTAACCTGGCAGCCATGGTTGACCTACCTAGAGCGTTAGAGATACCTAAACGCCACCCTCACCCGACCCATATAGTACTTGCACGACCTTCATCCCACCCCCCCTCCTCTCCGTCCTGGCTCTACCACATCGAAAGGTACAACCCTACGAGCCGAACCCATACCCCCCGACCAATGTCAGTAGTATGCTCTGTACCTGGATTCACTAGAATACTACCCTGTCAAGTTACACAATGTTACAAATGGGACAAAGGGAAAAAATGCGCAAATACTAAAGCCTGTGAATTTTGCAACGATATTTGTTAAGCCGATGTGGCTACTGTTTTATCTGTCTTGTAACACCTTTTTCTCTGCGCAATAAAATAAAGATTATAAAAAAAAAAAATAAAAAAAGATCTTAAGCTGCCATCTTTTTCCCCACAAAGCCCCTGCAGGAGATGTAGATGGTCGGATAAACCTTTTTTTCAGATTTTCTTGTATATACTTTTCATGGACCCAGGGTTTCAGTGTAGGTCTCCTCTTGCTTGGTTGG
>OW240913.1:116169703-116255176 GCA_933207985.1 Pelobates cultripes
AGTAGAAAGATGGAAGTGCTCATGCCATTGTACAGAACACTGGTGAGACCTCACTTGGAGTATTGTACACAGTACTGGAGACCGTATCTTCAGAAGGATATTGATACCTTAGAGAGGGTCCAGAGAAGGGCTACTAAACTGGTTCATGGATTGCGGGATAAAACTTACCAGGAAAGGTTAAAGGATCTTAACATGTATAGCTTGGAGGAAAGACGAGACAGGGGGGATATGATAGAAACATTTAAATATATAAAGGAATCAACACAGTAAAGGAGGAGACTATATTTAAAAGAAGAAAAACTACCACAACAAGAGGACATAGTCTTAAATTAGAGGAACAAAGGTTTAAAAATAATATCAGGAAGTATTACTTTACTGAGAGGGTAGTGGATGCATGGAATAAACTTCCAGCTGAAGTGGTAGAGGTTAACACAGTAAAGGAGTTTAAGCATGCGTGGGATAGGCATAAGGCTATCCTAACTATAAGATAAGGCTAGGGACTAATGAAAGTATTTAGAAAATCAGGCAGACTAGATGGGCCGAATGGTTCTTATCTGCCGTCGCATTCTATGTTTCTATGTAAAACACATTTATTTTATTTCTTATGGTATTCATAGTCAACTGTAGGTTATAATAGAATGGCAAAATCATAAAACAAAACATTGCAAAAAAGAAAAAAATTAAATGACCCCTGTTCAAAAGTCTGCATACCCTTAGTTCTTAAAGGAATACTCCAGGCACCCAGACCACTTCTGCCCATTGGAGTGGTCTGGGTGCCAACTCCCACTACCCTTAACCCTGCAAGTTTAATTATTGCAGTTTTCATAAACTACAATATATACCTTGCAGGGTTAAGTCCTCCTCTAGTGGCTGTAGACAGCCATTAGAGGGACTTCCGTGTTCTTAGAACACGAAACGTGTTTTAAGCAACGCTGGACGTACTCACGCTATGTGAGGACCTCCAGCATCGCTGAAATCCCCATAGGAAAGCCTTGAATAATGCTTTCCTATGGGGAGGTGTAATGCGCGTGACAGCAGGGGAGTAGAGTTGGCGGAGCCTGACCCCAGCGCCGATCTCCGGTAAGTCACTGAAGGGGTTTTAACCCCTTCAGCAACTTGGGATAGGGGGTGGGAGGGAGAGGGGCACTGTAGGGTTCTGCAGTGCCAGGAAAACATGTTTTCCTGGCACTGGAGAATCCCTTTAATACCGTGTATTGCCCCCTTTAGCCTCAATGACAGCGTGCAGACTTTTGTAATAGTTGTCTGAGCCTTCGTGCAGAAGAAATCAAATTGGCTGCCAGTATTTTCTGACAGCATGCTGCATTCATCTTGCCATCAGTTTTCACAAGATTCCCCATGTCTTTAGAGCTCACCCTCCCTTCCCCAAACATCAGTGAGCCATCACTGTGCTTAACAGTGGAGATGGTATTTTTTTTCACTATAAGCCTTGTTAACCCTTCTCCAAACATAGCGCTTATGGCTGTGACCATAAAGCTTTATTTTGGTCTCGTTACTTCAAATTACAGTGTCCCAGAAGCTGTGAGTCATGTTAAAGTGTTGTCGGGCATATTGTAACCAGGCAGTAAAGGCTTCTTTCTGGAAACTCAACTATGTAGCTAATTTTTTTTTGTTGTACTGTGTTTCTTGAAAAAAGCACCACACTGTCTTTTTTAAGAGCAGCCTGTATTTCTTCTGAGGTTACCTGTGGGTTTTTCTTTGTATCCAGAACAAATCTTCTGGAAGTTGTGGCTAAAATCTTTCTTCGTCTACCTGACCTTGACTTGGTATCAAGAGATTTCTGAATGTTCCACTTCTTAAGTGATTGAACAGTACTGATTGGCATTTTCAAAACTTTGGATCTCTTATCTTATATCTTGTTCCATCTTTATAAAGTTCAATTCCCTTGTTACGCAGGTCTTTTGACAGTTCTTTTCTGCTCCCCATGGCTCAGTATCTAGCCTGGTCAGTGCATCCACGTGAGAGCTAACAAAACCATAGACTATTTATACACTAATTGTAATTTAAAAGGCCACAGGTGTGGGAAATTAACATTTAATTCACATTTAACCTGTGTGTGCCTGTAACAAGGCCAAACATTCAAGGGTATGCAAATGTCTGATCAGGGCCATTTGAGTGATTTCTGTTATCATTATGATTTAACCCCTTAAGGACGGATGACAGTTCAGGACCGTCATTAGAAACACCCCCTTGAGGACTGACGGTCCTGAACCATCATAATTACTTACCGAATCCCCCGCCAGAGATCGGCGTTGCTCCAGTTCTGGGGGGACTGCCTGACAGCACAAAGAAATTAGGCCCCCAGCGGGCCATGTGATTGCTCTAACAGAGCGGTCACATGGCTGCAATAGGTGTCCAAGTATCTGCCTGCAGGGGGACTGCCTGTGCTGTCAGGCAGTCTCCCTGCTGCTGGAAAATAAAAATTTTATTAAATAAAAATAATAATATGAGATAGATATAGATATATATATATATATATATATATATATATATATATATGCATCTTGTATATATAATGTCACTAAGTCTATTTTTATATTAATATAAAAATACAGTTATAATTAAATTACACATGTGTGTATATATATATATATATTGTGTATATATATATATTACAAAATATAAATAAGTAAATGCAATAAAATAAAATGTAAAATTAATTTTAAAAAATTATTTATATGTAATTTTATTCTAACTGTATTTTGATATATTTCAAAATTCACTTGGAATTAAATTACATACATCTATGTATAAATATATAAAAATAATATGAAATATATATATCCATTTTCATAATTACATAAATAATTTTTAAAAATATACACGTAGACTTCAAATATATAAAAATGTGTGTGTATATATATATATATATATATATATATATATATATATATATATATATATTCAAATTCTACGTGCATATTTATGTAATATTTTTACATAATTAATTTTATTGATTGCAATTTGAGGGACCTGCCTGACAACCCAGGCCAAAAGTTCAGATATCTTAATTTGCTTGCACTGTACTTAACCCTGTAACTTTCTATGACAGCTTAAAACCTGTACATGGGGGCTACTGTTTTACTTGGGAGACTTCGATGAACACAAATATTAGTGTTTCAAAACCGTAAAGCATATCACAGAGATGATATTATAGAAACATAGAATGGGGGCGGAGCCGACCGAGCTGGTGCATGGCCGCGTTCTAAATCAGCTCCGGCGGCACCAGACACACACCCAACCAGATCGGGCCACAAAACGAAGGATGGGTCACCCAAAACGAGCGGCATCTTCCCAGCAAGCCTCCAGCAAAACCCCATCGGGTAAATCGAGCGCTTTTACTAAGTATTTCCGCGACCGGGCGGATAGTAATACGGGCGCACTAGGCCCCAATATGGCGGCAGACTCCTCACCTCTATGTATGTCCCCCTCCAGCCCAGCAGACTCGGAAATTTCGGGCCCCCCGACGGACGGGGACCTGAAGGACATCCTCAGAAATCTGCCCTCCAAACAGGACATTGCAGGCATGCTGACCCAGCTAGAGGCCTCAGTCCAAGCCAAAATGGATGCATTTAACTCTGAAATTCGCCAAGTTGCTGACAGAGTGAGCACCCTGGAAGATGACAGAGATACTATGCATACACAGCTCAACTCCCTGCAGGCAGCAGTGGAACACCAGAACACCTACCTGTCCACGCTCCATAGGTCCATGGATGATCTAGACAACAGGGGGCGCCGCAACAATCTAAGGATCAGAGGTCTCCCAGAAAACGAACAAGAAGATATCTACCAGACGCTGAATGAACTATTCAACTTAATTCTGGGTAAGCCAAGAGACCATCACATCCTACTAGATAGAGCACACAGGGCACTGAAGCCCAGAGGTATAGCGACTGACAAGCCTAGAGATGTCATTTGCAGGCTTCACTATCACACATGCAGGGAAGATATACTGCACACGCTGAAACAGACCTCACAACCTATGCTATTTCATGATGCCCCAATAACCATCTACCCCGACCTCTCATGGCTGACACTACAAGCGAGACGGATTTTGCGACCAATTACAGACCAATTAAGATCCAGAAACCTAAGATACAGGTGGGGATTCCCACTGGCACTGAGTGTCACGTATAAGGGCACTCAGCACACGATACACTCCCATGCGGACATACCACTCTTTACACAAGCCCTCAACCTCACAGACCCACACATCATGGACTGGTACGGACCGCTGCAAACACCACTTCCACCTCAGCTACCGCAGAGACCCCGATGGCAACAAACGCCCAAGAAGAAAAGATCAGATACCCAAGACCCGTCGCTACACTGAAAAGATTCCAACCCTGCGCACACACTACGACCTGCTACCAGCCAAGGCTATATGATCCACTAGCAGCTGCCACCTCCGGGACACCAGCTGCTAAGGGAAGCCCAACTCGAACAACCAAGGGACATGCTGAGATGACCATCTCTAACACGCTGCCAGAGACTTGTTAACGCTCCTCTGAGCCATCTCCACTTGGGGCTATCAGGACTCTCTTAAGAACCAGGTGACCGTATCCATATAATGCTAAACCCATGTTGCTAAGGGATGAACCCCCCTGGGGTATGATACAGAGCGAAAATGTCTTAAATGCCAATCCCTATAACGCCAGCCAGCTGTCGCAATTTCCGCGACCTCAACAGGAATAACACTCAACAGGGTAATCTCGCTTATTTTCCCGCGACACTTACCATCCCCGGCAGCGGCATAGCAGGCAAATATACAGACCTGATATACGGCTTCCACCTCTCCCTCTCACTATGCAGACCCAATGGCTAGGCTGGCGGCAGGTAAATGCTGCACATTACCGGGATCTTTCTTAGTGGCCCACCAACAGAAATTTAGACATATCATTAACGCATCACCCACAAAAAAAAAAAAAAGTTTATCTAGAATAACGCTGTTTATACTGTTTTTATAGCCTCCTCATCTAAGATGTCTAACTAACTGATATGTTGTGAAATGTATTTACGGGTGTGTGCTCTGGCGACGACAGTTGATGACTCTTACTCCCGTTGATCTCCTACGAGAGTCATTGACTGACATCAGTCGCCCGGGACCACCTCTGTCCCTCATCTCTCTTTGCATACTATCGTATGATTACTAGACGACTTGCATTGTATTAGGTCGACACGACCTATACCACGGTGTCACAAAAGTCCCAGGTGGCAACGTCCCACTCTGGGCCCGACACCAGAGGTCTCCCCTCAGACTGCTGGCTGACGCCCGGTGTTCAACCGGTGCCTCCTAGCAATCTCGGGGGACAGTTTCTACTCCGATCTATCTATAGATTTTTCGCTTGTATATAAGTTAATTGTTCTATATTTTTCTCCTCTTGTTGTTTCTCTTTTTCTTTTGCTTTCCTTCCCCTTTTGCTCCTCCCTCCAGGTGACCAAATCCCCCCCATCCAAACATCCCCCCCCTCACCCACAGACACTCTCATTGGCACACCTACAAACGTATCCAGACCTGATGGCTACCATACAATTAGTCACACTCAATGTTAAAGGCCTTAATACGCCCGAGAAAAGATCTATAGCTCTTACAGAGATGCACAAACTACGAGCTAACGTGGTCTTCCTACAGGAAACTCACTTTAAGAAGGACAGAGCGCCCACTCTCAAGAGCAGGACATACCCAACAGGATTCTTTAGTAACTATAGTCACGCCAAGGCCAGGGGGGTAGCCATACTCTTTGCAGCACACACTCCTTTCACCTACAAGGCTCACAAAACTGATGATGGGGGCAGGCTACTCTTGGTAAAGGGACAGATAGGCCAGACCGTCCTTACATTTGCTAACCTATACCTACCCAACCGACACCAAGGCAAAGCCCTCAAGAAGTATCTTAATATAATCGAATCCTTTATGGAAGGCATGTTGATCATGGGTGGTGACCTGAATATGTCCTTGGACTCTGCCCTTGACACGACCTCCCACTCCACACAATACCAAAATGCTGCAAGGAAACAGATAACACACCTCCTTGACCAAGCTAGACTATTTGACTGCTGGAGAACCACACACCCACAAGATAGAGACTACTCCTCAGCCTCACGCTCATACTCCAGGATAGACATGATGTTCCTTCCCCAAGATCACTTGCATCTGGCCATCTCCTGCTCCTACGGTCCAATTACCTGGTCAGACCATGCACCTCTATCCCTAGTCATACAGATCCCCACGCTCCCACTGACGTCTTTTCATTGGAAACTTAACGATTTCCTCCTCAATGACCCCACAATCACAACTCGTGTGACAACTGCACTTACCAACTACTTCCAAGAAAACACGCTACCAACCATCTCCCCCATGACCACTTGGGAAGCGCACAAATGCATCATAAGGGGAGAATTCCTAGCAATAGCGGCCACTCTCAAAAAAAGGAGAACACAGAAAATAGACACGCTCACACGAGAAATCAGAGTCCTTGAACATACTCATACCCGGGATAGTTCCCTATCAACCTATAACACCCTCATAACCAAACGCACAGAACTGACACAACTACTGCACCACCAGGCCAAGAAAAAGCTCCTCCATACCAGGCACTCCTATTATACACAGGGAGGTAAATGTGGCAAACTACTAGCCAATGCCCTACGACAGTCCAGGCAAAACACGTACATCTCCAAAATCAAAACACAAATGGGCACTATATCACATACCCTCCCAGACATCATGAAAGCCTTCCAACACTTCTATACCAAACTTTACAACCTCAGGGAGTCACCTCCGGATATAAACGACATAACAAGATACCTATCAACCAGGCTAAAAAATAAAATCCCTGACGCCGTGGCACAGTCCATAGACATGCCCATTACCACTGAAGAATTAAATTGCGCGATAAAATCAACACCACTAGGCAAAAGCCTGGCCCCGACGGCCTCACAGCCAAATACTACAAACAATTCGCTACACTCTTGGCTGAACCATATCTACGGGCATTTAATGCTCTTACCCATCCAGCCCCACTCCCGGCATCAGCGTTGGAGGCCCATATCACTTTGCTGCCAAAACCCGGTAAAGACCCCAAAGAGTGCGGCAGCTACCGCCCAATCTCGCTCATAAATGTAGACTTGAAGATTTGTACGAAAATCCTAGCCATGCGTCTACAACCTATACTACACACCTTAATCCACCCTGATCAATCCGGTTTTGTCCCTAAACGAGAGGCCAAACATAACACAACTAAAGTACTGAACCTCATCCATCTCTCCCGAACCACAAAAGGGCAAAGCCTACTACTATCTATAGATGCTGAAAAAGCATTTGATAGAGTAGACTGGACAATGCTCACTACCACTCTCCAGGCCATGGGCTTTGGTCCACACTGGATGCAATGGATGGGAGCCATATACTCTCACCCAACGGCAAAATTGAGAATAAACGGCCAACTGTCAGGTCCGGTACACATAAAGAACGGCACGAGACAGGGTTGCCCTCTCTCCCCCTTACTCTTTATTCTCACCCTAGAACCCTTCCTACAGGGAATACGGGACCACAACACCATCCATGGCTTTAAAGTCCACCAACAAGAATTCAAGGTATCTGCGTTTGCAGATGACCTACTATTTTCCATCACCGACCCGCTCACCTCCCTGCCTCCACTGATAGCCGAACTGACGACATATGCCAAGCTCTCCAACTTTAAGGTCAATTACACAAAGAGTGAAATCCTACCCCTCCAACTAGACAGACAAACACAAAACACACTTAAAACCACGTACCCTTTTGCATGGGCTCGAAGGTCCATCACCTACCTTGGGGTCCATCTACCCAGACACCTGAAACACGCATACGATCTAAACTTCATGCCACTACTCACCGAGATATCAAAAGATCTAACAAACTGGCAGAGACCCGTCTTTAGCTGGCTATGTAGGATCAATATATTGAAGATGAATACATTGCCAAAGGTGTTATATCTCCTACAAACACTCCCCATTGCGATCCCCCCCTCCTTTTTCTCCAAGCTCAAACAAATATTCACAACCTTCATATGGGCGACTAAACGCCCGAGAATAGCGTACACGATTCTGACCAGACATAGGGGAAGGGGGGGCCTAGGCCTACCTCATATGGAACGCTACTATCAAGCGAGCATACTAACCAGAATATACGAGTGGACCGCAGAGCCCCCGCTGAAACAATGGGCATATATAGAAAGCTCAATGTTCCAATCTCCTCTATGCACAATCCCATGGCATGACAAGGGACACACACTCCTCCTGCCTCAACACTCACAACACCCAACGATCACACCCACACTGCACCAATGGTCGCGCATTAGGCCCCAGAAAGACGTCTCACCACACCCCTCACCGCTATATCCCTTGGCACACAATCCAAAGTTCCTACCGGGCACATGCCCACACTTCTTCTCCCAATTTCCATTGGTCCAAAAGACGAGATACCCGATGGTTAGCACAGTTATGACCCCAACGGGAGTGGCTCCACTGTCTACACTGGCCACAACAGACCACCCTACTACCAAACAACACTTTCGATACGCCCAACTGTCTCACTTCTTGAAGGGGGATCCACATTTCATTCGAGGAACAAGGGCACACACCACCTTTGAGACCTACTGCACCACACACAGCCTTCAAACCAAACACCTGTCCATTTTCTACAAACTCCTAAGCACTTCAAGTCACACCCTATTGCCGGCGTTCACGTCAGCATGGGAAGGTGAGCTAAATATCACTATTCCTCAGGAAACATGGCATAGGATCTTCACACACACACATAAATCATCTGTCAGCACAGCAGTAAGGGAAAGCACGTACAAACGGATATCCAGGTGGCATTACTCACCTACCAAGATCCACGCACTCTTCCCAACAGTACCTGATCTATGTTGGAGATGCGGGCAAACCAAAGGAACCACGGCTCACATTTGGTGGCTATGCCCGCCTATTCAAACCTATTGGCAGAGACTAAGAAGCCTAATAACATCTATCACGGGTTACCAAGTATCACACTCCCCCGAAACCTTCTTATTCCTCATGCACACCACCCACATGCCAAGCCACCTACGCAAACTCATAAACCATATGCTGACAGCAGCGAACATGCTGATACCACTTAAGTGGAAAAGCACTGGGGTCCCATCAGTACGTGAGTGGATACAGAAGGTGGAATTCATACGGACCATGGAAGAATTAAGCGCCTCATACTCGAACCACTACAACACATACATTCTAACCTGGCAGCCATGGTTGACCTACCTAGAGCGTTAGAGATACCTAAACGCCACCCTCACCCGACCCATATAGAACTTGCACGACCTTCATCCCACCCCCCCTCCTCTCCGTCCTCGCTCTACCACATCGAAAGGTACAACCCTACGAGCCGAACCCATACCCCCCGACCAATGTCAGTAGTATGCTCTGTACCTGCATTCACTAGAATACTACCCTGTCAAGTTACACAATGTTACAAATGGGACAAAGGGAAAAAATGCGCAAATACTAAAGCCTGTGAATTTTGCAACGATATTTGTTAAGCCGATGTGGCTACTGTTTTATCTGTCTTGTAACACCTTTTTCTCTGCGCAATAAAATAAAGATTATAAAAAAAAAAAAAAAAAAAAAAAACATAGAATGTGACGGCAGATAAGAACCATTCGGCCCATCTAGTCTGCCCAATTTTCTAAATACTTTCATTAGTCCCTAGCCTTATCTTATAGTTAGGATAGCCTTATGCCTATCCCACGCATGCTTAAACTCCTTTACTGTGTTAACCTCTACCACTTCAGCTGGAAGGCTATTCCATGCATCCACTACCCTCTCAGTAAAGTAATACTTCCTGATATTATTTTTAAACCTTTGTCCCTCTAATTTAAGACTATGTCCTCTTGTTGTGGTAGTTTTTCTTCTTTTAAATATAGTCTCCTCCTTTACTGTGTTGATTCCCTTTATATATTTAAATGTTTCTATCATATCCCCCCTGTCTCGTCTTTCCTCCAAGCTATACTTGTTAAGATCCTTTAACCTTTCCTGGTAAGTTTTATCCCGCAATCCATGAACCAGTTTAGTAGCCCTTCTCTGAACCCTCTCTAAGGTATCAATATCCTTCTGAAGATACGGTCTCCAGTACTGTGTACAATACTCCAAGTGAGGTCTCACCAGTGTTCTGTACAATGGCATGAGCACTTCCCTCTGTCTACTGCTAATACCTCTCCCTATACAACCAAGCATTCTGCTAGCATTTCCTGCTGCTCTATTACATTGTCTGCCTACCTTTAAGTCATCAGAAATAATCACCCCTAAATCCCTTTCCTCATATGTTGAGGTTAGGACTCTATCAAAAATTCTGTACTCTGCCCTTGGGTTTTTACGTCCAAGATGCATTATCTTGCACTTATCCACATTAAATGTCAGTTGCCACAATTCTGACCATTTTTCTAGTTTACTTAAATCATTTGCCATTTGGCTTATCCCTCCTGGAACATCAACCCTGTTGCATATCTTAGTATCATCAGCAAAAAGACATACCTTACCATCAAGACCTTCTTACTGTTCTGAAATACTAATATTTGTGTTCAGCGAAGTCTCCCGAGTATAACAGTACCCCCATGTACAGGTTTTATAGTGTTTTTGAAAGTTTCATGGTCAAATATATGGCTGGATTTTCATTTTTTTTTTTCAATTTTCCATATGAGACACATATGCCAGTTAAACTTAGAGCCAGTTTAAAAGGCTCATAAATAGGTGAGCAGTTCCCATTTTCTCTCACCACAAAAAGATATTGTTTTATATGTTAAAAGTTAAACAATCTGCACCCAGAAGTTTGTCTCTCTTTTCTCTTGGAGTCTTCATCCTGATTGAAAGGAGGGAAGGAAAAAGAGGGAAAAAAAAGCAAGCAGAATCAATACGGTCTCGCTGCCTACCTTAAAGGCACGGATACTTGAGTGTTTAGAGCCTATATCCATATAAAAGGCTCTAATAAATGTGAGTTTATTTGCATATACCTAAATTCACTTTAATACAGGCTCTACGTTATCACCCTATGTATGTTTTCTGTTTTTTTCCTTTTATATATCTACCTCTCTGATATTACCTTGAGTGGTAAGTGTACATTTGTATTTTTGAGCACTGTTAATATACACCTATTAGCGCTACACTCTTACCAATAGTGGGGAGGTGGTCACACTGACCCATTTGAGGTTTACTGGTTGTTTTTTGCATGTGGAGAGTGGTTTTGGAGTACCCTCATGAGTGTTTTATAGCAGCTTTTTGAAATTTGTTCTATACTATATTTATAAGCGCCATTTATTCCCACACTTTTCTTTGTGTTGTTTCAATTTTCCAGATTGGTTATGTTGCCTTTGAGAGCGTTTGGTAGCCCAGGAATGAGAATTACCCTCATGATGGCATACCATTTGTAAAAGAAGACAACCCAAGTTATTGCAAATGGGGTATGTTCAGTCTTTTTTAGTAGCCACTTAGTCACAAACACTGGCCTAAGTTAGCGTTCATAATTGTTTTTTTGCATTTTTTGCATTTAACACACATATAAATGCAAACTTTGGCCAGTGTTTGTGACTAAGTGGCTACTAAAAAAAGACATGCCTCATATTGAATACCCTGCGTTGTCTTCTTTAAAAATATATGTACGTGAGGTGTGATTCAGAGATTTATGACAGATAAGTGTTACACTGTCAATATTGATACATTTTAAAAATATATATTTTGAAAAAGCAATGTCCTACTTGTACTTATAGCCCTATAACTTGCAAAAAAGCATGTAAACACTGGGTGTTTTTAAATTCAGGACAAAAGTTTTAATCTATTTAGCAGTTTTTCCCATTAGCTTTTGTAGATAAGTAAAAGATGTTTCAAGTAAAAGTCAAAAAGCATGTTTTTTTTCTCAACTTTTTTTTTTAACCCCTTAAGGACGGTAGGCGTTCTATGCCATCCTTAAGGAACCTGTACATAGGGGGTACTGTTTTACACGTGAGACATTGCTGAATACAAATATGTGTATTTTATTGCAGTAAAAGCAAACAGTATTATGATGTTCACAGTTAGAATGTCACGTAGAACTAAAATGTTTTTACAAATTCTTTTCTCCCATATTTTATTCATATTAAATTGTTTTATACCTAAATATTTGATGTTAAATGAAAGCCCTGTTTCCCCTGAATAAAATGATATATAATAAGTGTGGGTGCACATAATATGAAAGAGGTGAATTACGCCTGAACAGACATATAGCGCAAATTCAAGGTTTTGTTTTGATCACAACGTGTACATTTGGCTCAGTCCTTAAGGGGTTAAAGTAAATTATATGACATGATACAAATAATGGTATGTAAAGAAAGCCCTTCTTGTCCTGAAAAAAAACAATATTTAACTTGTATGGGAATAGTAAATGCAAGAGAGGAAAATTACAGCTAAACACAAACACTACAAAAGTGTTAAAACAGCCCTTGTCCTTAACGTACAACATGGCCAAAACAGTCCAGTCCTTAAGGGGTTAAAAAGGAGCCAAACAAACTGTGATAATAAATGGCTTTATATGATCACTATCCTTTAATAAAATACTTTTTTTGCATGATCAGTCATATTTTCAAAATCAATGGCAAAATTTCACAATTTCTGCCAGGTCGTGCAAACTCACTGCTCAATTCTTTGCCACAACTTCTAAATGGCAAATAATTGAGCAGTGAGTATGCAGGAACACTATTTATACACCAAAACTATTTCATTAGGCTTAATTTATTCTAAACATTATCAGCTACAACATTAAAACCACGTATCTCATAATGTGTACATCCCCCTCATGCTGCCAAAACATCTCTGATGCTTTAAACCATGGACTCCACAAGACCTCTGAACATGTCTTGTGGTATGTGGCACCAAGACATTAGAAGCAGATTCTTTAAGTATTGCAGGTTGCAAGGTGGGTCTCCATAGATTTGTTGTTTCAGCACATCCCACAGATGCTCAATCTGATTGAGATCTGCGGAATTTGGAGGCCAAGACAACACCTTGAACTATTTGTCATATTCCACAAACCATTCCTTAACAAATTTTGCAGTGTGGCAGGGTGCATTATCCTGCTGAAAGAGGATGTTGTCATCAGGAAACACCATTGACATGATGGGGTGTACGTGGTCTTCAACAAATTCTAGTGCCAAAGTAACATCCATAGTAACATACACGTGTCAAAGTAACATCCATATGAATGCCTGAACTCAAGGTTTCCCCATGGAATATTTGGAATCTGACTAAATGAACAAAAATCTAAATTTTCAGCCATTTCCATATACTAGGAATATGAATGCACATATCTACTGCCTGGTCACTTTAGATCCCTGGTCTTCATAAAGAGAAGAAGTGTATTCTGTTTATTAATAGTCATAATAATAACTGTTTTCCCAGAAAGTACAAGTTAGCTTTTATTCCTTTTCAAATATATCCCAGAATTGTGTTTTTATTACAATTACAAGTTAATGGTATGTATGTAATTGACCTCCGAACCAAACCTGCAATATTTAGCCTACAACCTTAGCTACTGGGTTAAGATTTGTGTGTGAATATTGTGTTTGTGATATTCGTGTGGGATATTTGTTAATTCTGCTTTATTTTTTAGGTGTTTCTATGAAGATGATCATCTTCTTCTTCTTAAGTGTACCCAGTGTTTTACTGGTTGGTGCTTCATGTCCAGCTATGTGTAGTTGTTTGGTAAAAGACAAAGTGTTCTGTACTGGAAGAGATATAGCAGACTTTGCCAAACTCGCAATACCCTATAACTATACTTCTATTATTATAAAAAATACTCTTGCCTCCAAACTATCAGAAGACAGCTTCCAGCCAACAGACGTGACCTCACGTCTTGCCTTGGACTCTAACCAGATATCCATAGTAACAGTTGGAGCATTTAAAGGTTTTAAAATTCTACACTCCATTAAGCTTACAGACAATAAAATTAAGAGTCTGCCTCCAGGGATTTTTGATTCCTTAAAAAGTCTTATACAGTTGTTCCTTGATAAAAATGAATTGACACAAATAGATGAATATTTGTTTTCAAATTTAGAGAAACTAGAGGAGCTTTCTCTAAACAGAAATTACCTAGCACAATTGCCAGATGGTTTGCTAAGCAGACTCAAAAGTCTCAGAGTTCTGAATCTTTCCAGAAATAAGCTCTCCACCTTGCCTAGAAGCATTTTTAGCTCACTGATCAATCTAGAATACTTGTACCTCTACAATAATATGCTAACTGAGATCAATAACTGGAATTTTAACCATCTTGGAGAGCTGATAGAGCTTGCTTTATATGGAAATAAAATCCAAACCATTTCTAAAGATGCATTTAGTTATTCTCCTAATTTAAAAACGCTAACTCTTTCCAGAAACCAACTGAAAACATTACCCGATGGATTATTTTTACATTTGCCAGAGATAACTATGTTAACGCTTTATGACAATCCTTTAACTGAATTCCCCACTGTGCTCTTTGGAAAAATGGACAAGTTGCAATCTCTATGGATCTACCATACAGATCTGGAAACTGTGCCAAGTCTTGTTTTCAGTAATCTCACCAACTTGCAGTTACTTGTCTTGACCAGAAACCCAAAGCTTCATCGTCTTCCAAAGAATGCATTTCATGGTCTGAGCAATGTATTGGAACTATCACTACATTCCAATAATCTAACTTTTCTTGAGGAGGGAATCTTTGAAGATTTGCAAAGCCTGAAAAATCTATCTCTTTTCAATAACTACTTTGAAGTGCTCCAAGGCAATCTCTTTGGCTCTCTTCAAAATATTCAATATGTTTATCTGAACAACTGTCAATTACAGACCCTTCCTGGTGATTTGTTTAAGGGATTGCCCAGTTTGCAAATGGTGCGTTTAGATGGCAACCCTTGGGCCTGTGATTGCAATCTTTTAGATTTTATTGCATGGCTTCGCCAAAACATGAATCAGGTACATGATGCTATGTCACTTGTTTGCAGAACTCCTTTCAAATTGATGAATATTCCTGTTTTGAATGCAAGTGAGTCAATATGCCGGCACACAACAACTAGGGAGATACATTCTAGCTCCCAACTAGTATCAACATCTCCCTACCCTTGGTGGACCATAAGCCGTGACACAAAGGTTACTAAATCCATTCTTGAGATGAAATCTTCTACTGCTGGCGTAGAGCCTAGTACGTCAACTGTGAGCACGGTGACACATGTTCATACTACCACTGAGGTGAAAAACCATGAAGAGACAAGTTCAGATGTACACCAGACGGGAACTACAATGGATTCAAACGTGACCGATTCCTCCAAACATTTAATTGTTGCTTATGACAATGAACCTTTCAGCTATATTATGCCATACAGCAAAATGATTTTATTTTTTTTGTTTCTTACTCCACTGTTGCAATTATTACTCATATTTCTAACATGTTTTGGATTGTTCACAATTAAGAGGCTTTATAGCTATTTTGACACTTTAGCACAGCCTGCTGTTGTTTTACTACGAGTTTTGATTCCACTTGGCAGCAATCCTCACAGTTTGAGTTTTTACTGATTACTCACAATATATAAGATAAAATGCGCACTTGTGGAATGTACCTTAAGGGTATCTTTGTGGTAAATTTCTATGCTTTCTGCTATTTTTATAATATTAGACTACAAATTGTGTGTGTCTCTATTCACATATCTTCAACACTGCTATGTCTGTTCACCTTGGAAACCCCTGTATGTAATTTCATCCATCAACCCATGCTATGTCTGTCCATCCCTTCCTCATAAACTGACTCAACCAGGTCATTCTGTTCATCACCTACTCTTGAATGTGTTTTACCTTACACTCACCTAGCCCCTCTGTGCTTTGAAAATAGTGCCGCCTTCCCTAATAGTTACTTTGCAGAGCATGGCCGCAGCAGAGTCTATTAATGCCATTGTATGCAATCTCTCAGTGCAAGCAGTCAGCCACATTGCAATATAAGGCAGTGCACTGCCAGCAGAGGGTTGTTGAATGCCCTCCCACCCTCACCAGTGAGCATGTATCAAATTATGGGTTAATGTACTAAAATGAAATCTATATGTTCATTGATGTTTTTCATGAAACTTATGTCATGCTAGAATAGTTCAAAAATGCCTATTGGATTGGACCAAAAAATAATTAAATTTTTTTTTTTAATTATTATTCTAATTGATTTGTGTAAAATGTTATTTTGGAGGTGTGTGAAGTTTGGTTTATAAACAGATTTCCTTACTCTACAGCAAATCATGGAACGATGTCAAATATTTTGCAAAACTAAAAGCCTGAATTGAGAAGTTGGCAAACTCCTCAAATTCTGCTACATTTCCTACTGTTATTTTCCCCACAAATTCTGCGGTTCAATTAATTTTTAATACACTTCTAGGATTACCTAACATTAGGATTTTTGTTATCTGTGCAAGTGAAGCACAATTCTGCTTTCCAGCCATCTTATAACACCCTTGAGGGTGAACTCATTTTCCATTCTCAATATCTTGTGTACACAGAATTGAGTTCAGTAGTGCAAAATGTTAATATTTTTAAAGCTCAGGTGGCTGAAGAAGTTGATCACCAAAGAAAAAGTTGATCATTTTGTATACTGTATACAATAAGGGACAATGTTATAATATAAGATATTTGTTACAGATATTACATTCTTATGCAGAGATACAATGGTGCTTGAGGATAACTAAACTGGTATGTGTACACTAATTGGGTGGAGGGTTACTTACAGTTCTAATATTTTAGAGAGATTCTGTAAGTAGTATGAGTGCATAAAATTCCTAAAAAAATAATAATGCAAAATCACCTGACATTGACATGTAGCAATCTCCTGTCACCGTGTGGGGACTTTGGAGAATTTCCAAAGACAGTGACATTGTCGCTGGGAGTCCCTTGGCAGGGGAGGGGCAGGCAATGGTGAGTTCTATGTACCTGAACCACTCACTCATGGGTGCCGCCATCTTCTCTTGGCAGATTCTTGTAGCGCCAGGAGTCAATGTCCCTGCTGAACTGTCACATATACTCGAGAGTACAGCCGTGAGCTTTATGAAGGATCCTATGAGACTGCGGGATGCTCCATAGATACAGCCAATTCCCTGAAGGCGTCACTTGTGATGGCTGGGGAACTGACACTTCTAGATGGCGATAGCTCCTCCTAGTGTTTATAAGTGTCAGGCATAAGAAATATACAGAGACAGAGTAGTCCCTACTTGGTCCCAGTATATCTCTTAACTGGTTTGGAATTTGAGTGAAATTGCAACACAGTCAATCTGCGTATTTTATGAAGATTCTATTTTTATTACATACTACTTTTTCTTGGGTAGTGACAGTGCTGCTTTAAACTTCCATCAATATTGTCCTGTTGTATGATGGCTGATCAATTAGACCTCACAAAAGCCATGGTAGAGTATCCGCCTCTCAAGCTGCAAGATGTTACCTGTAACACAAGACTTAGACTTACAATGCTTGGAGCTCTGATCCGGGCTTTCAAATGTCAATTGTGTGCATGGAATACCCTGTTGGCACTCCCTCCCACCTCCCTCCATGCACATTGGTCTTTAAAAGAACAACAACCTCCCTCCTTCCCACCCCTCGCAGGCCAGAAGCATACAAACTTGCTCTGACCTGGTGATTGGATCACCTGTGCCTCCAGTGACGTCAGAGGGAGCCCCAAAAGATGGGCACTGGAAGCCTTGTCCACCGCTGGAAGTAAATCTTTTTTTTCAGGTTTTACTATCATTGAGAGGGAGGACCTTCCCCGTAGTGCTCAGTAGGGCATATTATGCCTGAAATAAACCCCCCTCTCAAAAGGTTATAGAGTTAAATTTATAAGTGAAATATGGTGGTTCTCAGGTATAGATAATCCTGGCTGGTTCCAGAGGGTCTTCCACAGGATATCTATTCAACTCTTTTACTTTGTTTACCTGTCACTTATTTCTTGCTCACGGAAACCTTTCTTATCAAGTGTGTGATACAAAACTACGGCGTTCTTAGAGGAATGAACTTTAAATTAAACATTCAGTGCATTAATTCAAGTTTTTTTTCAGTATGACAGTCGCTGGTCTCACCAGAATTTCATGTACTGAACCGTCTTTCCATGCTCAGATTGCAAATTGCCCACTATCGCATTTTATTTTCTACATGATTTTGTCATTTTATGTCACAATCATGAGCTTGTTGTGCTGGGTGTGCTCAGGAACATCCCAAATCACCCAACAAGCAGGACCAGCCCTGTGCCCCATTTCTTTATTTTTGGCATTATTATGTGACGCTGCTTATAGTGCAGCATTATAAGCAGGCTCTGTCTGCCTGCTCTCCTCTGTATTCATTTACTTAGTAGAGCTGGTAAGTGGGCCGAGTGATGTAACTTCATGTCCCCTTGATTTCCCATCAGGCCCAGCTTAGTAAACACATACTGTGGAGAGCAGATAGGAAGGAGAACTTGGTCTGACTGATCCCAGCAGCACCCTCACTGTTCGCTCTGCAATTACAGAGTGGGCATGTGGCACCTCAGCAAGAAACATGCCGGTAGAAAGGTGCTTGCTCAGGTGGCATGGACATGCTCTGTGCAGTTACCTGGGGTAGAAACCGCCCCTGCCCCCTCTTTAGTACGCCTTTGCACTAATCAACTCATGACACTGTAGGTATGAAACAGTTAAGAGCATTAGGCATTTGGAATTACTTACTCAACCCTGCTAACAGAGCATAACAGAGTATTGACCTCCAGAGCCTAACTAAACTACCTAGAAAACATCAAATACCATAACGAGCAGTTATGTCGTCTGTATGGAAATCTCCAGCTTCAGAGTCCTTTATATATTACCAGGATTATGGATGGCCATCCAAGTATATAATCCTAGGGCCTCCTCCTTCCTCCAAACTGACAGTCTCTAGCTGGAACTCTTTCTGTTCTGTTTTAACGGATTCCTATATTAATTTACAACCAAATAACCAGACTCTTAAAAAATAACATTCTGTTTTCTTATCCCATTTCTTTACCATATATCACCATTGTAATCTATGGGATTTCTAAAGTGTAAATTGTAATTGGTGAAATGATTTAATAACCAAAAAAAAAAAAACGTGTTATTAAGTGTTCTTGCATAGCACAGTTTTAATGTAACTGTGAAGCACTTTGGGCAACAACGTTGCAATTAAATGTGCTATATAAATAAATAAAAGTTGAAATGCATTTCTCACTCTATCAAACTTGCCATGTGCACTTTTTAAAGTTGATCAATCAATTGGTTAGTGTAATGTTTACTATCTTTACTCACTCTAAACAATCCACACAGTTACTCAGCCCACTCCATAAAGTTACCCTGCCCAGTCCAACCTTTCCACAGTTACTCCAGCCACTTCAATCACACAACAGTTACTCAAGCCACTCCACCCAGTTACTCCGCCCATTCCAGTTGTAGACTACTGGTGGAGGCAAGAACACTTCACACAATTTCCCCAGAAATTGTAGCTTTTCTAGTTGTTATTATTATTATTGCCATTTATATAGCGCCAACAGATTCCATAGCGCTTTACAATATTATGAGAGGGGGGATTTAACTATGAATAGGACAATTACAAAAAACCTACGGGAACAATAGGTTGAAGAGGATCCTGCTCAATCGAGCTTACATTCTGTAGGAGGTGGGGTGTAAAACACATTAGGACAGGATTTTGCAGTCAAATAAGGTGTGCTGCCCTTTAGGAGATAGCAAGAGACAGGTATGTGAGGTAGAGGTTAGTCTTGGAGGCCATAAGCTTTCCTAAAGAGATGGGTTTTAAGGCACTTCTTAAAAGATGCAAGACTAGGGGAGAGTCTGATGGCGGTAGGCAGGCTACTCCATAGGAAGGGAGCCAGCCGCGAGAAGTCCTGCAAGCATGAATTGGCCGTACGGGTGCGGACAATGGACAGGAGGTGGTCACGGGCAGAGCGGAGAGACAGAGAAGGGACATACCTATGGATCTGTGAGGAGATATAAGAGGGGCTAGAATTGTTCAGTGCTTTATAGGTGTGAATTCATACCTTGAATTGACTCCTATAACATACAGGAAGCCAATGCAAGGGCTGGCAGACGGGTGAGGTGTAAGAAAACCGACAAGAGAGGAAAATCAGTCTGGCAACAGCGTTCATTCTTACGAAGTTTAGTGAAATTTACAAACCATTTTTTTTTTTTACACAATTGTCCTGATGGTTCTCTAGGTAAAATGCTATGGAGTATTGACTTTTTTCTTTTTTCTATACAGAGAAGAAGAAAAAAAAAAAAACTGTTTTTAAGAAAAGGAATTCTATTGACATTACATTTATTGTGGAAGACTGAAGAATTCTATATTAGGAAAATAAAAAAGTTCTAAACAGTAACCAGTGTCAGCAATGGCAGATTCCAATGCTATTTGGTCACAGAATATCAATCTTATGCTTGTATCCACGAGTTTTATTACTAAATTGGCTTGTTGGATATTTTAAAGAGCTATTAATACTTATTATTACTGATATTTATATACTGCCAGCATATTCCGTAGCGCTTTATAATATTATCAATGGGGGAGATTTAACAATAAATGAGACAATTTCAAAAACTTACAGGAACAATAGGTTGAAGAGGGCCCTGCTCAAACGAGCTTACAGTCTATAGGAGGTGGGGCGTAAAACACAGCAGGACTGGAGGTAGCAATTAAATAAGGTGGAGTGAAGCAGAGCTGGAGGAGAGCGTAGCATGCTGCCCTTTAGGAGAGAGCAAGTGATAGGTATGTGAGGTAGAGGTTACTCTGGGAGGCCATGAGCTTTGATGGGTTTTGAGGCACTTCAATCAAATGTAACTCCAAGACAGCGTACTTGCAAGGATGGGCTGATATTGGTACGATCAACTTCAGTTTTAGAGAGATTGAGTTTCAGAAAGCGGAAGGACATCCAGTCAGAGATGGAAGAAAGGCAAGCAGTGACACGTGAAGTAATACGTTTGCCAAGAGAGGCAGTATAAAGATAAAATAGAAGGGGACAAAGTACAGAGCCTTGGGGGACTCTAACAGAGACAGGATGAAGGGAGGAGGTATCATTAGAAAAGGAGACACTGAATGAGGGTAAAGAGGAAGCTCACTAATGACAACCAGTTTGATAAGCGTGTTAGCTTTGTGAATGGAGGAAGCTCAGTAACCAATATGAATTTTATGAGGGCAAGACCTCTGTAAGACCGGAAGCTCAGTAAATATAATGAGTTTAAGGAGTGCATGTCCCCACTGATAATGGAAGCTCAGTAACAAATACCAATTTGATAATTGTGATATTGTGTGTGAACACTGGTTGCATTTCAATGGAGTGTCAGTATATGGACATGGGGAATATGTTTTTGTTGATACAAGAGGACAAACGAGGAATAGGGTTGGCAGGGGTTGTTGTACATGTGTGGGGGCTGATTGTTGTGGTGTTCGTGTGGTGGTTGTGTGAATGGAGACTACTTGAAGTGTTATGTACATGGGGGTAGGCTACCTGAGTGCTGTGTGTTTGTTGAGACTGCTTGTAGTGTTGCATGTATGTAGGGATGAGGAGGGTGAGCTTGTTTGTGGTATTTGTGTTTTTGAGGATGCTGTTTCTGTTGTTGCATATTTGTAAGGGTTTGGATTGCTTATGGGGTTGAACACAGATAAGGATGTATGTTGTGTGTGGAGAGGGATCTTTGTGACGCAATGTGGGATGTATAGAGTCTGTAGTGTGTAAGGGGATGAATAGAGGCTGTAGTGTAAGTGGAAGGAATGGGGCAGCAATTGATATGTGGGATGAATAGAAACTGTAGCGGGGGAGCAGGGATTGTAGTGTGTGTGGGGGGATAGGGGCTGTGATGTCTGTGTGGATCAATAGAAGTTGTAATGTCTATGGGGTGATTAGGGGCTGTAGAGTGTATGAGTGAGAATAGGAGCGTGTGTATGGGGAATGACTATGGGCTATAGTGTGTGTGTCTGGGGTTAGGGGATGATAAAGGAACGAATACATGCAGTAGTGTGGGGGGCAGTGGGATAGAACTTTATTATGGGTCTGGGAGGGGGGAAAGATGATCACTGTAGGTCAATATTGCCTGGATGCTGTCCACCTCTACTAAATATATCTAATACAACCTCAGATGAACAACAACACATGACATATTAAGCCGCGCCATAATATTTTTAAACAAACCCTAATCCAAGATAGAGAAGCCATGTGTGAAAAACTAAGTACACTGCTTCCATAGGAATTATCCATAGAGGCAAAGTAGCAGACAGCTGCTGCTAAGTAAATGGCCTTGATAAATTGATCATAAGTAAGTGTGACAACCTCTATAAAAGCCAAACTTTTAGCAGTTTGCTGGTCTGGAGCATTCAGGTGTGTGTTAACACAATGCCAAGGAGGAAATACATCAGCAATGATCTTAGAGGAGCAACTGTTGCTGCCCATCAAACTGGCCAAACAGGCCATCATTCTACAGTGAGAAAGATTATTCAAAATTGGAAAAAATTCAAGCCAGTTGCCAATCTTTCCTGGAGTTTATATCCCAGCTAATTCACCTGTTCCGTGCTCAAAGAAATCGGCAAAAGGAAGGAAAGTACAGAGGAAAGTACTAGAATTGTGTCCCAGTAAAATAAGATATAAAAATAAAAATAAAAAAATAGTCTCTGAGTAAGATAAATAAATATAACAATCCAGATGTGGCTTCTTGAGTCTTTATACTTGGGGTGTGTGAAGGGTCTGGGTCTTCTCAGTCTCCGTATGTGGAAAAAGAAAAGACAGCTGAAAAAATTTAATCTGGAAATATATAAAATTGCAGATATGTAAAATTGTGCACATTGGAGTTGTAGAAAAAGAACAACAGATATGACTCAATGTAATACTAGTAAGGGAAATTAAAACAAAATAGTTTTACAAGAGCTTCAATTACAAACAGACTATTCAAGTAACAGTATATGACAATCATATAATATACAATATAGCAGCCTAAGCATGGATTAACGACTTGAATGGAAATTCATTAGCGTGAGGGTTTGGGGGATGGATATGAGTCAAGTATCTACATTCACATCACAGAATCATGTGGCTGGCTTCTAAACACTAGGCAGCAAATATGGCCACACACGTGGATACACATTATGGATTCCAACCATCCCACGCGTATCACTGTACAGTACATGTCTCCCACAGAAGGTGGAAATCTCACATATAATTGAAAACTAATAACAATGAAAAAAACTGTACAGAGTTATTGCAGAGATGGGTTTCCAAATTTCCATTCTTCTGGTTATTCTGCTGGTTTTCCACCTTTTGATGCTGAGAAAGACTTGTGTTTGGAATGAGTGGTTTCAGTGATAATTTCAACTTTTATTCTAACATAGTCGTGTTGAAAACTGATCTTGGACATTTCTTCCTATTTGGCTATTTAAGGAAGGACTTTCACATCGAAACTATAATTATCCTTTCATCAAGTTTTGAAAGGAAATACATTTATTTTTAAATGATTTATATGTAAAAAAAAAAGGAAAAGATAAAAACCTCATCCCTACCTGCAGTATATGATGGGATCCATATACATGCACCTTGAGTCAGACAGTGTTTGAAGGACTCAGTCTTTCCTGCTTGACTCCCTGCCCAGAAACAGGGAAGTCTGCATAGACCATGGGTAGTCAACTTGGTCCCGTCTGCCCACTAGTGGGCGGTTTGGGATTTCAGGTGGGTGGTGGTGGGTTCTGCAGAAATAGCCCAGTGGGCCTTGATGGCCATGGACCAAGGCCAGCAGGGGAGATTATTTTATTTCCCTGCCGGACCATGCAGAGCCAGCCTTGCTGTAAGCCATCTCGGGCTGGTGAGGAGATCAAAGATCTCCCTCAACCACCCGCTTGCACTTAGTTCCAGCAGAGGGAGAGAAGGGCATGGGAGGGGTTCCTCCCGTGATCAGGCTGGTTGGAGCATTGCCACGTGTTACCACGCGTTACCATGGCAACACTCCAATGCAGTGCTGTGCTCACGGGAGGACAGGAGAATCAGCCTGCAGGCTATAGTGAATATGCCACCACTGGACAACCAGGGCTTGCAGCATTATGCCCCCCCACCCCACATCTCACCTACCTACACCCACCTACACAGAGCATAGACCCTATGCACCCTTCACACACACACACACACAGACTGCCCCTTCACACAAGCACACACACACACACACACACACACAAAAAACACATAAGATAAAATTAAGGCATACAGACACTATTCCCCTCACACACACACTGCACTCTTCACACCTACTGCCCCCTCACACACTTTCTCTTCACTCACACTTCCCCTCTCACACACACTGCACACACACATAAAACATAACACAAAATAAAGGCATAAGTTTTTCTCTTTTTCTTTTTAAGTAGAGATTGTAGCCGTATTAGTCCAGTGATATAGATAAAATGTGTATCTTGTATTACCTTTTTTATTGGACTAACATAAGTTTTTAATGACAAGCTTTCAGGAGAAAGCTTGAGAAAGGAAGCTTGTTATTAAAAAATTATGTTAGTCCAATAAAAAAGGTATTACAAGATACAAATTGTATCTGTTTCTTTTTGTTTAACATATACTTAAATAAAAAAATAAAAAAATCTATTTACATTCAATACTTGATGAGAGGATTATAATATGAAAAATATTTTTAAGGTGACTATTGTCCTTTAATTCTAAATTTTAAGCTTCACTTTGAATTCTCAACAATTAATGTTGAATATCCCTGGTGTGACCTCTGACTATCCGCAGCACTTGTCTTGCTGATAGCAATAGCATTGTACCCATTATTCTGACACATCTTCAAGTTTACTCACTGACATATACCAACAGTAAGTAGAGTGTACAGCGAGGATGTAGACATGCAAGTATCACCTTTGGCTGATAAGAAACAGGAAACCATGCAGCAGACAAAAAAACAGATAATTTAAAACGCCAGAGGACTGCCTTTGGGGTACCTCACAAGCGACTGTGGTATATTAACGCACTCCAAAAATAAAGAATTTAAAAAACAAAAAAGAAACCAAAAAAACAAACAAACCAGACAACAGCCTGTGCCAAACCGATAAAAAGGAAGCAAAAATAATGGGCTGTATGGAAAGTGTCAGCCTTGAAAAAAGTCTAGCAAACTTGAATTCGTTTACTTTAAAACTAAAAAAGGCATGAAAGTGGATATGAAACAGTGGAAGTGATATGATACAGGAAGCCAATACAAACAGTTATCTGATAGCTAGTTTATCATCTGAATGCTTTTTTTCTGTGTGGAAAAACTAAACATTGAAGGGCATGATGAAATCTAAATGCCATTTTTTTAGTCAAGAATGATTTTTTTTTGTGTGAAAATAAATGTGCATTGTTTTATACTGGGTTTTAGCCTACTTTTGGATCAACAAATGTAAAGGAAATGCATAAAAGAATAACGATGATGGACCCAAGTCTTTTCTTCAGCCTGTTTATGAATGTAATTATATTTCTTTTCTTTAGCTGTCACAAATAAACTGATTATTTTTAGCACATCAAACATAGCTTCATGAACGTTCGCCTTCTGGAATATCATTAAATAAAAACAAAACTGTGTCATAGTCTTTTGGAATATGTTGGATAAATCTGTTAGAATGTTTCCACAAAATAGAGAGGTTACATTTAATGGGACTATAATGTCTGCTGTACAGTATGTTAACATTTCACCTAAAAGCATTTACAGAGAGTTTGGTTCTATTGATGGTATTTGGCATCTGGCACCATTAACAGATGTCTGCTGAAAAGGGCTGGCTGGATATGAAAACCAACCACTGCATGGAACAGAAGTTATGTCTTCATACTTCCTGTGTTTAGATCCAGTGGCTTAAAACACTGTTAAAGACAAATGTTTTAATAGGAGAGCCATTGGGCAGTGTGTGTGGGGATTAAGCAGTTTGTGTGTAATTTGTGAATGTAGGCAGTATGTGTGGATTAAGCAGTTTGTGTGTGTGTGTCTGGGGGGAGGGAATTAAACAATTTATGTGTGTGGGGGGATTAAGCAGTTTGTTTGTGTATGTGTGTGTTGTGAATATTGGCAGTGCTTGTTTGTGTGTGTGTGTCTGTATTTTGCTAATGTGCTTGCTTATATATTAGGCAGTGTGTATGTATGCATGTATGTATGTATTAGGCAGTGTGTATATATTTAGAAGTGTTTGTGTGTGTGTGTGTGTGTGTGTATGAAGTAAGCACTGCCTGAATGTATTATATTGAATGTATTAGGCAGTTTTTGTTAATGTGTGTCGATATCACAGTAACACAGATGCTGCCTTAAGGCCGCTCTCTCAGAGCGCAAGCCAGGCCTGGCAGCCTGGACAGTCCCGGAGCAGCCTGAGTCTCAGGTAAAAATGAAGTTACTGAGCACAGTCAGGACCAGTCTGTCTGTATCTGTGTGTGTGTGCCAGTATGTCTGTCAGTGTGTGTCAGTATTTCTGACAGTGTATGTATCTGTGTGTGCGTCAGTATGTCTGTCAGTGTATGTGCCTGTGTGTTTGTCAGTATGTGTCAGTGGATGTGCCTGTTTGTGTGTGTCAATGTTTCTGTCAGTGTATGTGAATATATGTGTGTCAGTATGTCTGTCAGTGTGTGTTAGTACGTCTATCAGTGTATGTGTCTGTATGTGTCTCAGTTTGTCAGTGTATGCATCTGTGTGTGTCAGTATGTTTGTCAGTGTATGTGTGTGTGCCAGTGTGTCTGTTAATGTATGTATTTGTGTGTGTCAGTATGTCTGTCAGTTTATGCGTATCTGTATGTGTCTATGTATATGTATGTTTTCAGTGTGTATCTGCATGTGTGTCAGTGTGTATCTCTATGTGTCTGAACACCAAGATTAAATACAAATGCACCCCTCCATTCAAACTTCAACATGCAAACACACTTCTGCATTAAAATGTGAACACTACATACAAAAACACACCATTATTAAAAATCCAGACCCTGAATGACTGGCAGGAGGAGAACGCACAGTGCTCCACCTCCTGCCAGTCACGTCATTTCGAGAGGCTGTATGGACTGTGCTGCAGTAGAAGATCTATTCTCTACTTAGTCTGACAGGAAGTGCTCGATGAGAGAACTGAACAGCTTTCTGTCAGTCCGGGTAGAGGTAACAGAAACTCCTCTACCGCGGTCTGCTTGACCATGCTACAAAAGGGATGTAAGTAAGGGCACAATCCATGGGGCCCCGGTGCGAAACTGACCTGTGCCTCCCCCCCCCCCCCCCCCCCCGACAGACACACACACACAATAACACAAGGAGTGGTGGGGAAAGGGGACCATGACACACAGAAGGGCTGGGGAAGGGGACAATGACACAAAGGGTGGTGGGGAAAAGGAGACAATGACATAGAGAGATGTTGGGGAAGGAGACCATGACACATAGAGGGGCTGAGCTGGAGAACACGGACAAATGCAGAGGGGCTAAAAAATGATGCAATGACACACACAGAGGAACTGGAGAAAGGGACAATGACCCACAGATGAGTTGGGAAAGAGAACAATGTCAAACAGAGAGGAGGTGAAGAAGGGGACAATAACATACACAGAGGGGCTGGGACAGGGGACAATGAAACAGAGAGGGGTTTGATGGGAAGGGGACAATGACAAACACTGAGGGGCTGGGGAAAGGGACAATGACACACAGAGAGGGGCTCAACATTTCTGCTGTTTCTTGCAGCAATTAGCTGTATGTTTCTTTCCCTATTGCCCAGAGCCGGTCTATTATAAATAGTTATATCACATTGATATAGATTTATTTTTACATGTATTGTAGTTTTCTAGCCTTCTCCTTTCATCATATTCCGAGTTGTATTCTATGGTGAATCAGAAAATATTACATTATTAATAAACTAATTTTGCCAAAAAGATGATCAGCTGCGCAGGATGGAATATTTTATATGTTACCATGTAACCAATTCTAAACAATGTTAAAGGAGGTCCACTAATAGATCCCTAGGACAGGGATAGGCAACCTTTGGCACTCCAGATGTTTTGGACTGCATCTCCCACAATGCTCTTACACCCATAATGCTGGCAAAGCATCATGGGAAGTGTAGTCCAAAACATCTGGAGTGCCAAATGTTGCCTATGCCTGCCCTAGGAGAATGTGTGAACCTATGGATTAGTAAAATCTCACAAATTAGTGAAGTAATTTAACTGTGAAAAAGTACAAATTAGTATCATCTTCCCAGCCGAAAGAAAATGTGAGTTATCATACAGTTTCCTGTTAGCAAGCATGATGTGACTGTACAAAAATAGCGCGTTCATCACTAATCATAGGATTTATTCTGTCTGCCAAGTCAACCTCTCGTCAAGTTCCCCCTACGCTGTTTGGCCAAGCTCTGTCATTCCTTATAATGTGAACAACTGAGTAGAGAACAGCCAGATTTCTCAGCTTTGTGTGCAAACATGCCTTGTTTCCTATGTGCAACTAAAGCCTTCCTCTGTGTAATGGTTTCAGTCTCCCAGCAATGTTGTGATAGAATCTCGTCACTAAACTGCTCCACCATCTTCTCGGAAAGTTTCAGGAAATGCGGAAAATACTGCTGGGGCTATTTCAACACTGCTGACTTTTCCGTGACATTGGGAATGTCACAAAATGTTGAGTCAATAGAAAACATGAGTGTTATGTACTAATAACCTTTCATTTCCCTTTTCATACTGGTTAGACAGTTCACAGTAATCCTGTCAATATTTAAGTAAATATGTATAAAAAGTTATTATGTAAGGAAATTAAAGCATATTCTTTAATTACCTATAGTAGTGATTCTTTAGTGGCTCTGTCACTTCTGAGTATTTCATGAGCTTATAATCTTTCTGAAATACTCATCTGACTGCATTGGAACTTAAAGGACCACTATAGGCACCCAGACCACTTCAGCTTAATGAAGTGGTCTGTGTGCCAGGTCCAGCTAGGATTAACCCATTTTTTTAAATAAACATAGCAGTTTCATGGAAACTGCTATGTTTACACTGAGGGTTAATCTAGCCTCTAAAGCCTCTAGTGGCTGTCTCATTGACAGCCGCTAGAGGCGCTTGCGTGCTTCTCACTGTGAAAATCACAGTGAGAGGACGCCAGCGTCCATAGGAAAGCATTATGAATGCTTTCCTATGAGACTGGCTGAATGCGCGCGTGGCTTCTGCCGCGCATGCTCATTCGGCCGATGACGTCGCTAGGAAGAAGGAGAGGAGGAGGAAAGCTCCCCGCCCGGCGCTGGAGCAAGGTAAGTGTTTAACCCCTTCCTCTCCCCAGAGCCCGGCGGGAGGGGGACCCTGAGGGTGGGGGCACCCTCAGGGCACTATAGTGCCAGGAAAACGAGTATGTTTTCCTGGCACTATAGTGGTCCTTTAATTGAAATTCCATTGCAATCCATAGATTCCATAAGATTCAATTGTCTAATGGGCAAACCTGAGGTAAGCTAAAGTTTACACAAGGCGGCGCTCCAATGCCAAATCTATCAAATCACAACAGTCAAATCAGACATTGTCTTGCTCTTCTCATGATGTAAACTGTGGAGACTCGTAGGGTCCTCCATAGTCCTTGCATCTGCAAAATTACTGCACTGATTTGGATATGGCAAATGAAACACCAATAGCCAAAGAAGGTAACCAGAAAGAAGAATGCAGCTGACACAAGGGTAAGTAAGTACACCTTAATTCTATTGCACAGTGTTGCAACACCACGGCCAAAATATGCCAAGACTGGCGAAAATGACTAATCCACTTTAACTACTATGTGAGTATCCAAGTTTTCAATGGGCCTCCAGAGGAAGGAAGAGGCGCATCATATTCCCCTTCATCCCATGCAACCGCATTCAGTAATTGGTTAGTGTATTATTATTATTGCAATTTCTATAGCGCCAACAGATTCCATAGTGCTTTACAATATTATGAGAGGGGGGATTTAACTATAAATAGGACAATTACAAGAAAACTTACAGGAACGATAGGTTGAAGAGGACCCTGCTCAAACGAGCTTACAGTCTATAGGAGGTGGGGTGTAAAACACATAAGGACAGGAAACAGCAATCAAATAAGGTGGGAGTAAAGCAGAGATGGAGGAGAGAGTAGCGTGCTGCCCTTTAGGAGAGAGCAAGAGACAGGTATGTGAGGTAGAGGTTAGTCTGGGAGGCCATAAGTTTTCCTAAAGAGGGCAAACTTTCCTAAAGATGACACTTTTTAAACGATTGAAGACTAGGGGAGAGTCTGATGGCGGTAGGCAGGCTATTCCATAGGAAGGGAGACACCCGCGAGAAGTGCTGCAAGTGTGAGTTGGCCGTATGGGTCCGAGCAGCGGACAGGAGAAGGTCACGGGTAGAGTGGATGGAACGAGAAGGGACATACCTGTGGATCTGTGAAGAGATATAAGAGGGGCTTGAATTGTTCAGTACTTTATAGGTATGGGTTAGAACTTTGAATTGACTCCTACAGGATACAGGAAGCCAATGTAAGAACTGACAGAGGGGTGAGGTGTGAGAGGACCGACTAAAGAGGAAAATTAGTCTGGCGGCAGCATTCATTACAGACTGTAGTGGTGCAATACAGCTTTTGGGAAAACCAATTAGGAGAGGGTTACAATAATCCATGTGGGAAATTACTAGAGCATGGACACGATCCTTGGTAGCATCTTGGTTAAGAAAGGGGCGGATGCGGGCTATGTTTTTAAGATGGAATCTAGAGGATTTGGCAACATACGGGATGTGAGGCTCAAAGGTGAGACCAGAATCAAGTATGATGCCAAGACCGCGCACTTGCAAGGATGGACATATGTGGATACCACTAACGTGAAGGAAGAGTGAAAGAGGAGGATCAGTATTAGGAGGAGGAAAGACAAGGAGCTCAGTTTTAGAGAGATTGAGTTTCAGAAAGCGGGAGGACATCCAGTCAGAGATGGAAGAAAGGCAAGCAGTGACACGTTGCAGGACGGCAGGGGAGAGGTCCGGAGAGGAGAGATATGTCTCGGTGTCATCAGCATACAGGTGGTAGTGGAATCCAAATGAGGTAATAAGTTTGCCAAGAGAGGCAGTATAAAGAGAAAATAGAAGGGGACCAAGGACAGACGGTGAGACCCCAACCAAGCTGCGGCGGTTCGTGGGGTCTACAGTGCTTATGGTGTCCGGTGTGGTGCTTATGGTCCTCAGCGTCAGCTAGTAAGCATTGATTTGCGGAGGTACCCAGTCCGGGTGCCAGGTGGTCTGTCACTGTAGGGTAGCCACAATGTAACACAGGAACTGCACTCAATCTTCCAACCTTAGAACCAGGGTGCAACCAGATCCGGGTTCAGCACCAAATCCCAAATGTAATACTTCAAAAGAAAGGATAAGGGCACTCCAAAGGTTCAATTTCAGGCAATTTATTGTCACCAGAATGTACAAAGCAATGTTTCGAACAGTGTGGTCTTTATCAAGCTTGATAAAGACAACACTGGTCGAAACCTTACAGTAGGGTAGCCAGGCAGCAAAATGGTCAAGGAAGAGGAGAGGGGAACCAATGGGGCAATAAATAACGGCAATATTAGCAGAGAAGGGTTTGAAGAGGTGAATTGAATAATTTTCAAATGATGAGAAACAGAGGGAAGAGGGAGTGGGTAGAGATTTGAAGGAGCAGTGAGGTGAGAGGAGAAACCCTACAGGAGTAGCAGTGTCAGAGGGAGAGAGCCATGTTTCTGTTAAGGCTAGTAAATCTAGAGAATGAGAGATGAAGAGGTCGTGGACAGCAGTGGATTTTGTAATATTGCAAACAGAGCGTGCATTCCAGAGGGCAGTATTGAAGGAGGATTTAGAGGAAGAGTACCATGAGATGGGTATGAGATTGGTGTGGTTCCTTGAGTTAGTAAGTGGTGGGTTTGCCGAGATAGGACCGGGGTTTGGAGTGACATCACCAGCTGCTAGGAGCAGAGGGATAGAAAGGAAGTGAAGGTGGGAGTAGCAGCAATGCCTGTCTTAGAGCAATAGATATCCCTCTGAGAGTGCAAAGAGTCTAATCAACATGCTTTGTTAGAGGGAAACTGTTAAATCCCTGGAATTTAACCAGTGAATAAAACATTGAAAATCACCAATAGCGTGCTAACCCTTTCTTGATCAGATGTTCTGTTTTATTTTAATTTTATGTGAAAGATTTAGCAATTTACAGTATAATCCATTTCAGGCAAAGGAAAGCCAGGGCAAACATTGTAAATGAAGAAAAGAAACTGAAGCATTGTTTAATTCCAGCTCCTTTTTGTATGTTCTCTCTATGTTGACTGCCAAGTGCAAAATACAGAATTTATAACAATGATTGACAGGGAGCTAAGACCTCAGTTGCAGGGTGGAAAAGAGTGGCATTTTACATTTAGTTTTAATTTTCATTTTACACCTCACAAACATATAGTTGTGAAATATAGAAATAAGAATAAAACGTATCAGTCAGTTAAAGGAACACTCCAAAACCACTACATCTGAATAGTTATGTGGAGATTTGCACACTTTGTTCTAAAATAATCTCTCTCCCCTCCAGAATACTAGTATCTACACTTGTTTATCACTAATAACTATTATGATTGTTCCTACATTTTTACAACAATACAGTTCATGCTTAAAGTACCCCTTGTTAAACAACATCTTTGATACCTTCAAAATCCTCCATTGGTTTTAATGCTTAACTTATTTGGCCACACAATTATTAATATTGTTAAAGTGACACTGTAGGCATCAAATCAACTTTAGCTTAATGTTTTGGTGCATAGATCATGCCCCTGCTGTCTCACTGCTCAATTATCTCCCATTTAGAAGTTAAGTCACTTTATTTATAGAGTACTAACTATGTTAATAGCCCTCTAGATCAGGGGTTCTCAACGTTAGTCCTCAGGACCCCCTACCAGTCCAGGGTTTAGGGATTACCTGGGTGTGTCTCAGGTGTTTAGAAAAAGAAGAAAAAAAACACCTTAGAGTCTAAGGTGTTTTTTTTTCTCCCTTTTTCTAAACACCTGAGACACACCCAGGTAATCCCCAAATCCTGGACTGGTAGGGGGTCCTGAGGACTGGGTTGAGAACCCCTGCTCTAGATCATGTAGATCCTCCTGTGTGTGATGAAAGTTCAAATTACAGAGCAGATGATAAAAACTTGTAAAGCAAGTTAACATCTGATTGAAAATGAAACCATTTTTTCATGAAGGCCGTGTGAGTCAAAGCCAGGGGATGTGTGTGTTTAGGACTGCATAAACAGAAACTGAAGTGATTTAACTACTAAATGGCAGAGAATTGAGCAGTGAGACTGCAGGGGTATGATTTTTGAACCAACCTGCTTAATTAAGCTAAAGTTGATTTGGTGCTTATAGCGTTCCTTTAAACTCATTCTACTGTGTACACACTCCGGTGTTCTAAATATATACATATATTTATAATACATTTGTGGTGTCCTCTGACCCCCCTTTCTTATAAAGTGTTTGTAAAATAATATTATAATATAATTATTGATAAACATACCTGTAACCTGTAATTACCTGTAATTTTTTATATTCTCCTAGTCACTCAAATACTCATGCCCCATTGTGCTGCCCAGCAATGAGTAAATTGGATCGTTTATAAAGTGACAAAATGGGGGGAGGGGGTTAAAGTGGCAGTATGGAGCAGTGGGGCATTCTGTTAAAGCAAAGCACTTTAGAAAGTATTTCGCTTTAAATGTGCTTTGGGATGGGGAATAGTGCGGAGTCCAGAGCCCCATCTTTGCTCTCAGCATCTGTGCTGGATTCTCAGACTGCTCTGACTCACACAGACTGCACACATTTTCGCTGCCATTTCTGGTCCTGTTTTACTCCAGATGGTTGTCATTAATTGCACACCAAGCGTTTAATATTAGTTTCAAAGACTGGTGTTTAATGTGAGAAAGGAATCTGGTCTGCCCAGAGATGGGCATGTCATTAATTTGCATACCCCTTTAAAAAAATTACACGTAGACCATTTTCAATATATGTATATTATTAAATACTAAACATTAATAAAATAAAATGTCTTAGTGAGCCTGGGCTTGACCTTGAGTTACTTGCCTTATTATTTGTTTCTAAATGTTTCTGTGTACTAAAAACATTCTAATAAATGTCAGTTAACAAATTAGCCATGAGTAGGAACATGCTGAGTAAGTAATATGTATCGATGCCTTTAAATAGGTTACAGATGTATATAAGAATTGTCACGTACGCAATTGATCAGATACTGCATACAGCTAACCCAGGTTTCCGCATCAGGTACAGCTCTGGAAAAAGTTAAGAAACCAATCCATTTTTTTTGTTCTTGAATCAGCATCTTTACATGTATGGCAGCCATAGGCACACCCAGCATCCGTTGAATTCCAACACGGGCACACCTCATTCTAGTTAATGAAGGACTGATTAGGTGATCAACTGAACCAAATCATATTTAATGAGGAAAGGTATAAAAACCACTGCAGTGGTCAGCACTATCCTTTTGCAGTAGGTCATTAGAATGGCAAAAGTAATGTAATATAAATAATTATTGACCATGCCAAAAGAGTTGAAAGAAAAGGTTTTGAGTGAGGGAAGTAAGGTTTCATTCTGGCTTTATTGAGTGATTCAGATTGCATTCATCCTTAAAATGTAAAACAGCAGTTCATAAGAGCAAAAGCAAGCAGTAGATATTAGGGACAACAAAGCTTCAGGGCAAAAACTACTTTCAACTGAGCGAGATGACTGCCAACTAATTTGAATTTCAATAAACAACCATAGGATAACATCAAGTAACATCAAGTAGCCTACATAAAGAATGTCAATGGCAGCTAGTGTAAAGTGCAAAACAGGCTCCAAGGAGATGTTGCAAAAGACCACAAGGAATGGACCATAGAGGAATGGAGTAAGGTCATCTTCTCTAATTAGTTAAGTTTACAGCTTTGCCCAACACCTGGTCATCTAATGATTAAATGAAGACCTGGAGTGCCTTAAAAGCCATGTACAAGGTTATCTTTAAAGTAAACTGTTGCTCTGACAATGCTCCCCAACTCTGAGGATTGGTTTTTTTACATCTTGACAATGCTCCATGCCACACAGCCAGGTCAATCAAGGTGTGGATGGAGGGCCAACCTGTCATGGCCAGCCCTATCTCCAAATTTGAACCATTTTTAAAAAACCTATGGAATGTAATTAAGAGGAAGATGGATAGTCACAATCCATAAACCAAAGCTGAACTGCTTCAATTTTTGCCCCAGGTATGGCATAACGTTACCCAACTGAAATGTGAAAGACTGGTGTAAAGTATGCCAAGGGCAATGAAAGTTCTGATTGAAAATAAGAGTTATTCCAATAAACATAGATTTCTGAACTATTACTAAGTTAAAACATTAGTATTGTGTTGTTTAAAATGAATATGAACTTGCTTTGTCTGAAAACACTGCATCTGTTGTTGACCAGTTGTCATTTTCTGCAAAGAATATAATAATATTTGTATTTGGACATTTGGAAAATGTTGTCAGCAGTTTATAGAATTAAACAGAAATGTTCATTTTTCACAGAAATATACATGTAAATAGTAAAACCAGAGAAAGTGATAATTTTGCAGTGGTCTCTTGTGTTTTTCCAAAGCTTTACAACATTTTCAAGTTCCTTTCTCTTATTCCAGTCCAGGCATCAGTTATATTGGGCTTTTTGCAAATATCCAAGCTCTTTCAGCACACACAGTAAATGGCAGTCCTAGCTACATGTTTCCAAATAATAAATAAGTCAAGAAGTATGTATTTTTTGAAATCTGACCTCTGCATTCCTGACACGGTTGAGAAGCCCCTTGCTGACATCACAGGATATATATTAAATATGACACAAAAGCCAATAACATTCCTTATGTGTAACGGAGTGATAAAGGCACCCCAAAGTATTTGCTGAAAGACAAAGCATAAAAAAATACAGCTGCCAAAATAAACTCACAGCTTGAGTCGCACTGGCCACCCGGAGAACCATAGCCAGACACTGGGGAAACAACATCGCCCCTTCCACAACGAAAGTACTACGAAAAATAGAAGAAACAATTGAAATGGACAAATTGCCAGCCTTAATCCATGACACCACAAACTCTTACCACAAAATATGGTACCAATGGCTAACAAGAACTGCGCTGGCACCATAGACTTCAATGAGGCCAATCATCGCCGCCCGAAAAGGCCCCCCCCACACCTCACTCACCCCTGCCTCCCCATCCCCAAAACACCCCCTCCCCCTCAAGGTTATATCTTAAAGGGACACCTTAGGCACCTAGATCTCTTCAGCTCATTGAAGTGGTCTGGGTGCAGTATCCCTGTTCCCTTATCCTTGCTATGTAAAACACTGTAGTTTTAGAAAAACTGAAACTGCAATGTTTACCATGTAGGGTTGAGCCTGCCTCTAGTGTCTCTCTTTCAGACAGCCACTAGAGGTGCTCCCTGCTGTTTCATGGATGTTAACTCCATGAAACGACACTAGATGTGCTCATGCTTTGCATGAAGACATCCAGCGACTTGCAAAACTCGCCACACATGTGCACTAGGTTCCTCCTAGGCGCTGACATTGGAGGAGACAGAGCCAGTGCCAAAGTCCTGGAATAAGATGAGTGAATTCAAGGGTTATTTAACCTTTTGAGTGCCGGGGTGGAAGGGTGCAAGGGAGAGGGAGCAGTGGAACATTTTAGTGTTAGGAATATAGCTCTGAATTCCTAACACTAAAATGTTCCTTTAAAAAGCTGCACAAACTCATAACACTTGCAGTGAACATATTATTTTTGTGTTTTAATGTGGGAAAGTCTGACTTTGAATTTGCAATGTAGACGTGAGCTTTTGCTTGTTGTCTATTGAATTGTTTAGGATTTAAGTCTAGCGAGGGAACCACATTTGCATGGGAAGAACAGCCATCATATCTTCTGGAAGGTCCCTTTAGGGAATCAGCAGTTGGCTGTTGAACAAATATCTTGGATGGACTAACAAAGGAGTAATGCTATCAGTAAATTTGGGAACCGGACTGTCTAGAAGAGTTGGCGAAATAGCAAACTGTTACAGATGTTTGTGTGCTAATCTCAGGAAATCCACTTGAATTGGCCTAATAAATATCCAAAGACTGTTCAGATGGTAGTTCCTAAACAAACACATTTGAGATTAGAATTAAAAAAAAACCATTTTCTTAAGAAATTTAAAAATGTTAAGTGCTTTTCACTACTTATAATGTCCTTTTTATCTGAATAGTATTCAGTAATAGTGAAAAATAGCAATTTCTCCAAAGTAATCTTTTGTTCACTCTTTGAGTAGGTAACGTGAACTGTTGCACACTACACATCACAAGTGAAATGATGTGATGGAATTTTATCAAGAAAAATGCAGAAATATTACATTTTTGCATTCTTTGCATCTTAACAACAAGGTAATGTAATATAAATATTAGAATAAATGTAAGGAGTAATTGATAATCCTGCAATTTTCTTCTTTTCGTTGTTGTCACATTTCCTCAAATTAAATGAGATTTCTTTGCTGTCCAGATGAAACAGAAATGTTATTTTTTAATGTAGCCAGTAAAACAAATAAACTTGATGGTGATCACCCACTTCTTCTTAGCTAGACAGCTGTTTGGTTCTGTAGAGAGAACACACTACATTAATGATGCTGTAGAGCGTTAGTACACTTGGCCCTATAGGAGCCCATTATTTACATAGCTAAATACTGGCAACTGATGTCGCTAGACTGAACCTAAAGGAATGGTTTTGGAGGATTTAAGTGGCGAGACAATCAGGGGTTGGACATTGATGATCACTAGCTGATGGAAATCCCAGAAGCTACAGATTGTTCTGATAAAACTAGAACTCAGGAAGTAAAAGATTATTAGATTGTGTTCAAACAATCATACACTGTTTTTTTGTAAGCTTACTGTAGACATGGTAGGAGACATGCTGAACTAATTACTGGGGACACCCATTTAAATGTTAATCACAGAGAGAGACTAAAATTCAAAAAATAGGAATTATCTTTGATACGTGTAAAAAGTCTACAGGGAAGAGTCGCCACACTCTAACTTCGGTGCTGTAAACATGTTGGCAAATGCCATGGCAATGCCCACACTATGCAGGGGAATGAAGAACACCAAAGCTGTTTAATAGTTGATATACCTTTAAGTTACCAAAAAGCAACAGTTCAAGGTGGTGGAGCCATGAAGCTCCACTTTGCATTCATTCTTCTGAAATATGTTCAGTGATACTTACACAACACCTACCTTTGTTTTTATATAAATCTGCCGATAAAGGTAAAAAAAGGCCTCCCAGCTGTCACAAGGTGATTTTGCAGGAAACAATAGAAAACACAATTATATATTTACTAGATGGAATTATGAAAAAGATGCATGTTTTATGTAACCTACTTTGTTCTACAATAGATGCTTTTATCAATCTTATATTATTTGTTTTAGTAAAAGGGAACACAGTGAATGTTAAAAAAAAATCAGTGTGGGTGGCTACCGGCAGAGCAAGATGGCAGCTTAAAATTTTGCTCAAAACCTGCAATCTACAGTCCTAACAATGGAAAACAAGCTGATGGATATCGAAGATCGGGCGCGCTATAATAATCTGTGGCTACGCGATATTTCGGAAACGGCAACACCGGCTGACCTACAAGCTTACCAAGTGCCTAAGCCCAGACACCTCTTGGACTCTGTACCCCGAGATGTGGTATTATGTGTCCACTACCTTCACATTAAGGAGACCTTGTTGAAACAAAGCAGAACCAAAAAAGACCTACCAGACAAGTTTGCTAACATCAAAGAAACATAGAAACATAGAATGTGACAGCAGATAAGAACCATTCAGCCCATCTAGTCTGCCCAATATATCAAAATACTTTTAACCCCTTAAGGACGGCAGGCGCGCTATGCCATCCTTGGGGACCTGGCTCTAAATGCCGGGGGGCGGCATAGCACATGCCCTTGCGAGGACCTCACAATCACATGCACGGTATAGCCGTCCAAGGCAGTACCAGCAGGGGGAGTGGCTGTAATGACAGTTACTCCCTCTGCTGTCTGAAAAAAAAAATTAACACAGTTTAAATTTAAATTATATATACTTATCATATTTATATATATATATATATATATATATATATATATATATATATGTATTATATATATGATCTAAGTATATTTATATACACATATACATAAATACACATATATACACATATATACACATACATAGTCTAAGTGTATTTTAACATTAATATATATATTAATATCAAAATACACGTAGAATTATATTGATTAAATATATATAATTATAATTATATATATATATATATATATATAAAATATAAAATAAATAAATATGTAAATACGTTAAAAAATAAAATAAAAAATACATAAAAAATAATTAAATGAAATATATATGTGTAAATTTGTTCAAACTGTATTTTAAAATTAATATATATATATTGCTATCAAAATACACGTAGAACGAAATAATATATATATCTATATACATACGTATATACGTATATATATACCTACATATAAATAAAAATAATTTAAAAAAATTATATATACACATATATATACACACGTATATATATATGATAATTCTACGTATATATTTATGTAATAATTTTACACAATTAGGTCATTTTATTAATTACAATTCGTGGGACCTGCCTGACAATCCAGGCCAAAAGTTCAGGCAATTTAATTTGCTAGCACTATATTTAACCCTGTAACTTTCCAAGACACCATAAAACCTATACAAGGGGGGTACTGTTTTACTCGGAAGACTTCGCTAAACACAAATATTAGTGTTTCAAAACAGTAAAATGTATTACAACAATAATATCGTCAGTGAAAATAACAATTTTTTTTACATTTTTCACACAAATACAGGTTTTATGGTGTTTTTAAAAGTTACAGAGTCAAATATACGGCTTGCGTTTCAGTTTTCATTCCTGGGCTACCATACTGTCTCAAAGGCAACGTAACCAATCTGGCGAATTTCAATGTGAAAAAACTGAAAAATTTAACATGCTATATTTGACCCTGTAACTTCCCAAAACACCATAGAACCTGTACATAGGGGGCACTGTTTTACACGTGACACATCGCTGAATACAAATATGTGTATTTTATTGCAGTAAAAGTAAACAGTATTATGACATTCACAGTTAGAATGTCACGTAGAACTAAAATGTTTTTATAAATTCTTATTTTCTCCCATTTTTAAATATTTTATTCATATTAAATTCATACCTAAATATTTGATGTTAAATGAAAGCCCTGTTTCCCCTGAATAAAATGATATATAATAAGTGTGGGTGCACATAACATGAAGGTTTTTGTTTACGTTTTGATCACAACGTGTACATTTGGCTCAGTCCTTAAGGGGTTAATTAGTCCCTTTCCTTATCTTAAGTCTAGGATAGCCTTATGCCTATCCCACGCATGCTTAAACTTACTGTGTTAACCTCTACCATTTCAGCTGGAAGGCTATTGCATGCATCCACTACCCTCTCAGTAAAGTAATACTTCCTGATATGTTTAAACCTTTGCCCCTCTAATTTAAGACTATGTCCTCTTGCTGTGGTAGTTTTTCTTCTTTTAAATATAGTCTCCTCCTTTACTGTGTTGATTCCCTTTATATATTTAAATGCCCCCTCTCTTGTCTTTCCTCCAAGCTATATATGTTAAGATCCTTTAACCTTTCCTGGTAAGGTTTCCTGCAATCCATGAACCAGCCCTTCTCTGAACTCTTTCTAGAGTATTAATATACTTCTGAAGATACGGTCTCCAGTACTGCGTACAATACTCCAAGCAGGGCCGGCCTTAGGCCATTAGGTGCCCTGTGCGAAAAGTCTTCATGGCACTCCCCTCCCCCCACCAAGTTGCCTGTAAACAGTCACACATACAGGCACAAGCAGACAGTCACACACACAGTTACAAGCAGACAGTCAGACACGCTCAGTTACAGGCAGACAGTCACACATGCTCAGTTACAGGCAGACAGTCACAGAGCCAAACACACAGTTAAAGGCAGACAGGCACACAGTCACAGGCAGACAGTCACACACACAGTCACAAGCAGACAGTCACACATACTCCATTACAAGTAGACAGTCAGACACACTCCGTTACAGGCATGCAGACACTCACGCACTATGATAGGCACACACACACTCAGTTAAAGGCAGATAGTCATACATAGAGGCACAGGCACACACAACGTCACAGCTACAGCGACACACACAGGCAGACAGTCACACACAGGCAGACAGTCACACACACACACACAGGTAGACAGTCACATACACACACACAGGCAGACAGTCACACACAGACACAGTCACACACACACACAGGCAGTCAAACAGACAGTCACACACAGGCAGACAGTCACACAGACAGACAGTCAGTCACACACACACGCAGGCAGTCACACACACACAGGCAGTCACACAGACAGACAGTCACACACAGGCAGGCAGTCACACACAAACACACACACACACGCACACACAGGCAAGCAGTCAGACAGTCACACACACAGAGGCAGGCAGTCACACACACACACACACACAGGCAGGCAGACACAAAAACAGGCAAACAGTAACAGGCAGGCAGTCACAGTCACACATACAGGCAGGCCGGCGGTCATAGAGTCACATACACACACACACAGGCAGGCAGACAGACAGTCACACACACACAGACAGGCAGACACATGAACAGGCAAACAGTAGCACACAGGCAGGCAGTCACAGTCACACATACACAGACTTACCTCTTTCCATTATGGCTGCAAGGAGTAGTAGATGTAGTTGGTTGTTAGGGAAGCAGTGGTGCCTTCCTGCTTCCCTCTTCCTGTGCAGCTTCGGGTAGGTGTTACCAGGGGGTTCAGGTATGTATAGGCCCTGCCGCTAATTAAGTCCTGCTCCCGCCACACAGCTCGCACACCCCTAAGGTCCTGAGTCCAAGTGAGGTCTCACCAGTGTTCTGTACAATGGCATGAACACTTCCCTCTTTCTACTGCTAATACCTCTCCCTATACAACCAAGCATTCTGCTAGCATTTCCTGCTGCTCTATTACATTGTCTGCCTACCTTTAAGTCATCAGAAATAATCACCCCTAAATCCCTTTCCTCATATGTTGAGGTTAGGACTCTATCAAATATTCTGTACTCTGGCCTTGGGTTTTTACGTCCAAGATGCATTATCTTGCACTTATCCACATTAAATGTCAGTTGCCACAGCTCTGACCATTTTTTTTAGTTTACCTAGAAAAGTGTTCCCGGATCTATCCGTGGCAACGTTGAAAAGAAGGAAATCATTCCATCCAGTTACCAGCATCCTCAGGCAATATCAGGTGGCATATCGATGGGGATACCCGCTCAAGCTTATCATTTCCCGAAAACTGCACTACAGAACCTGTCCTCACACCCGAAGAAGGAGAGAAGCTGCTTCACAAATGGAAATTATCCCAGCTAAGCTCACAACCACATGGCAGCGCTAAAGTGTCAAGGGAATGAAAGAAAGTATAAGCACCATAAACTCTCACCAGCTACCCTGTAGACCTTACATATAAGCCGAAACCAAGAGCTGGTAATGTATTCATGCACCACATCTATATCACTGATCTGCTGACTTAATTCACACGAACACTGTGTGCAGTGAGTGCAGAGGGAATACCTCCTTGCGTACAAGCAGCAATCTAATAGCATACACATCCCACTTTCCACTATATAACAGAGGTAGTTTCAAGATACCACATATCCCACTTATACCAAACAGGCGAAATACAATATAAAAAAATAAATAAATAAAATAAAAAAATATAAAATAAAAAACAAAACAAACAAATAAACAAATAAATAAATAAACTATAGGAACAGAAGGTCTGATTTGCAAGCCTTGCCTTATACTTCACCTAACAAGTTGTTTTATGTTTGATACCACAAATTTTTATTTTGTTTTAGTGAACTGCTCCATTGATAAGGGATAGACCCTGAAATGTCTATGGGAGTCTGCTTGCGATAGGGGGCCACAAAAATGATCTTGTAGCAGTACCCTCTCTACTTTAGTTCTGCCACTGCCTTGGGGTGGAGGATGTGATTGCATGTCAGGGTGTGAAGGTGGGGGGCGGGAAGGGATAGCAGGTTCCCGGGGTTAGGGGAGAATCTGATGGCATGAGGTAGGAAATTCCTTGAAAAATCCTACAGATAAACGTTGGCAGTGCATGAAAAAGTAGATGCTAAAAGAAGGTAGCTTGCAGAGCGAAGAGAATTAAAAGTGGTGTATTAATTGAATTAGGAGGAAATATAATGAGAAGTGGAATTATTGAGGGCTTTGTAGGTAAATGTTAGCAGTTTGAATTGGTTCCTCACTGGAACATTAAGCCACAATAACAGCGCAGTGGATGGGTATTGGGTGTGGCATGAGATTTACTGGAAATACTGCTCTGAGGGGGGCAATGACAATGGGAGGGCTAGGTCGTCTGATCTTATTCATGCAATCACACAGGATTTGGCAGACTGTCTTCCCATGTTTTCTGGGGTGTCCTTGGTGTGGTGCAAAATTGTTCCTTGTCCTGCATGGTGTCAGTTTGCAGCCTTGGAGTCGGCATGTAGGAAAATCAATTTAGCGGTTTCCTATTTTGTTGAGAGCTTGGGTGGACAGGCGGTTATTGCACAAGGGACAATTCTGATCTGACGAGATGGAATGGTGTTCCCCTGATGCATATTGGGTTAGACATATTTAATTCAGGATGTGTGGAAGGTGAGCTGGTGGTGGTGGTGAGGGGGTGGGGTCAAGGACCACAATGACATGAGTAGCACTGTCGGGAGTTCCTGGCCGGAACTAAAAGGAAAACTTGATTAAGTATCCCGTGCTGGGCTTTGGGAATACAGGCCCTGTAGTTGTTTTATGGTTAGCAGGGTTAGAGTTCAGGGAAGTAAGTTACTTGTCTACCATGGGTAGAACAGCCTTAATTGTTTAATGAACCACCTTATGTTTTGTATATAGAAGTGAGGCATGGTCTTGATGAACAGTGGCAGAGCGTGGACAGGACCACAGAGGCAGTTGCAATAAGCGCAATTCTTAGGGGCTCAAAATTTCTAAAGAAAAATAGGAAAGTAGTAATAATAATAATAAAAAAAATAGTGTGCCCTCCCCCTCACATCGAAACTCTATCAATATTCGAATATTCTACACAGTTTTTCAACATGATGGGGCAAATAATTATTGCTGCGTACATTCTACAGTATTTTTCTTGCTAATTACAGCCATACTGTCCTCATGTAATCATTTTCAGTAAATACATAATGCCTATTAATAGCGTGATTTCCCATTTGAAGATACTGCCAGTATAGACTATATAATGTATACAAACTATACACATTACTTTAGGCGTGAGATGGATGTTAAAAATTATACAACACAATTTTCAGTGTTACACACATCACAGAGACGAGGTGGGTAGGGAAGGACGAGTGAGACTACCTCGGCGTCTGTTAAGCGACTCAGGAGTGATAATATCCACTGGTTAGTGGGTGCAATACTTGCCTTGCCCCGTTTGCTGACAACCCCCGCTACGCCACTGCAGACAAGCAATAAAAAATTATGAAATTGTCAATCTATATGGTGCAAATCAGAAAGGAATTTCCTAATCAAATCCAATTTATTTCTATTTTAAAAAAATCCAAGGTGTGTAGAAGTGAAATTGTGATGAATACTTATGCAATATACTGGAAATATATAGAGATCAGTTATTAGTGCTGAAGCATCAAACCCAGAGCTATGTGCACATAGTACATCCTCTGAGTACATTACGATCTGCTGACTCCTTGCTAATTCAGACATGGTAAGAATATGTCAGGGTACGGAACATTTGTGACACACCCTCGGAATGTTTTGCAAGCTCTGTCTCCTGTAATATGGTTAAAACATGCTTTGTATACATTGGGCATTAATACACAAATCCCAGCACATTGATAGGTAACATCTGGCACGCTAGCTCGCATGGATTGCAAATCTAATCAGGTTTTGGCTGCAGCACCCAAATACAAGAAGTTTGATATTTCCAACATAACACATTCAGAGTATTCTGAAAAATGTTCATCATAAAAATTCATACAACAACTGTCAATAATACACATTTTCTTATTCAACCCAAAAAATCTCTCTATATTTATCTCAATCAGTCAGAAAAGCAATTGCCTAGAGGAGTTTTTGCTATTAATATTTTGCCATTTACTTGTGAGGCCTACAATCCACTGAACTGAGATTGGCAGAGAATTGTCAAGGGAACTCTAAAATGTACAAATATTTCCAATTCAATCATTTTCATCTGAATTTGCAGTTTTTTTAGCTTTTCATCTCTCCACATTTCCCTTTTACACAAATAAAGCATTGCTGAGATGCCAACTTGCAATTTGTCTCATGGTTATAAGGAATCCACTGTGAACAAAAAAATTTAAAATGGAATTTAAACTGGAAATTTTTGCATTAATAATAATTTTTTAAAAATATAACCAAATCTAATATGTTTTCTTAAAGTAACACTAATGCATTATTAATTGGTTCCTCACTGGATGTAGTGTACATGTCCGTAGTAGTTCTATAAGTCCCTCCCCGCCCCCACAGAGTGTGCCATAAAATGAATACAATAAAGATTTTTACCTACCTTATTTTAGCACTCAGACTCCCTCCAGTGATGTTATTGAGGAGCAATGGGCTCCTCCCAGGATTGGGCCAATCCAGTGCCTCTGACGTTGGCCAAGCGCATGCCCATCCAAGCTTCCTCATAGGAAACCATTTCTATTGCTCCAGTGTGACAGTCACTGGGAGTATGTTTAACTCCTCAAGGAACAAAGAATGTGTCCATTAGGTCCATCTAGTCTGCTCAAAGTCTGCACAACAGCCACTTTTTATCTTGAATGGCTATACTGAATTGACAGGGCCCCAGTACCCATGCCATTCCAATTAGTTGAAGTGCCTGAGTGACTTTAATGGACTTTTAACAATTAATTTTGTATGCAATAAATGTGTATTTCCTGTTATGGATTGTCATCCTGTAGAAAGTCACCTGGTAGTTCCTGTTTATTTCATAGCAATAAACAGCTGTTTGCTCTATACTTTGTTTATAAAACTGACTCCCACGTTCATTTGGTCATTTGATCTTAACATGTATAGCTTGGAGGAAAGACAAGACAGGGAGGATATGATAGAAACATTTAAATACATAAAGGGAATCAACACAGTAAAGGAGGAGACTATATTTAAAAGAAGAAAAGCTACCACAGCAAGAGGACATAGTCTTAAATTAGAGGGACAAAGGTTTAAAAACAATATCAGGAAGAACTACTTTACTGAGAGAGTAGTGGATGCGTGGAATAGCCTTCCAGCTGAAGTGGTAGAGGTTAACACAGTGAGGGAGTTTAAGCATGCGTGGGATAGGCATAAGGCTACCCTAGCTATAAGATAAGGCCAGGGACTAATTAAAGTATTTAGAAAATTGGGCAGACTAGATAGGCCGAATGGTTCTTATCTGCCGTAACATTCTATGTTTCTATGGTTCATTCAAAGTCTAGCCAACAATAGATTATTCCGGTAAATTCTGGTGAAAAAGCAACTTCCAATTATTAGATCTATTTTTCAGAATTATCTTAATTTGATTCTCAAATAATATTCAGAAAGCCTTTCTTCTATAATGTTTTCAAGGACACTGACTCCAAAACCAGTCCCCATATACCTAAAATGTTCTGTTTGTATTGAGGCTTAAAATTCCAAGTCCTATACTTGTAGCAATGCAAGCCCTCCTAAAATGTGACCTCTGAGGCATAAGCAGACTCCCTGCCCTAATATTGACCCCACAGCATATAAGAATTCCTACTATGGGGGTAACAAATTGCACACAAAACACCCCTATATGTATTGGTGCTAAAATATTTAAAATAATGAAATTATAAACCTCTTCACATGTGTGAACCTCACCATTAGTGTTACACCAAAACAGAATAGTAAAATTTGGTAAGAGAAGTACTTTTCGTGCACAAAAACCCAAAATAACAACCCTTCATATTACATAGTGCCACTCAATGGTTTCTGTCACCACTCAGGTCTCCTCTGAGTTTTCACATAAAAAGGAGAAAAAACAAACACCATATAGTGCAATATTGTAAATATATAAAATACCTAAAGAATCCCTATTGGACTCCTACTCACATACTAGTAAAAGCAAGAAAAAAATGGAGTAATGCGCAGCTGGTATTTAAAGTGCACACCCAGGTGCTACCCATGGGTGTCCGCAGGATTTTTCCAGGGGGGGAGTATAATTATAATGACATCCATGTTTGGCCCCTTTTTGATAGTGTCATGAAGGGGAGGGGCATAGTCATTATCACATAAAGCCAGGGTAAATAGCGTTTTCTCAACTATGGTGTCAGGAATACATGTATGTATTCCTGACACTATAGTGTTCCTTTAATCAAATTAAAGGAACATTCAACGTTATCTAAATGAAAACGCTATGATGCCAGGAGGCCCCTGGGTGCTCTTTTTCCTTTAAGGGGTTAAACCTCTTTCCAATGATTTAACCCCAAAGACTGCCTCCAGCTCCAGATCTCCAGGTCGCTCAGTGATATTCGGCTTCTGAAACGGAGTGTCAGGAAGTGCAGATTGACGTCAGGCATGGGTGCCACTGATTGGCTAGAGTCAGCTGACGCTCTAAGTCAATCGCTAGTTCACGGTTCATAAGAGTGCCAGCTGACCTCTCTAGCCAATCAGCGACACGCCTACCCAACGGTACTCTTTGCTTCCTGACACTCAGTAATTAAAAGACACATAAAAACTGAGATTTTTTTAACCTGGGAAGATGAGAAGGTCAAAAGTTTCCCTGCCAGGTCCAGATTCCAAAGCCTTATGATGTGGTGTCCAGAATAAAGTGGAGGGATCACTTCACTTGTCCTTCTTGCTCAAATCACTTTTTCTTCTTCTTCATTTGACACAGTCTTCTTATTCTTCTGACACTGTCTTCTCTCCTCCTTGGCTTCTTTTGCACCTTTACATTTCTGCTACTTTCAGCTTCTTTTGTGCCCTTCTGTTCCTTTCTATTTCTGATCCCTTTCTTCTCCTTGCAGACCCATTCTGCTCCTTCTCCTACTTTACCTTTGTGTTCTTTCTGCCCATTCCAGCTCCTTGCTGCCACGTTCTGCTCCTTGCTGTCCTTCCTGCTCATTTCTGTTCTTTCTACTTCCTGATCCTTCTCCTAGTTTACCTTCCTGCTCATTGTTGTCCTTTCTGCTCCTTCTCCTACTTTACCTTTGTGCTCCTTCTGATTCTTTCTGCTCCTTTACCTTCGTGCTACTTCTGTCCCTTTCTGTTAATTTCTATTCCTTTCTGCTCCTTTTCCTACTTTACCTTTGAGCTCCTTCTGCCCCTTCCAACTCCTTTCTACTCCTTTCTGCCCTTTCCAGCTCCTTGCTAGCCCTTTCGGCTCCTTCTTCTACTTTACCTTTGTGCTCCTTCTGATTCTTTCTGCTCGTTTACCTTTGTGCTCCTTCGGTCAATTCCTGCCCCTTCCTTCTCCTTGCAGACCTTTCCTTCTGCTTGCTGACCCTTTCTGCTCCTTGCTGCCCCTTCCTGCTTCTTGCAGACCCTTCTGGCTCCTTGCAGACCCTTCCTGATCCTTGCTGCCCCTTCCTGATCCTTATTGCGCCTTCCTGATCATTTCTATTCCTTTCTGCTCCTTCTCCTACTTTACCTTTGCGCTCCTTCTGCCCCTTCCAGCTCCTTCTTGCCCTTTTCTACTCCATGCTGCCCTCTCAAGCTCCTTGTTGGCCCTTTCTGCTCCTTATTCTACTTTACCTTTGTGCTCCTTCTGATTCTTTCTCCTCCTTTACCTTTGTGCTCCTTTTGTCCCTTCCTGCCACTTGCAGACCCTTCCTTCTTCTTGCAGACCCTTCCTGCTCCTTGCAGACCCTTCTTGCTCATTTCTGTTCCTTTCTGCTCCTTCTCCTTCTTTACTTTTGTGCTCCTTTTGTCCCTTTCTGCTCTTTGCTGCCCTTTCCAGCTCCTTGCTAGACCTTTCTGATCCTTCTCCTACTTTACCTTTGAGCTTCTTCTGACCCTTCCTGCTCATTCTGTTCCTTTCTGCTCCTTCTCCTACTTTACCTTTGTGCTCCTTTTGCCCCTTTCTTCTCCTTGCAGACTCTTCCTGCTCCTTGCAGCCCCTTTCTGCTCTTTGCTGACTTTTTCTGCTCCTTGCTTCCCCTTCCTGCTCCTTGCAGCCCCTTCCTGCTCCTTGTTAACTCTTTCTGCCCCTTGCAGACCCTTATGGCTCCTTCCCCTACTTTACCTTTGCGCTCCTTCCTGCCCTTTTTGCTCCTTCTTCTACTTTACCTTTGTGCTCCTTCTGATTCTTTCTGCTCCTTTACCTTTGTGCTCCTTTTGTCCCTTCCTGCCACTTGCAGACCCTTCCTTCTCCTTGCAGACTCTTCCTGCTCCTTGCTGCCCCTTCCTGCTCCTTGCAGCCCCCTCCTGCTCCTTGCTGACTCTTTCTGCTCCTTGCTTCCCCTTCCTGCTCCTTGCAGCCCCTTCCTGCTCCTTGCTAACTCTTTCTGACCCTTGCAGACCCTTCCTGCTCCTTGTATACCCTTTCTACTCCTTGCTGCCCCTTTCTGCTCATTTCTGCTCCTTCTCCTACTTTACCTTCCTGCTCCTTGCTGACCCTTCCTGTATGCTGCCCCCATACCTCACTTACCTGATCTGTAGGCTGCCCCGCATGCCTCACTTACCTGATCTGTAGGTGGCACCCCCCATGCCTCCCTTACCTGATCTGTTGGCTGCCCCCCCATGACTCACTTACCTGATCTGTATGCCGCCTCACTTATCTGATCTGTAGGCTGCTCCCCCCATCCCTCACTTATCTGATCTGTAGGCTGCCCCCCATGCCTCACATCCCTGTTATGTATGCTGTCTCCCTATCCCTCACGTACCTGATCTGTAGGCTGCCCCCCCATGCCTCACTTACCTAATCTGTAGGCTGCCCTCCCCATGCCGCCCTTACCTAATCTGTAGGCTGCCCCCCCTCATGCCTCACTTCCTGATCTGTAGGCAGCCCCTCACCCCCTCACTTACCTGATCTGTAGGCTGTCCCCCACCCCTCACTTACCTGATCTGTAGGCTGCCCCCCCCATCCCTCACTGACCTGATCTGTAGGCTGTCTCTGCAGTCTGTGAGTTGCTGGCTGCACTCTGTGCTGCTCCCCTGCGGTTTCAGTCAGGAGAGAGAAGCAGGGATAAGATGCAGCTTTCTATCCCTGCCTCTCTCCACACACAGCGCTGTTTATTTTACGCAGTTTATTATCAATCTCTAAAGAAAAATACTGGCACAAACTGAAAAATCCACAGGGGTCAAGTGCCCCCCCATGCGGACGCCCATGGTGCTACCATATTTATTTGAAGGACAAAGTACAAGTTGAAAACGTTTTCGGGCGATTTTCCTTCATCAATGCTAATATCCTAGATAAAGCATGGATACAAATACACATATATACATGAAAAGTGCTCACAATAATTGCAGTGCCACCACCCACATATCAAAAAGGATTAAAAACAGCTATAGAACTATTTCCAGCGACCATCCACCTTACTGAGTGATCCATCCACTTCCTGGTTCATTAGACGTGCGTGATGACGTCAGACGTCGTGTCCTGCTAGGATACAGGTAAACAAAAGATTGCTCTAATGAAAACAATCAGTTTAACCACGTGCGCATTAGACCTCCCCATAGGAAAGCATTATTTAATGATTTCCTATCGGGATTCCGGCGGCGCTGGAGGTCCTCATTCATAGTGTGAGGACGTCCAGCGTCGTTTAGATGATCAAAAGTCATCTAAGAATCCGTAAGTCCCTCTAGTGGCTGTCTGGTAGACAGCCACTAAAGGAGGACTTAACCCTGCAAGGTAATTATTGCAGTTTATAAAAACTGAATAATTAGACTTACAGGGTTAAGGGTGACGGGAGTTGGCACCCAAACCACTCCAATGGGCTGAAGTGGTCTGGGTGCATACAGTGTCCGTTTAAGGCATAGCTATGTAGGAAAAGCCAAGCATCTTTTGTCTGAGGTAATTTCTTTTGCCGCTATTCACAGTAAATATAGTAGCATGTTGTCACTTCCCTATACTATGCAGCATTGCTCTTGACTGCTATATACCAAGCATGCTGCCATTAGTGTAGTCCCCTCAGGGAGTGTCCCTTAGCAGCCTAGTTATAGTCGTTACATCCATCAACATAGTAATATTCCACAATGGTGTTATTTATGAATATCGGAAGCTCTAGGTATTTGTGATAAATACAAATTTAATAAAAAATTTGTTATTAAATTCATGATATACTGTATCTGTCCGGTGGCAATGTTACCATGAATCACATGTCTCCGAGAACCTGGGACCCAGTGCACAGAAGAATCAATTATCCAACCATATGAGTTTTTTTCTTATATGTACAAATATTAAAGACGTAAAAATAGACAGTTTTCCTTTAAACATTCCTTCCTCTGTAGAAATTGTCCATTCCCTAATCTAAATTTGAGGGATCTTTGTGGTTTTATGAAAAGCCTTTCTCTCTCTTTATTGTTTTGTTTGGATTTTCTATTCAAAACATGTTCTACTTTGATTATCTTCCCACTACAAATATACCCTTAAAGTGATACACACTGTCTTTTGCCATCATGCAGCCACTACTTGGCTATTTATGACATTTGTTACATTGTTGCTACTGCGTGATACCTACTTTTATTTGCATCTAATTGTATTGAATTAAAATACTATACAGAAAAAAAAAATATGTTGCTTAAGAAGTTTGCCAAATAGTAATTTCATCCAGTTATGCTCTGCGTGAAGCCCTGGAACTAGTTAATGTTTTTTTTTTTCTCTATTTTTGCAGTGTAGGCAATTTTATTTCTGCTATTTATAAAACTCTTTAATATTCCAGATGTGCTCTTATTTGTTCCAGACTGTATCCCAGAGAGACGCTGCCTGTTCTGGATTTAAAATTGAAAGTAGAATTCATGCTCATGGCCATCATTTACAACTTAGCATGTGTACGCACAGTGTATCTTACAGTATCTTCATGTTCTTGTTGTAAATGAACAAGAAGAATACGATACCAGCAATCATCAAAAGTGACACGAATCATGTCCTCTTATAACTTTTGCCTTCATTCAGAGATGTGAATCTCATGTGGAAGATTATCTGTGTGTTATATTGAGTTCATCCTCTATACTGTATGATAAGTATCACGGGTGCCCATTAACATACTACAAAAAGTAACAAAGCTAGTCTGTGGAAAAACAATCTGGATTAATGCCTAATCAATAATAAAACAGTTCACCATTAATACCTGTACCTCTGGTGGTATACAGGGAGTGCAGAATTATTAGGCAAGTTGTATTTTTGAGGATTAATTTTATTATTGAACAACAACCATGTTCTCAATGAACCCAAAAAACTCATTAATATCAAAGCTGAATATTTTTGGAAGTAGTTTTTAGTTTGTTTTTAGTTTTAGCTATGTTAGGGGGATATCTGTGTGTGCAGGTGACTATTACTGTGCATAATTATTAGGCAACTTAACAAAAAACAAATATATACCCATTTCAATTATTTATTATTACCAGTGAAACCAATATAACATCTCAACATTCACAAATATACATTTCTGACATTCAAAAAACAAAACAAAAACAAATCAGTGACCAATATAGCCACCTTTCTTTGCAAGGACACTCAAAAGCCTGCCATCCATGGATTCTGTCAGTGTTTTGATCTGTTCACCATCAACATTGCGTGCAGCAGCAACCACAGCCTCCCAGACACTGTTCAGAGAGGTGTACTGTTTTCCCTCCTTGTAAATCTCACATTTGATGATGGACCACAGGTTCTCAATGGGGTTCAGATCAGGTGAACAAGGAGGCCATGTCATTAGATTTTCTTCTTTTATACCCTTTCTTGCCAGCCACGCTGTGGAGTACTTGGACGCGTGTGATGGAGCATTGTCCTGCATGAAAAACTTTTTTTTTTTTTGAAGGATGCAGACTTCTTCCTTTACCACTGCTTGAAGAAGGTGTCTTCCAGGAACTGGCAGTAGGACTGGGAGTTGAGCTTGACTCCATCCTCAACCCGAAAAGGCCCCACAAGCTCATCTTTGATGATACCAGCCCAAACCAGTACTCCACCTCCTCCTTGCTGGCGTCTGAGTCGGACTGGAGCTCTCTGCCCTTTACCAATCCAGCCACGGGCCCATCCATCTGGCCCATCAAGACTCACTCTCATTTCATCAGTCCATAAAACCCTAGAAAAATCAGTCTTGAGATATTTCTTGGCCCAGTCTTGACGTTTCAGCTTGTGTGTCTTGTTCAGTGGTGGTCGTCTTTCAGCCTTTCTTACCTTGGCCATGTCTCTGAGTATTGCACACCTTGTGCTTTTGGGCATTCCAGTGATGTTGCAGCTCTGAAATATGGCCAAACTGGTGGCAAGTGGCATCATGGCAGCTGCACGCTTGACTTTTCTCAGTTCATGGGCAGTTATTTTGTGCCTTGGTTTTTCCACACGCTTCTTGCGACCCTGTTGACTATTTTGAATGAAACGCTTGATTGTTCGATGATCACGCTTCAGAAGCTTTGCAATTTTAAGAGTGCTGCATCCCTCTGCAAGAGATCTCACTATTTTTGACTTTTCTGAGCCTGTCAAGTCCTTCTTTTGACCCATTTTGCCAAAGGAAAGGAAGTTGCCTAATAATTATGCACACTTGATATAGGGTGTTGATGTCAATAGACCACACCCCTTCTCATTACAGAGATGCACATCACCTAATATGCTTAATTGGTAGTAGGCTTTCGAGCCTATACAGCTTGGAGTAAGACAACATGCATAAAGAGGATGATGTGGTCAAAATACTCATTTGCCTAATAATTCTGCACTCCCTGTATGCGCGATAAACAATGTTACTTTAATAAGATCTTTAACTTCTGATGATGCACAACTCAAAAGCTAATAAATAGTTACCTGTGGCTTGTATATTATTGCTGACTTTTTTTTTTATTGAGTTAATATTTTGTATTATATCATTACAGCAGCTTTGAATGCTACTATTGTAAAAAAAAGAATAGGAGATTGACCCCCCGTTCCCCCCCAAAAAACTAAAACTGAAAAAGCAAGCAATTAATCAAACAAACAAACCAACCATGAAATTGAAAAGTTCTGAAGCTTAATTCAAGTTGAAGAGGTTTCCTATACATCACTGGCAGCGTGGAAATCATTAAACAGAGGTTGGGGTGAAGGTGTGTATCAGGTACAGCCCATAAGGGGTCCAGCCCAAGTAGGTCCAAAGAACCCACTTTTAGAGGAGCAACAATTCAGACATTAAGAGGACAGTAGATTCAGCCAAGAAATAAGAGTGTCTGTGTCTGTGTGTATGTGTATTCCTGGATGAATAAAGTAGTGTCTGTGTGTACACATATAAGTGTTGCTAAGTAGGCATTATTATTATCGCCATTTATATAGCGCCAACAGATTCCGTATTGTATGTGAGTAATTCATTATATGTGTTGATAATTAGGTGGATTTCTGTGTGATTGGTAAATTAATTATGTATGAGAAATAGTGTATGTATGGTGGCGTTTGGCACGTATGTAGAGTAGGGGTGGGATTTTGTGTTTAAACTAAGGCAGCTTGGTGTGTGCGCATGTGTGTGTACATAACAAATTATACTGTGCAACACATTTAAACAATTTATTATGTGCTACATCACATATATGGAAGCAGACCTGTATGTATTTATCAAAGTTTAATAAATAATAATGTATTCTGTTTTGGTCATATTCTGCTTTGGTCATAGATGTACACTGTACTGTGACTCATTTCCTGAGCAAGTGTGATGCTTTGTGCAGTATGGCTGGAGATTCCCCCTTTCCCTGCGTAGGACATGCTAAAACTGGCTAGCTGGGTGTTTTCCTGGAATCTGATAAGATCACGACTACATTTCACATTGTTGTTGTGTGTCATGGCCTCTGCTAGTACTTTATTTTTACAGAAAGACATGTTTCCATACAGAAGGATTCTCTCCCATATGTAGGAAAATGAATGTGATTTCCTCTATGTTATGTACAGTGACATTAATACAGATATCAGTACTCAAATACAACCTACATTATTCTCGGCTCATCAGCCTTTTCAGCAGTAAACCTTAACAAATAGGCACTGTGGTGAAATCGGCTCTCTTAAAATAGAAACAATATTGGGCCAACCCTATCTGAAACGGAAGGATTGTTTATTTCAACATAGTTTGTTAAAAGAGGAAACATTATAATTTCCAGGCCAGTCACACAATACCACCATCACATACCTCCCAACACTGGTAGGTATGCAATCAGGATGGGAGGGGGCCTGAGGAAGGCATCAGAAATGCTGCTGAAATGCTCTCTGCATGGTCCTATTACCCACCTGACAGCGTGAGCTTGTCTAATGATGTGCTTGTGCTGCCTGGAGACAGTTGGAGAGTTGGTGTTAACACTAGGGAACTAAGGCAGGACGACAGGACCTTAAAGTCAGGACTGTCCTGCCAAAAGCGGGAGTGTTGGGAAGTATGACACCATGTTATATTCACACCTAGAAATCACAGATGTAAGTTGCTGTGACTGGCATTTTCTGTTTGTAGCTATCAAAATTTGAACTACAATAATTAGTATATGTTATCTTTGTTAAAATAGCATGTTAATATTCATTAGATTGCATAGGTTGGATAATATGCAATTTCAATTTGGAAAATGTATGTTCATTAAAATATAATTTGTACTTGCACGTTACAATTACGCTTATTTATATAGCGCCGACATATTCCCCAGCACTGTACAATAGATAAATGAAAATAATGTATAAACTGATCTCGTGTTGGGGAGCTTGCAGGGGCATAACCCAAAGAGCATTGGGGAATAATAACTAATTCCAAAGTACCCCTACTAAAAGAGGAAAAATGGAAATGAGCAAGTTCCTAAAAAAATGAATAGAAAAGTTTATTCAAAATTGGACAAAAAACATATTGAAATAAGAAGTAATCAAGGACTCAAATAGTCAGTAAAAAGTAATAATAAACCCATCACCCAACAGAAGAAAATATATACATATGGAGTCTCCTAATTAGATCTCATGCTATGGAGTGAATATAGGCAGGGCCTCCATCAGTGGCCCAGTCAACGTTGTGGCCGCGACCGGGCCCCTTTAAAAAAAAAAAAAAGCCACAAGTGCTGCTGGGATGAAGTGGTCACTTCCTCCCAGCCCACTCCGCACGGGAGGAGCGCGCGCGCCAGTGAAGAGGGAGAGCCAGGCAGTGAAGAGGGAGCCCCACCGACTCCCATTATCCCCAGCCACCCTCCTGCAAAGAAAAGGTAAGAGACAGGAGGGTGGCTGGAAAATGAGCTGTGTGTGTCTGTATGCATGTCTGTCTGTATGTGTCTATCTGTCTGCATGCATGTATGTCTATGTATGTATGTCTGTCTGTGTATGTATGTCTGTCTGTATGCATGCATGTCTGTGTGTGTCTGTATGTATGTCTGTGTGTATGTATGTATGTGTATGTCTGTATGTCTGTCTGTAGGCATGCATGTATGTCTATGTATGTATGTATGCCTGTCTGTGTATGTATGTCTGTCTCTGTATGTATATCTGTCTGTCTGTCTGTATGTCTGTCTGTATGCATGTATGTCTATGGATGTACGTATGTCTGTCTATATGTATGTCTATGTATATATGTATGTCTGTATGTCATTATATATGTGTGTCTGTATGTCAGTATGTATGTCTGCCTGTATGTATGTATGTATGTGTATGTCTGTATGTCTGTCTGTAGGCATGCATGTATGTCTATGTATGTATGTATGTATGTATGTATGTCTGTCTGTGTATGTATGTCTGTCTCTGTATGTATATCTGTCTGTCTGTATGTATGTCTGTCTGTATGCATGCATGTCTGTGTGTGTCTGTATGTATGTCTGTGTGTATGTATGTATGTGTATGTCTGTATGTATGTCTGTATGCATGCATGTATGTCTATGGATGTATGTATGTCTATATGCATGTATGTCTGTCTGTATGTATGTCTATGTATGTATATATATATGTCTGTATGTCATTATATATGTATGTCGGTATGAATGTATGCCTGCATATCATTATGAACGTATGTCTGTGTGTATGGATGTCTGTATGCATGTATGTCTGTCAGTATGTCTGTATATATGCATGTATGTCAGTCTGAATGTATGTATGTATGTATGTCTGTATGTGAATGTATGTCTGTTTATGTCTGTATGCCATTATGAATGTATGTCTGTTTATGTCTGTATGCCATTATGAATGTATGTGTGTATGGATGACAGTGTCTGTATGTCTGTCAGTATGTCTGTGTGTGTGTATGTATGTATGTATGTCGGTGTCTGTATGTATGTATGTATGTGTCTTTATGTCCTCATGCATGTGTGTCTGTATGTATGTTAGTATGTGTCTGTCTGTCACTATGTATGCCTGTGTGTATGTCTCAGTATGTATGCCTGTATGCGTGTATGTCTGTTTCAGTATGTGTGTCTGTTAGTATGTATCGCTGTCTTTTTGTATCAGTGTGTGTGTTTGTGTCTGTGTGTGTATTCCTGTGGGTGGTATTTGGAGGCGCACCCAGTGGGCGGTATTTGGAGGCGGGCCCCAGGGGGCCCAGACCCTGAGCTGAGTTAGGGGCCCCAAAATTTCTGGTGGCGGCCCTGAATATAGGCAGGACATATGTTTAAAATACAAAGAAAATGGCCTGGCAATGTAGACCCCAATTAATCCTTAGAAAAATAATGTCCTCACTATATTGTACAACTCTAATGCATTTGAAAGATTTTGGCCTAATAAATATGCAAATCACCAGCACTGTGTGTCACTGTCAACGCCAAAAAGCCATTCAATAAGGGGATAGGTTAGTCTAAAAAGGGGGCCAGGCTGACTGACAACCATGGACAACCTCACTCAGAAACACATGACCAGGATGCTTGTAAAGGTCTCTGAGCACAGGTTGACAACCCTATATGCACTTAGCAGAGTGTGAGTGTGCTTGCGATGCGTTCGTGATGAGTTCTGATTGAGGGCATTTCCTTGTGTCACCAGAATAATACATATTGACTGGCGGGATACAATTCCAAATTCAGGACAGTTTTGAGGTTGCCAGGTTTTATGTGATGCTAGACACCCTTAAATTGAGGCCTACATATTGTCCTGACTTCTAGAGTTAACACTGCGTAAAAGCTTTTAGTTGTTTTAATCAGAAGTTTAAAAAATAATTTCTGTTTTACAAATACATGTATCTATAAGTTCATGGTGTCATACAGGGCATGATCTGATTGGGTATGGGGTTGAGTACATTAGGCAAAGTGATCAAAGCCCAGCAAGCCAGTAGATAAAAGTCCAGTGTCCCACCTAGTGCTGTATTGAGCCCAAGGCAAACTAGGCATTTGCCTTGGGTGGCACAATCCAGGGGGCGGCAAAAAAGGCAGTTCCAAAATGCCGGCTCAGACGTCCCCGGTGTTTCCCACGGTGCTCTCTCCTGTTATAGGGGGGTCCAAGACACAGCTTCCTCGCCGCCTAAGATGTGAAAACAGCCGCCCACCTCACAGCGGCCCCACTGGACCCCAACAACAGATCCACACCAGCTCTCCCAAAGGTAGGGAGGCTGGGTGTAAAAATTCTAATAATAATAATATTAACAATTTGTGAGTGTGTGTGATAGAATGTGAATGTGTGTTTGTGAGTGTGTGTGTGTGTGTTTGTGAGTGTATGTGTGTCTTTGATGAGGTTTGCTTTCTTTTTGTTGCTCGCCGACTGACCCAGAGCTTCAAGCAAATATTTCAGCGTAGTTCTCCTTAACTTCTCATACTGCTGGGCCATTCACCAGTCCTCCTTGCTTGGGAGTTCCATTCAATCCCGTTGCTTGCCACCAGTTGTTAAGAACTCTGGTATGTCAGATACCCGTTCGCTTCTGGTTCCTCCCGAACTGCTAAAAGCTGAAGGATTATAGCTTGCAGTTCGGGTGTTGATTCAAACGTTCTCCAGAAGAAAATTCACTATCAAGTAAATTCTCCCAGCAATCAGACGCATACCGAAACATCAGCCTAAACTAGATGAACGGTACAAGAGGAATTAATTTATTCAGGCCAACTGGCCGGTTTATATGCAAGTTCCCATGCAAGGAATTTACTGTAACATATTCCAGGGGCATTCCCCACTGGACCTGAGAGGGGACTATGACAAAATACACATTGTAACTACATTGCCTCTCAAGTCCAGAATACTCCCACACAAAACATGATAATCCCTCCCCTGTGCCTGTGAGATAATTGAGTCAGGAACTGTACTAAACCCAATTATCTCCGGGCACAAAAAAACATACATTTTAATAACACCCCAAAAATACCCATCATACAACCGTCACATCCCCTGATAGCCCCAATCTGGGGGACCAACATATCCAAAAATCACCCAGATAGGTTCAGGGGTTCGGGATTTCCATGGAAGTCATATTTTGACCAACCGCACACAAAGTCTTGTGCCCAAAACAGTTCCACAGTTTCAGAGGTAGTGGTCGGGCTATTTCGGGGAGTTCTAAAACCGAACAAAACCTGGCTCATGGGTAGCCTTTGTTCCCCTAGTTCGTGGGAACAAACCTAGCAAATAGTGCTCTCCTAGCTGATCGGTAAAAAGAAGCAGGCATTCGCGAAGTTGACTGGCTTTTGGGAAGTCGAGTGTACAATTTTAGTTCCAGACACTCGACGAACAAGTCCCGCTGCCTCTTTTCGTGCAACAAGATGGCCGCCATTTTCTCCAGCAAATACGAACGACGGCCACACAGAGAGAGCACTTAATCTGCAGTTCCCTTTGTAGTTAATGAGCCAGGGGGTGGTTGGTGTTCGGTAGTTTTATCTACCGAATGAGAAAAATCAAAGTTAACAAACAAAACAGGGTAGTTTCTTCACAGTGAGACTGGTACATAAGTGCACATATAGACAATCCCGATTTCAAGGTCCTGTCCTGCCGAACTGACTGTCCCTAGAAGTGCTCCCTTTTTAATCTGTCTTTGGTGGGCTGACAAGTGATACTCTTTTTGCCACCAAACACCCGAGTTACGGACATAGTTTTCTAACATTTACTTTTATATATTTGATATATTTTCAAAAGGAAAAAAGTTGTGGTAGTAATTTTAGAAGCCTTGAAACAAAATAAAATGATTGCCATATTTGTCAAGGCAAACTAAGTGATTTGTTTGGGGGACAAATTGCAAAATGCTGAAAGAAATATTGATTTCCATGGCGATTGCAAGTTGTTTGCAACTTAGAATAGCACTTTTTATACATTAAACAAGTCTTTTGTATTTAAATATTTAAATGTTTTTTCATTGTCATTTTGTACATTTTAGTTTTTTGTTCAATAAAATAATCCATCAATACAAGCAATTTGTTGTGTAGTATTACATATAGTATAATTTTACAAAGAAGTAGTCTTGTCTGCGCAGTTACATCAGTGCCCTTTCATTTCTCATGGGATTCTCAGAGCAAAGTTTAGAAGCATGTCTGATGTATTCAGCTGCTAAGAGAAGAGTCAGGTTTTACAGCTATTTCACTAGACCATAATAAAGTTTCTACCAGGTGCAAACACTTAAAGAGGCACTCCAAACCAAAAAGCACTTCAGACTTTATGAAGACTGTGTCCTCTGGTTTAATTTTACACTCCTATAAATTGGCCTTAGCACACCCCTCTAGCTGTCATTAGACAACTGTCCCTGTTAGTTCCTGGTTGTTTTGCTCAGTGGAGCTAAGCTCAAGAGGCAGCAGTTGTCCAGAGTACCTGCCTTGCAAAGACCTCATTGAGCTGCATTGGGAAGTTTGTGATTGGACAACAAAGTCCAACAAAGGGCTATGAAATTGCCAGAATAAGTGTGAGAAAATGTCTTATCACTCTTTGTTTTCTAATGGAAAGCAGAGAGATATTTAATACACTGGACAAAATATAATTGACATGCTAGCAATGAGAACTCCGACCAATTAGGGGACACTCCACTGCCCAAAGGAAAAAAAAAATGAAATAAATAAATCACTGTTTAGTAGATATACCCCAATTAAAACATGCATGATTTTAATTACGCATTTTTCATTAGTTGTATATCAGCTTGCAAAAGCTACAGATATTTTATCTGAAGCCTTTGCAAGCCGTCCCCTTTTTCCCCATTTCAGACTTACTGTGGCTGTCCAACTTCCCAAGGCAGGTCATGAAAAGTCTTTGCAAGGCAGGGGCACCGAGCAACTACCTGCCTCTAGTTTAGCTCCACTGAACTAAACACCCAGGAAGTAACTGGTTGTCTGATTGACAGCCAGGTTCAATTTCTATTGAACCTTGCACTTTTTGTAATATGAATAAAAGAGGACACAGTCTTCACCCATAAAACAATTCAGCAAACTAATGTGGGGGTCTGAAGGGCCTTTAAATACCATGTGAAGAGTGCTTACATCATAGGGTGCAAGATTTAACTTACAAGAGCTAAAATTATCTCAACTAAAGGTGTTTTGTAGAATTGTATTTTTGATGTCTTCAGGGATTGGCCCTCCTCCCTTTCTGGAGCATCTTGCAGGAAGTATTCCCCCTTTTTTAGAGTGTGCCTTTTACTCTTGTTTTTTTGCAAACAACTTTCACAACTGAAGACTGAGTCTAAGGCTATGTTCTGAAAGCCACAGAAACACTGCTCTAATAAACTATCAAATGAAAAAATTTAATTTTTCCATTCACCCATTTCCCATGCATAGGTGAACTCAATGTGACTCAATACATAACAAGAAGTGAAATTTTATTTCTGCATGTTTTATGTTTTATAACACTAATCTTACTGGGTTTAAAATGTATATTATTTATTACTTTTGTTTATTTCTTACTCAGCATAGCAGTAATGCTATTTAAACTGTGAATAGTTCCTTAAAGGAGCACTATAGGGTCAGGAACACAAACATGTATTCCTGACCCTATAGGGTTAAAACCACCATCTAGCCACACTGATCCCCTCATGCGTCACTAAATATTGTAAAATTTTACTTGTATTCAAGTCTGGAGCTGCTTGCTTTGTCTCTGTTTCCTTTAGATCAGTCCACTGCCTGCTGACATCAGCAGAAGTGGAAGCCTGACCCAATCACAATGCTTCCCCATAGGATTGGCTGAGACTGACAAAGAGGCAGATCAGGGGCAGAGCCAGCATGATTCAAACACAGCCCTGGCCAATCAGCATCTCCTCATAGAGATGAATTGAATCAATGAATCTCTATGAGGAAAGTTCAGTGTCTGCATGCAGAGGGTGGAGACACTGAATGTTTGGATGCATTTTAGGCAGCCATGACCCATGAAGGATTTCTAACAGCTATCTGAGGAGTGGCCAGTGAAGTTATCACTAGGCTGTAATGTAAACTGAAAATACAGTGTTTACAGCAAAAAGTCTAAAGGTAATGATTCTACTCAAATACAAATACAATAAGCTGTAGTTGTTCTGGTGACTATAGTGTCCCTTTAGAATTTAATGTGTATAAAATGGAAAGGTATCAAATAACTATAATAACCCATAATACGGTAACGTGTGAATAACATGGAATCATATTTAACAACCTGCAGTGAATGAATCCAATAAGTGAATGTAAAAGGTGAGGTCAGGAACCATATGTAACTATTGTTAGCATACGGCTACAGATGGAAGAAATTAGTCACTAGACAAGGAAGTCAAAAGAGAATTTGTAGCGGTGAGAGGGGTAAGCTTAGAGTCAGCAAAGGACAATTTCCCTGACACCAGAATAAAAGAAGGATTGAAAGTTAAAGGGACACTCCAGGCACCCAGACCACTTCTGCCCATTGGAGTGGTCTGGGTGCCAATTCCCACTACTCTTTACCCTGAAAGTGTAATTATTGCAGTTTTTTTATAGAGAGGGAACTTCCGCGCATGCACATTAGGTTTCCTAAGCTGGCGGGCGCGATCAGTCTCGCCCACCGGCTGACGTAATCACTGGGAGGAGCGGCGGCGAGCAGAAACCACCGCCGAGGGACATCGGCGGGGCCTCAGGTAAGTGACCCCCCCTACACCCCCCTCCAGGTGAATTTAAAAAAAATCAGATTTACTTACCTTTCTTCCCATGGTGCGTTAGTCTTGCCGTGATCATTCCTTCTCCCTGGCCGAGATCATCAGTCTTGATGTTTTCAGCCAATCCAATGCTTCCTTACAGCGAAGCATTGGGAGGCTATTGCATATGTACAGCAAATCATAAAATCATCTCTTCATAAAAATTTATTGAAGGAATGCATTTCTATGGGTAGTGTTTAATCTTTGCAGGATCAAACCCAGGAATTTTTGCAGGAACAGTCTCAGAACCACTACATTAAGCTGTAGTGGTTCTGGTGCCTATAGAGTTCCTTTAACACTATCTGGAGGGGCAGTGCCGGCGGACTCCAAACATGATAACCAATTCAATTACATAAAATGCTTAAAGTGCCCTTTAATGACACAATTACCCTATCATCACACCGTGTGACAGAAAATCCCTGTATGTATTGGTATGTTAAGTAGTATATCATCCTTCTGCCATGCGTACTATCAACATTACTCTTGGAAAAATTAAGCTTAACCAACTGTATTATGCCAGTGTAAATTGCAATGTTCAATAATACAGTAATTTTAATGTATTAAGAAAGAATGGAAAGAATGTATGGTTTTACTTTGCATAAACACCATCCATTGCAAGATGACTGTGTGGTATATATCCATGTGTAGGTAGTGATATTGTAAGATGAAGTAATACTTTGTAGCAAAATTCGAATTGTAATCCATGAAAACCATCAGAATAATTCCCCCAAATCTCTCCAAATAAATTCTTCTACACTGTACACGTGATGGGTGGGTCAATTTATGAAGTTATTTTATTTAACATTAAAACGAGTTCCCACACAGGATTTCAACTTCCCAGCCCCATTCCCTACTAAAATCTGCAAATACTCAGTCTTATTTAAAGTCTGGGATCCTTTTGAATGAAGTTTTCATGGTGATTTTTTTATGGAGGATTGATTACAGAAAATAAGGGCACTGTTTATTTGTCATCCTTGTAGTGAAAGCAAATTATTGTCCTCTCATCCCATAGTTAGGTCACACAAACATCTTTGCTTATTATTGAATACATCTCTGGTTCCTAGGACAGCAGACTAATCAGGTGGGCTGAGTCCTCCAGCAGCAGAAATTAAACAAATCCCTGAATCTTCAGGGGGAACTGGAGTATGGAATCCACAGCTATCGACACATCCCCTTTGCTGATTCATTGATCTGAACTGTTTAAATAAAGGGAGGGGAAAGAACCCTCCTCAGTTTAGCAGCAACTGGACACATAAGCACTTCAGCATCTCTCTGGGACTGTATCAGACAATAGGGGTAGGTGACTTCTGGATTTATTTTCAATAACTCTGTTCATGTTCAAATTAATTTTAACACTTCAAATTCATTTTACTGGAAAATAGTCCTCCATAGCAGTGTTACAAAAATAATTATAGTTGGATTCATTACAGTTACCTTTTTTAAACATTTATTTGTTTTACCTTAGAAAGTTTGAAAAGTGAGATAACTTGCTTACATCGTTCAACAGAGAGAGAAAGCTGTTGCATTTATTTTTATTATTTTATTTGCTCTTTCTTGGCTACTTGTTTGTTTTTGTGTCCTTTATGTACTGTCTTGTTATCTGTCGTTTATCATTCCCACCTTTTGCATTTTATTATTTCCCTTTCTCTCTCATCCTCCTTAATCCCATTTATATACATATTGTCTTGTATAAAGCAGGCAGTACACAGGTAACCAGATAGGAGGCTGTCATGTAAAACGTCTTTTTAATATTTCTGCTCTCTCTACCTCTCCTTAAATCAAAATTGTTGGTTGAATTTACTAGTATGTCTTGTTAACCCCTTGTACAGCACTGCAGAATATGTTTAAAATAATAACTATAGCCCACCTTTTCGGCAGAGCTGTGTAATGGGTTCTGCCTTTTATTCTATCTGTCTCATACCTTCTCTTTCATAAACAGTGGGCTACCAGGCAGGGAACATTACCCCATAACATTCTACCAGGGCTGCCAGCCAGGGAACATTATCCCATAATATTCTATCAGGGCTACCAGTCAGGTAACATTACCCCATTACCCCACAACATTGTATGAGGTATATCAGTCAGGAGACATTACCCCATAACATTCTATGAGGGATGCCAGTCACTGAACATTACCCCATAACATTCTATGGGGGTTGCCAGTCAGGGAACATTACCCAACAACATTGTATGGGGTATATCAGTCAGTGAACATTACCCCATAACATTCTATGAGGGTTATCAATCAGGGAACATTACCTCATTACCCCATAACAGTCAGAGAACAGAGGGTTATCAGTCAGTGAACATTACCCCATAACATCTTCAGTGTCCTGACTTCTACAATAATCTAAACATCATTGTGTAATGAAGCACAAATTTATCTCTGTATTTAATTATTTCTCTTTATCCTTGTTATTTCTTTTCATTTACCTGTGTAATACACCATGTATACTTCTCTTTTATTCTTCTTTCTCATTCTGCTTTCTTCTTGTTATATATAGCACACATGTATCAGCATACCGGTAACCAGATTACGCCATATTCAAGCTTCAAGGAACACCTGAACATGAGTGTATATAATATTATTGTTCTCTTCATCTCTTCAGCCTGTGTCGTTGTTAATGTTGGCAATATGTTCTATGTATTATTAGATCAGTAAAGTTTAACATTTCTTCAGACACAAATAACAGAGAAATGTAACAATGCTACTTAAGGCCAAAAAATTCCTCTGGAATCCTGTTACTGAACTATTCAAAAGAGGACAATAATGAACTCTACAGCTGTCCTGTCACACACTCACTTCAATGCCTCATACAAATAGTTTACAAGCCAAGCAAAGTCCTTCGTCCAAAACATTTGGTTTAAGAGCGGAGATTACAAATGAATTAAAAATATCTTTGTTGGCTTATTCCACTTAAAATGATTTTGTATTTGGAAAGCATTGAAATCCCTTGGAAAACACAATATTAGGCACACATGAAAATGTTTAAGACCGGAAATCCTTCTACAAGTAACTGTCTTCAGTAACTCTAATATAGAACAGTGTACAACATGAGTGTACATCAAATGTACGTACAATGAGATACAGTACACTGTGTAATGAGAGGGGGCGGGGCTGTGACCATTGTATTATACAATCACTTTACAAAAAGGCTGGGACATGCACAATATAATAATGCCCTTTTGATAAGAGGGATGTGTGACATTTTACTAATTGTAGCTCTTTCATTAACGTTTTTATTTTGATGTGAATTTACACACAGTTCTAAATTCACTCAATATTTATTACATTATATGCCACTATGGGGTAAGAAATATCCTCTATCATTAATGCACCAACTAGAAAGGATGCTTGTCTGGACCTGGTTATAACAATAACATGTTGATCTTTTGGCAAAACATTCAAGTAGAGGAGCAGTTGGGAAATAGTGATCACAAAATTGTGTTTTTTGAAATAAACTCAAAAATGCAAATGCACATGGGGTATACTAAAACATATGATTTTAAAAAGGTCAATTTCAATACGATAAGGGCAGCTTTACAATATATTTGCAGGAATAACCTCTTTAGTGATAAAAACACAGAGGATAAATGGAATATCTTCAAACAAATATCAGAAAGGTACATTTCTCAGTATATATCATTGGGTAATACCTAAATGAGAAACAAATGAAAACCAATGTGGCTTAGTGGGAAGGTAAACCAAGAAACTAAGCATAAGAAAATGGCAAATCAGATGCATCCTATATAAGATATAAGGAAGCCAATAAGGCATGCAAAAAAACGATTAAATGGGTTAAACTAGAAAATGAGAAAGTGATAGCCAAAAGAGAGCAAAACCACCCGCCCAAACATTTTGTTAAATACATAAAGTCTAATAAAAACAAAAAATGAAAGTGTACATACACTGAAAACCGAGATTGGTGTGTTAGTTAATAAGGACCAAGAAAAGGCAGAAATTTTAAATAACCCAGTATATGCTAAGGAGGAAGCTACGGCAAGAGATATGCAAATGATTGCTGCAAAAAAAGTTGCAGAAAAATATTGACTGGATGACTCATGACAAGGTGCTGCAGCAACTAAAGAAAGTTAATGTAAAGAAAGCTTTGGGGCCTGACAGTATTCACCCCTGAGTACTTTAGGAGCTAAGTGTGGAAATAAGTGAAGCTCTGTTTTTAATCTTCCAGGATTCTTTTCTTTCAGGAATTGTACCTGAGGATTGGAGGAAGGCAGGTTTTTTTGCTACATTAAAAGGGTTTCAAACCTTTGCCTGGAAGTCATAGACCTGTGAGCTTTACTTCTGTGGCTGGGGAAGTACTTGAATGATTATTAAGGGATAATACTCAGGAATTAATTGTGAAGAACATTGTTATTAGCAATAAACAGTATGGTTTTATGAAAGGTAGGTCATTCATACTAACTTAATTGCATTCTACGAAGAAGTAAGTAGAAGTATAGATCAGGGTGTCGCAATGGATTTGACCTACTTGGATTTTGCAAAGGCATTTGATGTGGTTCCACACAATAGGCTATTGTTCAAACTAAATGAAACTGGTCTAGATGAAAATTCTTGTTCTTGGCCTAAATATAGAGTACAGAGAGTGGTCATTAATAGTAAATTTTCAAACTGGACAAAAGTGGTAAGTGGTGTCCCTCAGGGTTCTGGTGTTTGCAGATGACACAAAACTCTGCAAAGTAATAAAATGTGAGCAGGATATTACTTTTATGCAGAGGGATTTAGATAGATTGAGGAGCTGGGCACTCAAATGGCAGATAAAATTCAATGTAGGTAAAGATGTTTTTTTTCTTTCTTTTGGATCAACAGCAAAAACAGATGTGAGGAAGGCTGACATTGAAGGACACATGTCTCTTTTCAGCCAATGTAACTATGTAATATATAACAAAAATTAAAAAAAAAAATACAAATAAAAAAAGAAAAGTGCCCCAGAATTCCTCTTGATAGCTAACTCTGTATTGGAGTTCCATTGATTGCCAGGGTTATTGCTCTTTGTAGGTAACTCCATAGTAGCATTTCATTGGTTTCCACAGTGATTGCTGCAGGTTTGGACATTTTACAGATAAGTCTATATTGAGCAATGCAATTCTTCTCACAAGTGGCAATGGAAAAGTTAACATGTTCTTCCATATAAGCACTATAACCACTGCATGGTATTGTAGTTGTTATGGTGAGTTTAGGCCAAGAATGCTGCCTCAGTTTTACTGGGTCTTATGGCTCTAAACATATGATCAATGTGCAAGATCCTTTTGGAACCTCATCCCCGACTGAGTAGATTGCTAATTTGGAATTTCCACAATAGCAACATCAGTTTCAGCTATTTTTGGATTGTTTTCACTGGCACTTTCAGACTATCACTCACAGCAGCCTACTAGTACCATAACCACTACAACTACATGAAGTACTTATGGTGCTTAGACTGCTCCTTCAATAACTTGATGTCAGGGTGGTCTTAGATCATGTAACATGCCAGACAGGAAGCTCATCTGTTGTTAACTTCACCATACTCTTTGTTTAATTCAGTAGTTTTCTATCTTCAGAGTTCCAAATTATAGCTATGGCCATTTTTTGATTTGCAAAACTAGCTCAGAGAACATTTAATCACTGCTATATAACATATAACACAATACATCGCAGAAAGGATGTTTACTAGACACTTCCCAGTGTTATGGGGATTTCCTCCGCTGTGGGGAAGGCAATGCCGCTACATAAAACATAAACAGTTTGCTACTCAGTTGCTTGGCGCATGAAAAATGTAATAGGACCATTTCAACCAGTGAAGTCTTTCCAGGAGTTAAGAACCAAGGAATTGACTCACCAGTAAATATATACAAATGAAAAACTTTATGTTAAATCTATGTAGAACAACTTAAAATAAACTGGTCATTGGCTCTGCAACTGTGGTGCATCTTACAGATGCGAAAGAGCCTTGTTTTAGCACTCATGAAAATTAGACAACTCTCTTTCTGTAACTGTTTACTTAAAGATACTGAAAATCTGTTCCATTTGGGCAGCAAAGTAGGTTTGGCAATCCAATGATGCCATGCTTGTCACATGACCTGCAAAGCATGTCTGATGTTCCCAATAAATGACCATTGCATTGTTAAAGACTATTAAAACAACAAAAAAATAAAGATATACCAAAGATAACTAGCCCATCCCTAAACTCTACAGCAGTGGTAGTCAACCTTTTTCCACTTACCGCCCACTAATGCATCTTTCTTGATGGAAAAATTTCCTTACCGCCCACCAGTTTTCGCGCAAGCGCGGAATATTTTTTAGAAAGGAGGGTGTTTTAAAAAATACATAAATGAACGTACATTTATCTTTTTATTTCTACTTTATGCATGTTTATAATGTTTTTAACTTTATAAAGTTTAATGAGGAAGCAATAAAGTAAATTGAACTTACCTTTACTAGTGATTAATGAGATCCTTGAGGTTGATGCTGCGAGACTAAATATTTGATATCTGGTTCGATTTTCATAAGGAACAAACGAAGGTCTCCTCTTTCAGTGATAATCGGAAGACTTCTTTGTTTGCTCATAAAATGATTTCTCATCTGTGCGTCAGCTCCCCTCCTCTCCCTCCTCAATTCCCCTTCCCACCTTTTTCCCCTTTTTTCTATTTTTTAACCTTCCTTATAGCAATGCCCAGTAGGAAGGCTGAGCTAGGTAGCCCACTTACTATTATTAGTCAACAACAATTCTCTCCTTTTCCTTTTCTTTCCTTCTCCTTTTTTACAAGTACTCTACTCCTTCTTTCCTCTATACTAGAAGTACTCTACTCCTTCTTTCCCCTATACTAGAAGTACTCTACTCCTTCTTTCCCCTATACTAGAAGTACTCTACTCCTTCTTTCTCCTATTCTACAAGTACTCTGCACCTTCTTTCTTCTATTCTACAAGTACTCTGCTCACAGGCAAACACATACACACACACACACACACTCACATTGAAACACATACACACAAATATACACATACTCACACATGCACTTACAGACACTCACACATGCACAGACAGACCCACAGACACACACACACTGACACACACACATACACTTACAGACAGACACATACACTTACAGACAGACACATACACTTACAGACAGACACATACACTTACAGACAGACACACACATACACTTACAGACACAGACACACACATACACTTACAGACACAGACACACACATACACTTACAGACACAGACACACACATACACTTACAGACACACACACATACACTTACAGACACACACACATACACTTACAGACACACACACATACACTTAGAGACAAACACATGTACACACAAATTATTAATATTAAATATCCACCCAGCCTCCCTACCTGGAGAGCTGGTGTGGATCTGTCCCTGGGGTCCAGTGGGGCTTCACTTAGGCGGGCGGCTAATCAGACGCAGCGAGGGAGCTCTAACCTCTCTGCTCTGCTCCCTCGCGGACTGTCTACGGATGCCGGGAGCCGGAATATGACATCATATTCCGGCTCCCGCGGCATCAGCAAACATCGCGCGAGGGAGCAGAGCAGAGAGGTTAGAGCTCCCTCGCCGCGACTGATTAGAACGCTGCCATGCCGGGGGGTCCAGAAGGTGGCCTGGCAGGAGGGAGCGCTTCCTCCTGCCGGTCACTGAAGACTTGCGCATGCAGAGCCGCTCGCGCCCGCCCAAAAGGAGAAATCCTCTTAAAAAGAGGATTTAGCCTCAGAAATCCCTACCGCCCACCTGGAATCCTAAAACGCCCACTAGTGGGCGGTAGGGACCAGGTTGACGACCCATGCTCTACAGGAAGAGGACCATGGATTCATTTTATATGAATTCATGATACTTGTTGGCAATGTAAGTGTTTTTTTTGGAATCCTGTGTGTCTTAAGACAGCTTCCCATACTTTGTGTAATCGTTCTATTTTGGACATGAGACATTCTTTATATACAGTTGCGTGCACACACACCATATGTATGTGTAATTCACTTTCTATAAATGTTGACTTTTATAGTTTTATAGTTGTTTTCATGATTAACGGAGGAGCCTGTCTCTTGTGGTTATTCCTTAAAGTGAGAATTCAAAGTGATTTTCAAATTTAATTCCAAAATAGTCAAATTGCAGAAATTCTCTGTCAGTTATCTTTCCAGTTCCGTTACTTTTGTCTTAAATGTAAAAATAATTTTGAATTCTCACTTTAGGAAATAACCCTAAAAAAATAACCCTGTCTGTCTGTAATTTTAGGGGCTTATAAACTTACCAGATACCTCCACATTTCACTCTATCCACATAATTCATTTAAAATGAGCTATCTCCACATCAACTGCTGCTGTTATATAGTCTCCATTTATTAGGGCTAGGCGATTTTAATGTCACAAAGTCTTAGTGCTATCAGTGTGCTATAATAAGACAGGAAACCCAAATACACACACTGGCATGGGAATAATGTTGCAGACATCGTAATAGCATGTCACTGATATATCTGAATGCAGGTATTTTTACAATGAAGGACCCAAGTATACATGCAAATGCAAATACTGTCATACAATCTGTGTGGGATATAGGTTTGTCTCTACATATAAATCTACTTTTTAAGGATTAGGTACCCAAAAGATGTGTGCATGGCTTATGCTGGCAATGTAATGGGGGTTATTAACTAAACAGTGAATTGTAGTGTAAGGTAAACCAAATCACAAAATAGTTTATTCCAGTTTAAATTAAAGTTTGCATTTCAATTCACTACAGTTAGCTGTTTAGTCAATACACCCCTATACATGCTACCAGTTTTCTTGCAGCGATGTGGATAGACTGGCCAAGGATGGAACGTCTGTGTTATGTGCCATTATGGTCATTTACTATGTAACCTTTATCGGTTCCCATTGAGAAGAAAAGATAATTGCAGTAGTCAGTTGCTGGCTGAAACTCTTTCTCAGACTGCATCAGGAAGTTAGCATAGCTGCTGGACCCTTAGGATGGGAGGGCATATGAGGATAAGAGGCTGCTGCCTGGATTACTGCATTTTGATTCTTTCTTACTGTTCACACTGGGATCTTACAGCAAGAAAAAAAAAAACACACTGGTTTAATTGTGCGTTTCAAAGCTATGAATCTAAAAAAAACATGTTGTACTGGTAGCGCTAAGTAGTATTGTACAAAATCGAATTTACTGTGTCGTGTTTGCCGTGCTCGAAGATTCCAGAAACATAGTTTAGGAGTAAACTCTCATATGGGAAAAAAAATGTGTGATGCATGTATATGTATGCGTGTATGTATGTGTGTGTGTGTACGTCTAAATGGTACATTACCCAGACAGATACTGGAAAATTCCTCTGCTGCATTTCAAAAAGCAGGGGAACTCAAGTAATATGTGGTCAGGAAGGTCTTTTTATATATACACATAAACTGAATTTCAAGAGTATGTTAAAATGAAAATATACATTTGCTGACATTGCTTTTATCCATTCTTTTATCTTAGGAATGATTGTGTCCCTCTACATACTATCTTAAAACCTTATGTAATAAGCAATGGACGACAACTACAAATCTTAGAATGCTAAGGGTGTCAGTACAAACAGCTAGGCTGCTTCCAAAGCTATCAGGGGCTCCATTATTGATCAACTAACATGACCCACTCTACACAGGTTCCCAAACCAACATTATCGACACACAATCGCAGATATACATTGCCATACAAATACACACAAACACACTCAGGCAGACAGCCACACTCACACAGATACCACTCCCAGACACACACCAATAAACAGTGCTGAATACACACTGTCAGACCTTCAACATACACACATGTTGCCAAATACACACACAGCATTATAACACCCATCCACCCACCCTATAAACATACTCACATTGCCAGACACACAATCACATGAAAATACTGGCTATATTACATTACATTAATGTTTATATGTTAGAATCTTTACCCCACTGTATTGCGGCTCTGCCGCGATCCAGTGGGTACATTCTGTACTTGTACAGCTTCCTCATTACTCCTGCATGGCCTATTAGAGCTATGAAGAAGTGATCTGAATGTCACATCTTTCCAGTACCGTTTTTACACATGGAAATGCTGGGCAGTTGCCCAGGGGCCCCACCGCAATTGCCATGAGCCAAGGCCAACAGGGGATATCCTTTCATTTCCCCTGCCGGCCCATGCCGAGCTGGTCTCGCTATCTGCCTTTTCAACCAAAGAGCTTCTCTGTCGGCCTTGGCCCATGACCATCGTGCTGGGGCCCTTATGCTTGTGAACCCCCCAGGCAACTGCCCAGCATGCCCATGAGTAAAGATGTATTCATTTTATCGGTAGCTTACATTTTTATTCTCATGAGTGGTTGTGTAGGCACAGCCCCAGTGCACTGCTTTGCCCTGGGGCTTATAATGATGTTAAAACCACCCTACCAAGTGCTGCTACTCAAGAGCAAAGTGTATTCAGGTAAGGTGCTCTCTCTGTCAAATATCTGTAGTGTGATCTGGTTAGGAGAGCATCCAATTGGACCAAATGACATTGCAGGACCCCATGCAGGCTCCAATGCACTACATGGCCCCTTAAGCAAGTACTGGTTGTATCTACTGACTTTTTAATTAAAAGAAAAGAAAAAGAAACTATGAACAATTTATATTTTAACTGTAATTTCAGTGAGCATAATAAAAAACTGTACCTGGATACACAGATTCTAGCATTGTCGATGCAAATACACACATAACACAGAGACACACGTTTGCCATAGTCCAAATTGCCAACAGTAGTAGATGTCTAGAAAACAACATCTACTTCTCCCAAACTTTATTAAAAACAGGAGCAGTTTATCTGCCTGGCTGCTTACCACTGGAGAACAGAATTAAATTAAGACGCTGGCGTTATGCTTGGCAGTCACATCTGTCTTCGTTATAACAACTGATCCAAGATCATTCAGAGACACTGGAATAGATCCGGGCAGACAGAGCAGTAGACGATGCTTACTCCCTCACTCTGGGTCGATTGCTGACATGAGCACATATTTTGAATGATGAAACGGGCATTACAAACCTCTGAGAGATTAACCACTGTATTTATCACATATGATTAGAGTTTGGTCAAGTCTACCACCTAGAAAGTAAAACACCCATAAACTAATAATTTCTCATACCAAAAAGAGACAATAAAAGGACACTCTAGGCACCAACAAAAGTTAAGTGCATGCAATAGCTTTTGACCTCATACGTATTTTGTGTTTCTGTTATTTTGTGTTTTCACATTCCTTTGAAATTTTATATTTTACACAAATTGGAGTTTTTTCCGGCTCTGTTGTTTTTGCTCTAGGCTTGTAAGTCATTTTCCAAATCATCACAACAATCTGTCCAGCTTTAACACATGCAGTTATAGAACTATGAATTTATATATTTTTTAATTTTAGTGTGTTGATTGTTGTATGTATTCACTTACAGGTGTGGACTGACCACTCAGTCACATTGGTTACAGACTGAGGACCAGGCTGAACAGCCATGCTCTCTGTCTGAGGAGAGATCACCACAGCCAGAACTCCATTGTTTTACACACATTTCAGTGATAAGTTGATGGACCCCTGCAGCCTATCAACATGCAGGTGACGTCCACCTTCTCTGTGAGACCAGGCAGTGATCCCAGGATCCATCTCAATCCCCCTGCACCCACCACAACCCCTATGGCTCACTTGTACCCACCACAGTTCCTATGCCCCTCCGGCACCAACAACAGCCCATATATCTTCCTGTACCTACCTCAGCCTCTATTCCTCCATGTACCTACCTCACCAACTACAGCCCATATACCCCCCTGTACTCACCACAGCCCACATTCCTCCCTGCACCCACCTCAGTCCCTGTGCACCCACCAAAACTCCTATGACCCACTGCACCGACCACAGCCCCAGTGCCCCCTGCATCCACCACAGCCCCTATGCCCCTCCTGCACACTCATCAGCCCCCATGCCCTCCTGCAGCCCCAACAGCCATTTTGCCTTCATGCACCCACCTCAGCCTTTGTCCCTCCCTGTATACACTAAAGCCACCAGAGACCCTCTTACTATCTACACCCACCTTAGTCGCTATCCCTCCCTGTACCTACATAACCATTAGATCTCTTATGACCCCCTGCTCCCACTACCGTCCTCATCCCTCGCTGCACCCACCTCAGATTGTATCCATCCCTGTATCCATCTTAATTCCCCTTTGCACCCACCACAACCCCTATGGCTCACTTGCACCCACCACAGTTCCAATGCCCCTTCTGCACCAACAACAGCCTCTATGTCACCTGTACACACTACATCCCCCATCCCGCCCTACACCTACCACAGCCTCTATCTAATATTTCAAGTGGACAAAGAGGAGAACTTTGAGTGGGATTGTGGTCATGACAGGGTTTTTCCGTGAGATATTTTAGAAATTGTTGAATTACTAACACAATTGATGTAAATGAATTTAGAACAAGGACAATCTTTTTTACACAAACTGATTTCTAAACACATTTATAGTATTTTAAGAGCACACTACTGTAGTATGTTTGCTGTGGAACTCTGATATGTGTGGTGCCTACACATTTCTACATGAAACTAAATTCAGGGTTTAAAAGAATAATCACCTTTAGAAAGCACAGTAAAATCTTAACAAAAACCTGCAAAATATGTAAAACAGAAAATAAGAAATAATAGCAGCTAAAGTATAAGAATTTTTGCCCGGTATGTCTGATGAAATCAATAAATAAATGGAATTCGTCATGTTTTATAAATCCAGACACAAGAATACTGAGCTCCTATAAAAGAGGGAAATTAGGACATTTGGGAAGTATGTGGCAATGGTAAGGGAGGCATGCTGGAAAGTCTCTATTTGTTTAGCTTCTCTGTCCAACATTTTGGTGCCTGGATCCCTCTCTCCACTGTTCCAGTGTGGTAAGCAGATTTCTTGTTTTTTTCACCTGGCAGTGATCAGCGTAGGTCCATCTGCACCAGGCTGAACTGAGAATACAAAGTAGTACTGGAGAAAGTTGAAGACCAACCTATATTGTAGATTTTACACAACCAAGTTCACCGATTTAGCTCTGCGACAGGGAGGAGAGATGCATGCTATGTATGCAGTGAGCACACTGGAAGAAACAGTTTTGACTCCCTATTTGACAGCTCTGAGGGTCAGGCTTATTATGTGTGGATGTTACATATCACTGTAGCTCTAAGTCACTCTCAGAGCTAAAACTGGTGGATGCTACACTCTATACCATTAACTTTGCAATAATGCTAATTAGTTGCAGTGCACATGATTCACTGCATTTTCTTTAGGAACCCATCTCTGACTTTCTCTCCCAGCATGTCTCACTACCTGCAAGGTCCTCTGTACCAGGAGTAGGCGCAGTTTGGCGCTCCAGATGTTTTGGACTACATCTCCCCCAATGCTATATCAGCATTATGTTTGTAAGAGCATTATGGGAGATTTAGTCCACAACATCTGGAGTGCCGAAGGTTGCCTACCGCACCTTTATAGGCTGTCCTAAGATGTCACGGTGAGTGTAATATTCTCACTGCGGTCTGGCTCTGACCTGGGTGTCACTCCCCGGACTCAGCTGCAATACCGGAAGATAATCTGATCCCCTGAACAGTGTTACATACATTAAAAGCGCCCTAACTCGGATAACCTGGAATTATACATAAAATATGCAAAAGACAAACGAGGAAAAGATTGCAGAGTGCACCAATGTTATTCTGTGGGTTGTTCTCGTGGCTTGACAAGGAGGTTCCATTGGTGTTTCCTTTCCTCTTTTCCATCTCTTATTAAACTTCTTCTTGACTACATATACAAGAGAATTTGGGTTAAAAAAAAAAAAAAAGTATCTGGAGCTGTGTACCTGGTACAGCTAATCCTCATCATGAGCAGCTGGACGGCTGAGCTCACATCTATTTTTATCTTAAAAGAATATGGATAATTTTATTTAAAAAACTAATTGGCAGCTTGAGCTAAAGCACCGCATGGTTTTAATCAGCCTAGCCTGAACGTATCTGACTCCCTTTGGCTTGTTTTACACGGGTTTATACAATAGAAACATTATAACTACAATTTCCTAATGTTCACCAAATGCGCTGAGAGATGAATAATCAGTGTGAGGTTCCATGGCCAACGATGCAGAATGAAGATATCTCCAGCAAATAAAACAATACAACAGGGCATCCCCAGTAAACGTGGCACTTGTTAAGAGACCAGAAACAAACAACTGTAACCAAAACCAGGCAGGAAAAATATCCAGTGTCCAGTAAACAACATTCATTGATCTTTGTTACGTTACACTGCTTGGATCAAGCCTCACCATCCTAAATTATATCAGATGATTTACAAACCTCCCAACACTTCAAATGGTCAAAGAAGGACACTTCACTTTTAGAGGTTTGAGTGGGGATGTGACCAGGGGCAAGGCTGTTCTGAGACATTTTAGGCGACTTAGTAATAACAATTTATGCAACTGCAATGTAATTTGGAACAATAACAATGTATCATATTGACACAGACACACATTTAGTGTTTAGTGTAGTGGAATACTCTGTGGAGGGGAAAATAATTAAAAACCCAATATTTAGCAGATGTATCCCCAATGAAAACATGCATGCATTTTTTGCTGCATGTTTTCATTGGGGGCATGTCTAAACAAATTTGCACTTCTCCACTTTTTTTTTATAAATGGGTAGCTACTGATGTCTTAGCGGTCGGCTGACCACTCTAAGCCAATCAGCAGGGCCCCTGTCTGCTGCTGCCCCAGTCTTACAATATATAAGATTTCCGTTAAGGGAAGGACAAGGGAGAAGCAGAGCAATTTCCTCTCGAACACAGACATAGGGTTTAACCGTTCGTGAGTAGGTTAACTCTTTATGGTGAGCCAGCAACAAGGACCTCCTGCCACCATAACAACTTAATGTTGATGAAGTTGTAATGGTGCCCAAACTGGTCCTTTAATTCTTTGTTTATAGAGTAATATCTGAAAACCAAGGCAAAACAAGACACAAGTTTGAGTTGCCAGACGGATCATATAAATATAGCATTTGTAAATCATTATTTAACCCATTTAGAAGCAACTTCAAAAAAGCTAGGGAGAAATTGCACAGTTGCTTTACAATATTTTATACGGCACTATTTGTCTTTGAAAGTCTTGCATGCCAGGAGCCACTGGAATTTCCAAGCCTAGCAAGGACAAATAAATATGATAAATGAAAAATTATAGTTTCTCTAAACTATTTAAAGTGCAACTGTCTCTTCTTTGAAAATTACACAGTTTAAAAAACATTGCAAATCACTTAGAACTTGTGTTAACCTTCTTTTTCATGTGTTTCTGTATTTTCTTTTAAGTGTGTTAAGTTAACGAGGAGAAGAGAAACATTCAGCAGTATTTACCTGTTGTGGTTTAACCCCTTAAGGACACATGACATGTCTGACATGTCATAATTCCCTTTTATTCCAGAAGTTTGGTCCTTAAGGGGTTAAATTCAGCAGACAGCAATGTTTTCTCTCAGGTATGAAGACAAGGAATGGACACAGCAGAAATACGAACTCGGAGAGCAGTACTCATTCACATAAGTGTATGACAAAATACTGCTCCTAATTTTAATGGGGAAAACACAGATCTTATAACCAAATTCTGTACACATCCAAAAAGGGGTTGTCTTCACATAACACAGTCATGTCCTGTCAATTGCATATTCAAAGAACGTAAAGCACATTTGGCATTAGCTGGTCAAAAGGTGTTACTTGATTAAACAAACACTTTCCAACAGTCAGAAAGACAAGGATATGGAGTGCAGAGCGGGAAACAAGAAGAAGATACAAATCAGGATCACAGGCCAGCTATTATAATAGAGCATCCTGACATTACTCAATCAACTGTGTAGTGTGACACAGGATATAAGGGGGAAAGGTGCTCATTAATCCATGTCATTACCAAATTAAAAATTGTCAGTAATTCAAATCAATTTTCAAATTTAAGGTCAAAGTAGGCGATGTTGAAAAATTCTCCTAATCAACTATACTTCCAATCTGACTAGTTTGGCCTTAAATTCACTTTCAATTCCTGACAATTCTCACACTTAAGTAAATAAACCCTGATTGCCTAATTTCTCCTCTTCTCTGAATACGTTCTCTACTCATGCAAAGGACTGAGCGTATAACAATAACTGGCAGAAAGCCAAGATGTAAGTGTTAAGTTCCAAGATAAGGAGGTGTTAAATTCGAAGTTTAATGTTACTTTGATACCTCTCAAGTACATATTTATTAAATATAGGGGAACAGTAACCATAATATTAAAAATCCTTGGAAGGGACAGTCTGCCTTTAAAACAACAAAATCGTTTAAAATATTGACGTTTTATAAAGGTATAACATGCAGCTGTTATAGTTACATAATTAAGTGATGCAATAAACCTATTATTTCTTTTTAATATATAGTTATTTGATATTGCTTTTCTGATGAGCACAAGAAGTAGTTACGTAACTAAAAGCCACAAATGTTGAATAAATCCATTTTTATTTTCGGAGAGGGGCCCCTTATATTATCTATTGGCATTTAAGCCTATAGTGTGTTTTTTTTATTATTATGGAATGGTTGGATGTCAGTATTAACCCATGTGGTTACAGATGCATGAGCAAAGCGTGTAGTATGTGTCTTGAATGCAATTTCTTTTTGAGAGAGCTATATATGTCATATAAGGATACTTTAAAAGCACATCTGAAGTCAATTTTCATGATTTTCTTTTTTTTGTGGGTTAAAGGAAAAAATTAACTGCACCTTTTCTGAGCAATGTAATTGTGGTATATACATGAATTAGAATGCAAACCCTGTATTTTGTTTCCCCACATTAAAGGAGGCATCAGTCTTATTGATTTGAATTGAGTCACTTCCAATGATTTAATCTCAGAGTAGTCACAGTCCACAAAAAGGTACATAGTGTCTCTCAAAATAGTGTGGGTTAATGAAAAAAATGCATGCGCTCCTTTTTATTACTATGAAACCTTCTTTCGCCTGCATTGTATAATATTGTTGGCAACTCAGGATCAAATAGCAACTCTCTTCCAAATCCCCTTAAAGGAACACTCCAAACCCAATAAAGCACTTCCGATTGATAAAGTGCTTTAGGGGTTAACAGAGTGTCTCTTTTTTTAAATTAATAGAAGTGCTGATTCAAAGTGAAATTGGCACTCTTATAAGGATTCTAAGTTGCACTCAGCCCGCTGTCAATTGTAAATGGAAATTACTGATTGCTTTATGCTGTAGCACAAAGTGTAAAGCAATGCCTCTCTAAGACAAGCACTGGAATCAATGTTTCTCTTTGAGAAGCATTGCCAGCACAGCTGCCTGTCTCTCATTGCTTTTCTATGAAGGTGGATATGAGCTGTGGCGCTTTTGCTGACGGATTGAAAGTTAAGTAATCTCTTTACTTTTACAGAAAAAGTAAGGTGGGGGTGTTTATTTTTATATATATTTAGGGCATTGGAATGTTTAAGGAAAATAACATCACTGTATTTTTAGGGGTATATGGAACACATTTGCAGAATCATGATCACGTCAGTAATTGAAATGGTCATGGTACAAGAAGTCTGTACAGGCAACGTTTCAGGATGAAATGCTGCACATGCAAAGATATTGGTGGTGGCAGCTAAAGGTGTACGTCTCCCTCTGGCAGCCTCGTTAGCATCCGCAATAAGAGTTAGGTTCATACTCTGTGACACTCTGTTCATACTCCAATATTGTATGGGAGAATAATTGTGGTTGGAAACTGTTTAAATTAATGGTTGGATAAAACAGAATACACTTTTATTTGGTTATTGCCAAATAAAACAAAAATCCTGGCTAAGTTGTTTATTACATTTATATAAACTGTACCCAAATCAGCGGTACCCATTTTATCAAACATATTTATGCTATTCATTGCACTTTTAAAACAAACCTTTTGTGCATTTCAAGTTGGTAATGACATGCTTACAATGCAAACAGCAAGTAGCATTATGGTGTTAATTACTTTTTTGCAATGTTAATAACGTCTTAAAATGTTATTTAAAATTTAAGAAGAAGTAGCTTAGTCAAAGTTCTAACATTGCTCTCTTTTTTTGTTGTATAGGTATCATGGCGTGGAAATATTGCATCATTGGAATTTTCTGTTTTCTTGCTATACCCTCAATTTCTGGTCAGTGTCCAGATGAGTGTAAATGTGTTAGACCAGGACAAGTAGAATGTTCTGGATCAGATGTCTTGGAAATTCCTACATCTATTCCTCCAAATATCAGAAGTCTTCTGATAATCAACACAGAAGTTACAGAACTTCAAGATGGCATTTTAGAAAACATGACCGCATTGCTGATTCTCAGGATTGAAAAAAGTGAATTGTCCACATTAGGATCCAAAGCACTCTCCAACTTGATTTCCCTTCGTTATCTGAGTTTGCTCAACAATAGACTGCAAGAGATACCTGAATCTCTATTTGAAGACCTAACAAAATTAGAAACCCTAATTTTGGCAAACAACCAAATTAGTCAGCTTCCTCGTTTGCTGTTTGCTCCTCTAATTAGTTTGAAAGAACTTCAGTTGCAGGGGAATAACTTGAGATCGTTACCCAGTGGAGTTTTTGATCATATGTTTGGACTTGCTAAACTAAATTTAGCTAAAAACTATCTTGAACATCTACCTTCAAATATTTTTGATAAAGCCACTAACCTTCAGACTCTAAGACTGTATGAAAACTACCTCAAGGACATTCCAGATGGATTATTGAATGACCTAAGCAGTCTTCAAGAGGTGGCTTTGCACAGCAACTACATCAGTCAACTACCAGCCGATACATTCTCCAACAACCCAAATTTACAAAAAATATTCATATCAAATAACAAGCTTGTCTCATTGCCCCAGGGCCTTTTAATGAACTTACCAGAGCTCTCCAAGCTTACCCTGCATGGAAATGCTATAAAGGAAATCACAACTGGAGTATTTGGGGCACTGCCTAAATTAAAGGAACTTTGGTTATATGACAACAAACTAGAAAGACTTGAAGATTATGTGTTTATGAACCTAACTAACACCCAGATACTCATTCTAAGCAGGAATAAAATCCAGTTCATCTCCAGTGATGCTTTTTATGGATTAGATGATCTCCTAGAATTGTCTTTGCATACAAATGCCTTAACAACTTTGGAACAAGATGTGTTACGGAGTCTACCTAGGCTACAGACAATTTCCCTTCATACCAATAAAATCGAGCATCTGCCTGCAGGTCTGTTTGCAGATTTGTACAATTTAGCGACAATCCAACTGCAAAACAACTCACTGGAAAATCTCCCAGAGGGTATTTTTGATTCTCTGGAAAACTTGAATGAAGTCAAGCTCTTCTACAACCCATGGAGGTGTGACAACAATCTCCGTCCCTTCCAGAAGTGGGTATCCCAAAACAAGCACAAAGTTGGAAACAACAGTCAGCTAGTTTGTACCAACCCACCTTTCAAGGATATGCTGATTTCTGATTTAGATGCACATCAACTAGAGATGTCAACTACAGGCGCAGATATAATTCATTCCACTGTTATGCCCGACATAAGTACCACCATCAGTGAATTTCCATTTTCTTCCCAAACACCTAACAAGGTTGATACCACTTTAAAGTTTATAGATGTAACACCAACTGCAGATGATAACTTCATAGAACCAACCAGCATGCTGTATGATGATGAATTTGAAGAAGAGCGTGGTGGAAACAGCCTACTAGTTGTTGTGATTATAGTCATAGTTTTGGTTTGCCTAGCTCTCATATGCACTGTTATCGCCTGCATAGTGTACAACAGGAGGAAGAAGAGCCAAGTAGAGCTTATGAGAATGAAACAGCAGAATGAAGCCTGAGGGCCTGGACTACTTGACGAATTACATAACAATCTTTTACTCCAACTTAGACAAGCAGTCACGCTTGTTATACATGTGTCAAGAGTCATATACTTGTGCCCTTATGTAAAACTTTAAGAGTTTTGAAATATTGTTTATCTAAGTGTGGCTCAGCTTAAATGTGCCCTTTAGTTTGCCTTATTTTTGTAATTTACTGTTGGAGAAAAAAAGCAATATATGAAGACAATATCCAGAGCCAGATTACCCATAAGGTGGCATAAGTGGCTGCCTAGGGCCCAGGCTAAGACAAGGGCCTGGTGGGCCCCTGTCTTGGCCTGGGACTCTGACTCTGTATGTATGGGGTCTATCTGTGAGCTGTCATGGAGATCAACAGATCTCTTTGTGTGTCTCTGCCCCCGTCAGCAAAGAGTGACCTATTTCCTTTCTGTGTGGCACTACTAGGAGGAAGTGATGTCAGTTCACTTTCCGCTGACACAAGAAATCATCTGCAGGGGAGGGAAGGGAAAGCCCTGCTGCATTACCTGCAGTCTAAAGCAGCTCAATGGACCACAGGGAAGCCACTCTCCTCCAGCACAAATGTAGGAAAAGATTAGAGAGACTAAAACAAAGTTCAATCTGTGTGTGTGTATGTGTGTGCCAGTCCATATATCTATGTGACAGTGTGTATGGCAGCATGCATGTGTTTTTGTTTTGTATGTGTATCATAATGATCTGTGTATGTGTGGCAGTGTGTATCTTTGAGAGGCATTGTATATCTGTTTTTATATATGTGTGGCTGTGTGTATGTGTGTGTGGCACTGTGTATCTGTTTTAATATGTGTTTCTATTGGTGGATCTGTAAGTGTTTCTGTATGAGGGGGTGTGAGAATATAAGGATCTTTGAAGATGAGCATGTCTGCGAATGTATGTATCTATGTGAGTGCTCTACGAAGGGGCCCCAATCTGGCAATCTGTTTAGGACCCTGGGCAACCTTAATCCAACTCTGGCAATATATAATAATAATGTGCCTCCTTTGAAAGAAAAATAAAAAAAAATGGATTTACATAGCATTTTCCACTTCTGCCAGGCAAAGAGCCCAGTGCCTTAAAATAAAGGAAAAGACACAGTACCTTAAAATTAAAGGTGAACACCTTAAGGCCTTAGAAACAGAGGCAAACACTCAGTGCCTTAACCCCTTAAGCACACATGACATGTGTAACGTCATGATTCCCTTTTATTCCAGAAGTTTGGTCCTTAAGGGGTTAGAATAAAATTACCTTGATGCTGCATTCAAGAGAAATATTTTCTTCCCATTTAAAGTCAATTGGAATAATATTTGTCAGCAAAAGATATGTTGAATGTTTTTTTTTCTATGCATATTACCGTAAGGGGCTGCTTACATCTCCAAAGGAAGTGTTAGAACCTGAGCAACAACTCAATTGATGAAAAGCAATGATAAAATTCTAAGCAGAGTTTAGAAAATGCAATGTTAGATGTGTAAGACTTGCACGTTGTGGCCTTGATGATAAGGAAACCCTGCTTTAAACATTTAATGCTGAATCCAGGGAAACATGCTAATCTTATTTTGGGGAAATTTGACCATGCAGATGCCAAGAATTCTACTCAGGCAGAAAGATCAAATGCTTTTTGTTAATGTTGCTGTACTTTTTAGAGCCTTCACAAATTTGAAATGGAAACTATCAGACAATATAAAGTTTTATAGGTCCAGCGTGCGTTTGGGATAAATATACAGGTTTGATGTATTTGTAAGATAAGTGACTTTGTTTCAGATAATTAGTAAGAAATCATACAGGCATTTAAAAAGCAGTATTATGTATTATGCAAGCTTTATAATTAACTTATTAATAACATGCTTTATTTTTTAATATGTTCCATTATCAGATATTTGACTTGGAATTAGCCATGGAATTTTTTTGTACAAGCGAATTATTACAAGTTTGCTGATAACATTAAATACGTGTCAGCTTTTTTATGGTGGCTCGTAAAAAAATAAAACAAAATGCATGACTTCATCTGGAAACATATAGTGCCTCAAACATCTGTTAGGAGCCGCTCATGTTACAAAATAGCTGTAGATGAAAAGGAGAGGTATTATCAGTGCATTTGCGTATGCCAAAGACAATGGACCATGGCAACAAAGTTAAATAGCTTGTTCTTTTAATAAATCAGAGCTGGGCTCTCACTTCCAGCAATCATGGCATAAATAAACATAACCCTGGAAAGGGAAAATAGAAATGAGAGTAAATAAAATGTTATGATCTCTCTCCTCCTGATCCAGATTCTCCATATTCTAGAAAGGTGTTGGAGATTTT
>OW240913.1:116256801-116269504 GCA_933207985.1 Pelobates cultripes
ACTTGTCCTCATACTATTCAAGTTTGCCTCCTTTACTTGAAAGGTTTGTGCTGTGAGTGTGCACACACAGAGAGAGCAGTGTTCCATGCACAGCACTAAAGGGATTTAGGGGTAATTATTTCAGATGACTTAAAGGTATGACAATGTAATAGAGCAGCAGGACATGCTAGCAGAATGCTTGGTTGTATAGGGAGAGGTATTAGCAGTAAAAACTACCACACCAAGAGGACAGTCTTAAATTAGAGGGGCAAAGGTTTAAAAATAATATCCGGAAGTATTACTTTACTGAGAGGGTAGTGGATGCATGGAATAGCCTTCCAGCTGAAGTGGTAGAGGTTAACACAGTGAGGAGTTTAAGCATGGGTGGGATAGGCATAAGGCTATCCTAACTATAAGATAAGGCCAGGGACTAATGAAAGTATTTAGAAAATTGGGCAGACTACATGGGCCGAATGGTTCTTATCTGTCATCTCATACTATGTTTCTATGTTTCACTAATGTCACGCAGTGAACTGCACATTGCGCATAGCACAACTCTTGCAAGTGAAGAGGCTACTTTGCTTTTATATTATATTAGCAGATGGATCTTCTGACATGTTGCAATTTTGTGTCATGGTGTAGGTATTGTATCTGACCTGTTTATTTTTTAATAAAATTATGAAATAATGTTTGGTTCTTTTTCTACACTAAGAGCCCCTTTTCAGATTTAGTTTTTCTTATTGTTTGTTTGTTCAACTTACAGCCTAGCTATGTACGATAATATAATAAGCATACAGAAATGTATGTCTTATAAGTTACAAGAGTTTATATTATACAGGACAGAGTATGGATCAAAATGTTATAATGTTCTAGAATGGATTCACTGTTAGTAATGCGATACACCTCTTAAGCAATGCTTCAAAGAATATAACATAGAGAAAGTGATGTGTTATAGTCATGCTATGTATATACAGGCATGTCTCACTATATGAACTCCCGCCTTTATGAACTTTTTTCTGGATGTGCCGGAATCATCGTAGTGACCTCTGCCAAGACAATGTACCACCAGGGAGGTTCGCATACAAGGTAAGAGACATTGTTTCAAAGTTGTAGGGAAAGTTCCTATTGATGGGTGCTAAGATTGCAGCTTTATTCCTGCTTTTTTGAAAGCGCATTACTTAGTCCTGTTCACTATGGCTGGGGCCCTGTCCGGCCTGGGGATATAAAAGAAAACGTCCAACACTACAGATTTGGCTTGTCTAGGAGACAAGAAGACAACCAGCAGATGATGTAAGAAATGTGGTATTCTGCATTCGAAATGTCCTCCGAAATTTCCCTTTAATTATTTCTTCACCATATCCTCTAGGGCTGCAAAGTGTCTCGCAAATGTTCCATGATGTTGATGCATACCTGCTGGTATCACCTGCTGGAGTGAGTTGAGTTGTTGGGTGCAGAGAAGTGTTCTCGAAAGCACCAAGATGGCCTGTCAGGCCTTGTGGATCCTTGTGGAGTGTAGTCACATTGGTTAAAATATTTTTTTGAAGGTCCACTAAGAGTTCCTTAGGACTGCCCTCATCCGTGGAGATGAGTCAAATTTTGATGATACCAGTGTTGGAGCTGTTGCATCGGGTAAGTCGAGATCCTTGGACCAAAGTGTAGTTGTGTATTTTGGTTTTGTGTTGACTTAGGTATTACTAAACTTGGGCACCCCCCCTAATCTAAATTTTCCCAACTCATTCCTGTCAAGGCCCCATCTCTTCCTCTTAGGACTCCACGTATTTGCACCTCATCCTTTTAAGCACACACACTTTTATCGACCATACACAGACTCATTGGCACACACACTGTTTAATCAACACACACTTGAACTGACTGACAACATGCCTTTACTAATACACATACACTGATATACACTCACTGACAGACACACACACACTCATTGCCTCAGACTCTGTTTAGTCAACACACACTTTCACTGACAGACTGACACAACCACTTACTGACGGAAACACACCCATGCATATACATTTACTGACAGACACAAACCCTCACTGATTTGACACACTCTGACCGACAGACATACATTCACTTACAAATTCATTGACAGACACACACACTCATTGACAGACACACACTCTCATTGATTGACACACACCAACAGACATACACCACCCACAGTGACAGTCTGTGTCTGTCAATGACGTCTGTGTGTTTGTCATTGAATGTGTGTGACTGTCACACTCAATGACAGACACAGTGACAGTCACACACATTCAATGACAAACACATAGACGTCACTGACAGACACAGAGTGTCACTGATTTGACAGTTACTGACAGACACTTTCACTGACACACACACAAACATTTATTGACATTTACTGACAGACACACACACTCACAAAGTATTATTATTATTTTTATTATATGATGTATGTCCACCCAGCCTCCCTACCTTTGGGAGAGCTGCAGTGGATCCTGCCCTGGTGTCCAGTGTGGATCCTGTCCCTGGAGTCCAGTGTGTGGATTCTTTCCCTCGGGTCCTGTGTGGGGATCCTGACTGGGGTCCAGTGTGTGGATTCTGTTGCTGGAGTTCAGTGTGGCTGCTGAGTCTGCCGGGTGGGTGTGCGCGCAATGTAGACCGCGCAGGAGCTGTACTCTTGCTTTGCTCCCTTGCACACCACTTAGTTATGTGGGGCCAGAGTTATGTCATATTCCAGCTTCTGGCATCATAGAAGGGTGCATGAGGGAGCAAAGCAAGTAGATTACAGCTCAAGGGAAAAATTATTTAATATGTCAGAGCAGTCCTGGGATAGGAGGCCATATTGGACCCAAGCATACCATGTGCTTGTCGCAGCTACTCTCCTATGTTCATGCCCATTCATGTTTTTTCTGTATTTTTTTATTTCTTGGTCTTGCGATCCATAGTGTAACTGTGAACTCAGGAATAATGTTCCCCAAATCAGGATTATAGATAAAAGAAGGTAATAATTTTGCCTTGTATCAGAGCTCTTAGTAAGTGCGTCCATCCACTTCAGCTGCTTGACTTCACCTCCCTGTGCTCCTGGCCTGTGAACACTTTGCAGATAAGGATCAGCAACCTGGAAGAGTCAGTACAGGTATGCTCCTTGTTGATATTTTCAACTGCCTCTATGCCCCCCTGCACTCAGCCCCATCCCTCCCTGCACCTACATCAGACTTTATCCCTCCCTGTACCCACCTCAGCTAATACAGCTTCTATGCACTCCTTGCACTCACCTCAGCCACTATACCTTCCTGCACCCACTAGCTTACTTGCACCTACCGCAGTCCTTATGCCTTCCTGCAGCCACCCCAACCTCTATCCCTCCCTATACCCACCTCACCAACTACTGACCCTATGCCTTTTTGCAGCCACTAAAGCTTCTATCTCTCCCTGAACCAACAACAGTCCCTATCCTTCCTTGCACTCACTACAGCCCCTACTTCTCACTGCACCCACTACAGGCCCTATAGTACAGTAATGGGTTCATGCTCCCCATGTTCCCAATACAGCCACTAAGTACCGCCAAGGCGGTACCCACCACATCCTCTATCCCTCCTTGTATCCACCACAGCCCCTATGCCCCCCTACACCCACCACTATGTCTTTCTGCACCCACCCAAACCTCTATCCCTCTCTGTACCCTCTCACCCACCACAGCGCCTATCCCTCACTGTACCCACCTCAGCCTCAATATCTTCCTCTACCCCCTCACCCACTACAGCCCCTATGCCTTTCTGCACCCACTATACCTTTCTGCACCCACTACAGCTTCTATCCCTCCCTGTAACCACTACAGTCCTTATCCATCCCTGCACCCACAACAACCCCAATCCTTTCCTGCACCCACAATTTCCTCTACCCCTCCATGTGCCCACTATAGCCCTCTATACCCCTGGGTCCACCTCAGCCCCTATGCCCCCCTGCATTCACTACAGCCCCTATGCTACCCTCTACCCACCACATCCTCTGTCCCTCCTTGTATCCACCACAACCCCTATGGCCCTGCACCCACCTCAACCTCTATCCCTATACTGTACCCACTCACCCACCACAGCCCCTATCCCTCACTGCACCCACCTCAGTCACCATGCCCTTCCTGTACCTACCTCAGCCCATATGCCCTCTGTACCAACCACAAACCCTATGCCTTCCTGCACCCAACTTAACCTCTATATCTCCCTGTATCCACCTCACCCACTACAGCCTCTATGCCTTTCTGCACCCACTACAGCTTCTATTCCTCCCTGCCACCACTACAGTCCCTATCCATCCATGCACCCTCAACAGCCCTAATCATTTCCTGCACCCACAATTTCCTCCATCCTTTCATGTGCCCACTATAGCCCCCTATGCCTCCCTGTGCCCACAACAGCCCCTATGACCCGCTACACCCACTACAACCCCTATGCCACCTGTCCCTACTACAGCCTGTATGCCTTCCCTGCTCCCACTACAGCCCCTATGCCCCTCCCCCCCCCCGCACTCACTGCATCACCTATGCCTACTACATCCTCTATCTCTTCCTAATGAATGAAGCAGGTGTCTATTTAATGAAGTATAACTTGGTTAGACTCCATATCAAGACATTTATCAAGGGCCAAGGGATAAGCAATTCCCTTGTCTGTAAGGGGTTGGCTTCAGTTTCAATTAATAGAGTTATATTGCTGGGGTTAAGGCATAACCCCTAAGAACCCACCCAAGTGTCGATAAGAAGATGGGATTTTTTTTGCCATGCTTTAATTAAAATGTATTTTCTATCTGCTTTTTTGAGACTTGGGGACATCTATGTTTTTTTTCCCCTTAATCTCGTAATATTTGCCGTTGCTTCTTTGCTATATGTTTTCCATTTCTCTCTCCAAATACTTGTTTTCCCTCTCCTTTTCTTTCTTTCTATGATCCTCTACCTCCACACATTTAGTCTATGCCCTTCTCTTCTGAATGTTGTCCCTCCTCCTCCATTTTACACTTCCTGTTTCATCATTTGTCTGCTAATTTCTGTTGTAACAATACTATGCACTTTAATTATCTGTCATGTTTTTCATACTTGTTTGCTGCAGGCTCAAATGTTAATGTATCAACTGACTCTGTGTTATCAGTCATTGCATGATGTCAGCGTTTGGCGATATATTTAGGCCATGTCTACATGAGTCTGTTTTCCACTTTAATATTCAAAAGGAAACCAGAACTAATATTCTCATAGTCAACTATAATGTACCTTTTTTTGGGGGTATCCTCCCAATTAAGAGATAATAAAACATAAATGAGCAGGGATAGAGAGAATAAGCATCCAAATGCTCACATGACTCAATATTACTTAGTTAACTTACACCAGTTGTGACTTTTTATCATTCATTTTTATGTACCATTTTATGTAACTTAGTTTATATACTGAAAGTGTCCACTCCATTACTCCTGTTTACTACTGCTTAAAAAAATATAGATTAATCTTTGTTTTGTTTTTCTGTCAATCACATTTGTGTCCAGTTAACAATGAGTTGAAAAAACTGCCATTCCAGCTCCTTACTAGCTAAGAATATTTCTCAACTCTGCTTGGAAATATAAAAGTAGAAATATTGTTTTGATGTCCAATCTTTTAAATACGTGTTATCTTTGCTGCTGACCGTTCCCTCCGCCCAGTAAAAAACTGCTTCATCAGATCCTTTATATTCCAGTAATATTTCGCAAGTGCTTATCCTACCAGGAATTCAGAGTCTACACTGAGTGATAAGGTGCTTGCTGTATTTTCATTCCAGTACCATGGTATGTATTTATCCTATTTTACTATGTATTTTCCATTAAATACATTCTCTGCATACCAAAATCTCAAGTATTCCAGAGAGATGATTTGCACACATAATAGCAGATATTTTATTTCAGTTGTTATCAGGCAAATGCACCTTGTAAAATATGAAGACTTAATGTACTTTTATAAATCATACCTTGATGAAGTGGGAGTAAACTCTAGGTTACATTGAGCACTCATTGGTAACTTCTAAAAAATATATATTTTTAACCTAATTAAAAATATGGAATCTTGAAGCCCTGCTCCCCGTTTGTTTTACATACAGGATTATTTACTAAAGTGAGGATTCAAAGTGAATTCATAGAGAAATTTACATTTAATGCAAAAATAGCAGAATTTGACAAACTTTTCTCAGCTATGCTTCCAGTTTTACTACTTTGGTCTAAAACGTGAAATTTACTTTGAAATGCACTTTAAATTCTCTCTTAAGTAAATAAACCTGGTCGTTTTAATACAAATTTAACCCCTTAAGGACCAAACGTCTGGAATAAAAGGGAATCATGACATGTCACACATAATGTGTCCTTAAGGGGTTAAATAAGAGCTTAGTGCAGCGATAATTAAAATGAACTTATCTCTGAGTACAGAGAAAAGATTTAAATGTTTAGACTTGGGAATAAAATGTAATATGTTAATGTGCAAAAATTGAGACTGAATTGCAGACTTTAAACACATTATTAAAACACCTTTAATCCATTAGTTATTATAAATCAACAGATACAAAAATATAAATGTGTTATATCTATAAATGTGGCTGCTCGTTTGTTATGCTTTTGAGTTTGCATCTTTATCTTTACTCTGTGAAACAGCCCCATATTTCACGTGTTTGTGTGAGCCATAAAAACAATAGAAAGGTTACCATAAGCTGGGCAGAAGATATAGTTTTTCATACAAAGCACAGATAAATGACTTTTATACTGTTGTCTATTAAAAAAATTATTATAGTGGCCCCCTCATGGTTGAGATCATTTTATAGCATTTTATATTTTTATAGAGAAGAGAGGGGAAAAAGCATCTACTGCTTGAGATGATGTATTTTTCACAGTTGAGGAATCTTTGCCCCCCTGCACTCAGCCCCATCCCTCCCTGCACCTACCTCAGACTTTATCCCTCCCTGTACCCACCTCAGCTAATACAGCTTCTATGCACTCCTTACACTCACCTCAGCCACTATGCCTTCCTGCACCCACTAGCTTACTTGCACCTACCGCAGTCCTTATGCCTTCCTGCAGCCACCTCAATCTCTATCCCTCCCTATACCCACCTTACCCACTACTGACCCTATGCCTTTTTGCAGCCACTAAAGCTTCTATCTCTCCCTGAACCCACAACAGTCCCTATCCTTCCTTGCACCCACTACAGCCCCTACTTCTCACTGCACCCACTACAGGCCCTATAGTACAGTATTGGGTTCATGCTCCCCATGTTCCCAATACAGCCACTATGTGCAATGTAGTGGTTATGGTACCATGAGTGCCCTGGTGCCCCCTTCCCCTTATTAGTAGTCCAAATTGGAAACAGTATGGGGAAAGTTAAAGACTGGAGGCAAGAGATGGAAAAGCTGAGTTTGGGTTGAACAACATAGCAAAATGTGTTCACAAATCTTTGAGGGAAGAACAAAGAATAAAGTGGATGAGGAGAGGGAAATCACAAGAACTGGGATGAGAACAGGGTTAAATAGGCTGGGTTAGACATATTTAAAATGCTATAACTCCTTATAATGATTGTTAATATAATTTCAGCTAAGGAACATGTGGATGAGACTCAGCATCATCTGTGGCTGCATAGTTCTTCATTCTTGGTATGCAATGAGTTGCTCAACATCATGTATTTGTTTTAAAAAAGTCAATGTTTTCTGTTTTGGTGAATCAGTTACTGAAATTCCCAAAGATATTCCAATCAATGCCACGGAACTCATGTTTTTGGAAACTTCTATAGATATGATTGACAATGCAACCATCATATCATATGAAATGTTAAACAAACTGGTTTTCATGAAAAATAAAATACAATATATACATGAAAACGCGTTTCACTTGCTAAACCTTAGAGACCTGGAAATTTCAGCCAACCCACTATCAGAATTGAGGTCTGGATTATTTGGTGAGCTACCTGAACTTAGGAAACTCACCATTACCTATAATGTCATATCAATTCTTCCATGTGGACTATTTCTTAATAACAAGAAGTTGGAAGTGCTCTCGTTACAAGGAAATAACATCTCGTTTATTTGCAAGGATGCATTCAAAAACTTATTAAATCTGATCGAACTCAACCTTAGTTCTAATGAAATCAAAACATTAAGTTATAATCTTTTTCAACCACTTAAACAACTCAGAATTCTCAAACTTAATAATAATCAAATACATGATCTATATCCAGATACATTTACACATCTTGGAGAACTCAGAGAGCTAACACTCAATGGGAACTATATTACATTTATCTTTAAGTACACTTTTAAAATGTTGGTTTCTTTGGAGAAATTAAATCTCATGAGCAATTCAATTAAAACTCTCACTTCTGAAGTTTTTGCATCTCTCTCCAGCCTCTCCTTCCTAACCCTTGAAAGAAACCAAATTAACGTCCTTCCCATTAGAATTTTTGATGCCATGAAAAATTTAACCATATTATCATTGTCTGAAAACAAGTTGAAGACCATTCCAGAAAACATTTTTTCCAGCTTAGTTAAAGTTGAAAAGATATTCTTGTCGTACAACCAGATTGAAAAGCTGGAAGGGGATATTTTTCACGGCTTGGATTCAATCACCCATTTATACCTTGACAACAACAACATTAGTCTCATTGATAGCAATGTATTTAGCCACATAAAGTCTTTGAATGCCATTGTTCTCCATCATAACAAACTAACAATGCTCCCAGAAGGACTGCTTGATGAACTATACAACATGTACTCTTTGGGTCTTCATGATAATCCATGGTTATGCAACTGTTCACTGTCCTATCTTCTAAAGTGGATAAAGGAGAACCAGGATTTAACACAGGTTTCTGAAATTGAATGTGCAGGACCAGATAATAAAATAGGGAAATCAATCCAGCTATTGCACTTAAAAGATCTTGAATGTCCAATGGTTGAAAACGATCCTGACATCTTGTCACCCAGTTTATTACAAGGTGGTCAGCAGCTTCAGAAAAGTCACAATGTTTGCAATTACAACCTTATCAATGGAACATTGCACTTTGATTGTGATTTGACTGTGTGTAACAGCATGAATGTCCAGGTTAGCATAAGTCAGAATTCAAACACAAGCACATTTATCCATAATGCTAGTGACATCCTACCTCATTGCACTGACACTAAAATCAATGTTGTCATCACTACTGGAACCACATAAATAACTTTCAATTAAATAACTTTATTTTAACAAATTCATGCATGCCAACACTTATCAAAAATGCAGTTTGTGTAAATTTGTAGGAATTATTTTCTTATAATATTAACTCTATCATTGTATATTTAAAAAAAATACTAATACCGATAACATAAAATATGTGTCACCATCAGGAGATGGTAGAGTTATGCGTATGTGTCTGGAAAATTGCTAATTTCATGGTCATGAAGCAAATTACACAATGGCACTGCTAACTGGTGAATGGAGATTGAACCCCTGTTCACAGTAGATAAACTGCAGATCACAAAGGTCTGAATAGATATGTTTGTATTTGGAATTATATTTTTATAATAATCTTGGAAAATAAAGTATATTATTATTTATTTGGATGTTGGTACATTTGCCTTTTAAAATGTCCTTTAATCATGTTCATGCTTCAATGTCCACCCTTTCTGTATATTAAAACCTTTAAATTTAATGTATTTATTAAATAAACACTGTAGGGTCATGAACATAAACTTGTATTCCTGATCCTACAGTGTTAAAACCACCATTTAGCCACCCTGCTCATCTCCCTCCCCCCCCATCTTCCTAAATATATTATTTTATTTATATAGCGTTATCAGATTCCGTAGCGTTGTACAATGGGTGGACTAACAGACATGTAATTGTAACCAGACAAATGGACATACAGGAACAGAGGGGGTGGAGGGCCCTGCCCAATGAGCTTACATGCTAGAGGGAGTGGAGTATAGTGACACAAAGGGTAAAAGTAGGGGTACGAAGTAGGTTGTTAGAAAAGTATTCACTGAAGGCTTAGTAGGTAATTTTTGACAGTTGCAGGAGAGGAGTCATGGGGGGTGGGGGATAAACACCTGCTAACAGTTTCATTGATATGCTTTCTTAAAGAAGTGAGTTTTCAATTATTTTTTGAATGTGTGGACACTCGGTGAAACTCTTACGGAGAAGGGAAGGGACTTACACAGAAGAGGTGCAGCCCTTGAGAAATCTTGGAGGCGAGCATAAGAGGTGGGAGTATGGACAGAGGATAGAGGGGCCTCGACGGGACATACTTGTGTATTAGGGAGGATAGGTAGGTTGGAGCAGCATTATGTAGGGACTTGTAAGCAAGCACCATAATTTTACATTTAGCCCTATATCTAACTGGAAGCCAATGCAGGGACTGACAGAGCGGGGAGACGTGAGAGGTGCGAGCGGACAGGAAAATGAGCCTCGCCGCTACATTCATTATAGATTGCAGCGGAGCAATCTATAATGTAAAACCACTGTAGTGGAAGAGGATTGCTGTAGTCAAGGCGAGAGAGAACAACAGCATGGACCAGCACCTTAGCCGCATCCGGCATTAAATAGGGGCGGATGCGCGCTATGTTTTTGAGATGGAAGTGACAGGATTTAGCGATTGATTGGACATGAGGGGTGAAGTAGAGGTTGGAGTAAAAAAGAACACCCAGGCAGCGAACCTGCAAGGTAGAGGTGATGGTAGCGCCGTTGACTTGGAGGGAGACAGACACGGGAGTAGCAACACTTGAGGGAGGATAGACCAAAAGTTCTGTTTTGGACAGGTTGAGTTTAAGGAAGTGAGCAGCCATCCAATTGGAAATTGCAGAGAGGCAGTCAGAGACGTGCGGCGCGCTCTTAGAGCTAGGCTGGACACGTGACCGCATCTCGGCGGGAATAGAGGACCTCGGCTGGCCCCCGGATAAGGTAAGTACCGCTACAGTACCCCCCCTGAAGACACGCCCACTGGACGGGGAGGACCAAGCCTGGCAGGAAAACGAGAATGGAAGGAGCGCACAAGGCGAGGAGTGTGAACAGCGTCAGCGGAAATCCAACTGCGTTCCTCAGGCCCATAACCCCTCCAATGCACCAGGTACTGGAGGCCACCCCTGAAAAAACGAGAGTCAAGCACAGCAGCTACTTCAAATTCCTCATGACCCTCCACAGAAACAGGAGGAGGAACATGCCGGGTATAACGGTTACACAGGAGAGGTTTCAACAAGGAGGTGTGAAAGACGTTAGGAATACGTAGGTTCCTAGGAAGATCTAAGGCATATGAAACAGGATTAACTTTATGCAAGATACGAAAAGGACCGATAAAACGGGGAGCCAGCTTCATAGAAGGCACATGAAGGCGGATATTGCGAGTGGAAAGCCAAACCCTATCCCCCACAACATAGGATGGAGCCGCCCTGCGATTATTGTCAGCTTGAACCTTTTGGCGAGCAGCAGAGTCCATCAAAGAATGCTGAACCTGCTCCCAAGTAGTATGTAAACCAGCCAAATGCTCATCCAGAACTGGCATGCCCTGTAAGGAGAATGCAGCTGGAAGAACAACAGGATGCCGGCCATAAACAACGTAGAAAGGGCTATTACCGGAAGATTCATGAGCAGCGTTATTACGAGCAAACTCAGCCCAAGGAAGAAGGTCAGCCCAATTGTTCTGATGGTGGGATACGAAACAATGAAGATACTACTCTAGGGATTGGTTGGCACGTTCAGCAGCTCCATTAGACTGGGGGTAGTAAGCGGAGGAAAATGAGAGAGAAATACCCATCTCCGAACAAAAGGCTTTCCAGAACCTGGAAATAAATTGGCTACCCCTATCGGATACAATTGATTCTGGAATACCGTGCAACCGAAACACCTCCCTGGCGAAGATAGAAGCAAGTTCCTTGGATGAGGGCAATTTGACAAGAGACACAAAATGAGCCATCTTAGAAAATCGATCCACTGTCATCAGGATGACTGTTTTACCATTCGAAGGAGGCAATTCAACAATAAAATCCATAAATAGATTGGACCAAGGCCTCTCGGGTATGGGCAACGGGTGCAACAACCCACAAGGAACTCTACGAGAAGACTTCATACTGGAACAAGTAGTACATGCCTGTACGTAATCGGTGACGTCCTTGAGTAAGGAAGCCCACCAAAAATATCTAGAAACTGCTGTTAAGGTTTTAGAAATACCAGGATGTCCAGCAGTTTTGGTGTCATGATATAATGACATAATGTCCCGTCTTTCGGGAACATCAACGAACAGTTTATCAGCAGGTCTCTCTCTAGGTGCCATGTTTTGTTTAGCCTGTATAACTTGCAAGAGTGAAGAAGAAATAGATAGAACCGTAGTAGCTATTATTCTGTCCGGGGGAATGACAGGGGTATCATCAAACTCTTGTTTGTCGGTAGTTTCGAATTGTCTGGACAGAGCGTCGGCTTTAGTGTTACGATCACATGGTCTGTAGGTGATGATATAATTGAAATGAGATAAAAACAGTGACCACCTGGCCTGCTTAGAAGACAATCTTTTGCCCTCACTAAGGTAGGAAAGGTTTTTGTGATCCGTAAGATCCAAAAGATGTCTCCACTCCTTAAGTGCTAAAACAATAGCAATGAGTTCTCGATTGCCTATGTCATAATCCTTTTGGCTTTGGACATCTGCTTGGAAAAGAAGCCACAAGGATGTAATGGCTTTTCAAGTGATTCTCTTTGAGATAAGCACCCACCCCAATATTTGAAGCATCAA
>OW240913.1:116269604-116281358 GCA_933207985.1 Pelobates cultripes
CTTCAAGAATAAAAGGCAAAGAAGGGACAGGATGCTGTAAAATAGGAGCAGAGGCGAACGCAGTCTTAAGAAATTCAAAAGCCTCAAGCGCCTCTGGGGACCATACACGAGTATTACCATCCTTTTTAGTCATACGGGTTATAGGCGCTAGAAACTGCTGTTAAGGTTTTAGAAATACCAGGATGTCCAGCAGTTTTGGTGTCATGATATAATGACATAATGTCCCGTCTTTCGGGAACATCAACGAACAGTTTATCAGCAGGTCTCTCTCTAGGTGCCATGTTTTGTTTAGCCTGTATAACTTGCAAGAGTGAAGAAGAAATAGATAGAACCGTAGTAGCTATTATTCTGTCCGGGGGAATGACAGGGGTATCATCAAACTCTTGTTTGTCGGTAGTTTCAAATTGTCTGGACAGAGCGTCGGCTTTAGTGTTACGATCACATGGTCTGTAGGTGATGATATAATTGAATAGAAGAAAAACCTTTAATAAAGCATCTATAATAGAAAAAACAAGAAAACACTGAATGGCTTTCAGACCTTGAGGTAGAGGCCATTCTATGACAGCGGAAAGCTTCTGGGGATCCCTACGAAAACACTTAGCAGAAATTACATACCCCAAAAACTGGACTTCGGATTGATCAAATAAACATTTTTCTAGTTTACAATAAAGACCATTAACAAGAAGGGTTTTCAAAATGAATTTAACATGCATGTGATGAGTATGCAAATCGGTTGAATATATTAATATGTCGTCCAAGTACACTATTACAAATGTGTGAATGAACTCTCGTAACACATCATTAATACATTCTTGAAACACTGCTGGGGCGTTGCAAAGACCAAATGGCATCACAGTGTACTCGTAATGACCACTCCTAGTATTGAATGCAGTTTTCCATTCATGGTCCTTTTTTGTACCTATGAGATTGTATGCACCTCTAAGGTCCAGTTTAGTAAATACAGTAGCTTGTTTAAGCCTGTCAAATAATTCTGTGATTAAAGGTATAGGGTAAGCATTTTTTATGGTGATTTTATTTAGACTCCTATAATCGATACAAGGTCTTAAATCGCCCTCCTTCTTCAACACAAAGAAGAACCCAGGATCTCCTTATAAACCCCTTTTATAAAGATTCTCTAATATATTCTTCCATGACACGGTTTCTTGAGGAGACAAAGGATATACCCTCCCTTTGGGAGGTATAGTGCCAGGCAATAAATCAATAGCACAATCGTAGGGTCTGTGAGGCGGTAATTTTTCAGCCTCCCTTTTATCGAAGACAGACTTAAGAGACATGTACTGAGGAGGTATAACAGTAGACAAAGGAGGAGTAGAAAGAACATTAATAGAATTTAAAGGGGTGATTTTAACGATACAAGACTCTTGGCAGGCATCACTCCAAGATACTATTTGTCCTGACTCCCAGTCAAAAATGGGATTATGAGAACATAACCATGGGTACCCTAACACGATGTGAGAGGAAGGAGAGGTGATGACCTGAAACCAAATGGTTTCTGAGTGTAACAACCCTGTATACATATGCAACGGTTCAGTTTCATGTGTGATAACTGGGGAGCATAATGGTCTACCATCTATGGCCTCAATGGCCAAGGGTGTCTTCTTCTCTCTAATGGGTATGTTGTGTTTTTTTTTTGACAAAGCCAGAATCTATGAAGTTCTCGGCTGCACTGGAATCAACCAGGGCTAGTATGTTCCCTGCTATGCAATTATTTTCAAGATGCAGAGAAACAGGGAGAAGTAATCGGTTAAGAGGCAATTTTGGGGACTCAGATATCACACCCAAGGCCAGTCCCCTATTTGGTCTTAGGTGCGATAGTTTTCCGGAAGCACGGGACATTCTTGTCACATTTGGCCCTTCCTACCACAGTACAGGCAAAGTCCCTCCTTTCTCCTATACAATTTTTCAGCATCAGAGAGTTTGGCAACCCCTAATTGCATGGGTTCCTCCTCTGATACCTTGGGACTCTCAGGATTAGCAACTCTAGGAGTATTAAATGTAACAAGACGTCTATTCCTATTCTTGGTATAGAGTCTGTCACAAATCCTATTGTCTATATCAATGAGATAGTCGATAAGGTCTTCTAATGGGATAGGAAGATCCCTAGCCGCTACCTCGTCCAATATAGTGTCAGATAGACCTTCCATAAATGCAGTAGTTAGCCCATTGTTGGTCCAATCTACCTGTGAAGCAAGGGTACGGAACTGAATAGCATAATCAGCAACAGACCTAGATCCCTGTTTAACTCTCATTAATGCCCTGGCGGCATTCTTCGACCTTTTAGTTGTGTCAAAGGTTCTACAAAAAGCCGTATGGAAGCTATCGAAATCATGCACCATAGGTCCATTAGCCTCCCAAATAGGATTTGCCCACTTTATCTGTGCTTTATCTGTAAGTTGGTGCATAAAGAACCCGACTTTAGACCTATCAGTGGGAAAAGAACGTGGATACATTTCAAAGTGGAATTCCACTTGATTAATGAATCCCCTGCATGTATTAGCATCCCCTCCATACCTGGGTGGAGGGGTTAGATGTGCAGAAGCATTAGGCAAGGTAGATGTATCTGGAACAAGGGGTGCAGGAGGAGCTGGTACGGTTACCGGAGTAGTTCTAGAAAAGAGTGTCTGGATGGCCTGAGCTATCTTATCCATACGGTGATCCTGCTCTACAAATCTAGCCTCATGAGAAGCCATTTGACCTAAATCTGCGGGGTCCATGTCCCTTTCGTAATGTCACGGTAGTTTACCCCAACACGCAAGATTTAGTCCAACAATTGACAATATAAAGCAGATACGTATTACCAGACCTTAGAATGGCCGGACTCGACATAAAACAGAGAAAGACAGAGTCAGGAACAAGCCGAGGTCAAGGGGACAAAGAGACAGAGAAAACAAGAACTAGCTAAGGTCTGGTACACAGGAATCAGTAAGCCGGCAAACAAGACAAAACGGGGATAAAGAGATAAACGGAGTCAAATACAAAGCCAAGGTCAAATACGAAAAATCACAACTGAACAAAACAAGTGCTAAAGGGAACTGAAACAGAAACCACGATAGGGCAGGGAGTTAAGGGAGAGTTAAGTATAAATACCCTAGTATTTAATTTGATTGGCCCCTGTCATATCCATGCCCCCAAAATGTTAGTGTATGGGGAATGTGGGATGACAGGGGCCAATGGGAGACCATTTTACATTTTGGCTCCCACTGTCCCTTTAAGAGCGTGCCCGACCGAGACGTGCGGCGTGCTCTTAGAGCTAGGCGGGACACATGACCGCATCTCGCGGTCAGTGCCCGCCTTCGCCTGAGCTTTGAACGAGCCGTGCGCTGCTTGTGCAGGACCGTGCGCGGCGGGAATAGAGGACCTCGGCCGCCCCCCGGATAAGGTAAGTACCGCTACAGGGAGGCAGTATAGATAGAGAACAGTAGAGGACCAAGGACAGAACCTTGGGGGGCGCCGACAGAGGGTGGTTGGGGGGAAGAGGCAGAGTCAGAGAAAGAAACAACGCTAATGAGATCCAAGTGGCTGAAGGGGTTGATGACCCCTTCAGTCACTTACCTAGGTCCAGCACCGATATCCCTCGGTGCTGGCTCAGCTCTGCCCATGCTCCTCCCCTGCCAACGTCCGCCGACAGTGGAGACCTAATGTGCATGCGCGACAGTGGCTGAGCTCGCATTATTCCCTCTAGCATATAAACTCATTGAGCAGGGCACTCAACCCCTTTGTTTCTGTGCGTCCATTTGTCTGGCTACAATTACGTTAGTCCCCCTATTGTACAGCGCTACGGAATTCGCTGGCACTATATAAATAATAAAATAATAATAATTAGGATTTCCCCATAGGAAAGCATTATTTGGGAAAATCTGACGCTGGAGGTCCTCATGCAGAGTGTGAAGAGAACAGCCAAACTGGATAAAATCAAAAGTTCTTGGAGGTAGATTTCTTGTGATTCCAGAAGAAGTGTAAGACAATAGAGAGAAGACTCCAATGGTACAGTATATAGTAAGATATATATTAAATTCTATATAGAGTCTATTCTACTCACATTTATCAGAGCTATGTCCAGCTCGGGTGTGTATGGTGTGAAGTGGAATAATCCCCACTTCTGGGATGTATGTGGTAAGTAGATTCTTCAGATTTTTGCAATGATAGAGGTTTCAGACCGGAAAGATAAAAAATGGCAAATATAGTGCTCTCTGTAGAAATCAAACTTCAAGATAATTCACAATATAAGAGATGCACTCACATTTATTTGAGCAGGCTTACTGCTTGATGAGTAGGGTGTTGGTTGTATAATCTCCAACTAGGATGCTTTAGTCCTCGTTTGAGATGGTGAAATCAGGATGCCAGATTAAGAAGGTATTAAAAAGTTCCTTTATTAGTATAAATAAATAAAATGTATCTAAAATGTGTTTCGCCTTACAAAGCTTTTTCAAGTAGAAAAAAATAGATAAAATAATCAACCTGGCATCTCACGGTTTATATAGGGCACTAGTAGCAAATATTTAATTTAACATCAAATATTTATATATGAAATACAAAAGTTAATGAATGCAATCTAAAAAGGTTTTAGTTATTAAAACATTTTGTTATTTTCTTGAGTGATAGTGCTCTGATGTATATACTCATAATGTATATCATATATCTGCTATATAACAAATTAAAAGTATAATTAAAGTGACATTATTACCCAAAACCTCCCAAAATGTATACTTTCCTGTGGTTAGCTATTTTTAATTTAGTTTTTATCACATTAATTTTGCATTATATATATTCACAATGCTCTTAATCAACAGATTAATAAAATACACTTTAGCTTATTTAACACTATATATTTTGTCTCCCATGTTGGAATTAGTGTAGGACCCACCGATATTATTATATATGTATATATACATTTAAAATACAAATACAGATATGCAGATTAGAGAATATAAATTTATACATTCATTCAATACATATTAATAGTATATATAAGTATATATATTAATATCAAAATACACGTAGAATGAAATTGCACACAAATATATATACTATATATTTATGTATAAACCCAGGCAGTAATTTGCCGATCTGCATCATGTGTTCGCAGTGCTACACTCCATATTATTCCTGAATTCTGCTTTGTGTTTGGTGAGAACCAACATACAGTTCAAAAAGACAACCCACATATCCTTATGTGGGGATTGTTCCACCCAGACCTAATGTGAAGCTCCATCTAATATGAGTAGCAGTCCATACCTATTCCTGTCCTGACATAGAGATAGACACCACCATTGTACTTTTTTGTCTTGCAAATATATTCATCTGAAGCTCAACCATCAATCTTCTGTGTACTGACTTATATGAATAACTACTTCACTCTGATGCAAAATGAAACTGCTTGAGATCTGAAGAGGAAATAACAGAGTGGAAGCTGAGGAGCATTTAGTCTGAATAGGGAGAAAAAAAAGGTGTTTATGTTAAGTAAAAAATAAATACATATGCAACTGCAAAGTGATGATTAAAAAGTAAAAATTACACATATTTAATACACAGAGTCCCTTTAAGTACTCTTTTCCTGGGATTCAGTTCAGTGTACAACCAGGCCTTCGTGCAATGACTCAGTTAGCACTATTGATAGCCAGTGATCACAATTATGGAATCTACCACACTGCTAATAGCAAGCAAGCATTCTCGCCCATAATAGTAAAAGTGCCCTTAAAATTACAAAAATAAATTACTGAATATGCTTATTTTCATGTGTAGTGAATTGCTGTATAACATGTTAAATGTTACAATCATAAAGGTTTTAAAAATTACTGAATTATTGTCCTTAAAGGAACATTCTAAGCATCACAGCCACCACAGCCTACATTACCTCTAAATTGTATAAAAACTAAGTTGGTGCCTGAAAAGTCTCTTTAACCTGTAGGTCAACTCCTCCCTACCATTAGTTTATAGAACAGGAAACCAGTGTTTTTACGATTAATTACATCAACTCCTACCATTATTTTATTATTTTAATCATTTCTAATTGTATGAATAAAAAAAGGGGAGGCTGCGCCACAGCTGAAAAAAAAACCATGATTATAAACTATACAAGCACATATACAAGACACTATATAAGAGAAAATACATACAAGATAAAAAACAAAACAAAAAAGAGTTCAAAAATATGAGCGGTGGGTGGGGGCCCTAAATACCAATAGGTGGGGGCCCTAAATAGCAATAAGGGGGGCAGTATAGATAGAGAACAGTAGAGGACCAAGGACAGAACCTTGGGGTTCTACCCCCCGGCTCCCACCCCTGAGCGGTGGGTGGGGGACATAAAAATTGGGGGGGACCTAATGTCCTCCCCCTGGCCCCCACCCCTGCGCAGCGGGTGGGGGCCCTAAAGAACAATAAGGGGGGGTACATAAGGTCCTCCCCCACAGCCCCTACCCTTGCGCGGCGGGTGGGGGCCCTTAAAAACAATAAGGGGGGACACCTAATGTCCTCCCCCCGGCCCCCACCCCTGAGCGGAGGGTGGGGGCCATAAATAAAAATTCCCCCCCATGTGACTAGGGGTTCCCCAACCCGTAGTCACCCCCCTCCCCCAAAAAAAATTACCCCTACCTAGCCCCTTCATCCTAAAAATAATGAGGGGGGACCTTTGTCTAAAAAAAAAAAAATTGACTTACCATTCAATGTCTTCTTTCTTCTAAAATCTTATTTTTTTCAGCACCAAAAAAGGCCAAATAAAAATCCTCCATGGGCCAAATAAAAATCCAGAATAACTGACGCACTTTAAAAAAAAAAAAAAAAACAAGCGCAAAAATAATAATAATCCTTCTTCACCCATGGAGGGCTCTGCGCAGACTGAGCTCTGCAGTGCGGGGGAAGGCTTATAAAGTCTTGCCCCACCCTGCAATTAGGCTCAGAACACTCTGATTGGTGGGTTTAAGCCATCCAATCAGAGTGCTCTGACAGGTAAATGAAGAGACTGACAGGTAAGTCTCTACATTTACCTGTCACAGCACTCTGATTGGTTGGCTTCAAATTCACCAATCAGAGTGCTCTGTGTCATTTTACACAGTGTGGGAAAATTCCAAAGAACTTTCCCATGCTGTGTAAAATGATACAGAGCACTCTGATTGGATTTCAAGCTAACCATTCAGAGTGCTCTGTGTCATTTTACACAATGTGGGAAAGTTCTTTGAATTTTCCCACGCTGTGTAAAATGACACAGAGCACTCTGATTGGTGGATTTCAAGCCAACCAATCAGAGTGCTGTGACAGGTAAACCCACCAATCAGAGTGTTCTGAGCCTAACTGCAGGGAGGGGCAAGGCTTTATAAGCCTTCCCCCGTCCTGCAGAGCTCAGTCTGTGCAGAGCCATCCATGGGTGAAGAAGGATTAATTTTTTTTTGTGCTCATTTTTTTTTTTTAAAGTGCGTCGGTTATTCTGGATTTTTATTTGACCTTTTTTGGGGCTGAAAAGAAGATTTTAGAAGTAAGAAGACATCAAATGGTAAGTCTATTTTTTTTTTACAGGTATTTAGACAAGGGTGCCCCCTCATTATTTTTAGGATGAGGGGGGTAGGTAGGGGTAATTTTTCGGGGGGTGGGGGGGGAGTGGGGTGACTAGGGGTTTGGGGAACCCTAGTCACCTGGGGGGATTTTTATTAATGGCCCCCACCCACCACTCAGGGTTGAAAAAAGACTCAAGTCATTGAAGTTACACATTTAAAACCCATCATTTTATGCTGTTGATCCAAAAGAAGACAAGGCTCCTCCAATTTGAAGTGATTGCCAATTATGCCACAAAAAGGGAAAATAAATTCCTTTTTGACTCCATATAGGCAATCAGATTTCACATGCATATTAGCAGCAGCAGAACTAGTGATGATGCTGCCGGTGTGACTGCACAGGGCCCTGAATCCTGAGGGGGCTCACTGGGTGGCCCATGCAAACAGTGCGACAGGGCTCCTGTAATAATGTAATGGCAGCAAAAGCCAGTCACTTCATCCCAGCTAAAACCGGACTGCGCAGAAGGGAGGAGAAAGCACAGGGAAGGGGGCACGGATTGGGAGAGAGCCAGCACCTAACAGTCTCAGCCAGCAAAAGCCACTCTCCTACATTTAAAAGGTAGGAAAGAGGAGGCTAGCCGAAAATGTGTACATTTTGACCTGCATGTGTGTAATTGTGTATAAGTCTGCATTCAAACATATACATTATGTACAAACACACCGCTGTATTAAATCACCAACATTATATATAAACACACCACTGCATTCAAAAATCATACTACGCACAAATGCACGTCTGCATTCAAACGCCAACACTACATACAAACACACTAAATTCACTCACACATAATCCATACAAAAATATTTTTATATTCAAACACACAAACACTACTCAGTGTTAATACAACCCTGCAAAGATGGGCAAATGGTAGACCCCAAGCTGGCAAAGCTCTGTGGGAGTTGTTCAACAGTTGGGGATCTTCCCTTTTCCCACCCTTGCGATAGGAGGTGGCGGGGGAGGGGGCAAAACAATTCTTGCAACAGGGCCCTCTCTATGTTAATATTAGTTATATCCAGGGCCGGCCTTAGGCAATTAGGCGCCCTGTGCAAAAAGTCTTCACGGCGCCCCCCCCACCTCCCACCAAGTTGCCTGAATACAGTAACACACACAGGCACCGGGGACGTGTGTATCACGAGGCAAACAAGGCATCTGCCTTGGGCGCCACTTTGCAGGGGGCGGCAAAAAAAAGCATCCCTCCAAACCCCCAGGCAGATCCCTTGCTTGCCTCGCATCCTGGGGGGCTCAAGAGCTGACCGGCTGGCCACTTTTGAGCCCCCCCAAGGCTGGCAGCGGGCAGCGAAGGAGCATACTCACCTGAGCTCTTCCTGCTCAGCTTCCTCTGCGCCGCTTAATGAAGCCGGGAGCCAGAATATGACGTCAGTCCGGCTCCCGGCATCACTAAGCGCTGCTTACTCAGCCTGTGCGCCCCCTGCCTGCCTGCCCAGCAGCCACACTGGACTGCTGGTAAGAAATCCACTCCAGCTTTCCCAGGGAGGCTGGGTGGATTTAAAATAAATGTAAAAAATATTAGTTTGTGAGTGTTAGTGGAAATGTCTGTGTGTGTGTCTGTGAGTGTTTATTTTGAAGTGAATGTGTGTGTGTGTGTGTGTGTGTGTCTGTAAGTGTGTAATTGTGTGTGTCTGTAAGTGAATGTGTGTGTGTCTGTGAGTGAATGTGTGTGTTGGTCAGTGAGTGTATATGTGTCAGTCAGTGAGTGTGTATGTGTCAGTCAGTGAGTGTGTATGTGTCGTCAGTGAGTGTGTATGTGTCGTCAGTGAGTGTGTGTCGGTCAGTGAGTGTGTAAGTCAGTGAGTGTGTAAGTCAGTGAGTGTGTAAGTCAGTGAGTGTGTATGTGTCGGTCAGTGAGTGTGTGTCGGTCAGTGAGTGTGTGTCAGTCAGTGTGTATGTGTCGGTCAGTGGAGTCGTGCATCTTTCAGTGAGTGCTTGCGTCTGTCAGTGAGTGCTTGCGTCTGTCAGTGAGAGTGTGCATCTGTCAGTGTGTGTCCAAGTAATAGTGTATGTGTGTATGTCATTGTTTGTCAGTGTATATGAGAGTGTGTGTCTGTCAGTGAGTGTGCGTCTGTCAGTGAGTGAGTGTCTGTCAGTCAAAGTGCGGCCTTGACAGGAAGGGGTGGGGGAAATTTAAACTCGGTTACAGGCATGTACACACACACTCAGTTAAAGGCAGTCACACATACAGGCACAGGCACAAACAATGGCACAGCTACAGCGACACACACAGACAGACGGTCACATAGGCAGTCACACACACAGACAGACACACAGTAACACACACATAGACAGTTATACACACACAGGCAGGCAGTCACAGATAGAAAGTCACACACACAGGCAGGCAGTCACACACAGACAGATAGTTACAGACAGACACACACAGGCAGGCAGTCACATACAGGCAGTCACACACACAGGCAGTCACACACACAGACAGACAGTCACACACACAGGCAGTCACACACAGAGACAGTCACACACAGAGACAGTCACACACACACACAGAGACAGACAGTCACACACACACACACACACACAAGGACAGGCAGTCACACAGACAGTCACATACACACACACAGACAGTCACACGCACACAGGCAGGCAGTCACACAGACAGTCACACACACACACAGACAGTCACACAAACAGGCAAACAGTCACACACACACAGACAGTCACACAAACAGGCAAACAGTCACACACACACACTTACCTCTTTCCAGTGGATGCAGTTGGCTGATGGGGAAGCATCTTTCCCTCTTCCTGTACAGCAAGGGCTTCAGGAGGTATTAGCCCCGTCTCCGCCTCTCGATAAGCCCCGCCTCCGCCGCTCGGTAAACCCCGCCCCCTCTGCCGCGATTTTTTTTTTTTTTAAATAGACCCGGGTGGAGAACAATTAATCCTCCAGCCAGGTACCTCTTTTAGCTCCCCTGCACTCCGGCCATGAGTGAGCTGTGTCGGCCACAGGGCGCCCCCTGTTCCATGGCGCCCTGTGCGGTCGCACAGCTCGCACACCCCTAAGGCCGGCCCTGGTTATATCCTGGTATAAGTAAGTGGTACTAAATTATCTCTTATGCAGTGATCGTTTATGTGATCCTTTGCAGACAAAATGTTACACTTTGACATTATCACAATCTAATTGCTAAGGAGCTATTCCCAAATCATATGGAATGCCCATGTTTTGTTTAGCTTTTGAAGTTCCACATGCTATTGTAAATTCGGTGGTTATTCCATAAACCATCCTTGGTCCTTAAGGCATTTAACGATAAAATGGGAGATTTATGATATGTCTTCTCAGACAGCAGAAGATCATAGACACAACAATGTCCATTGTGCTATCTGGATTTTATCTGTAGAGTGTTTACAGTTCTAGTCCAGACACCTTCTCGGACATATCTGGTGTGTATCTGATATTTCATCCTTTTCTCATTTTATACTAAATACTGTGGCAGGCAGGGGCAGATCTAGAACTTAATAATGGGAGGGGCACTGGTAGGAATAACCCAGGCACTATAACCACTACAGCTCTTTGTAGTGGTTATGGTGCCAGGAGTGCCATGGCACACTCCCAGAGTAAGTAGTCAAACCATTTAAAAACAGTTTGACACCTAACCTAGGGTCTGCCAGGATAGGAGCTGTAGTAAGGAAAAGGGACAATAGTAGGGGATGGGGGTATCAGTGTGTGTCACGTGTGGGGTGCAATGTGTGTGTGAGGGGTGAAGTGTGTGAGTGAGGGGTGTGGTGAGGGTGCAGTTTGTGAGGGATGCAGTGTGTGTGTGAGGGGTATAGTGTGTGAGGGGTACAGTGTGTGTGAGTGAAGGTTGCAGTGTGTGTGTGTATGCAGAGGCGGCTCTCTAATTAGTTGATTTAGGCAGCCGCCTAAGGCCTCGCGCAGTCAGGGGCCTCGCGGCCGCCTAAATCGCCTGAGGGCAGACTGACATGTCGGGTCCTCGGTCTATGACCGAGGACCCGACACAGGAGGGGGCCCGGCGGCTTGCCCTTTGTGCCGCCGGGTGCGAGGCCCCTCCTGTCAGTCCGCCCGGGGAGAGAGCCGACCTCAGTCTGCAGCTCCGCCTGGTGTGAGCTGCAGACTGAAGTGTCTTGCGCTCTCCAGCCAATCAGAGCGTTGCCGCGGGTTACCACGGCAACGCTCTGAATGGAGATCGCAAGACA
>OW240913.1:116281458-116319050 GCA_933207985.1 Pelobates cultripes
GCTTTCATTTGGTGGCTTCTTCCCTGGGGTCCAGTGGGGCCGCTGCTGGCTGGGCTCGCAGGCGGGCAGGCAGGCTCATAGTGGAGGCGGTGAGGGAGCAGTGATCCTCCTGTTCAGCTCCCTCATGCGCCTCTTAGTGATGCCGGAGCAGGAGTGACGTCATATTTTGGCTACGGCATCACTGCAGTGCGCGTGAGAGCTGAGCAGTGAAGAGCTCAGAGTGCTCCCTCGCCGCCCGTCTCCCATATCATTCCATGCCAGCCTCGGGGGTGAGGGGGCCCAGAGTAAGCATGTGTGTGATCGTGAGCTTGTCTGTAGTGACCATGTGTGTGTCAGTGAGCTTGTCTGTAGTGAGCATGTGTGTGTCAATGGGCTTTATTATTTTCTTGTGGGGGGCAATTGCCCCGTTGCCCACCCCCTGGATCCGCCACTGGTGACAGGCAGATTTTTTTCCCAGAATTTGGATAATGATACTACCTGTTAGTCACAGTGGATATATTTAATTATGCAAGCATGCATGTTGAAATTTTTCTTCAGATAGTACAAAATGGATATAACTTGTGTTAACCTTTTTTTCATGTGATCCTCTATTTTATAACTTGAATTAAACAATGTCAGGGCAAATGTTGTAAATGAGGAGGAGATATAGCAACATTGTTTAATTTCTCCTTTGATCTATGTGTTCTATCTATGCTGGCTGCCAAGTGCAAAGAACAGAGCTTTTGATAACAATTAACAGGGAGCTAAGATGGAGGCACCCAGTTGTGGAACAAAGAGGTGAGGATTTGTACATTTAACTGTATTTTTCACACCTCATAAAAAAACAAAACAAAAAAACAAACATTGATTTACTGATCCACCTAACTAGGATATACAGCAAGGACATTGGAATGTTGTTCAGACTAGAGAAGATGAGGGAAGATGATCAGGACAGAAGGAGTTGAAGTTCCAGAAGACCAAATAGAAGATGTAGAGAACAGGTACAAGTACCTGGGGGTACCACCAACGACGTATTTGCCGCGAGGCATTTTCCAAGGGGCGGCAAAAAATGCCGCACCCAAATGCCAAGGCAAATACCTTGTTTGCCTCGATTTCTGGGAGCCCAAGAGCTAGTCAGCTGGCCACATTTGGGCTCCCCCGGGGCAGGCAGGCAGGCGGGCGGGCAGCTGGCGAGGGAGCACTTTCCCCTGAGCTCTCTCTGCTCAGCTCCCTCACGCGACCCACAATGATGTCGGGAGCTGGAATATGATGTCATATTCTGGCTCCCGGCATCACTTTGCGACGCGCGAGGGAGCTGAACAGAGAGAGCTCAGAGGAAAGTGCTCCCTCGTCCCCCGCCTGTCTGCCTGTCTGCATGTCCGGCCACCTCCCTGCCCAGCAGCCCCACTGGACCACAGGTGAGAAATCCACCCAGCTATCCCAAACGTAGGGAGGCTGGGTGGATTTAAATTTAAAAAAAAATAATATTAATAATTATTGTGAGTGTGGGGAAATGTGTGTGTCAGTGAATGTAAGTGAGTGTGTGTTAGTGAATGTCAGTGTGTGTGTGTCAGTGAATGTGAGTGTGTGTCAGTGAATGTGAGTGTGTGTCTGAATGTGTGTCAGTGAATTTGAGTGAGTATGTGTGTCAGAGAATGTGAGTGAGTGTGTGTGCCAGTGTGTGTGTATTTGTCAGTGAATGTGTGTGTGTCTGTCAGTGAATGTGTGTGTGTCGGTCAGTCTGTGTGTGTGAGTCGATCAGTGAGTGCGTGCCTCTGTCAGTGAGTGCGTGCGCCTGTCAGTGAGTGTGAGTCCGAGTAAGTGTATGTCTGTCTATCAGTGTGTCAAATCAGTGAGTGTGTGTATGTCATTGTTTGTCATTGTATATGAGTGTATGTCTGTCAATGAGTGTATGCATCTATCAGTGAGTGTGTGCGTCTGTCAGTGAGTGAGCGTCTGTCAGTCAAAGTGCGGTCTTGACAGGAAAGGGTGGGAAAAATTGAGCACTGTCCTGCCCAGGGCAGCACAAATCCTAAATACACCACTGGGTACCACAAATGCATGGCAACCATGAGGAAAGGAGGATAGCAACATCCAAGTACCTCCAAAGAGACAGACAGGTCCTGAAGTCCCAGCTGAATGGCAAAGACAAGATCAAAGCCATCAACACATATGCCCTACCGATCATCAGGCACACAGCTGTAATAATAACCTAGCCAAGAGAAGAATTGGTCACCATGGATGTCAAGACCAGGAAACTACTCACTATGAATGGAGAATTTAACCCAAAATCCAGCACCCAGAGACTGTACACCTGCCGGAAGGAAGGAGGTCGGGGCCTGATGAGTGTCAAGGCTACAGTCCTGAATGAAACACAGAGCATCCACAAGTACACCACGAAGATGGCTCCCAAAGATGAACTGCTAAGGGAATGCCTGAGACTTCCACAGATCAAGAATGCAGAAAAAGAGGATGTTTCTTGGCAAGACAAACCTCTCCATGGGGTGTACCATCGGCAGATAGCTCACATGACAAAATCCTGCCAGTGGTTGGAAAAAGCAGGACTGAAAGACAGCGCTGAGGCACTAATCCTAGCAGCACAGGAGCAGGCACTCAGCACCAGATCAATAGAAGCCTGAGTCTACCACACCAGGCAAGACCCAAGGTGAGACTGTGCAAAGAGGCCTCTGCCTAAGTCCAGATGGGAGATACCACAAAGGGTAGTTGAGAATGACAGGGCTAAGATCCTGTGGGACTTCAAGATCCAGACAGACAAGCAAGTGCTATATCAGGCCTTCTTACATCCCCTAGGTACAGTTAATCTCAACCAACTCTGCTACAATGGAACAACTATTCTCTCTGTAAAGCGTTATTTCCTGTATTTCACCTACTCAACTAGAAAAGTAGTTTTAAATATTTTGTTAAATCCTTTGATATGTGTTTGGTTGTGCCCCTTTTATCCTGACTGCCGGATTATGGGTATTCTACATATCTTTTGTCTTTCGCATTGCATTTCCTTAAGCAGCTTTTGCACCATAATTGATTTTATTAAGTTAAAGCCTGTTATATTAAACATTATCAATGCATCGTGTCAGGACCAGCAGTTTTAACAATGATTTCCTTGAACTTTAACCACATAAAAGAATCTGTTAGTTCATCTTCAAATATATGACATTTCTTGCTCACTGAAGTAATTTATTGTTTATGTAAAATGTAGGAATCACGAATGTTAAAATCTAATGCCGCTGTTATTCTAAGCTAATTGGTAAATTTGGTAAAAGAAGTCACAGAAACTACATCAATATATTTATGAGCCAGCCTAGAAGAGTGAATGGGTTAAAAATAAAAGGGTTAAAAATGAAGTAGGTGACTACTGTAAATGGACAAGACTATATTGGAAATAGCAATTGTTAAAAGTCAGCTTAAAAGTAAAACCTGTTGCAACCCATCAAAGAAATGACCTTTTACAGAAATACATGTTTTTGGTTGCTGAATAAGCAATATCGTGTTTAGCTGATGTAATCTTGTCATGTTACTTTTGCTGTAACTTCTGTCTATAAATACGTTTGCTGACCCTTGATACACTGGTAGTAGCCCAATTTGAAGCACGTTGTCTGTGTATCACTGAAAGGCTCTCCCCAAACGTTCGGTCCAAAAGTGAGGTTTATGGAACGCTTTGCTCAGTGTAATATGACCCCAACAGAGAGCAAAGCACAGATCATGCACTGGGTGTTACTATTCTTATTTTTGCCATATATAAATCATATTTTCAAATAATTGTATGACTTGGGCTCGATTTAACAACCTTTCTTAATATTTCAATACTGTTATAAAAACTTTCCAAATGATTTATCTGCAGAAGTTAATATTAAAGTCTACGGGAAATTTTGCAAATAAATAATTTGGAACATTTTTCTAACAGCATTGAATCATTTGCAAAGCTTATTAAATCAAGGCCTTAGTTATTTCTCTATAGTCATACTCACTGATCAACACTCATGACCCACACATATACTTGTTGATAGCACATTTTTTTATATCCTTATTCCTGGTTAATTGATCTTGGCTTGTCTCAACCATTCTAAATTCTGACTAGTTTACCTATTCAGTGTACCTCTATTTCCTTGAACTTGGCTTGTTTCTTGACATCATGGCTACTGTTAATACTTACTTTTTGCCTAATGTTTTCCTTTGGGTAGACATGTACATTATTTACATTTAACAAAGGCTAAAGGAAAACAGCAGTGCAGTCCAGGAGCCCGGATGCAAATCAAGGGCTTGTGGGTTGCACCGCTGTGTCCACCAAAAGTGGAGCTCTTAGGATGAGGGCATTACCCTATAATAGCGTAAAGGTAACAAATATAGTGTCCCACTGAGGGAAACTAGAAGCAGGGACTTCACTAGCATAAAAAAGAGAGGGAAGGAAACCCTACCTTCAATCAATCTAGGGATACGCATAAAAGGCAAGCCAAAGAAAAAAATGGGGAGAATAGCTAAATGGAACGGGGATATGTGATCTAGAGTGCTCTAGGTCACAGGGAATGGGGGTAACCAGAGGAAAACAATTTAGCTCTTGAATATAGTATAAAAAAATTTAACTACTGTTACTACTATGATTATGCTGCTAAAGTCCCCCATTCCCTCAGGGAACCGACTAAATGGATAGGTAGATATATGTCAGGTAACAGAAACATAAAAACATAGAATGTGACGGCAGATAAGAACCATTCGGCCCGTCTAGTCTGCCCAACAGGGAAAGATAAGTAGGAGATTGGAGTGTAGCAGACTCCGGGCAATACGACTGGTTCACTCCAGTAGTCCCCTTCCTTCAGCCAGTCAGGAACAACCTTTAATGCAAAGAAACCCATTTCCCCCAGCAACTGGACAACACCTAGTCCTGGAGATACAACAACAACTTTATTGGCCACACACAGCTTTTATGCAAAACAATCCCAGTGTCCCTTCCCAGGGTCCTCCCCCTCCCAGGGGTCTTCAGCATGACACTTGAGTCCCCATCCCTCTGTCCCCTGTTCCTGCCACCCAAGCACGGGGTTCCCAATTCCGGTGACAGGGGGTCTTCTTCCCAGGATTCCCTTTGTCCCCTGTTCCCGCCACATAAAAGTAGGATCTCCCACTTCCCAGGACCCTCCATACCTGTGAGTTACAGCGCGGGAAAGCTTCCCGTCTCCTTGCCTCCCAGTTACAGAAAGCCTGTCAAAACAGCAATTGTCCCCAAAGGATTCCCACACCAATCCCAGGGACCACTGTACCGGTACCTGCGTTGAACAGCCTCCGTTTGCGGGGTCCCTGTGTAAACCGGGCAAGGGAAGCATCTCCTTTCGGCATACGAACAAACACAGCGGGGAAAAGTCACGAACAGGTAGGCTGTCTGCCACATGGAGAATCTAATCTAAACCTAATAAAAACTAAAAAGGTTTTCCCTTAGATTACCTCGACACCATGGACAAGCCACTAATGTCTACCCGAACCATCTCTCCATCTCTCCCAGGGAGCCCCCCGCGGCATGTCCGACCCCCTGGAAGCCCCCCCGACCATGTGAGAATGAGGTCCTTGCGAGGACCTCACAATCACATGGCCGGGATAGCTGCCTCCTGTATTGCCAGCAGGGGGGCTGCCTGTAATGACAGGTGGTCCCCCTGCTGGCTGGAAATAAAATAAATAAAATTAAAAAAAGTTTAATAAGTGTAAAAAAAAGAAAATATATACTTAGATCATATATATATATATATATATATATATATATGATCAAAGTATATATATACACATACACATACACACACATATACTGTCTAGGTGTATTTTACTATTAATACATATATACTTAATATCAAATTACACGTAGACTGATACTGATTAAATATATATAATTATTGTTATATATATATATATATATATTTATATATAATATAAAAAAATTAAATATGTAAATACGTTAAAAAAATAAATAAATAATAATTTAAAAAAATAATTAAAAAATATATAGATGTGTGTTATTTCGTTCTAACTATATTGTGATATTAATATATATTTATTTATATCAAAATACACATAGAACGAAATAATATATATATCTATATACATAAATATATATGTATATATCACTATATATATACCTATATATAAATAAAAATATTTTAAAAAATTATATATATATATACATATATATTCACATACGTATATATATATACATATATTAATTCTACATATATATTTATGTAATATTTTTACATAATTGGGTATCTTAATTAATTACAATTAGCGGGACCTGCCTGACAACCCATGCCAAAAGTAAAGGGAATTTAATTTGCTAGCACTATATTTAACCCTATAACTTTCCAAGACACCATGAAACCTGTACATGGGGGGTACTGTTCTACTCAAGAGACTTCGCTGAACAAAAATATTAGTGTTTCAAAACAGTAAAATGTATTACAACTATGATATCGCCAGTAAAAGTGAAGTTTTTTGCATTTTTCACGCACAAACAGCACTTACACGGACGATATTATTGCTGCGATACTTTTTACTGTTTTCAAACACAAATATTTGTGTTCAGCGAAGTCTCCCGAGTACAACAGTACACCTCATGTACAGGTTTTATGGTGTTTTCAAAAGTTACAGCATCAAATATAAGGCTTGTGTTTCATTTTTTTCACATTAAAATTCGCCAGATTGGGTACGTTGCCTTTGAGACCCTACGGTAGCCCAAGAATGAAAATTACCCCTATGATGGCATACCATTTGCAATAGTAGACAACCAAAGGTATTGCAAACGGGGTATGTCCAGTCTTTTTTAGTAGCCACTTAGTCACAAACACTGGCCAAAATTGGCATTTTTTGCATTTTTCACACACAAACAAATACTAACACTAACTTTATCCAGTGTTTGTGACCAAATGGCTACTAAAAAAGACTGGACATACCCCATTTGCAATACCTTGGGTTGTCTACTATCGCAAATGATATGCCATTATGGGTGTAAATTTCTTTCCTGGGCTACTATAAAGTCACAAAGGCAACGTAACCAATCTGGCGAATTTCAATTTCAAATGTAACGTGCTATATTTGACCCTGTAACTTCCCAAAACTCCATAAAACCTGTACATAGGGGGTACTGTTTTACAGAATACAAATATGTGTATTTTATTGCAGTAAAAGCAAACAGTATTATGACATTGATAGTTAAAATGTCATGTAGAACTAAAAAAATAAAAAAAAATCTTATTTTCTCCCATTTTTTCATATTAAATTATGTTTCATAGCTAAATATTTGATATTAAATGAAAGCCCTGTTTCCCCTGAATAAAATCATATATAATAAGGGTGGGTGCATTTAATATGAAAGAGGTGAATTACGGTTGGACAGACATGTAGCGCAAATGCCAGGTTTTGTTTACATTTTGTTTCGTTCACAACATGTACATTTGGCTCCGTCCTTAAGGGGTTAACTAACAAGTTCCATCAGCTGTTCTCCATGGGAGGAAATGGAGGAGGGCATACCGGGTCATCAGCCCACCCCCTAAGTAACACGATTGGTTAACACTCCCAAAGAGGGGGTCCCTTAAAATGTAAACACTGCTCACTGCTCACAATTAACTCCTTGATGGTTCATCGGAAACATCCCCTTAAGGACCGATGACGGTCCTGGACCGTCATAACGTCTTGGGGGTACTTACCTGATCGCCGTCGATCCCCCGGCGGCGATCAGCATTCTTCCGGGTCCAGTGGGACTGCCTGTCTGCCCAGGCAGTCTCCCCGCGGCACTTAAGGACCCCGCAGTCACGTGATCGCTCGATCACATGACCGCAATAGGTTGTCTGTGTATCTGCCTGCAGGGGGACTGTCTGTGCTGACAGGCAGTCTCCATGCAAGTAGAAAATCATTAAAAAAAAACCAATATATGTGTATATATATAAGATATATATACATGTATTATATCTATATTTAATATATGTATATATATTATATATATAATGTCATACTAAGTATATTTTTATATTTATATATACATATATTAATATAAAAATACACGTATAATTAAATTACACACGTATATATATATAATTTTTATAACTATATATATTGTATATATATATTATTATAAAATATAGATAATATGTATATAAAAATAAATTAAAAAATGTAAAAATAAATTTTAATAATTTGAAAAAAATTATATATATATATATGTAATTTTATTCTAACGGTATTTTGATATTAACATATATATATTTATATCAAAATACACTTAGAATGAAATTATATATATATATATATATCTATGTATAAAAAAACAAATAAAAATAATACGAAATATACATATGTCCATATACATAATTACATAAATAATTTCATAAATATACACATAGACTTCAAATATATAAATATGTATATATATTTAAATTCTATGTGCATATTTATGTAATATTATTACATAATTAAGTAATTTTATTGATTACAATTTGAGGGACGTGCCTGAGAACCCAGGCCGAAAGTCCAGAGAATTTAATTTGCTAGCACTATGTATAACCCTGTAACTTTCTATGACACCCTAAAACCTGTACATGGGGGGTACTGTTTTACTCGGGGGACTTCGAGAGCATATGGTAGCCCAGGAATGAGAATTACCTCCATGATGGCAAACCATTTGCAAAAGTAGACAAACCAAGGTATTGCAAATGGGGTATGTTCAGCCTTTTTTTAGTAGCCACTTAGTCACAAACACTGGCCAAAGTTAGCATTTTTTGAATTTTAACACACAAACAAACATTTATGCTAACTTTGGCCAGTGTTTGTGACTAAGTGGCTACTAAAAAAGACTGACCATACCCCATATTAAATACCCTGGGTTGTCTACTTTAAAAAATATGTACATGTGGGGTGTGATTCAGAGATTTATGACAGATAACAGTGTTACAATGTCACTATTGATAAATGTAAAAAATATATATATTGAAAGAGCAATTTCCTACTTGTACTTATAGCCCTATAACTTGCAAAAGAAGGCAAAAAAGCAGGTAAACACTGGGTGTTTTTAAACTGAGGACAACATTTTAAATCTATTTAGCAGTTTTTTTAATTTGCTTTTGTAGATAATTAAAAAAACTTTCAAGTAAAAGTCCAAAAACATTTTTTTTTTAAGTAAAATATATGACATGATACAAATAATGGTATGTAAAGAAAGCCCTTGTCCTGAAAAAAACAATATATAATTTGTGTGGGAACCATAAATGAGAGAGCATAAAATTACAGCTAAACACACCACAAATGTGTTAAAACCGCTCTAGTCCTTAACGTACAACATCGCAAAAACAGGCCAGTCCTTAAGGGGTTAAATCAAATATTTACATATCTTTAGATATACAAAAGAAAGGTGGGGATCTTGTGAAAAATCCCTCTAGATTGTTGAATCCATGTTATAGAGAGAGTTTTGCAGAAAGGCAGAAAAGGAATAACCCTCATTCAAGTCTTGTGGTGAAAGTGTGTTTAATCTATAAATCCAATATGATTCTCTTTGTCGCAATCTGCAGTCCCAATTCCCTTTACGTTGGGGCTGGGGGACTGATTCGATGCCCAGGAATCAGATTTTTTTCGCAGAGTTTGCGTGATGTGTTTTTAGGTGACGTGAGATCGGTGTCTTCAATGGTCTTCTTACCGAGTTGATGTGTCCCCTTATACGCATACATTAATAGATATGTATATATGCATAATCCACGCAAAAGATATTTAAACATATATACAATGTAGCAAAGACTTTGCATTACTCACAATTAGTGATGTCCCGAACTGTTCGCCGAACGGTTCGCGAACGGTTCGTCACAAACGGTTCGCCACGGACTCATCATTGATTAAACTTTGACCCTGTACCTCACAGTCAGCAGACACATTCCAGCCAATCAGCAGCAGAACCTCCCACCTCCTGGACAGCATCCATTGTGAAGCTGCATTCTTAGTGAGCTGTACAGGAGGTGGGAGGGTCTGGGAGGGAGGGTCTGCTGACTGTGAGGTACAGGGTCAAAGTTTACTCAATGATGAGTCCATGGCGAACCGTTCGTGGCGAACCGTTCAGCGAACAGTTCGGGACATCACTAGTGAGAAACATTGACCGTAGAATCTCTATACTGGTTTTATCTATCATCTTGTGTGTGTAACTATATTGTGTTATTGACTGTAGAATGTTACATGCCTGCTTAGAATAAAGCAGTTATTTTCTTTATTTTCAAGCCCTATGAATACTCTCTTTAATGTTGGGGAAATAATTTCCAATGCTGTTTCCCCCCACATGTACACTTACACATTATAGTGGTAGAAAGCACAATAGGACTGGTATAAACATTTTGCAGGGCCACTTTTAATTCCCTGTCCTGCCTTGCCTGCAAGCTATACCACTGTGCGGTAGACACCTAGAAGAAGAAGCAGCAGCAACTACAGAAGATACCAAATGGAAAGCAGATGCTAAATTATACGGTGGCAGCAAACATCTACTAACAGGACTTTGTGAAGAAAATTAAGACATTACCCATCAGCCTAACTGCTCAATTTACTAGCGTGGGAGAGAACCTGTGGAAGGGGAAAAAGATTTACGCATATATTTTTCTTTAAAGACCCATGGCATTTGCTAGTCTGGCTGTTTAATAAAAACAGATTTAATATGCAGATCAAGTTTAAATGATTTCCCAGCATGCAACATTTTACGCTGATAACTATATACGAAAATGCCAGTGTAACAGGAAATCCACTGGGAAATTCATCTGTGTTTTACTATTACACGCTCAGCATGCCTATACATATTTACTTTCACTTTCTGTGCCATGGGGCAAAACAGCAGAACATCGATCATGGTGGAGCTCGCCTAGTGAGTGTAAGCATCTGGTCTCACTAGGCTTAGCACATACTCCACAAAAAGGGCCTTTTAAAGCTCTTGTAACTGCATGTCCTTTTACTAATATGAACTTTATAGCTGGGAGTGATAGGAGGATGTGGAGAGGAAGGTGTGGCTGGGAGTGCTGGGGAAAGGAAGGTATAGATGGGAGCGATAGAAGAAATTGAGGAAGGGATGGGTGGAAGTTGTAGAAAATCAGAGATCGGAGGGAGTGATAGGAGTCTTATGGCTGCCAGTTTCACACACTTTTTTTTTCTATGTTACAGACAAAATCCATGTTGCAGTAAATTTGTAAAGTTCTCAGATACATATTTTTCTCTCAATAATTTCAGTCAATTATTAGATGTTTTGGGTAATCCATACAAGATCCTCCCACTTTTTCCAAGTGCATAAAGTTTGCATTGTATCCATTCTCTAAGCTTTTCTCTAAGCGTTCTGTGAGTTCTCATATTCTCTGTTTTTGTTGCAATGCATTTGCTTAGGCTCTCCCTAAGGCAAAAAGGGTAATCCAGATGTGGACCCCATCCTCACTGTGCCTTGAGGGGTATCAGTCATACCTCTCGTTCAAAGAGGGCTTGCCGGTATTTCGGATCTGAACTGCCCTCATGGGTAAGATCAGTCTGATATATTTTCTCTGAAACTGCTATGTTTACAGCTGCAGGGTTAACCCAAGATGGACCTGGCACCCAGACCACTTCATTGAGCTGAAGTGGCCTGGGTGCCTATAGTGGTCCTTTAAGTGTATAAGCAAACAAAACATCTTTACTCTGTTCAATATTCCAGTGGGATGGGGCTAAGTCCTCAGATGCATAAGAAAAAAAAATGAATAAAAACCAATAGTGCAGATTGCTGTAAGCAAAGGGTGCAGTTTCCCTCCAACTCTTGTTCGACCATGACAGATCTGGGACCTGCGTCCACTTAACATAGGAACCATTAATACAGAGTCTCCCTACTATTTCCTTTCAATATGTGCTGCAGCATAACACGCTGGGGACCTGTTTTTATTTAATTTTGGGAACATTGGTATATAGTTTACTTCTTATCGAAAATGTGCAGATTATATCAACAAAGGTGGTGTATAAACCTAGATATCATTAGTCTGTAATCTGGAGGGACTTTTTCATCTAAGTAGGGTGCCCTCCAAAGAACTGTAGAGATGTCTAGATTTATTTAGATTTATTTCCCCACCCACTTGTTACCATTTGTGCTTTGCACAGCCATTATGATCTTCCATCACAGCATTCCTGTAACTATTTTACCAGGCCGGGTTACAATATATCTTTTTAGACTGCTGTATCAGTGTTTATTTACACTTATATGTTCCATTTTTGATAATATGTTATTTTTACATTATTTTTCCTGTACTGCTGTTTTTTGTTTTGTTTCTATGCAATTTGCCTGACTTCATTTGCGCTTACCAATGATGATAGGTACATAATCCCCTATTAAGTTAATAATCCCCTTTTTATATCAGTCGTGTTATTCTTATATACAGATACTCACTATACTTGATTCATTTATCATGTTCCTTCATTACTGACTTATAATAACATGAACCCAGTTTTCTATCTGCAACTACTTAAAGCAACCATCTTTTTAGGTGATCTGCTATAGTCGACATCTACTTGCAAAAGCCCCATTTATGTGACCTCTCATAAGTGTTACTTTGTCATATATCCGTATGTACTGTTATCCCTTAGACATATTGTTGATATTTACTACAGATTGACAGAGCATTCATTCAGACCTAACACATAATCAGTTGAGGATAAGAATTGATATGTGCACTAATATTTACCCCAACGGACTGTATTAATATTGTAAAACGCTACGGAATCTGTTGGCGCTATATAAATGGCAATAATAATAATAATAATAATAATAATAATATTATATGTGGTTTGATTGCTAACACAAGTGCACTTGACCTGCTCTATCTTGTAATTATCTGTGGCAGTATCTTTTCAGATGATCCCCTATAGTTGATATTATTATTATCGCCACTTATATAACGCCAACATATTCCGAAGCCCTAATTTTATAAGGAACCATTTTGGTGATATTTCACAAGTGTATATTGTATTTAGGTACATATGCAATTTTTTTAAGCAACCTAATAAAAGTGATGTTTTAAAGGGAGACTATAGTCTATACAGAACAACTACAGCTTATTGCATTTTTTTTCTGGTGAGTAGAATCATTCCATTCAGGCTTTTTGCTGTAAACATTGTATTTTCAGAGACAACTCCTCATATGGCTGTTAGAGCTGCTTCTTTGGGCACTGCTGCAGAGTAAGCAGCACTGCCATTCAGTGTCTCCTCCCTCTGCATGCAGACACTGAACTTTCCTCATAGAGATGCATTGATTCAATTCATCTCTATGAGGAGATACTGATTGGCCAGGGCTATGTTTGACTTGTGCTGGCTCTGCCCCTGATCTGCCTCTTTAACAGTCTCAGACAATTCCAATGGGGAAGCATTGTGATTGGTTCAGACCACCACTTCTGATGATGTCAGTAGACAGGGGCGGGTCTGACGTCGACAGAGGCAGAGATTGCAGCTGCAGACTTGAATAGAAGTAAGATTTTACTATATTTAGGGAGGCCAGGGGTGATCAGGGGAGCTAGATGGTGGTTTTAACACTGTGTTCCTTTAATGGATTATTTTCTATGTTATGGACTAAACCTACCTTGGATACTTTCTATTGTTTGCTGAAAGTCCATAAAGATTTAAAAAAATCCTCCTGGTTACCCAGTCATTTCAACGAATGGATGTTTAACTGAAAACTGCAGTATCTTTGTGGACACAATCTTACACCCTCTTGCACTCAATATTCCATCATACATTCAAGATACTTAAGCTGTCATCGGAAAACTATTGCGTACTAAATGTCTTGAGACATCACGACTAGCTATTGTCGTGGTGTCTCTTTACAGCATCATACCTCATAAAGTAGGTTTGGAAGCATGTAGACTTTTCCTGATACAATCTAATTTATGCTCTCTTGATTTTTTGCCAGTTTGGCAAAACTGGCATTTGTTTTGAAACATAATTACTTTCTTTTAACGGTAAACTGTACTTACAGACTAGAGGCACTACCATTGGCACATTCTGTGCACCCACCCAACTACTCCAACTTGTTCTTGTCATGGTGGGAGAAAACTACATTCATGTTTTTTTATAATTCAATACTTTGGTTGGCTTCTGGCATAGATAGATTGATGATGTCATCCTATTGTGGTATGGTGACAATACTATATTTCAGGACTGGGTTGCACTCCTGAATGACAATGATGTATAACTTAAATTAACATTGGTGTTTGTGAATAGATCCATTGAATTCTTGGACCTCACAATTACCACCCTTACCACTAAACTATTTTGCAAAGAGACAGCATGAACAGCCTCATAAGCTGGAATAGTTTTCATTTACACTCACTCAAACAGGGTATATACCATATGGCCTGTAACTTAGAGCATGGCAAAATTGCATGAGAAGTAAAGGCTATTTCCATAAAGGCATTTTAAAATCCTATTTTTTTTTTTACAAAGAATTATACCAAACACCTACTGAAAAGAGCTTTCAAAAGAGTTAACTCTTTGGGGGTCAATCAGCAACCAATCCAGCCCACTACAGACAATGAATCTTCGACAATTCAGTGTATCACCACTTATTATCACCGCTAATTAAAAATACAGTGACTAAAAATCCCTCTATGAAAGAAAGGCATGCCAATAATCTATTGGACATATTGGTTGACAGACATTTACTCCCACCCCTCCCCCTGAAGCCAGGCACTTGGTTACATTCTACGTTAAGGGATTACCACTGTGAGAAATGCAAGGCATGTAAATTAATTAAACCTACAAAACATGTTTTGAGTACAGTTACCTGTAACAAAGATACAATACTTAATTGATTGCTTGCCTACCTACATTGCCTATTTGGCCAGTTGTTCACATTGGTAAAACTTTTCAGCAATTCCAAAAGATAATAATACAGCATAGGGGGTATTAATCAAAAACTGCTTTAGATCAAAAGTGGATTTATGAATTCAAAATCCTGGAACTTCTAAGGCTAACAGAGAAATGAAATTATACATAAATACCTTATAGTCTAAATTGACAGTATAAAACAAGGTGCAAGAGAATACTGAGAATGGACAACAGCTCAAATAGCCTGCCCTTCGCTGGGTTGACAGTAAAATGACAGTATGTTGGATTTTTTAATTAGGTTTTCATGTATATACCTATTTTTCATTAAAAAAAAATTCACATTTATCACCAAAGAGATATTTTGCCATCTCTTGCCCTTTTCTTGTTCTGTTTTAGGCTGGTACCTTCCATTAGTTTTTTCCACTTTTATATTTTCTATGTTACGTTATAAATAGTATAGAACCATGATTTCATGCTGATACCCTATTACTACTCCATAAGGTAGAAAAACATAAGCATATGTGGTCCATTCACATACTGAGGCTACTGGATGAATAATTGCATTACACTCTGTAATCCAGAAATATGAGAGGATGTCTCTTCTGGAGGTTTCCTTCGCAGTGACCAGCGGTGACCAGCGGAGGAGCAAAGTGAGCTTCGTTTCCGGTGGTCACAGCAATTTACCATGATCCTTAGCTTTCTTCCCTGTTCCCACGATGCCTCCTGTCAGTATTGCCGAACGTCCTGTCACTTAGACAGAACGCCAGCAAAACTGCCGAATTGCGTTCTAACAGTTTCTCAATTCTTGTTAGAACGCAATTCGGGACTTTGTTCGGATCGGAATTTCAATCGAATGAATGAAACTCCGATCCTATTCATTGTCGCGGCTGCATCTTGCAGCCGCTTAGTAGATAGTTCCCTAATTCCCATGGTATCAGGGAGTTATCTACTAAAAGGCTGAAAGACCTAAATTGGTCTTTCAGCCACATTTACTAATACTAAGTAAAGATTACTTAGTATTAGTAAATGATCTGCCCATACTCGCTATACCGCGAGTAGGGGCATGTCTAGTAAGCAGTAAAAAAAACAGTGGGCGGGGGCCATAAAGATAATGAGGGGGGCCTACTGTCCTCCCCCCACCGGCCCCCACCCCTGCGCGGTGGGTGAGGGACATAAATTACAATAGGGGGACCTACTATCCTCCCCCTGCCCCCACCCCTGCATGGTGGGTGGGGGCCATAAATTACAATGGGGGGGACCTACAGTCCTCCCCCCTGGTCCCCACCCCTGTGACTTGGGTGGGGGCCATAAATTACAATAGGGGGGACCTACTGTCCTCCCTCCCTGGTCCCCACCCCTGCGCGGTGGGTGGGGGCCACGAATTACAATGGGGGAGGGACAGGAGGGGAGGACAGTAGGTCCTCCCCTCATTATCTTTATGGCCGGGGGGAGGACAGTAGGTCCCCCCATTGTAATTTATGGCCCCCACCCACCGCGCAGGGGTGGGGGGTGGGGGTGGGGAGAAGACAGTAGGTCCCCCCCATTGTAATTTGCTCCAGGACCAAAGCACTAAATCTGCCTAATTTGCAGAAAACTTGCTGTCTCCCACTGTCCAATCACACTCTATTTGCTTCTACAAACTCCTGTGACAACATTCCGGGGCAAATTTGCAAGTATTAGGTGCATATATGTCTGGATACAGTTGCTGCCTATGTGAGACCGGAGTGGGGAGAGACCTCCCTCGCTCACAGGTCAACAAAGTGGACCCATCGGGCTTCTACCCCCCCTTACTTTGGACTGGAGGGGGTTATCTCGGTCCCGCTGGTATGCTGACCCACTCACCTCTGCTAATTTCCACAACTTCCGTGGAGCTGATACCCTACACATAACGCGCCAAGATGGCCACCGATGGGAAGCCACCAGCTCTTTTTTAAACTTCCAATTTATGGGCCGCACAGGAGGAGAGGCTCAATTAAGCTTTTGAAAGAATATGGGGGCAATTCTGGCACAGAATCCAGCATTGTGCAGAGCGACTCGGCACTGTATCTAATCTCCAGACTGATCCTCCAAGCAAAGGCCACGTACTGAGACCAGCTGGGGGAAGCCTAAAATCAGTACCACTAGTGGAGAACAGAGGCGAGCACCTCAAAAGGTGCATAAACGTCAAAGACTTGATCCCGCTATGAACCACTATCTTCCCGGGCGAAGGTTCAGGTTGGGAAATCTCCCTGTGCACATCTCACATCCTCGGAAGCCCACAGCACTTCATGTAAGCAAGCGGTCAGTTTAAGGGCCTTGAGTCCCAGTCGTATTCCTCGAAGGGGCTCGTGAGTGTGACATTTCTGACATCATAGTTGTGAAAACTCTATTCACCCTGGCTTTATGTGATAATGACTATGCCCCATCCTTTTCATGACACTGTCAAAAAGGGACCAATCAAGTTCTTGAGAGGGTTGGGCTGCAATGTGTAATGCAAATGCTGGCCAATGAGGCTCATGGTTGAAAAAAAAAAAAAGAATTGTATTGCTTATCAGCAATGAAAGTCTGTAAATCTGCGTAAGTGAGTAAATAATTTTATTCATCCCTGATGTATAGATAGCATAGTTAACAATAGGAGCATAGATAGTGTATATTTCTGAGATCTCACAGAACAAAAATCATACCGAAAAGAATATAATAACTAAGTTAACATCTATCAATCAGGTATGACAGACTCTAATCCTGGATGTGTAGTCCATGAGCTGAAAGACGGTAATTGCTGCAATCTATAATTACTACATATTTAGAGCCAGACCTGTATATGGAGCTGTGTCAAAACTGTCTGGATGTCAAATAGAAAGTTATAGCCATATCATATGAAATAAAAAATATCATATTAATGGCATATTATCTGAGATAGAGTGTAAATAGCTCTGAACATTAAGTTATCAAATCGGATAACTCTGAAATCCTGAGAGCTCCGATTACTATATTGCTCGTAAGGAGCTCAAAACTCTTAAAGTGGCACTGTCATGCCGAACTTACCTTTCCACAATCGATTCCTCTTCTCTTCCTCTCAGGATCTGTTCTTCTTTTCTTCCTATCTTATCTAGTTTTCTTTAAAACATAATACAACGTAGAGACAATTTAGTCTTATGTATTTTTCCTACGTTTGACCAGCTTTGACCAAAGGAGAAGTTTAAGTCCGCTACATTTCATGTAGTAAAAGAAATTTGAACTCAATACTCACCTCTCCTCCTGTGTTAGCGTGTTGCTGCATTCGCTGTTCAAACAGTTGTTCGAACGGCTGTTCGTGTGCAAAACTACAGAATTTTGTCCTAACAGAATGAGTATAGTTTGTCTATTCTTGTTAGGATGCAATTCGGTACTTTTTCTTCAGTTCTGACTTTCATTCGAATTAATTAAATCCAGATCCTATTAGTGCGATGGCTGCATCTTGCCGCTGCTTAGTAGATAGCCCCCTAATTCCTATGGCATTAGGGAGCCATTTACTAAAAGACTGAAAGTCTAAAATGGATCCTTCAGCCAAATTTACTAATACTAAGTGAAGATTACATAGTATTAGTAATTAAAAATCTCCCTTCTGTCCTACTCACTATACCGCGAGCAGGGGCATTTCTACTAAACAGTGAGCAGACAGCAGCTGTAATATATTGCCCCTTGGTGGGGCACCTATAAAAATAATTAATGTGGAGAACGTAGTGCATCGCGAGTGGGGTCCACCCTTGGTCCCCACCCATAAGCAGCGAGGGAGGCCATAAGTGACAAAGGGGGAGCCTACTGCCTCCCCACCCCCATCCCCCTCCAATGAGCAGCAGATAGGGGCCCTAAGTGATAAAGGGGGACCTACTGCCTCTCCCCCAGCCCCCTCCCATGAGCGGTGAGTGGGGGCCCTAAATAACAACAGGGGGGGGGTCTTTTGTCCCCCCACCAACACCCACCCATTAGATGTCTACTTTTTTTTTTTTTTGCACCAAAAAAAGGCAAATAAAAAATCATAATTCCTGTCAAACTTATAAAATTAAATAAAAAATCCCTGTGCACAAAAAAAAACATGTTATATGAGTGTTCTGATAGGTAACTCGTGAGCCTTACAAGCAACCAATCAGGCAATCAGAGCGCTCTGAGTCAAATTGCAGGGCATTTGAAGGCTTTATGTATGTCTGTATGTCTAGATACAGTTGCTGCCTATGTGAGACCGGAGTGGGGAGAGACCTCCCTCGCTCACAGGTCAACAAAGTGGACCCATCGGGCTTCTATCCCCCCTTACTTTGGACCGGAGGGGGTTATCTCGGTCCCGCTGGTATGCTGACCCACTCACCTCTGCTAATTTCCACAACTTCCGTGGAGCTGATACCCTGCACACAACGCGCCAAGATGGCCACCGATGGGAAGCCACCAGCTCTTTTTTAAACTTCCAATTTATGGGCCGCACAGGAGGAGAGGCTTGATGTCAAACTTATAAAATTAAATAAAAAATCCCTGTGCACAAAAAAAAAGAACATGTCATATGAGTGTTCTGATAGGTAACGCGTGAGCCTTGCAAGCAACCAATCAGGCACTCAGAGCGCTCTGAGTCAAATTGCAGGGCATTTGAAGGCTTTATAAGCCTTTCCCCGCTTTACAAAACTCTGTGCGGTGCCCTTGCTGGGTGAAGATAGATTTTTTTTTTACATTCTTTATTTTTGGTGCATATAAGTACAAGCTGACCTGTAATGCAACAACAGCAAAATCAAGCCTTTGCTGGCATGTTAAATCAACACAATGTCATTGAACTGCACATTTTTTGTTATAATAAACGTGTCGATAAAAGAAGATAAGCCAGTGAGTAAGAAATCAATAATAGTGAGTGATACAAGGTAGGTTAACTGGCTATTCGGTTAGTTATGTTAGTTTAGTGAATAAACAACGAGTAACTTACATGCTTTTGCAGGCTAGTCTTGCATGTCTGTCAGGGTACTTATACTGGGTCTGATATTGTGCAATCCATACTGTCAGTGACAGGTTATGATGAACCTTGCTTAAGGATTGGTAAATAAATTACAGAAGGACATGCACATAGACACCTTTATTTGCATTACTATGAATGAAAATGCAATCTGGAAAGGGATTAAAGGTTTATGAGAGTTGCATTATCTTTCTGATCTCTTGCTTGGCCGTTTATCCCCTAAGTGATTGTCAAACGTCATGAACTGCTTTGTATATAAAGTAACCGAATTAAAAATCCAAGACTGATCACATGACCAGGTCTTCATCTTATCAGTACACAGTGAGGAATGGTTTACACTCCTGATAATCCTGAAGCCATGGGTGAAATGAGCGTTAAGTGCTAGTTTGCAATACTTGACTATTGACTGATTGAGCTACTTTCTGCTTTAATTTTTTTTTTTTTTTACTTTGTACTATTTTTTCTACTATAAGATTCTGACTAGCTGGCAATATTTAGGGATGAGACAGCAACAGATAGAGTTTAGCAAAGATTATGGAAACAGCTTTTCAAAGTCTCCTTGCTTTTCTTTATGACTATTTATTTTTTACTTATTTTTGATTTACTAATCAAAGTCTTGAGGGTTTTTTTTTTATTCAGGCATAAGGGATACCCGTAGAGTCAGGCCTCTATTATTGCTATGCACTTTATTTTTCATATTTGTGCATTTATACATTTCTCCCACAATCTGGGGAACAAGACAACAGTGACCGCTATAGAATGAGATGGATATTACATTACTTTCAGCAAGCCCGGGAAAGTAAACCTATGTATTCTGTAGTTGAGACTTCACATAACAGATTGCATTGTTAGGATACTGTTACATAGAAACATAAAAACATAGAAACATAGAATGTGACGGCAGATAAGAACCACTCGGCCCATCTAGTCTGCCCAATTTTCTAAATACTTTCATTAGTCCCTGGCCTTATCTAATAGTTAGGAAAGCCTTATGCCTATCCCACGCATGCTTAAACTCCTTTACTGTGTTATCCTCTACCACTTCAGTTGGAAGGCTATTCCATGCATCCACTACCCTCTCAGTAAAGTAATATTTCCCGATATTATTTTAAACCTTTGCCCATCTAATTTAAGACTATGTCCTCTTGTTGTGGTAGTTTTTCTTCTTTTAAATATAGTCTCCTCCTTTACTGTGTTGATTCCCTTTATGTATTTAAATGTTTCTATCATATCCCCCCTATCTCATCTTTCCTCCAAGCTATACATGTTAAGTTCCTGTAACCTTTCCTCGTAAGTTTTATCCTGCAATCCATGAACCAGTTTAGTAACCCTTCTCTAAACTCTCTCTAAAGTATCAATATCCTTCTAGAGATACGGTCTCCAGTACTGCGTACAATACTTCAAGTGAGGTCTCACCAGTGTTCTGTACAATGGCATGAGCACTTCCCTCTTTCTACTGCTAATACCTCTCCCTATACAACCAAGCATTCTGCTAGCATTTCCTGCTGCTCTGTTACATTGTCTGCCTACCTTTAAGCCATCAGAAATAATCACCCCTAAATCCCTTTCCTCAGTTGTTGAGGTTACAACTATCAAATATTCTGAACTCGCCCATTTTATTTTTTTTTATGTCCAAGATGCATTATCTTGCACTTATCCACATTAAATGTCAGTTGCCACAATTCTGACCATTTTTCTAGTTTACCTAAATCATTTGCCATTTGGCTTATCCCTCCTGGAACATCAGCCCTGTTACATATCTTAGTATCATCAGCAAAAAGACATACCTTACCATCAAGACCTTCTGCAATATCACTAATAAAAATATTAAAGAGAATGGTTCCAAGTACAGATCCCTGAGGTACCCTACTGGTGACAAGTCCAAGCTTTGAATATACTCCACTGACTACAACCCTCTGTTGCCTGTCACTCAGCCACTGCCTTACCCATTCAACAATATTGGAATCCAAACTTAAAGATTGCAGTTTATTGATGAGCCTTCCATGTGCAACAGTGTCAAAAGCCTTACTGAAATCTAGATAGGCAATGTCTACTGCACCATCTGATCTATTATTTTAGTTACCCAATCAAAAAAATCAATAAGATTAGTTTGGCATGATCTCCCTGAAGTAAAACCATGTTGTCTCATATCTTGAAATCCATATGGTTTTAGATGTTCAACAATCCTATCCTTTAACATGGATTACTTTTCCCCTTACTGGCCTATAGTTGCCCGACTCCTCCCTACTACCTTTCTTGTGAATGAGCACAAAATTCACTAACTTCCAATCTTCTGGGACTACTCCTGTTAACAATGATTGGTTAAATAAATCTGTTAATGGTTTTGCTAGTACACCACTAAGCTCTTTTAATAGCTTTGGATGTATTCCATCAGGTCCCATTGACTTATTTGCCTTTACTTTTGACAGTTGAAATAGAACCTCTTCCTCTGTAAACTCACATGTAACAAATGACTCATTTGTCTGAGGCCAATTTCTTTAAAGGACCACTATAGTGCCAGGAAAACATACTCGTTTTCCTGGCACTATAGTGCCCTGAGGGTGCCCCCTCCCTCAGGGTCCCCCCCCCCCCGCCTGGCTCTGGAAGGGGGAAAGGGTTAAAAACTTACCTTTTTCCAGCGCTGGGCAGGGAGCTCTCCTCCTCGTTTCCTGGGCTGAATGCTCACGCTGCGGCAAGATTGCGCCAAGATTCAAGCTCGTTAAGAAAGCATTTACAATGCTTTCCTAGGATTACTATACTCACTGTGAAAAATCACAGTGAGAAGTACGCAAGTTCTAGTGGCTGTCAATGAGACAGCTACTAGAGGATTAGGGGGAAGGCTTAACCCATTAATAAACATAGCAGTTTCTCTGAAACTGCTATGTTTATTAAAAAATGGGTTAACCCTAGCTGGACCTGGCACCCAGACCACTTCATTAAGCTGAAGTGGTCTGGGTGCCTAGAGTGGTCCTTTAATTTTCATCTGTAAATACTGAACTGTTATACTTTAACAGTTATACTTTCGAACTGGATACATAAGTATTAATCATTTTTCGTGAATAGTGATTTTTAAATATATTAGAGAGTTGCCACACCATATTTGTTTTGTATTTGAAACAATTTTTCCATCCGCGTACAAGTCTAATATTAACCAACATTCCAATATCTTATTTGTACTTGTACTAACATCTAGGCATGTAATGTATGCTTAGCAAGAATTCGTTTTTTTTTTTTATTGGGAAGATAGTGTGAAAATGATACAGCAGTACACCATAGAAACCCTAGTACAATTCTCTTATGGAGTTGGGCTGTTTGTCAGGCTCCTCTATATACCAGAACAGCCTTTTTATTTAGTAATATTAATTGTTTGCATTTATTCAGTGGTGTACTCTCTGCAGCAGCACTGAACGGATTACGCTAGGCAGGTTGTAAATGTCAAGAGGGTGTTCAGGGATCAGTTATTGGTCTTTACAGAGTACAAAGAAATTGGAATAGTTAGTGTTGAAAAAAAAAAAAAGAGATTGTTTTGTTCACATTCCCTTGACCCTTGACCCATCTAGTGGACAGAATGGGAATTGCACCATGTTAGTTTTAAAGTGAGTTTAATTCCTACACTTTTATCAATGTTTAGTTTCTATGAAACACTGTGTTGAATTATAATTAATCTTTGTAATATCTTTACAAACTTACGTATTTTAAAGAATTGAGATTTAAAAAAAAGTAAATAAAGGTAAGTAGCAGGAGGTACAAGAGATTTTGCAACCTATATCAATACCATTAATTAAGCAGCATCAGCTCATGTTAATATTGTAACTGAGAGATATCTACTAAAACTGAATGAATAAATTATATCAGAAAGTATATTGATTCCACTTATTTGATCATAGGGTATGATATGAAATGTGTAATACCATTTTAGAATTCTTTGACTTTTTACCTGCTGTCCTCCATGTGGTCCTCTGTGCCTGCAACACAGTTTAGTAAGAGCTGGAAGGTTCTTTATTTAGCAAATCCTGGAGGCTGAGAACAAAAAGCTGACACTCTCAGCCAATATGCCAGCCCTGTGCTCATGGCTTCCCTCGGGTGTGCTCAATATGCAAGCTCCTGTGCTGGCTCTCACTGAGCTTTAGAGGAGGCAGGAAGTAACACTAAGGGTACGAAGTCAAACTATTTTAAAATCATTCCACTCCTTGCAACATGCTGAAGTAGTTAAGGTGTGTGGGGTGTCAGTAATATACAAGGAAAGATACAGAACACTGACACTGTCACATTACAATTAGTGGAAAGTACTGAAGTCTAACTATAATGCTCTAGACAGTGGGATGCTGCCATATAAAACAGCTGGAAAAAGAAAATGATGGTAAGTATGCTATTAGTAACATGTTTTCCAAGCTATCCATCACAGCATCACGAATGGTCAATACCCTGGCAATAAAAAATTGAAAATAGAAATATACGTAAAATACACTACCGAAATACTTTAATTATCTCAAGGCAACAGCAGACAATCAAAAGAATAATGCATTTTAGCAAATATAACCAAATGTAATGTGATGTTTTACAAAGGTATGATGCAATGGCAGGGGGCAGCTGGTCAACCATACTAAGAAGGTATACCTGCCACACAGGGCAGGTGCAAAGATTTTTGGCTACACAGGCCAATATGTATTTTGCCGCTCCCCCCAACAAAAGAAATGCATCTTCACCTCTGTGTCTCATAGCCGCCCTTTTGAATTTCCTACCCCCTTTAGTGTTTCATATCCCCTCTCTTTTCCCTTTTGCCATTTGTGTCTTAGTGTATTTTATCCCACGTTTAGTGTGTCACTTCAGCTGGAAGGCTATTGTGTATTTCTTACTTCCTCACTAGCCCCTTTGTGTGTCTCTTTCTTCCCCAGTCCTTTTATGTGTCTCTTTCTCCCATATAGAAATACATATACAGACAAAAATGCATATATGCACAACGATACAAACATACAGGCACACAGACATAGTTATTGAGGCACACAGTCACAAAGATATACAGACACACAGTCTCACAATCTACACATACACAGAGACATACAGACACAGTCATACAGAGACATGCAGACAGTTATAAAGAGACATACAGACATACACAGACATACAGACACAATTATATAGAGACATACATGCACATACATATAGTTATACAGAGACATACAGACACAGACATTTAGGCATACACAGACATACACAGTCATATACAGACATGCAGACAATCATACAGAGACATACATATGCAAACAGTCATACAGAGACATACATACACAGACAGTCATACAGAGACATACAGATACCAGCAGACAGAAACATGCATACAGAGTCATACAGAGACATACAGTCATACAGAGACATACAGATAGTCACACAGACATACAGACACAGTCATGCAGAGACATGCAGACACAGGCAGTCATACATGCAGTCACAAGTACATTTTGTGTAATCAGATCCCTGGGAAGCATGCTGTCTGGTTCTGATCTGTGGATCCAGTTAAGCATCCCAACATAATCACTGGGTGCCATTGGTGAATCTAAAGTAGAGAGGGCCCTGGTGCAATAATTTTTTTTTGTCCCTATCCTTCATCTCAAGGATGAACAAAATGTGTTTTGTTACAATTTCGTATAACTTCAACAATGCTTTTTACAGTTGGGGTTCTACCAATTTCCTATGCTTGCAGGGTTGTACTTAGCACTGAGCAGTGTTTGTGTGTTTGAATGTAAGCATGCAAGGATGTGTTTGTATGCAGTGTTGACGTTTTACTGCAGGGGTATATTTGTGCTGAGATGTATGCACATATAGACATACACTGCCACACATACACACAAATTCACACACAGACACACATGCAGATACACAGACACATATAAACACACATTAATACACATGCAGATACAGGCACATACATACACAAACTGACACACATACTGATAGACACACAGATACTCACAGTGACAACATACAGATACACACATTGACACACATACAGATACAGACACACACACTGTGAGAAATTATGGCACCAGGGGATTGCAGATACTATAACTATTTCAACGAAATGAAGCACATACAGTACCTGCAGTGTCCCTTTAAGCAGATTAATCTGGAATAAACTCAAACATCTTTTAAATTATCTCTAATCATACACATTAGATGATAAAAAACAGACTTACCATCTACACACTGAGAAACGGGATTCTAATTGAGGGTCTGGGTGAAATTCCAATTAGTATAAATGACAAGAATGGTCTTTTGAAAGGGAGAGACATCTGGGAAGCAGCCTAATTTTGCTTAGATATGACTTACACATATTTTCCTGTTGCTTAAACGATCACTTTTGGTCAATCTCACTTTCAATCAGGTAGCATGCTGGTTTAGTAGTTTGGCACTAACTGTTCACCATTCTAGTGAGGACCTCACTAAAGAATCCTAGGTGGAGATTAAATCACTCACGCCTTGTCTGATCAATTAAATGTGAGTACACATTTCTAATTTATTACTCCGGGTTCAGATTACACAGAGAACACTATTGCTGTTGTTTTCTATTTTTTCTCGGTTTTATGGTCACCATACTGCTGTGATCCCATTGTACGGCGCTATGGAATCTGATGCCGCTATATAAATAATAAAATAATAATATCTGCTGACTACATCATTGCACGTATCCTATAAGTGGGGATTATACCACTGTATGCCATTCATAATAGAGCTGGTTCTAGCTCTAGAAAACATGAGTAGGACTACATAAGCTCTACAAATTATTAGTAACATATATTGTCGTGATATACTACACTATTGGGTTTTCTTCAGTTTTTTTGTATATTGGTTATTCTGAGCCTTTTTTTTTTTTACTATTGTTTTTTAATCTTTTGTATCTATCTCCCATTGGGAATATATTTTACTACAATTTTATTGGTGAAAGCTCCCTCTCTTTTTGCTGTATTTTCCTATCCTTTAGGTGTGCTGCCTTTGACGTATTATTATTTTATTAATCAGATTCTGTACAATTTGGTTTGGTTTGGCTAATTAGCGCTGATTCTTCGTTTTTCTTTTTCTGTATTTATATCATTTAGTCTGCCAATCCCTGGTACTTAAGGGGTTAATGTGCTGTTGTCATTAAATTCTTATTTCAAATCCATATTTGTCAAGTCTCAAGGGTAAATTCACAAGTTAAAAATGCATTAAGAAAATAATCTGGGAGACAGATGTTTTAAGGGACTTTATCTCAGTGTTACAACCTTTCCGTCAGTTACAAGGCAAAATGGAATCACCGTCAGAGTGAGGCAGCACAATAGGGAAATGGGAGGGCGGCAGGGAAAAACAAAACAAAACAAGTTTACAAATTAAAGTTAAATAGTTGGGTATTTTTCCATATTTCCACTTTAAAACAATGTTCACAGATAGAAGATTTTTTCTTTTAAGTAAAAGATTATTGCGGTAATAAAAAGCATTATAATCGTTGCTTTCCTTATTTGCTTTGTTCACTTTTTGGAGTCTTAATTCAGTAAAATAAGTGTGATATAGGGATATTTGTGGCAGTCTGATTCTACAGACGGGTGTATCAGTATAGATAATATATATTATCTTTGATTATATCTCCTAATGGTAGTATTTCTCCTTTCCAGATTTTTGTGATATTGGTTATCAAAGCTAGAAAAATAAAGGAGACCAGTTTTTTGTGTTTATGTGTTATGGATTCCGGAAGTTTAGAAAGTATTGCCACCTCAAACATAAATGGGAGCTTGATATTAAGATTCAAAGATTCTACGAGATCAAAAAGTTCTCTTCACACTTTTTGTAATTTACAGGGAGTGCAGAATTATTAGGCAAATGAGTATTTTGACCACATCATCCTCTTTATGCATGTTGTCTTACTCCAAGCTGTATAGGCTCGAAAGCCTACTACCAATTAAGCATATTAGGTGATGTGCATCTCTGTAATGAGAAGGGGTGTGGTCTAATGACATCAACACCCTATATCAGGTGTGCATAATTATTAGGCAACTTCCTTTCCTTTGGCAAAATGGGTCAAAAGAAGGACTTGACAGGCTCAGAAAAGTCAAAAATAATGAGATATCTTGCAGAGGGATGCAGCACTCTTAAAATTGCAAAGCTTCTGAAGCGTGATCATCGAACAATCAAGCGTTTCATTCAAAATAGTCAACAGGGTCGCAAGAAGCGTGTGGAAAAACCAAGGCGCAAAATAACTGCCCATGAACTGAGAAAAGTCAAGCGTGCAGCTGCCACGATGCCACTTGCCACCAGTTTGGCCATATTTCAGAGCTGCAACATCACTGGAGTGCCCAAAAGCACAAGGTGTGCAATACTCAGAGACATGGCCAAGGTAAGAAAGGCTGAAAGACGACCACCACTGAACAAGACACACAAGCTGAAACGTCAAGACTGGGCCAAGAAATATCTCAAGACTGATTTTTCTAAGGTTTTATGGACTGATGAAATGAGAGTGAGTCTTGATGGGCCAGATGGATGGGCCCGTGGCTGGATTGGTAAAGGGCAGAGAGCTCCAGTCCGACTCAGACGCCAGCAAGGTGGAGGTGGAGTACTGGTTTGGGCTGGTATCATCAAAGATGAGCTTGTGGGGCCTTTTCGGGTTGAGGATGGAGTCAAGCTCAACTCCCAGTCCTACTGCCAGTTCCTGGAAGACACCTTCTTCAAGCAGTGGTACAGGAAGAAGTCTGCATCCTTCAAGAAAAACATGATTTTCATGCAGGACAATGCTCCATCACACGCGTCCAAGTACTCCACAGCGTGGCTGGCAAGAAAGGGTATAAAAGAAGAAAATCTAATGACATGGCCTCCTTGTTCACCTGATCTGAACCCCATTGAGAACCTGTGGTCCATCATCAAATGTGAGATTTACAAGGAGGGAAAACAGTACACCTCTCTGAACAGTGTCTGGGAGGCTGTGGTTGCTGCTGCACGCAATGTTGATGGTGAACAGATCAAAACACTGACAGAATCCATGGATGGCAGGCTTTTGAGTGTCCTTGCAAAGAAAGGTGGCTATATTGGTCACTGATTTGTTTTTGTTTTGTTTTTGAATGTCAGAAATGTATATTTGTGAATGTTGAGATGTTATATTGGTTTCACTGGTAATAATAAATAATTGAAATGGGTATATATTTGTTTTTTGTTAAGTTGCCTAATAATTATGCACAGTAATAGTCACCTGCACACACAGATATCCCCCTAACATAGCTATAACTAAAAACAAACTAAAAACTACTTCCAAAAATATTCAGCTTTGATATTAATGAGTTTTTTGGGTTCATTGAGAACATGGTTGTTGTTCAATAATAAAATTAATCCTCAAAAATACAACTTGCCTAATAATTCTGCACTCCCTGTAGGGACATCCCAACTACATATGCACAAAAGTTCCTTCTTCTCTGCAATTTCGCCAGCAATTTTGTGATGTTCCTGGGTATATATGGGATAGCCGTTTTTTTTCTCTTAGCGGAAAATTTCCGAATAGATTGCCATTCTTCTTCTGAAAGTGATTTGCCTAATTCCCTTTCCCATCCCTTTATAAAAGAAGGTTTAGCAGAATATAAATAAAAGTAAATGTTCTGGTAACATATTGAAATAGTTTTATCTCTTTTAGGGATCTGTTTTAACAGTTTGATCAGAGGTTTCTCTTCTTGCTGTTCTAGATCTAGACAGCTAGAACTCGGGCAATGTCGTACTCTTAGATATTTGTAAAAATCTGTGTTGGTGATTTTTGAGATGTATTTCTGCAAAAGGAACGATAATGTTCTTATTCATTATTTTTTCTATTGTCACTATGCCTTTCTGTACCCATCCAGATAGGTTTGCAATGTCATCAGTGGGGCAAATCTCGGTCGGTATAGGTCTCAGTAAATTCAGAGAGTAAGGCTGGAGAGACATCCAGATCTTTATACTGCGTTTAATCATAGGTAAAGATACCATCATTAATGGGGGCACCATAAGTGACCAGAAGTATTGTGATATCTTTCCTCTTTCTAGATACCTCTTGGAGTACAATATTGTATAGTTTGTGCTATAGAAGAAGCTAAATAATAATGTATTATATTCGGGATTCCCATTACTCTGCTTTCTTTAGGTTTATATAATGTAGCTAGCGGGATCCTCGATCTTTTTAGCATGAGTAAATTTGTTTAGACTGCTTTGTTTCTCTTTTTAAAAAACTAGTGGGAATTAAAGTGGTATTGTTCTAAATAAATATAAAAATTTGGGCAAGACCATCATCTTTACAGAAGCAGTACGACCCTTTCAGGAAATTTCAAACTTCCCGCATCTGTCTATTCACCATGTATTTGCTCCCTAATTATCTTCAAGTTATTATCTGTTATCGTTTGTATCTGCCCAAGTATTGGATATGGTCCAATCCCTAATCAAGTTTATCATTTTCTTTTAACCGAGATAAATGAGTCTCAGGTATAATAAAGAATAATGCTTGTGATTTTTAAGCATTTATTTTATTTTCCCCATAATCTTTAAGTATTCTTTGTATTGGTTTAGCAATTGTTAGAAGGATATCATCCGCAAATAACATAATCGTTTGCGGTTTTGAAGTATTGATATTAATGTCTTTTATATTTGAGTTTTTCCTTATTGTATTCGCTAGTGGGTTCTAGCACTCTTATATATAGCAGGGGAGACAGCTTTGGAGACCCCTGTCTCGCTATGTTCTCTTTCTATGTTCAGAAGTTATGTGTGGCAAATTTGTATAACATGTCTGTCTTCTGTCTTATATAAGGATAGAAATGAACATACATCTACACTCTACCATTTCCATGTTTACATTGTTTTCGTTTAGTCTGTAAAGAGGGACCCATTAGTCTAAATCACAAGAAAGAAATTCTAACAACTGAAACATTAGAGTTCAATTTAATAATTGGAAAAGAGTCAGACAAAATGTAATTTCACAAAAAAGTGTAATAATACTACCAAAAATAGTGAAGAAATAAAAAAAAGTTTAAAAAGGCATTAATAAAACCATTACAGGAATTTAGATCAAACAAAATACAGTAGAGAAAAGTGGGATACAGTCAGGGCTGTCGTCAATATTGATTGGATCCGGGGAAGCATTATTTTGCTTGGGCTCCCTGGACCCTGCAACCTCCCCTCGCCTCCTCCCCCCTACTCTCCCTGGCATACAATCACTCCCTCAACAACAACTCCCCCTAAAAAACACATTCAGATACACAGAATGACATGCATACAGATACAAACACTGACACACAGTGGCACACAGGCGCACACAATGACACACATGCAAATACACAGACACAACAAAGAACCACATGCAGGCACACATATAGATATACAGATATACATGCCGACAGATACACAGACAAAGGGATATATACACAGACACACATGCAGACACAGACATAGACACAAATAGACACACAGAAACACATGCAGACATGCAGACACACATATAGACACATATATTCACATACAGATATCTTTTGTGTCACTATACACCACTCCCTCTGGCATGTAAGCTCATTGAACAGGGTCCTCAATCCCACAGTTCCTGTGTCCAACTGGTCTGGTTACTAATACGTATCTGTTAGTCCACCAATTGTACAGCGCTGTGGAATTTGTTGGTGCTTAATTAATAATAATAGTAATAATAATAAAAATTCAGTCACAGATACACATACAGACACACAGATAAATAGACAGACACACAGATACACATACAGGCTCTCAGTTTCACATACAGGCACACAGATACACACACAGGCCCTCAGTTTCACATACAGGCTCACCGATACACATACAGGCACACAGATTCACATACAGGCACACAGATACACACACACAGATAGATACATAGATACACAGACATATATACACAGACACACATGCACACAGATAGATCCACAGATCCACATGCAGACACACATGCAGATACAGACACACAAACAGACACACATGCAAAAGTAATTTTCCTTTAGCCACCCTCTGTTTCCTACCTTTTAGGTGCAGGAGGGTGGCTTCCCTGGGGTCCAGGGCTGATGCTGTTGGGAGACAGAGGCTCTCGCTCTGCGCCACCCTCCTCTTTTTCTCCCTCCTGCATGAAGCTCGTGTTAGCTGGGAGGAAGTAACCTGCTGTCACTTCCTCCCATTGGTGACATCATTAGAGGGGCCCGGTCATGCTATTGAAGGGTCATAGTGCATCGGTTGTATCCCTTACTTGGGGCCACCCAATGAGCCCCCGGCATGCGGGCCCTCTGGCCACAATAATTGTCAGCTACTTTGGGGCACTCAGGAGTTACTCGGCCTGGGGCAGCTGCCCTGTTTGCCCCACGTTAAAGATGCCCTAAATACAGTAAGGTAACACCAAAACACATATGTTAAGGATAGCTTTGCAGAGGGTTTGTGCCAAGGTTCAATGAACATCCAATGCCATCTTAGTAACATATTCCTGATTCCAAGGATGTCAGTAGTTCTGATGATTTGGTATGGAGGTATGACTAGAGACAGGAACTTCAGTGATCAACTTATATATTTTTTTTCATGTTTTTAAGCCATCATCTCTCCAGCCTAGTGTATCTTTTTAACTTGTTTATTCTTTTAACACAAGTAGGCATGTAAATGAGTATACACATACATGCAGTTATCAAAGTTTACATAAGTTTATATATTATGCTAAATCAAACACATCCGGTTTTATCATTCTTTCTGTAAAATGTTTTAATGTTTATTAAAGTTTAATCTGCGATGCATGCACGGTAGAAGCTGGGTATTAGCTGTGAAGATTACCTTGTTAGATAGAGTCAGAGCATTTTCTCCATTCTTATCTATTTGCCACAGTCCCCGAGTTGAATTACAAAGTAAAATTTTGTCATTTCAACTGTGGGACATAAAAACAGTGAGACAGCATATTCCTGGACTGCGTATATCCTTAATGGGTTTTGCAAATGACTAACAGCCACATGAATTAAAACATATAGGTTCCATTCAAGATACTTTTGAAGGAAAAACAGGTAGGCCTTCCTTAAACATTTTTTTAAATTTGTATTCTGATCTTTGTTGTAAATGTGTATATACGTATGCAGATGATTTTCCTAGGAGAATATCACCTTAATTGCAATCACAAATTGATTTCTTGGTTAAAATTAGAATTTTGGGAAATAAATTCATTTTATATAGAAAATGTTCTATCAGGCTCTATGCATTACACTTGAGGCCAAACCAGCACATTATAACACTGCACTCATTGTATCATTACATTTCTTTGATTGTTGAGTTGTTCTGGTCCTTCAAATAATAAAATAACAGACATTTGAAAATTTTTGATAAAATTTGCGTGCTTAGGTGAACGCACACAAAATATTTACATGTTACCAGAGTTATTCCAAAAATGCATTATTAAACACCTACACTGTGATAAATAACAAAATCACAAATAATGCCATGTTTGTTATTTGTGCTTTTGTGTTTTAATGTTAGGTAATTCCATTTGTATACTTTAGAAATTTTGGTATAATATGTAAAAATGTTGAGTGCTATCACCTTACTATTTATTTTATTTCTATTTTGTTGTGTGAGAAAATAAGTGACATTTCTAGCAGGTGATTTTCTTTTGTGATTTACTTAGCAACAACAGCACTTCATTGTTTTATTTATAACTACAAAGTTTAATCCTAAAGAACAGAAATATGACATTTACTTTAAGCATTGCTCAATTACAATAATTTATACAGCACCAGCACTGTATAATAGTACAACAGACGGGTATAGTATGGTCCAAATAAGCTTATGATCAACTTGATAGACATGAATACTTTTTGCCAAATTAACTTTTAAGTTTTAATGAAATGCCAATTTTAACCAAAAAAGGACAGATAAATGTGAATTTCAAAGTGCAAATAGTGCAGGCAAGCCACTGAAAAATGGGAAACACTCCCTGAATCCCTCCAATAAAATCAAGTGCAAGTAAACTGTATAGCACACAAGTGAAAATACAGTACAGGGCACCACAGTCTCAAGATATGAGGTGGTTATAGTTACCAACAATGTTGAGTTGAGGATCAGACTCACATATGAAAGATAAACAAAGAAATCATTGTGCAAAATTTCTTTGTTTATCTTTCATATGTGAGTCTGGTCCTCAACTCAAGATTGTTGGTAACTTTAACCACCTCATATTTTGTGACAATGCCAATTTTAATGCTGACATTAGGGATGTGCACTTCCGGAATTTGGGACTTCGGCAATTCGGGACATCAGCACTTCGGCAATTTAGAGATTTGTAAGAATCCCTCTCTTGCCACCACAACCACTTACACATCTGTAGGGTTAGGGGTAGGTTAGGGTTAGGGGTATGGTTAGGTTAGAGTTATGGGTAGGGTTAAGGTTAGTGGTAGGGTTATAGTAGGGTTAAGGTTAGGGGTGGGGTTAGGGTTAGGGGCAGGGTTAGGGTTAAGGTAGGACTAGGGTTATGGGTAGGGTTAGGGGAAGGGTTAGGGTAGGGTAGGGTTAGGGGTACGGTTACGGTTAGGGGTAGGGTTTTGGCTAGGGGTAGGTTTAGGGGTAGGGTAGAGTTAGATGTAAGGTAAGGGGTAGGGTTATGGTTAGGGTTAGGGGTAGGGTTAGGGTTAGGGTTATGGGTAGGGTCATGGGTAGGGAGAGGGTTAGGGTAAGGTTATGGCTAGGGGTAGGGCTAGGGTAGGGGTAGGATTAGGTTATGGTTAGAGTAAGGGTTAGGGTTGGGGTATGGTTAGGGTTAGGTTAAGGGTAGGATTAGGTTAAGGGGAATGGTTACTGTTAGGGTAGGGTTAGGGGTAGGGTTAGGGTAGGGTTAGGGGTAGCGGTAGGGTTAGGGTTAGGTTAGGGGTTGGGTTAGGTTCTCGGATTGCAACCACAACCACTTACACATCTATAGGGCTCCCAGTGCCAGGAATTAGCTTATTGGTCTAGATTCCTGTCATCATTCAGATAATTTTCACTCCTCTTGTTTTGCCACTTTTAAAAAATCTGAAGCACTTTGGCACTTCTGAAATTCGGCAATTCGGTAATTCAGTAATTCGGCAATTCAGGACTTTGGTAATTCGGCAACGAAACAAATTGCACATGTCTAGCTGACATGCTTTTAAGGACTGCATTCAACTAATTCCAGCCCTAATGTCAGTGTCATGGCACACTTTGAGGAAGTGTTCAACGCCGTGTGCCACAGCAACCTAGTTGAAAACCACTGATCTAGAACAATTGCCTATTGGTGTGTACATTATAATTAAATTTGCTCTTCTATGTCATTCATAAAAAGAAGATTGTGATAATATTAAAGAGAATATGATATAATTTGTTCTTATGGTCTATTTAGCCCCTATCTGGAAATTACACTTTGAAGATGTTAGGTAATTCAGATTGTAATGGAACAATATTAAATCTATTTCTTCAAAACACATAAGTAAAAATAAAACTGCCTTGATGTTGGCAGGCGGGCATTCCTTCCAATGGCCATTGGAGTAACTAAATTACCTCCATTTGTTTAAATATACATAGGGATTTAGGAGAGAGCGCTGGTAACTTTTTTCTTTGGTTTGTACTGTGTATATAGGGGCTAATGTGTACTGTGGTCTTTGCTGCCGCCAAGGAGTGATGGGAGTGTGCGCAGGAGTGCAGGAGCGCAGGATCTTTTTGTAAAAATAAAACTATGCATGTTAAAATGGAAGAGTTTAACATCCCATTGTATTTACCTATTTTTCTATAGCCATGATGTTTTTATAAGCTATATTTATTACGTAATGGTAAATTCTGTATGAATTGAAGATTGATGAAATATGAATGAGATTCTTAATTTGACTAAATGGCCTTGATTTAATATTCTTGAATAAGCTTTTCAAATGATCACATTCTGTTAGAAATACTTCACATTATTTATCTACAACTATTCCCACCATATACTTTGTTAGTGACTTTTGTCACTGATCGTTGAAAGAACTTTTCCAAAAATATTAAATTGAGGCTTATCTAAATTCCATCCTCTTCTGTAATCTTGATTTGTATTATAATAACCAGGCTTTCCATGCTGGATATAGGTCTTCAAAAACCAGGTGACAAACAAAATAAAACAAAACATTCTTAACCCCTTAAGGACCGAGGACGGTTCAGGACCGTCATCGGCATTTTTGCGTTGCCGACCGATGACGGTCCTGAACCGTCCTAACGGTCAGAGCTACTTACCTGACCGCCGTCGTTCCCCCGGCGGCGATCAGCGTTGCTCCGGTTGTGGGGAGACTGCCTGCAGCCCAGACAGTCTCCCCACGGCAGATTAGGACCCCTGTGGCAATGTGATCGCTTAACACAGCGATCACATGGTCACAATAGGTGTCCATGTGTCTGCCTGCAGGGGGACTGCCTGTGCTGACAGGCAGTCTCCCTGCTAGTGTAAAATCAAAAAAAAAAATAAAGTTAGTGTTAATAAAAAATAAATAAAATAATTATATATGTGTATATATGATATATAGACATATTATATATATAATATATGTCTATATATCATATATATATATATAATGTCATACTAAGTGTATTTTTATATTAATATGTACTTATATTAATATAAAAATACACTTATAATTAAATTACACACGTATATATATAATATATATAATAACTATATATATTGTATATATATATTATTATAAAATATAAATAATAAGTAATTTAAATTAAATAATTTTTTTAAATAATAATATAAAATGTAAAAAAAAAATTATATAGCTATATGAAATTTTATTCTAACTGTATTTTAAAATTAATATATATATATTTATATCAAAATACACTTAGAATGAATTTGTATATATATCTATGTATATAAAAATAAATAAAAATAATAAGAAATATACATATGTCCATATACAAAATTACATAAATAATTATATAAATATACACGTAGACTTCAAATATATAAATATGCATATATATTTAAATTCTACGTGCGTATTTATGTAATATTTTTACATAATTCAGTAATTTTATTGATTGCAATTTGAGGGACCTGCCTGCCAACCCAGGCCGAAATTCCAGAGAATTTAATTTGCTAGCACTGTATTTTACCCTGTAACGTTCTACGACACCCTAAAACCTGTACATGGGGGGTACTGTTTTACTCGGGAGACTTCGCTGAACACAAATATTAGTGATTCACAACAGTAAAACATATCACAGCGATGATATTGTCAGTGAAAGTTACTTTTTTTGCATTTTTCACACACAAACAGCACTTTTACTGATGATATAATTGTTGTGATACGTTTTCCAGTTTTTAAACACAGTTTTTAAACACTAATATTTGTGTTCAGCGATGTCTCCCGAGTAAAACAGTACCCCCCATGTACAGGTTTTATAGCATTTGTGAAAGTTACAAGGTCAAATATATGGGTCAAATATTTTTACATTGAAAATGGCCAGGTTGGTTACGTTGCCTTTGAGAGCGTATGGTAGCCCAGGAATGAGAATTACCCCCATGATGGCATACCATTTGCAAAAGAAGACAACCCAAGGTATTGCAAATGGGGTATGTCCAGTCTTTTTTAGTAACCACTTGGTCACAAACACTGGCCAAAATTAGCGTCAATTTAGTTTTTTTACTTTTTTCACACACAAACAAATATGAATGCTTACTTTGGCCAGTGTTTTCAACTAAGTGGCTACTAAAAAAGACTGGACATACCCCATATTGAATACCCTGGGTTGTCTACTTTAAAAAAAATATGTACATGTGGGGTGTTATTCAGAGATTTATGATAGATAATAGTGTTACAATGTCACTATT